>CM076569.1:944812080-945467264 GCA_034641835.2 Pinus albicaulis
GCAACATTGAGAGGACAGCAAGCCATCCCTTTCGTTCCTCCCAATCCTACACCTAGTCAACTAGTTGTGCTTACTGATCCTTTCCCTCAACAGGGATTTGTGGCTACCCAACCACCTGAAAGACAGGTGGCCACTCAATCTCTTCCATCTGGTTCCCCTGATTACCAGATTTTCATGATGTCCTCTGATCAGCCTTTTGAACCTTCTGTTGGGGTTCCCATGTTTTGGCCAGATTGGCAAGACCAAAAGATGAGACAACATCAGAACCACTTTGGGGCCCTAGGATCTAGCCCTCCTGGACCTGGAGAGGGATCTCTCCAAATAGAGCTAAGAATGATACATCTTTGAAGCTCAAAATGAGGTGTTAGGCTAGGTATGAAACACAAAGGGGTTTTAAATGATTTGGTTGAAGGGTTGCTGGGTTGGTCAGGAGATCATAGACTGGGAAAGTAATGAGAGAAAGGAAACAAAACAGCAGGAGGCTTCAGCGAAGAGGATAGGCCATGACAGTGCCATCCATTGGGCTATGGAGTCATGAAAGGAAATTACTTGCATCAACTAGCCAAGGCTTCCAAAGGGCAATTCATCTACACTAAAGGATCTTTTAGATAGATGATGGGATGGAACATTAATGAGGAAAGTGAAAGAAGGAAAGCAACCGAATTTATGTCTATAGATCAGGTCAGAGGTCATTTAACTCCAGACCTGCTTGGACATACTCAAAGGCAGCTCTCAAAGAGACAAAGGGGCTGCTTATAGATCAAACCAGAGGTCATTTAACTCAGGGTACAGCACAGCAACATATGGAAAAACGGAGATAGATTTGACAAAGAAGCATCCAAGTGGCAAACCCCCAAGTTCATACATCAGCCAGTAGGCAATAACATCCGCTGCACTGGTTAAACCCATGAACTTACTCTTAGACAGCACATAGGGCGGAAAACATAAAGGTAGGGAGAGCAGACAGCATAGGGCACCTAACAAAGGTGAATCCTATACCATTATTCTGATGCCTACCAGAAGAACATGAAACAATATGGAAATGTAATAAACAGAGTAAGAAAACATCACCTATAGTAATAGACCAGGATCCTATGAAATGTGCTTTGATTAATTGATGAAAAACCAGTCATGTACAATAAGCTCAATGGTTGTTATAGTCCAGACTTCTCCTCCCAGCCTATTACATACAAACTACTCTGCTATTCCCTCCCACGACTGTTCTAACAGTCAAACTGAATCCCTCTAACAGCAGATGCCCAGCAAGGCAACAACAACAACCGGGCAATCGACAACAACCTTTACATTATGTTCTCAGGGATCTTTATAGGAGAAGAGGAAGAAGCAGTGGTAGGATATACAATAAATGAATCTCATTAAGACAGAATCGGCGGAAGTGTCCACGCCCATACTGCTTAATGGCTCTGCGGCTCTGTAATCTGGTTCGGAGATCTCTGTCAGGCCGGAAATTGACCTCGGATATTTCTTTGGAGTCCTTTCTGGAGCTTGGAGCTCTGTGCTGCCATTTTGGAATAAATGAACTGGATGGAATGATCTGTAGGTCCCTCCATGCTTCTTTAATGCTTCTTGACAGTCTCTTGAGAAGTTCTGTCGGTGCAATTTACTGCTTATGGGCTCGAGGAAGCATGGAGATTGCTGTAGGAAGGTGTACTTCTGGAGAAAACGCTCTGCTAGAATACACACAGATAAGACTTGTTGTGTGTGCATTAGTCTTCAATTGTGCCCTGGTCCTTTGAATACGGGGCAAAACATTTAATTTTATTAATAACAGGCACCAACCCCCTTTGAATTCATACATTGGTCAGCGATGCTGAGCCATCTGTACTACCTGCATAATGAAATGAACTGTTACAAGCCCGGGCAATGGTGGCGGAGAAATGCTGTGGAGGCGGAGGGATGGTGGCAGAATAGTGGAGAAACGATGGAAAGCAGTGGAGAAATGGTTAATATTGTGAACGCCCAAAGGTCGAACACTTGGGCGTAATACGAAGGAAACACACAAAAACAGCGAAGCGACGCTATGGATGTGGGACCCAGCGGAGGCGGAGGGCGATCGAACTCAAGCCGTCAGATCTGGGAGGAACGGACGGCTAGAATGCAATCGGGAGACAGTGGGGGAGGCTTGCGATTGGAGGAAATGGGAGTGCGATGGTCGTCGGATCTGCGGGAGGATGGACGGCCAGGATGAAATCGGAGCATCGCAATCGGAGCGGCACGGAGAAGACTTGCGATTGCGATCGGAAGGGGAGAAGCGATTAAGCGTTGGCCATCCGATCTGGGGGAGGAATGGACGGTGGGGATTTAATCCGGGGGAACGCGGAAAGACTTGCGATTGCGATCGGAGGTCGGTACGTGATTGAGCGCTGACCGTCCGATCCAACCAACAGATCAACGGTGGGGACAACGATCGGAGGGGCAGGTGCGATTAAGCGCTGGCCGTTAGATCGGCGGGACAGATCAACGGTCAGGATTGAATCGGGAGGGAGATGGAAGGACTTGCGATCGCGATCGGAGCGTTGTTGCGATTAAGCGCCATACGTCGGATCTGGAAGGGAACGGACGGCGGGGATGCAATCGGGGGATCGGCGGAAAGATTTGCGATCAATCGGGGGTGACAGCATGAATGTTGTGATTGTGATTAGCGCTCAGTCGTTCGATCGAAGCATATCAATGGTGCGGAACAGATCGGGGACTTAACGTTATATCCCAATCGCATCGGGGATTTTCAATGTTACACAGGGGTTTGCACCTGCCCGACTTCTGATTGCGATTGGCCCCCAAGGCTTAAGCGCTTGGTCTTGGGTAAGGGTCACGTGGGGAAGTGGTTAAGGGACTTGCAGTAAGGGGCTAGGTCTTATAATAAGGTCAGGAAGTGGGTTTTAGCCCCTTTTAATGGATTTTTAAGGTGAGAGAGACGATAGAGAAATAAAGGGAGAAGAGAGGCCAACTAAGGGTAGGGAGAAAGAGATTAAAGGGGATTTTGGGGATTTTGAGGGTAAGAAGGGAAATAGAAGGGGAAGACAAGGGGGGTGAAGTAGAGGTTAATCGGGGGAGAAATAAGAAGGAAAAGGGGCCTTTGGGAATTTCTTCACCAAGCAGAGAGGCTTATAAGGGAAATCAGCAGAGGGGATACTATCAAAGGATAAACGACACATGGAGGATTCAAGGAGACTGTGTTTTCAGGGGAAATGCATTCCTTGAAGACTCAACAACAATTTAGCCCCCTATTTGCTTGTCAAAAATTTCATAGGGGGGGGCTAACAGTGGCTCCACATGGGGATGGCTTCTTCTTGAAGGAGCCAAGAAACCAGAAGATGATCTCTTGGTGTAGGCCAGATTCCTGCTGCTTGAACCATCCTTTTCTTTCCTTAGATCAGCTGCCACAAACTATGAAGACATCATATCAGCAATAAAATTCTTCCAAACAACTACCTACCCACACTATAGTCCTAACATTTTTCTTCTTGGGTGCATTTGGACTTGCAGACTCTTTTACATCATTAATCTTTTCAAACAGGAAAAATAAACCTATTCTACCTCTACCCTTATTACTCCATGAGACCAGATTAGACTATTGGTCTCACATGTTTC
Organism: Pinus albicaulis; assembly: GCA_034641835.2. Lineage (NCBI taxonomy): Eukaryota > Viridiplantae > Streptophyta > Pinopsida > Pinales > Pinaceae > Pinus > Pinus albicaulis. The sequence goes on from CM076569.1 coordinate 944,815,693, forward strand.
TCTACCTACACTACTACCTGCTAGGATTAGACTGTCTAGCAGGTTTCTTCTCTACCTTCCAAAACAGAAACTGAAACAACTAATCTACTTGCTCATAGACTGAGCTTTATTGAGCTTCCTACCTACCCTACTCTAACTGGAATATTTACAAGTCTAGCTTACAAACATTGTTATCTTCAATGTACTTAGATCCATCAAGTGATCCCATGGCTGGTCCTTCTTGCTCAACTCCTTGAGCATGCTGGATAGGCAGGGTAGCTCCCACTCTTTTTGTTCAAAAAAAGCAGCTTTGAAAAATTTGCTTCCTGTCTGCAACATGTTGCTCAAAAAGACCTTTGATCCTTCTTCATATGTTTGCAGGAAAAGTGCATAAGGATCATGGAAAGATACCTGGCTGCAAATGTCTGGCAGGCTGGCTTCAACCAGGATCTCTTCTTCTTCCACTGGATCAAGAAGAAGACTCTCTTGGAGTAGAGTGTCTCCTTCATCTTCTAAACTGGAGGACTCATCGTATATTGGGGTTGAGTCCTCTCGGAGCTCTGATATGTTCTGCTCTGAGGTGCAGGGCTCCGTGAAAAGATCCATGTGTTCTTGAGCAGGGGTGTATTCCTTTGCTTCCTCTTTTTCAAGAGTAAGATCCTTGCTTTCATCGTGCTTAAGAACCTCTTCTTTGCTTTCCTCCTCATCTTCTAAAAGGAAAGACTGCTGGCGTCCGATCTCATGACACTCATCACTGATGCTTTCATAACTTTCCCCAACAGTGTCATAGATAGGCGGACTTAACCAAGTCCACCATTCTGAGCGCGCGGCAGGTCTTTCTTCGTCCTGATCCACAGAGGAGTCCCCTGAATCTGAATAATCAAAATCAACTAATGACTGAGCAGGAGCTTGTGTTCTATAGAAGATTTCAGAGGGAGGCTGCTGATTTAATATCCGTTCAATCTCTTCTTCTGTCAAAAGAGGGGTTTCCCTTTCGTCAGGGACAGAAGAACAACAATCCTCTTCCTCTTGTGTAGGCTGATTTGGAGGCGTGATGTTTACTTGAGCCTCTTCTTCCATATCATATTCTGCCTCTTCTATGCGGTCTTCTGTTTCTTCAAGGCAGCTTTCCCTATCAGCCTTTGCTAATAGGTCCTGATATTCTTTGGTCAGTGTATCACAAGGCATAGGTAAGCAACCAGGCAATTCCTGATTGCTTTCCTCTTCATCCTCTACAGATTCCCGAGCATCATACATGTCTTGCTCATCTTCTAGATCTTGAGTTTGTTCTTGCTCTAAAGGAGACATAGGCTGTTCTAAATAATCATCATCTGCGTTCATATTAGCCATGTATGTCTCCAACACTTGACCCAACATTTCTGTTACTCTGCATGCTTTATTATACAGAGCATTATACTTTGTATCTCTGTCCATGTTTGGATCTTATTTTTGCAAAGAAGGCTACTCAACCAGTTCAGTGTTCTTCACCAGTGGAGTCATCAGGTCTTTGGATCATAGGGAGTGTGGAGTCGCCAAGTGGATGAATTTGACTGTTTGGAGCAGGCTGCTGTCCACCATCAGCAATGAGAAAGCCAATCTAAAGGCAAAGCGGTCCTTGACTCTGATTTTCCCCAATTGATCATGCGTGTTGAGGTTATGTTTGGCAGTTGGCAAGACGAAAGATGAGACAACATCGAACCCTTTGGAGCCCTAGGATCTAGCCCTCCTGGACCCGGAGGAGGATTCTCTCCAAATAGAGCTAAGAATGATACATCTTTGAGCTCAAAATGAGGTGTTAGGCTAGGTATGAAGCACGAAGGGGTTTAAAATTGATTAGTTGAAGGAGTTCTTGGGTTGAGTCGGGAGATCATAGGCCCAGGAAAGTAATAGAGAAGACAAAACAAACGGAGAGCCGGCCCACAGAAGAGGATGAACATGACGATTATCATCATTGGGCTATGGAGTCATGAAAGGGGATTACTTGCAAACAACTAGCCAAGGATTTCAAAGGGAAAGTCATCTGCACTAAAGGATATTTTTAGATAGATGATGGGATGGAACATTAAGGGGGAATGTGAAAGAAGGAAAGCAACTGAATTTCTGTCTATAGATCAGGTCAGAGGTCATTTAACTCTAGACCTTCTTGGACATACTCAAAGGCAGCTCTCAAAGGGACAAAGGGGTAGCTTATAGATCAGACTAGAGGTCATTTAACTCCAGGTCCGCTTTAGCAACTCCAAGGGATAAACAGAGATAAGATTACAAAGAAACATCTAAGAAGCAAACCCCCAAGTTCATACATCGGCCGTGACAGCCATCTTGTTGCCCAGTTGCAGCAAATGAACCCACTCTTAGGCAGCCCCACTTCTGGGCGGAAAACATAAAGGTAGGAGGAAACGGAACGCAAGACACCTAACAAGGGTGAATACATTATTACGATGCCTACCGGAGAAGAACATGAAACAATATGGAAATGTAATAAACGAGTAAGAAAACATCACCTATAGTAATAGACAGGATCTGTGAAATGTGCTGATTAATTGATGCAAAACCAGTCATGTACAATAAGGCTCAATGGTTATTTTGATTGCTCTCCTCCCGGCCTATTACATACAAACTACTCTGCAACTTCCTCCCAAGGCACAATTTCTAACGGAGTCAAACTAAATCCCTCTATGACAAATGCCAGCAAAATCAACAACAACACTACATTATGTTCTCGGGGATCTTTATAGGAGAAGAGAAAACAGAGGTAGATGAACAATTAAATGAATCTCATCAAGACAGAATCGGCGGAAGTTTCCAAGCCCATACTGCTTATTGGCTTTCTGCAGTGCTGTATGTACTCTGTAATCTGGTTCGGAGATCTCTGTCAGGCCGGAAATTGACCTCGGATATTTCTTTGGAGTCCTTTCTGGAGCTTGGAGCTTTGTGCTACCACTCTGAAATAAATGACATGGATGGAAGTCCGCGACTTCTCCATACCTCCATTACTGCTGCACAGACAGTCTGTAAAAGCTCTGCCAGTATATTCAATCATTTCAGGGCTCGAGGAGATATGGGGGCGCTGTAGGTAGATGTCTGTCCTGGAGAAAACGCTCTGCTGGAATTCACACAAATAAGACTTGTTGTGTGTGCATTAGTCTTCAACTGCGTCCTGGTCCTTTGAATACGGGGCAAAACATTTAATTTCATTAATAACAGGCACCAACCCCCTTTGAATTCCTTCTGCTGGTCACTGGCAATGCTGAACTACCCATCTCTGTACTACCTGCATAATGAAATGAACTGTTACAAGCCCGGGCAGTGGTGGCGAAGAAATGCTGTGGAGGCGGAGGGATGGTGGCAGAATAGTGGAGAAACGATGGAAAGCGGCGGAGAAATGGTTAATATTGTGAACGCCCAAAGGTCGAACACTTGGGCGTAATACGAAGGAAACACACAAAAACAGCGAAGCGACGCTATGGATGTGGGACCCAGCGGAGGCGGAGGGCGATCGAACTCAAGCCGTCAGATCTGGGAGGAACAGACGGCTAGAATGCAATCGGGAGACAGAAGGGGAGGCTTGCGATCGGAGGATCGACGGAAAGACTTGCGATCAATCGGGGGTGACAGCATGAATGTTGCGATTGCGATTGACGGGGGGCAATGCGATTAGCGCTCAGTCGTTCGATCGAAGCAGATCAACGGTGCGGAACAGATCGGGGACTTAACGTTATATCCCAATCACATCGGGGATTTTCAATGTTACACAGGGGTTTGCACCCGCCCGACTTCCGATTGCGATTGGCCCCCAACGCTTAAGCGCTTGGTCTTGGGTAAGGGTCACGTGGGGAAGTGGTTAAGGGACTTGCGGTAAGGGGCTAGGTCTTATAATAAGGTCGGGAAGTGGGTTTTAGCCCCTTTTAATGGATTTTTAAGGCTGGGGAAGGGGAACGATAGAGAAATAAAGGGGAGAAGAGGCCAACTAAGGGTAGGGAGAAGAAATTAAAGGAAGTTTTAGGGGATTTGGAGGAGTAAGAGGAAGTAGAAGGGAAAGCAAGGGGATGATGGGGATGAAAAGGGAGCCAATTGGGGGAAAATAAGAAGGAAAAGGGAGCCTTGGGGCATTTATTCACATAACAGAGAGGTTTTAAAAGGGGAATCAGCAGAGGGGATTTGATGAAGGATAAAAGGCACATGGAGGCTTCAACGAGACTATGTTTTCAGAGGAAATGCATTCCTTGAAGACTCAACAACATTTTAACCCCCTATTTGCTTGTCAAAAATTTCATAGGGGGGCTAACAGTGGCTCCACATGAGGATGGCTTCTTCTTGGAGTCAAGAATTCAGAAATTGATCTCTTAGTGTAGGCCAGATGCCTGCTGCTTGAACCATCCATTTCTTTCTTTGATCAGCTACCACAAACTGTGAAGACAACATATCAGCAGTACAATTCTTCCAAACAACTACCTACCCACACTATAATCCTATCATTTTTTCTTCTTGGGTGCATTTGGACTTGCAGACCCTTTACATCATTAATTTTTACAAATAGGAAAAAATAAACCTATTCTATTTCTACCCTTATTACTCCATGAGACCAGATTAGACTGTTGGTCTCATATGTTTCTCTACCTACACTACTACCTGCTAGGATTAGACTGTCTAGCAGGTTTCTTCTCTACATTCTAGGACAGAAAATGAAACAACTAACCTACTTGCTCATAGGCTGAGCTTTATTGAGCTTTTCCTACCTACCCTACTCTAACTGGAATATTTACAATCTAGCTTACAAACATGGTCTTCCAATGTAACCAGTCCATCAAATGATCCCATGGCTGGTCCTTTCTGCTCAACTCCTTGAGCATGCTGGATAGGCAGGGCAGCTCCCACTCCTTTTGTTTAATAACAGCAGCTTTGAAAAATTTGCTTCCTGTCTGCAACATGCTGCTGAGCAAGACCTTTGATCCTTCTTCAAATGTATGCAGGAAATGTGCATAAGGATCATGAAAAGATACCTGGCTATGAATATTTGGCAGGCTGGCTTCGACCAGGATCTCTTCTTCTTCCACTGGATCAAGAATGAGACTCTCTTGGAGTAGAGTGTCTCCTTCATCTTATGAACTGGAGGACTCATCATATATGGCAGTGTTGTCCTCCTGGAGCTCTGATATATTCTACTCTGAGGTGCAGGGCTCCGTGAAAAGAACCAAGTATTCTTGAGCAGGGGCGTATTCCTTTGCTTCTTCTTTTTCAAGAGAAAGCTCCTTGCTCTCATCCTGCTCGAGAACCTCTTCTTTGCTTTCCTCCTCATCTTCTGAAAGGAAAGACTGCTGGCATCCGATCTCATGACACTCATCACTGATGCTTTCATAACTTTCCCCATCAGTGTCGTAGATAGGCAGACCTGACCAAGTCCACCTTCCTGGGCGCACAGCAAATCTTTCTTCGTTCTGATCCACAAAGGAGTCTTCGGAAACTGAATCATCAAACTCAACTAATGACTGAGCAGGAGCTTGTGTTCTATAGAAGATGTCTGGGGTGGACTGCTGGTTCAATATTCGATCAATCTCTTCTTCTGTCAAAAGAGGGGTTTTCTTCTCATCATGGACAGAAGAACAACAGTCCTCTTCCTCTTGTGTTAGCTGACTGGGAGCCAGGATTTCCTCTTGAGCCTCTTCTTCTTCATCAGATTCTGCCTCTTCTGTGTGTTATTCTGCTTCCTCAGGGCAGCTTTCCTTATCAGCCTTTGCTAATAGTTCCTAATGTTCTTTGGTCAGCATAACACAAGACGCAGGTATGCAATCAGGCAGTTCCTGATCACTTTCCTCTTCATCTTCTACAGATTCTTGAGCATCATATAGGTCCTGCTCATCTTCTAGATCTTGAGTTTGTTCTTGTTCTGAAGCAGACATGGGCTGTTCAAAATAATCATCATCTGCATTCATATTAGCCATGTACATCTCCAGCATTTCACCAAGCACTTCTGTTATTCTGCATACGTTATTATACAAAGCATTATACTTTGCATCCCTGTCCATGCTTGGATTCACGCTTCTGCAAAGAAGGCTACTGTCTCTTCTCAACCAGTTCAGTGTTCTTCACCAGTGGAGTCATTTGGTCTTTGGATCATAGGGAGTGTGGAGTCGCCAGGTGGATGATTATGAATGTTTGAAGCAAGATGTTGTCCACCATCAGCAATTAGAAGCCAATCTAGAGGCAAAGCGGTCCTTGACTCTCATATTTTCCCCAGTGGAGTCGCCATTATGTTGGGGTTCCCATGTTTTGGCCAGATTGGCAAGACCAAAAGATGAGACAACATCAGAACCACTTTGGGGCACTAGGATCTAGCCCTCCTGGACCCGGAGAGGGATCTTTCCAAATAGAGCTAAGAATGATACATCTTTGAAGCTCAAAATGAGGTGTTAGGCTAGGTATGAAGCACAGAGGGGTTTTAAATGATTTGGTTGAAGGGTTGCTAGGTTGGTCAGGAGATCATAGACTGGGAAAGTAATGAGAGAAAGGAAACAAAACAGTAGGAGGCTTCAGCGAAGAGGATAGGCCATGACAGTGCCATCCATTGGGCTATGGAGTCATGAAAGGAAATTACTTGCATCAACTAGCCAAGGCTTCCAAAGGGCAAGTCATCTACACTAAGAATGATACATCTTTGAAGCTCAAAATGAGGTGTTAGGCTAGGTATGAAGCACAGAGGGGTTTTAAATGATTTGGTTGAAGGGTTGCTAGGTTGGTCAGGAGATCATAGACTGGGAAAGTAATGAGAGAAAGGAAACAAAACAGCAGGAGGCTTCAGCGAAGAGGATAGGCCATGACAGTGCCATCCATTGGGCTATGGAGTCATGAAAGGAAATTACTTGCATCAAATAGCCAAGGCTTCCAAAGGATCTTTTAGATAGATGATGGGATGGAACATTAAGGAGGAAAGTGAAAGAAGGAAAGCAACCGAATTTCTGTCTATAGATCAAGTCAGAGGTCATTTAATTCCAGACCTGCTTGGACATACTCAAAGGCAGCTCTCAAAGAGACAAAGGGGCTGCTTATAGATCAGACCAGAGGTCATTTAACTCCAGGTCTGCTTTAGCAACTCCAAGGGAAAAACAGAGATAAGATTTGACAAAGAAACATCTAAGAAGCAAACCCCCAAGTTCATACATCAGCCAGCAGGCAATAACATCTGTTACCTTTGGTTAAACACGTGAACCCACTCTCTGATCTTGAAGCTGACACATAGAGATGAAAAACATAAAGGTAGGGAGAGCGAGACGACGCAGGGCACTAACGAGGTGAATCCTATACCATTATTCCGATGCCTACCAGCAGAACATGAAACAGTATGAAAATGTAAATAACAGAGTTAAGAAAAAAATCACCAATAGTAATAGACCAGGATCCTGTGAAATTTGCTTTGATTAATTGATGCAAAACCAGTCATGTACAATATGGCTCAATGGCTAATACAGTCCCAACTTCTCCTCCCAACCTATTACATACAACTACTCTGCTACTTCCTCCCAAGGCTGTTCTGACAGTCAAACTGAATCCCTCTAACAGCAAACTACGCAGCAACTGAACAACAACCTTTTCATTATGTTCTCGGGGATCTTTATAGGAGAAGAGAGAAAACAGAGGTAGATGAACAATTAAATAAATCTCATCAAGACAGAATCGGCGGAAGTACCCAAGCCCATACTGCTTAATGGCTTTCTGCAGTGCTGTATGTACTCTGTAATCTGGTTCGGAGATCTCTGTCAGGCCCGAAATTGACCTCGGATATTTCTTTGGAGTCCTTTATGGAGCTTGGAGCTCTGTGCTACCACTCTGAAATAAATGACATGGATGGAAGTCTGCGACTTCTCCATACCTCCATTACTGCTGCACAGACAGTCTGTAAAAGCTCTGTCAGTATATTCAATCGTTTCAAGGCTCGAGGAGATATGGGGGCGTTGTAGGTAGATGTTTGTCCTGGAGAAAACGCTCTGCTGGAATTCACACAGATAAGACTTGTTGTGTGTGCATTAGTCTTCAAATGCGTCCTGGTCCTTTGAATACGGGGCAAAACATTTAATTTCATTAATAACGGGCACCAACCCCCCTTGAATTCATTCTGCTGGTCGCTGGCAATGCTGAACTGGCCATCTCTGTACTACATGCATAATAAATGAAGCTGTTACATGCCCGGGCGATGAGTAGCGGAGAAATCTTGTGGAGGTGGATGGTGGCGGAATAGTGGAGAAACGATGGAAAACGGCGGAGAAATGGTTAATATTGTGAACGCCCAAAGGTACAGAACACTTGGAAGTAATACGAAGAGGGAAACACACAAAAAAACAGCGAAGCGACGCTATGAATGTGGGACCCGGTGGAGCGGAGGAGCGTCGAACTCAAGCCGTCGGTCTGGGAGGAACGGATGGCTAGAATACAATCGGGAGACAGTGGGGGAGGCTTGCGATCGGAGGAAGCAGTGCGATGGCCGTCGGATCTGCGGGAGGATGGACGGCCAGGATGAAATCGGAGCATCGCAATCGGAGCGGCACGAAGAAGACTTGCGATTGCGATCGGAAGGGGAGAAGCGATTGAGCGTTGATAACCGATGCAGGGGAGGAATGGAAGGTGGGGATTTAATCGGGAACGCGGAAAGACTTGCGGTGCGATCGGAGGTCGGGACGCGATTGACGCCCGGCGGTCCGTCCAACCAGCAGTCAACGGTGGGGACAACGGTGGAGGGGCAGGTGCGATTGGCGGGACGTTAGATCGGCGGGACGGATCAACGGTCGGGATTGAATCGGGAGGAGATGGAAGGACTTGCGATCGCGATCGGAGCGATGTTGCAACGATTAAGCGCCATCAGTCGGATCTGGAGACGGACGGCGGGGGATGCAATAATCGGGGGATCGACATAAAGACTTGCGATCAATCGGGGGTGACGGCATGAATGTTGCGATTGCGATTGATGGGGGGCAGTGCGATTAGCGCTCGGTCGTTCGATCGGGCGGATCAGCAGTCCACAGACGGTCCCGGGGACTTAACATTATATCCCAATCGCATCGGGGATTTTCACTAATGCAGAGGAATTGCACCCACCCGATGCTCCGATTGCGATTAGCGCTTGGGACTTAAGCGCTTGGTCCCAGCGCGCGGGCATGTGTGGGAAGTGGTTTGAAAGGGGCTAGCGGGAAGGGGCTTAGGCCTATAATAAGGTCGGGAAGTGGGTTTTTTGCCCATTTTAATGGATTTTAGGGCTGGGGAAGGGGAACGATAGAGAAATAAAGGGGGAAGAAGGGAAAACAAAGGTTAGGGGAGGAAATTCAAAGGGGATTTTGGGAGGATTTGGGGGGTAAATGGGGAAATAGAAGGGGAGAAAAGGGGGGAATAAAATAGGTTAAATGAGGGAAAAATAAAGGGGAGAGGAGGCCTTTGGGCATTTCTTCACATAACAGAGAGGCTTTAAAAGGGGAACCAGCAGAGGGGATTTGATCAAAGGATAAAAGACACAAAGAGGCTTCAAGGAGACTGTGTTTTCAGAGGAAATGCATTCCTTGAAGACTCAAAAATAATTTAGCCTCCTATTTGCTTGTCAAAAATTTCATAGGGGGGCTAACAGTGGCTCCACATGGGGATGGCTTCTTCTTGAAGGAGTCAAGAATTCAGAAATTGATCTCTTGGTGTAGGCCAGATGCCTGCTGCTTGAACCATCCTTTTCTTTCCTTGATCAGCTGCCACAAACTATGAAGACAACATATCAGCAGTACAATTCTTCCAAACAACTACCTACCCACACTATAGTCCTAACATTTTTTCTTCTGGGTGCATTTGGACTTGCAGACCCTTTTACATCATTAATCTTTACAAACAGGAAAAAATAAACCTATTCTACTTCTACCCTTATTACTCCATGAGACCAGATTAGACTGTTCGCCTCATATGTTTCTCTACCTATATTACTACCTGCTAGGATTAGACTGTCTAGCAGGTTTCTTCTCTACATTCTAAGACAAAAATTGAAACAACTAATCTACTTGCTCATAGGCTGAGCTTTATTGAGCTTTCCTACCTACCCTACTCTAACTGGAATATTTACAGTCTAGCTTACAAACACTGTCTTCCAATGCAACCAGTCCTTCAAGTGATCCCATGACTGGTCCTTCTTGCTCAACTCCTTGAGCGTGCTGGATAGGCAGGGCAGCTCCCACTCTTTTTGTTCAATAACAGCAACTTTGAAAAATTTGCTTCCTGTCTGCAACATGCTGCTCAAAAATACCTTTGATCCTTCTTCAAATGTTTGCAGGAAAAATGCATAAGGATCATGATAAGATACCTGGTTGTGAATGTCTGGCAGCTTGGCTTCGACCAGGATCCCTTCTTCTTCCACTGGATCAAGAAGAAGACTCTCTTGAGAGAGAGAATCTCCCTCATCTTCTGAACTGGAGGACTCATCGTATATTGGGGTTGAGTCCTCTCGGAGCTCCGATATGTTCTCCTCTGGTGTGCTAAGCTCCGTGAAAAGGTCCATGTATTCTTGAGCAGGGGCTTGTTCCATTACTTCCTCCTTTTCAAGAGGAAACTCCTTGCTTTCATCGTGCTCAAGAACCTCTTCTTTGCTTTCCTCCTCATCTTCTGAAAGGAAAGGCTGCTGGTGTCCAGTCTCACTGATGATTTGTGGTAGAGCAGAATGAAGATTCAAAGAATCTTCATCTGCTATTATGCTGTCATAGCTCTCGCCATCAGTGTCATAAATAGGCAGACTTGACCAAGTCCACCATTCTGAGTGCGCAGCAGGTCTTTCTTCGTCCTGATCCACAGAGGAGTCTTCTGAATCTGAATCATCAAACTGAACTAATGACTGAGTAGGAGCTTGTGTTCTATAGAAGATGTCAGAGGGAGGCTGCTGATTTAATATCCGTTCAATCTCTTCTTCTGTCAAGAGAGGGGTTTCCCTTTCATCAGGGACAGAAGAACAGCGATCCTCTTCCTCTTGTGTAGGCTGATTTGGAGGCGTGATGTTTACTTGAGCCTCTTCTTCCATATCATATTCTGCCTCTTCTATGCGGTCTTCTGTTTCCTCAAGGCAGCTTTCCCTATCAGCCCTTGCTAATAGGTCCTGATATTCTCTAGTTAGCACAACACAAGACATGGGTAAGCAATCAGGCAGTCCTTGATCACTTTCCTCTTCATCCTCTACAGATTCTCGAGCATCATACATGTCTTGCTCATCTTCTAGATATTGAGTTTGTTCTTGCTCTGAAGGAGACATAGGCTATTCTAAATAATCATCATCTGCATTCATATTAGCCATGTATGTCTCCAGCACTTGACCCAACATTTCTGTTACTCTGCATGCTTTATTATACAAAGCATTATACTTTGCATCTCTGTCCATGTTTGGATCTGCTTGTGCAAAGAAGGCTACTGCCTCTTCTCAACCAGTTCAGTGTCCTTCACCAGTGGAGTCATTTGGTCTTTGGATCATAGGGAGTGTGGAGTCGCCAGGTGGATGATTATGAATGTTTGAAGCAAGATGCTGTCCACCATCAGCAATTAGAAGCCAATCTAGAGGCAAAGCGGTCCTTGACTGTCAGATTTTCCCCAGTGGAGTCGCCATTATGTTGGGGTTCCCATGTTTTGGCCAGATTGGCAAGACCAAAAGATGAGACAACATCAGAACCACTTTGGGGCCCTAGGATCTAGCCCTCCTGGACCCGGAGAGGGATCTCTCCAAATAGAGCTAAGAATGATACATCTTTGAAGCTCAAAATGAGGTGTTAGGCTAGGTACGAAGCACAGAGGGGTTTTAAATGATTTGGTTGAAGGGTTGCTGGGTTCGTCAAAAGATCATAGACTGGGAAAGTAATGAGAGAAAGGAAACAAAATAGCAGGAGGCTTCAGCAAAGAGGATAGGCCATGACAGTACCATCCATTGGGCTATGGAGTCATGAAAGGAAATTAGTTGCATCAACTAGCCAAGGCTTCCAAAGGGCAAGTCATCTACACTAAAGGATCATTTAGATAGATAGGGCACCTAACAAGGGTGAATCCTATACCATTATTCTGATGCCTACCAGAAGAACATGAAACAATATGGAAATGTAATAAACAGAGTAAGAAAACATCACCTATAGTAATAGACCAGGATCCTGTGAAATGTGCTTTGATTAATTGATGCAAAACCAGTCATTTACAATAAGGCTCAATGGCTGTTACAGTCCCAACTTCTCCTCCCAGCCTATTACATACAAACTACTCTGCAACTTCCTCCCAAGGCTATTCTAACAGTCAAACTGAATCCCTCTAACAGCAAATGCCCAGCAAGGCAACAACAACCTTTACATTATGTTCTCGGGGATCTTTATAGGAGAAGAGAGAAAACAGAGGTAGATGAACAATTAAATGAAACTCATCAAGACAGAATCGGCGGAAGTGTCCAAGCCCATACTGCTTAATGGCTTTCTGCAGTGCTGTATGTACTCTGTAATCCGGTTCGGAGATCTCTGTCAGGCCGGAAATTGACCTCGGATATTTATTTGGAGTTATTTCTGGAGCTTGGAGCTCTGTGCTGCCACTCTGAAATAAATGACATGGATGGAAGTCCACGACTTCTCCATACCTCCATTACTGCTGCACAGACAGTCTGTAAAAGCTCTGCCAGTATATTCAATCGTTTCAGGGCTCGAGGAGATATGGGGGCGCTGTAGGTAGATGTCTGTCCTAGAGAAAACGCTATGCTGGAATTCACACAGATAAGACTTGTTGTGTGTGCATTAGTCTTCAACTGCATCCTGGTCCTTTGAATATGGGGCAAAACATTTAATTTCATTAATAACAGGCACCAACCCCCTTTGAATTCCTTCTGCTGGTCGCTGGCAATGCTGAACTGGCCATCTATGTACTACCTGCATAATGAAATGAACTGTTACAAGGCCGGGCAGTGGTGGCGGAGAAATGCTGTGGAGGTGGAGGGATGGTGGCAGAATTGTGGAGAAACGATGGAAAGCGGCGGAGAAATGGTTAATATTGTGAACGCCCAAAGGTCAAACACTTGGGCGTAATACGAAGGAAACACACAAAAACAGCGAAGCGACGCTATGGATGTGGGACCCAGCGGAGGCGAAGGGCGATCGAACTCAAGCCGTCAGATCTGGGAGGAACGGACGGCTAGAATGCAATCGGGAGACATCGGGGGAGGCTTGCGATCGGAGGAAATGGGAGTGCGATGGTCGTCGGATCCGCGGGAGGATGGACGGCCAGGATGAAATCGGAGCATCACAATCGGAGCGGCACGGAGAAGACTTGCGATTGCGATCGGAAGGGGAGAAGCGATTGAGCGTTGGCCGTCCGATCTGGGGGAGGAATGGACGGTGGGGATTTAATCGGGGGGAACGCGGAAAGACTTGCGATTGCGATCGGAGGTCGGGACGCGATTGAGCGCTGACCGTCCGATCCAACCAACAGATCAACGGTGGGGACAACGATTGGAGGGGCAGGTGCGATTAAGCGCTGGCCGTTAGATCGGCGGGACAGATCAACGGTCAGGATTGAATCGGGAGGGAGATGGAAGGACTTGCGATCGCGATCGGAGCGCTGTTGCGATTAAGCGCCATCCGTCGGATCTGGAAGGGAATGGACGGTGGGGATGAAATCGGGGGATCGACGGAAAGACTTGCGATCAATCGGGGGTGAAAGCATGAATGTTGCGATTGCGATTGACGGGGGGCAATGCGATTAGCGCTCAGTCGTTCGATCGAAGCAGATCAACGGTGCGGAACAGATCGGGGACTTAACGTTATATCCCAATCGCATCGGGGATTTTCAATGTTACACAGGGGTTTGCACCCGCCCGACTTCCGATTGCGATTGGCCCCCAAGGCTTAAGCGCTTGGTCTTGGGTAAGGGTCACGTGGGGAAGTGGTTAAGGGATTTGCGGTAAGGGGCTAGGTCTTATAATAAGGTCGGGAAGTGGGTTTTAGCCCCTTTTAATGGATTTTTAAGGCTGGGGAAGGGGAACGATAGAGAAATAAAGGGGAGAAGAGGCCAACTAAGGGTAGGGAGAAGAAATTAAAGGGGATTTTAGGGGATTTGGAGGGTAAGAAGGGAAATAGAAGGGGAAAACAAGGGGATGAAAAGGGGCCAATTGGGGGAGAAATAAGAAGGAAAAGGGGGTCTTTGGGCATTTCTTCACATAACAGAGAGGCTTTAAAAGGGAAATCAGCAGAGGGGATTTGATCAAAGGATAAAAGGCACATAGAGGCTTCAAGGAGACTATGTTTTCAGAGGAAATGCATTCCTTGAAGACTCAAAAATAATTTAGCCCCCTATTTGCTTGTCAAAAAATTTATAGGGGGGCTAACAGTGGCTCCACATGGGGATGGCTTCTTCTTGAAGGAGTCAAGAATTCAGAAATTGATCTCTTGGTGTAGGCCAGATGCCTGCTGCTTGAACCATCCTTTTCTTTCTTTGATCAGCTGCCACAAACTGTGAAGACAACATATCAGCAGTACAATTCTTCCAAACAACTACCTACCCACACTATAGTCCTAACATTTTTTCTTCTTGGGTGCATTTGGACTTGCAGACCCTTTTACATCATCAATTTTTACAAACAGGAAAAATAAACCTAGTCTACTTCTACTCTTATTGCTCCATGAGACTAGATTAGACTGTTGGTCTCACATGTTTCTCTACCTACACTACTACCTGCTAGGATTAGACTGTCTAGCAGGTTTCTTCTCTACATTCTAAGACAGAAAATGAAACAACTAATCTACTTGCTCATGTACTGAGCTTTATTGAGCTTTCCTACCTACCCTACTCTAACTGGAATATTTATAATCTAGCTTACAAACATGGTCTTCCAATGTAACCAGTCCTTCAAGTGATCCCATGACTGGTCCTTCTTGCTCAACTCCTTGAGCATGCTGGATAGGCAGGGCAGCTCACACTCTTTTTTTTCAAAAACAGCAACCTTGAAAAGTTTTGTTTCTGCTTGCAACATGCTGCTGAGCAAGACCTTTGATCCTTCTTCAAAGATATGCAGGAAACGTGCATAAGGATCATGAAAAGATACCTGGCTATGAATGTCTGGCAGGCTGGCTTCGACCAAGATCTCTTCTTCTTCCACTGGATCCAGAAGGAGACTCTCTTGAGAGAGAGAATCTCCCTCATCTTCTGAACTAGAGGACTCATCGTATATTGGGGATGAGTCCTCTCAAAGCTCCGATATGTTCTGCTCTGAGGTGCAGGGCTCCGTGAAAAGATCCATGTGTTCTTGAGTAGGGGTGTATTCCTTTGCTTCCTCTTTTTCAAGAGGAAACTCCTTGCTTTCATCGTGCTCAAGAATCTCTTCTTTGCTTTCCTCCTCATCTTCTGTAAGGAAAGACTGCTGGCGTCCGATCTCATGACACTCGTCACTGATGCTTTCATAACTTTCCCCATCAGTGTCATAGATAGGCAGACCTGACCAAGTCCACCGTTATAGGCGCACATCAAATCTTTCTTCGTTCTGATCCACAGAGGAGTCTTCTGAATCTGAATCTTCAAACTCAACTAATGACTGAGCAGGAGCTTGTGTTCTATAGAAGATGTCTGGGGTGGACTGCTGGTTTAATATCCGATCATTCTCTTCTTCTGTCAAAAGAGGGATTTCCCTTTCATCATGGACAGAAGAGCAGCAGTCCTCTTCCTCTTGTGTTAGCTGACTGGGAGGCGGGATGTTTACTTCAGCCTCTTCTTCTTCATCAGGTTCTGCCTCTTCCATGTAGTCGTCTGCTTCCTCAAGGCAACTTTCCCTATCAGCCTTTGCTAATAGGTCCTGATATTCTTTGGTCAGTGTAACACAATGCATAGGTAAGCAATCGGGCAATTCCTGATCACTTTCCTCCTCATCTTCTATAGATTCTTGAGTATCATATAGGTCCTGCTCATCTTCTAGATCTTGAGTTTGTTCTTGTTCTGAAGATGACATGGCCTGCTCTAAATAATCATCATCTGTATTCATATTGGCCATGTGCGTCTCTAGCATTTTGCCAAGCACTTCTGTTATTCTGCATACTTTGTTATACAAAGCATTATACTTTGCATCCCTGTCCATGCTTGGATTCACGCTTATGCAAAGAAGGCTACTGCCTCTTCTCAACCAGTTCAGTGTCCTTCACCAGTGGAGTCATTTGGTCTTTGGATCATAGGGAGTGTGGAGTCGCCAGGTGGATGAATATGACTATTTGGAGCTGGATGCTGTCCACCATCAGCAATTAGAAGCCAATCTAGAGGCAAAGCAGTTCTTGACTCTCAGATTTTCCCCAGTATGGTCGCCATTATGTTGGGGTTCCCATGTTTTGGCCAGATTGGAAAGACCAAAAGATGAGACAACATCAGAACCACTTTGGGGCCCTAGGATCTAGCCCTCCTGGACCCGGAGAGGGATCTCTCCAATAAACAAAGAATGATTTATCTTTGAAGCTCGAATTGAGATGTTAGGCTAGTTATGAAGCACAGAAGGGGGTTTTAAATGATTTGGTTGAAGGGTTGCTGGGTTGGTGACGAGATCATGGACTGAGAAAACAGTGGGAGGAAAGGAACAAAACAGCAGGATATTTCAGCAGAGAGGATGGGCCAAGACCGTGCCATCCATTGGGCTATGGAGTCATGAAAGGGAATTACTTGCAACAGCTAGCCAAGGCTTCCAAAGGGCAAGTCATCTACACTAAAGGATCTTTAGATTAGAGAGTGGGGTGGAACATTAAGGAAGGAAAGTGAAAGAAGGAGAACAACTAGATTTCTGTCTATAGATCAGGTCAGAGGTCATTTAACTCCAGACATGCTTGGACATACTCAAAGGCATCTCTCAAAGAGACAAAGGGGTTGCTTATAGATCAGACCAGAGGTCATTTAACTCCAGGTCTGCTTTAGCAACTCCAAGGGAAAAACAGAGATAAGATTTGACAAAGAAACATCTAAGAAGCAAACCCCCAAGTTCATACATCAGCCAGCAGGCAATAACATCCGCTGCACTGGTTAAACCCGTGAACCCACTCTTAGACAGCACATAGGGCGGAAAACATAAAGGTAGGGAGAGAAGACAACATAGGGCACCTAACAAGGGTGAATGCTATACCATTATTCTGATGCCTACCAGAAGAACATGAAACAATATGGAAATGTAATAAACAGAGTAAGAAAACATCACCTATAGTAATAGACCAGGATCCTGTGAAATGTGCTTTGATTAATTGATGCAAAACCAGTCATGTACAATAAGGCTCAATGGCTGTTATAGTACAGACTTCTCCTCCCAGCCTATTACATACAACTACTCTGCTACTCCCTCCCAAGACTGTTCTAACAGTCGAATGAATCCCTCTAACAGCAAACTACGCAGCAACTGAACAACAACCTTTACATTATGTTCTCGGGGATATTTTATAGGATAAGAGGAAGAGACAGAGGTAGATAGAAAATTAATCAATCTCATTAAGACAGAATCGGTGGAAGTGTCCACGCCCATACTGCTTAATGGCTCTACGGCTCTGTATATACTCTGTAATCTGGTTCGGAGATCTCTGTCAGGCCGGAAAATTGACCTCGGATATTTCTTTGAAGTCCTTTCTGGTGCTTGGAGCTCTGTGCTGCCATTCTGGAATAAATGAACTGGATGAAAGTCTGCAAGGCCACTCCATACCTCCATAACTGCTGCCTGACTGTCTTAAATGGGTCTCAGACAGTGCAATTAATCTTTTCAGGGCTCGAGGAGGCATGGAGATTGTTGTAGGTAGATGTCTGTCCTGGAGAAAACGCTCTGCTGGAATACACACAGATAAGACTTGTTGTGTGTGCATTAGTCTTCAACTGCGCCCTGGTCCTTTGAATACGGGGAAAAACATTTAATTTCATTAATAACAGGCACCAACCCCTATTGAATTCCTTCTGCTGGTCGCTGGCAATGCTGAACTGGCCATCTCTGTACTACCTGCATAATGAAATGAACTGTTACAAGCCTGGGCAGAGGCGGCAGAGAAATGCTGAGGAGGCGGAGGAATGGTGGCAGAACGGTGGCGGAATGGTGAAAACAACACAGAGCAGCGGAGAAATGATTAATATTGTAAACGCCCAAAGGTCGAACACTTGGGCGTAATACGAAGGAAACACACAAAAACAGCGAAGCGACGCTATGGATGTGGGACCCAGCGGAGGCGGAGGGCGATCGAACTCAAGCCGTCAGATCTGGGAGGAACGGACGGCTAGAATGCAATCGGGAGACAGTGGGGGAGGCTTGCGATTGGAGGAAATGGGAGTGCGATGGTCGTCGGATCTGCGGGAGGATGGACGGCCAGGATGAAATCGGAGCATCGCAATCGGAGCGGCACGGAGAAGACTTGCGATTGCGATCGGAAGGGGAGAAGCGATTAAGCGTTGGCCATCCGATCTGGGGGAGGAATGGACGGTGGGGATTTAATCCGGGGGAACGCGGAAAGACTTGCGATTGCGATCGGAGGTCGGTACGTGATTGAGCGCTGACCGTCCGATCCAACCAACAGATCAACGGTGGGGACAACGATCGGAGGGGCAGGTGCGATTAAGCGCTGGCCGTTAGATCGGCGGGACAGATCAACGGTCAGGATTGAATCGGGAGGGAGATGGAAGGACTTGCGATCGCGATCGGAGCGTTGTTGCGATTAAGCGCCATACGTCGGATCTGGAAGGGAACGGACGGCGGGGATGCAATCGGGGGATCGGCGGAAAGATTTGCGATCAATCGGGGGTGACAGCATGAATGTTGTGATTGTGATTAGCGCTCAGTCGTTCGATCGAAGCATATCAATGGTGCGGAACAGATCGGGGACTTAACGTTATATCCCAATCGCATCGGGGATTTTCAATGTTACACAGGGGTTTGCACCTGCCCGACTTCTGATTGCGATTGGCCCCCAAGGCTTAAGCGCTTGGTCTTGGGTAAGGGTCACGTGGGGAAGTGGTTAAGGGACTTGCAGTAAGGGGCTAAGCCCTATAACTTGGTCGGAAAGTGGGTTTTTACCCCTTTCTAATGGATTTTAGGGCTGGGGAAGGGGAACGATAGAGAAATAAAGGGGGAAGAAGGGAAAACAAAGGGTAGGGGGAGAAATCAAAGGGGATTTTCGGGGGATTTGAAGGGTAAGAAGAGAAATAGAAGGGGAAAACAAGGGGGATGAAAAGGGTCCAATTGGGGGAGAAATAAGAAGGAAAAGGGGGCCTTTGGGCATTTCTTCACATAACAGAGAGGCTTTAAAAGGGAAATCAGCAGAGGGGATTTGATCAAAGGATAAAAGGCACATGGAGGCTTCAAGGAGACTGTGTTTTCAGAGGAAATGCATTCCTTGAAGACTCAAAAATAATTTAGCCCCCTATTTACTTGTCAAAAAATTTATAGGGGGGCTAACACCTTCTTCTCCTAGCCCTTCACCTTCAGTTGGTACTCATGACCCCCTTTACCCTCCTGGGACGGTTCCTCCTGGCCTCAACCATCTTAGCGTCGTCCCGCCTGCTCATTATCCCTCTGGTCAGATGCCATTCCTAGACCCCCCACCAGGAGTGTAAACAGTACCTGTTATGGCCACCCTCTCTCTTCCTAACATGACCCTTGGGATTCCCGTCTGGTACCTCGATCCTCCAGCTGCTACCCCTCCTGGTCAACCTAAACCTTATCTCGCTTTGACCCCAGTTCAGTCGGTCCCTATGACCTCTCTCGCTGCAAAAGTGCCTCATTCACCTCAACAGGAACCACCTCCCGTTGCGACCACTTCGGGTAAGAAGGGAAAAGCTCGCAAGGGAGCATCAAAGGACAAGGCTACCCCAACAAACCCTGCACCTTCTTCGCCTCTAAAGCATACCATCTAGTTTGCTTTGTGTGATGTTTTCGACCACGCCACCCATACTTGTCCAGAATTGCCTCACCTCAAGTCCATGGTCAATGAACTGTTTCTAGAATCTGATATCCCAATGGTATATGTCACTATACCTGATTCAATCCTAAAACTCAAACCATTGCGCACAAATCACCCTTGTGTTTTGTGTGATTTCCATGGTCACTACACTCGTCTTTGTCCTCACCTCGAAGAGTATCATTCCTCTTTAGAAGCCTTACGCCAATTCGAGGTCGAGCGCAATGAGTCACCCGCTCCCTTATTTTCGCATCTTGCTTCGGTAACACCCGAGGACACAGATGCTCCCATTAACTTTTCCCCTTATGATGTTGAGATAACGGGGCCTTAGTCAGAATTCCACGATGAGAGCTCCCCTGATGTTTTACCTGACCTCCCTGCAGCACCCTCCCTAGTCTCAACATCAGTGGATCCTCTGTCTGCTCACTCTTCTGTCACCCCTTGTGACGATGTGCATGCAAAACTATCCTCACATGATGAGGATTAAGGTCGCTTCGCCGCGTCAGGTGGTCTTTCTTCCATCATTTACCCCATATTCTATTACGATGATGACATTATGGAAGCAGTGACTACTCCTGACTTTATCTATCCCCCCTTACATCGAACTCATGCATTCAAACCACATGCACCTTGTGGCCATTACATTGACACCCAATGTTTGGGTAAGGGAGCACCCATTTTTTGAGAGACCAGGAGAAGCAGTTCTCCACCACTCTCCTAGTGAATCTAGTCGTGTTGACTCTAGTCCCATTTTTCTTCCACATTTAGAAGAACCTCTAGAGTCCCATATCACTTCAAGATCGCTATAGGGATGATACCCCTCATCATTCCTTCATATTTCATCAACAACCCAGTCTCATAGACATTTTGGTTGACCAAACTATGAGTTTTCTGGGAGAACATCAGTTCATTATCCCCAAGTCCTACCTTTGAGATAGCAACACCATGTATGCCAACCCAAAAACTTAAAGTCCATTTGATTCATATATGCAGTACCAAAATATATTGGCAATCATCTATTTCCTTTCTCAAACTGGATAACCATATCAAAAACAAGTGGCACGCCACATCATTAAAAATAATTTAGATCTCCCTTTTTCTAAATACATTTTGGCATGTCCATAACATGCCTGGGGGCACCCATGCCCCTCAACCATAAAATCCTGGATCTCAGCCCATAATAGCACTGAAACCCCCTTTCTCTGACAGGTCATGCTTTCCAGGTCCTTCCTTGGGACAGGTAGCAGTTTTCTGCCCAGTACCTCCTACCCAAGTCGCAGAATAGACCCCAAGAAAAGTACAACTTGGCCTATTCATGAGCTCTGGGTACCTAAGCTGAAATTTTAACTCACTAAAATGAAAAATAGGATGAGACATCTTACCTACAACTGTCGAATCTTAAATTTCAACAGTCGGTTTATCCGCTACAACTGCCGCAAGATTTAAGGCCTCCTCTCCTCATGATATTCACCACGACTCCACTGGAAAATAAGTGAATCTAGAAGGAAAATGCTTTATTAAAATAAAACCACTGATTTTTCTTTCATTTACTGCAACCAAACCGTAGCTCAGTTTGACGAACCGTCTATACCATTGGAAGGATACCACCAATCTCTCAAATGGGTATCTATTAGCTTTTTGTGATTTGATACTTCACCATGACACATTTTGTCCCAGAAGCACCACTTCACCCTTCCTCAAAATCGAATTTCTCCACTTGCAACACTCGTACTGGGGGCACCATGTTACCTACATACTTGTCCACGCTCATGTCAACTCTCGTCGTGAGTTACCATCTTGTACTCATTCTTTTATGGTCCCCATTGGACCCTTTTCCTATGTGGCAGTGCCATCGAGTCACCCTTGTTTAGAGCATCCGAGTTGAGTCATCATTGATTTCATGGAGTCTACCCCGAGTCCCTCCGCACCCCGCTATAGTCCTCCATCCTTAATTATTTGGTCCCTCTCTCGTGTCGCTCATTATGGCCTTAAATCCCACTGTCCCCTATCCCTCATGATATTGTGTCAGTCGCTGCCAGGTCATCCATGCCATTTATTCTCTAACAAGGGAAGTTGTCTGTTCGCTACTCAGTTCCCCCCATTTCATCATCATCATTAGTGTCAGTCTGTCAATCACTCTACTATTTTCTCTCGTGCCTTAGTTGAGGATCCCTTGTTGCCTCACCTATGGCAGACCTCCTTCTATTGACATCAGCTCATTCATTCCAGAAGATAGGTCTAGAGGGAGGTGTACCTTGGTTCCAGCTTCCACTCTTGTTCGGTGCCTCGGATCAGGCAAAGGAACTCCTCATGGCCCTTTGACTTGATTATTTCTCAGCTCCAGCTTCTTTTCAACATGATCGAGATCTATATACTCGATTGTCTAGTGATGCAGCAGTTGAATCGATGATTCCCGAGTGTGTGTGAGATGTCTCAGCCCTCATGAGGGGGTGGACCTACAGGTAGCCCCCCACACACTCGGATGACCTCTTCATTACAGTTTTCAATGCAGCTCCATACATTTGATGATGTCGGCCTCAGCCGCTTGCAGCACCTTTTTGTTTGCATGTATCAGTTAGATTTTCAAAGCCCTTTCTTGTTTTCAAGGGCATCTGGGTTGCATTTATATCTCATGTACTCAGATATCATTATACAAGTCCTGGCTGTTATCCCAGGAACAATATGTATGTGGGATTCATCATCGTGATGTTTATCTGGCTCATGTTTATGCCAGCATTATGTCGTCTTGTGGTTTTCCGGGCGCCTTATTGTTTGTACTATTTCCTCGGCGGGCATAGGTATGCCTCCCCCACCACCTATAGCAGGTACTCACTTATCAAAAAGACTTGTCACACCTGCAAGTCACCTCCTCAGGGTCTAGTTCTTTCAGCACTTTGGTCTACCTTACAATCCTCTCTCTTTGACTTCCCCGTTGTTGTCTAGTGATTGAGTTCTTACAACGTACTTCGGTCATACGATTAGCTCCTAACGCTCGCACGCTGGGGGGAAATCTGTTACAAAAAAAATTTGGTCATCTAATCCATTGTTATTAGATGGACCCAAGTACACGAAGTAAGACCAATTTTACCCCAAGTAAAATTGCATTCACTATGAAAAATAACTTAGTAAACCACCTTTATTAAGTTGTTTATGGTCTAAACAGGAAACCCCATGGGGAAACATTAAATAAATCCATATTTATTTGATTTTTCCTCAAGGAATAATTAGTTAAACAACAATTTAATTAATATTCCTGGTTATATTTAACCCAAAACAAGGAAATTAATTAGATAAATCATTATTTATCTTATTATTTTCTAAGAATAACTATTTAAACATTACTTAAATAATATTCTTTGTTAAATATGACTACATCTCCCTTAAATAATTAAATAAATCATTATTTATTTGATTATTACTCAAACATATCCTTAAAATGATAAATAAATCATTTATTTATTTATTATTACTTAATCACATCCTTGAAATGATAAATAAATCATTTATTTATTTATTATTTACAAATAAGGGGATTTGACTCAAGTCAAATTCATTTTCCATCCAACAAATATAATAAAATATTCCATAAAATTTGGATCTTGATTTGGTTAATAATATTTTAATTATGCACCAATATCTAGACTAAATCAATATTTTGTTATAAATCGAAGGGTTTTCCCATTCATTTTTCACCTTTGGTTGCCTAAAGATCACTCTGGATCTCAACTCTTGGTCTGGCTATTGATCCACCATCATAGCCATATTTTTCCATTTTTGTCTGGGTTTTCTACACCATCAAGAGAGAGGAAATCTAAATCTAAATTTTTGAGGACTTACAAGAACCCATCCCATTGAGGAGAACAGGGAGCACCCTCTTGTGTTTTCCTCCCAGGTGCCATTAATAAAAATTTCATTAGATATATTCTTGTCTTTTCTATTGGATCTATGGAGTAAATCTTGTTTTTTCTATTGTTTAATGTCTTTTAATGCATAGATCTAGGTTTTTGCAGCATTTTTCTTGATCATCTAACTGCAGATCTAAAGATATTAGCAGTCATTTATGCTGTTAGGGCTGTTTGTTATGCACAGCTAAAGTGGTATTTTTTCGTACACTTCAAATCAAGATTCAAACTAACAACAGTGCTACCAGGATTGGTACCATTACCTTTCAGAGGGAGTCAGGTAAACTATTTCAATTAAAATATGTTATGCATGTACCAGGTCTGAAGAAAAATTTGGGCTCAGTCGCAATGTTGGAGGACAGAGGCTATGAGGTTGTTTTTAGTGATGGAAAAGCTTTCCTGCAACATAATACAGCGGGTCAAGCCAAGAGGATAGGGATTTGAGTTAAATAATCTCTACAAGCCGGAGGTAGATGGATGAGCTACCATGATGGGCAATGTAGAAAAAGTGGTGAGCAGGGATGAGGGAGAATGATGGCACGGGAGATTGGGCCATCTTCATCATGGAGCCTTGAAAGTCATGCAGCAAATATTTACTGGACTTCCAATGGGAATACTTTCTCAGTTAGATCAGTGCAAGGGTTTCACCATGGGGAAGTATGTAAAGTCCACCTTTCATGAGAAGGAGAACCATGCTTCGGGGATCCTTGAGAGAGTTCACACAGACGTGTGTGGACTATTCTTAGGTTCTTCAACAGTAAAAAATAAGTACTATGTAATCTTTGTTGATGACTTTTCTCGTAAATGTTGGATCTTCTTCATGCAGAAGAAGGATAAAAAATTCTCAAAGTTCTGTGAGTTTAAGGAATTGGTGGAGAAAGAGTTGGGGAAGCAATTGAAGGCTCTTAAGAGTGATAATGGTGGAGAATACATCTCTAACGAACTCAAGAACTTCTGCAGCAAAGAAGGAATTCAAAGAGAACTCATAGCAGAATAGGGTCGCGGAGAGGAAGAACATAGCGATCGTGGGTGCAGCACGAGCGATGTTGCATGATCAAGGCCTACCAATTGCATGAGTACACTTGAAGAAGATTTCACTGGTCAGAAACCGAATGTTTCACACTTTAATATTTTTGGCTCATCTATTTATGTGCATGTGACCAAGGACACTAGGAAGAAACTGGAGCTGACTACTGAAGTTGGGATTTTTGTTGGGTACACAAAAACACCGCATAATTATCATGTGTATTTTCCAAATAGCAGAATGACTGTTGTGCAAAGGGATATAAAATTTGATGAGGGGTGTTGTCCTTTGAGATAACCTAAGGTCGATAAGTTATGCCAAAGCATCTAAAATATTTGTAGTTTTTGAATAGTTGGATGACCAGTGAACTGTTTTCTTAAAAAAATGATTTTAACTTAGAAATATCCTTGATAAATACAAGGTTGTTCTTTAAATACATTTGGTTAATTTGATTTTAAGTGGGATGGATAAGAAGAATGTGGAGAAGTATAAAAGATTTAATATTCAGATAGAGTATTTCACCGTTTTTAAGCAGAAATTATGAAAACTATGTTTTCGTAATCAAAAAAATATAATCAAGTCATAACAGGAACCTTTTTGTAATTAAATTTCAAGAGGAATCTAAAATAACAGATAGATTTTTAAATTAATCTTTTAATCCAATTACAACGAATCGGAAACGAAACTGAGATTCTATTAAATTTCCAATTGGATAACTGCTAATGAATTAAATTATATGAAGAATACATAATGAAAAACAGAATAGAAATAACTCACAGGAACACGAAGTAAATCCAGAATCCTTTATTATATCAAAAATGCTCCAGCTATTACAAATTTGTTTGATAACTAGCTCAAGGGTGCAACCTCAAATACTTTCATGAATGAAGTATTTAAACAAAACAAGACAAATTACAAAAAATGCCTAAGTGACAAAGCAAGCTATAATTTCTCAAAATAAACTGAAAGAAAAGGAATGAATTTGCATGTTTGGCCCTACTTTAAAGGAAAACTATTGCTAAGTGGCCACTATTCTGGTGTTGCACTAGAAAAATTTATTTGTCTTCTAATCCTGATATTCGCAAAGCTTCTCCCACCGCTTTTGATATGGAATTGAAACTTTAATTAATTTTCAGTAGATTTCATCTGCCTCAGTATATAGCAGTAGGAAAAGCTATAATAGGAAGTGCTTCCAAAGGGGCAGCTTGCTCGGTTGGGTTCTTGCTTTCTTTAATCAAATTCTCCATCTCTATTTCTATTTTCTTCAACTGTGTATTATGTTCCATGATGAGCTTCATCATGTTTGCCTTTTGTGTCTCTGTCTCTTTAATATCCTTAGCTAAAGTATCTAATGTTGCTAGCAATTTTAATTGTTTCCTTAATGCTGCAATATCTACATTATTTTTCTTAATCAGTTCCTCTACAGAATTAACATTTGCAGGATCATAGCCCAGTTTTATCACCAAATCTTCCAAGGTTTTAATCCTGGTATCTTTGGAAAAAGCTAAAACTTTTTCCATGTTGAGTTGTGACCGGACATTTGCTAATGTGAACTACAATTTAGATAAAGTCATAGCAGTGTTAGTTACATTGGAGAAACATCTCCCCAATATCTTTATGCATCTCCAATTGGTCAATGGGATGTATCTCCTTAACATCAAACTCAAGAGATGTCTTCTTATAATTTGATTCTCCTTTGGGCTAAGGAACTTGTGCTTGAAGAAATTCCAATAGCATTTTTCCTTTCTCTGAGTCGAAGGCTGATAATAGCCTGCCTTGGGCACCTGAAGTTTGTTTCCAAAATTGATTGTATGTGTTTATCTTCAAGGCTTCATTTTTTAGTTTTATTTCCTTGAAGATATTCATGGTGCTTTTCTCTAACTCGCTTGAAGTTGATGTACCTGTGTGCATAATTTGTTTCTGCTCTGCTGTAGTCATGGAAGTGGTAGGAGACTGTGTGGACTGTCACCTATTAATAAAGATATAAGAGGCTCATTAGTGTTGATAGGAGTCTGTTGCTATGAATCTTTGCTAAGGCTTAATCTGGAACTAAGCTTAGCCTTCTTTCTGTACATGATTTTAAATCCCTTGCTGAAGATATATGTCTCTGAATGGGATTATTCTTCTCTACTCCTTTTGGATGTCTTCTCTTGATTTGTAGGAGTCTGCAATGTTGATGAAGAGACTTGTTGTTCTTCTGCCTCATGTAATGTATTCTCTATCCACTCTATATGGTTCTTATACTTCTCTATTTCTAGCCTTGGTGTGTAAAAATAAGGAGTAGATTTGGTTTCTACCCTTAATTTGGAAACTATCCATAATGGATCATATGATCAAGTGAAGCTAAGATCAAACTGCATTTTCTTCAATAATTGGTCTGCCTCTGCTCCCGCATTCCTGTTGTTACACATGAATGGGCCAACCTGCATTTTTAACTTAAACTAAGACTTTTTCTTGGCAGAAAAAAAATGGATCTGATCCATGTTGATCATCTGCCTGATAAATTCTAAGGAAAAAATCCTCATTGGTTTTGGCAACTTATATGGTTGCAGCTCACATACAAAAACTCTTATTTCTGTGTAGTTTTCATATAAGTACCAATATCTTGTTTGTACTTTTTCTAACAGCTGCAAAATCTTTTTGATTTCTTCACTAATTCTTGGTTCCTTTCTGCTGCTTAGAATACCAATGGCTGGGTAAACAAACATCTCAATGAATTATTTATATGTAAACTCATTCTGATCTTTCATAACCAGAGTGGTCCATAAAATGATCGACTGTTGGTCTCCTTTCTCAGTCAGTTTCTGCAATGATAATTTCATGTTATCCCCTTGAAAGTATATGAACATGTAGACTAAGACAGGGGTATATTTAAATACTTCCTCTGTGTTGAAATTGACCAACTGCTGATGAATAGACTCTGCAAGGAAATGACTGAAATTGAACACCATTGAAGATTTGGCATCATTAGAAAAGATTGATAAAAATCCTATAATAGCCTCATCTACATATTGATCATAGTATCCAAGAAGGTAAGATATAATAGTGGTTATCTGCTTGGTTCTCTTAGGGAATAGGGATGAAGGATAAGGAGGATTTTTCTTAGGAAATGAAGCATCTTGTGCTAGGAATAATTCTAGATTTTGGGTTCTCTTAGCAAGGTCTAATTTCTGGTATATTTCAACCAGAGCTTCATGAGAAAATGGGGTACCATTGTTGACTGTGGGGGCTAACATGATTTTTTCAATAGCCTGAGGGGTTATGGTAAACAACACTTGTCCATTGGAATTGGTTATGGTCCTCTATCTTGGTAAATATGAGGCATGGCATTTCCTAATGAAATCGGGAGTGTCGTGGGTAGGAGGAAATATATGACAAGGTAGGTTTGACTCCCAAAGTTGGATTTCATCTGATTTCTCAATCCATTTATCTTCGAACCTACAATACATCTAGAGAATGTCAATCTTATAGAGTGTTTCATGAATCCTGTAGTATCTATCAGCCATAGGGACATGGTGAAGATCTACAGGAGGCATGATGGCTAGGTTTGAAAGTGAAATTTGACTGAGAATCTAGACAGTTTCTCAAGCAGACAATGCATTATGGACAGGGAACAAAAACATAATGGGAATGAGCAGATGCTGGAAGCTTGAAAATGTCGGGTTTCTAGTGAGCAACCTACAAATAAACAAAACTGTAACCTATAAACAGAAATAAGAAGATTTATACAGCAATGTAGGCTTCCCATTGGTGGCACGGGGTAACGGTTAAGTTAATTAAATGTTTAACGGACTGATAATGGAGATATGACAGTTTAACGAGAGAATTAGATGGAAAATGAGGTGGCAGCAGTGGAATTCTATGAGGGGTCAATGATCAAGTGAGTGGTATTTGAAATCATCTTTCAGAGGGGGTGTTGAGCAGTTTCTGGTTTTGCGCATGGGGGGTCTAAAAGCCTAAGGTGATGCCATCTGTGGGTGTGTTATTTTACTTTACTGATGAGTTCATACCCCCCTCCCCACCCTTGGTGATAAGGTTTGGATCGTGAAGTGGGGCCTAAAGTCTGTGAGATTTGTTGGATGCCGAAAGACATGGGGAGGATCGTTGGATGTGTGGAGATATGGGAGGACGGTCGGAAGTGGTGATGTGGAATAGTGGGGTCAAGATTTATAAAGTATCAGGCATGACATAAAGGGGAATGCCTTAGGGGAATGAAAATTAAAAGGGATGAATGGTGGGGTATGTTATTATGGTGTTAAAAACTTTGGATAGTGTTAATAATGCTTAGGATAATATTTCAACCATATAAATCATTCTTATTTTATTGGCGCATTTAGACTAGCAGCCAGAGAAATTTTTTAAAACATAAATGAAGCTTTCCTTTTCTTTTTTCTTCCCTAACATTTTGTTTTGATTTTCCTTCTTTATTTAGGGTAGCTAAAACCTATCATTTTATTGATATGGATGCCTATAAAACATAAAAAAATTCCTAACATTTTTTAATTCTTTCATTCTTTTGCATCCATATCCTACCTTGACATTTTAAAAATTATTTGACTAATTTTGCTAATTTATCAAAACTAGATAATGTTACAACATCAGCTCCATCTTGGGACTGCTTCGCCCTGTGGGATGCAGAGAACAAGCAGATCCAAAAGCCTTCTCCTCGAGCTATGGAGTCTTTTCTAAAACAAATACTCACTTGCAATTTTAAAAAATAAATAAACTCTCTGAATATTTATAGATGATGAATGAATGGAGAATCAATACTGAATATAATGTTTCAAGTACTTCCCATTGACTGGAAATGAGGAATACTCTCCTTCCAAATTTTGTAGGACAAATGTATTGTTCCCTTTGACTTCTGCAATATTGAATGGACCAAACCAAAGGTTGTTAAATTTCGCATGTTTTCCTTTTTCTTCTCCCCTTGTATCCCATTTGAGCATAAGGTCACCTTTCTTTAAAAAAAATTCTCTTGGTTTTTGTGTCAAACAGCTCTTTCATCTTGTTCTGGTATTTTCTTAGCTGATACTAAATTTAATCCGTCTTCATTCAACTCAATAATTTATTTAATGATTTTTGAGAAATCATCTTTTTATTCATAATATTCCTGGAGAAATTTCATAACAAGTAAAGCTAAATGAGTAGGAAAAATTGCTTCCTTACCATAGACTAATTTGAAAGGAGACTTGCCTGTTGATCTCTTAGGAGAAACTCTGTTTGCCCAAATGGCATGGATTAAGTGGTTGTCCTAACTCTTTTTATGATATTCAAGAGTCTTCTTAATGACCTTAACTAAGCTCTTTTTGGAATATTATGCAAGTCCATTACCCTAAGGATAATATGGTGTAGAATGATGTAGTAGGATCGAATATTTTTTACAGAACTCTATCATTTTAACATTGCTGAAGGTTGTTGCATTATCTGTTACAATTTGTTGAGGAATTTTTTGAGGACATCCAAATATTGATAAGATATTATCTTCAAGGAATTTAATCACAACAATATCAGTTACATTTTTAACAGGTTTCCACCCATTTGGTAAAATAATCAGTAGCAGTTAGAATCCATCTGTGTTGATTACTTGATTGTGGATGAATTTCCCCAATAAATTCCAACCCCCATTGTAGAAAAGGAGCATCAACTGATACTGGAACCAAAGGAAGTGTTGATATTTTTTGTTTCCCTGCAAATAATTGACATTGTACACAAATCCTTACTCTCTCTCCAACTTCTTTGAAAAGTGAGGGCCAATAAAATCCTGCTTTCAAGATTTTGTAGGCTGTTGCTCTCCAAGCATAGTGTCCACCACAAAATCCTGCATGGAATTGATCTATAATTCCCTCTATTTCATTTTCAGTTAAACAAAGAAGAAGAATATTTAGAGGGTCTTTCCAGTATATATTAGCATTGATAATGCAGTATTTTATTGATTTGAGCTTTAGAGCTTTGCACTGCTTCAAATTAAGATTAGCCGTACATTGAAAATCTCTGAGAAACTGCACAATATCAGAATACCAATCAGAGAGTAGATACTTAAGATCTATGTGAACAAGAATGGATTGATCTAAAGGAAGAGGTTCTTGTGGTTTATCTCCTTCCATAAGAGAAGGAGGTTCTTGTGGATTCTCCTCTAATATTAAGAGAGGTTCTTGTGGATTCTCCCCTAATATTAAGGAAGGTTCTTGTGGATTCTCCCTTAGTATGGAGGAAGGTTCTTGTGGATTCTCCCTTAGTGACATTTCAGCAACCAGATTTATCCCTAATACTTTACAGTTGGACTCAGCTAATAATTTGGCTAGGCCTTGGCCTTTTACTAGCTTTGTGTTTTAATTTCAAGATCAAATTCAAGGATTTTAGCAATCCATCTTCCTCTATTTCCATCAGTATCAGGCTGGGTTAAAACATTTTTGATAGCATGATTGGGAATATATGCAGTAATGTGTGAATGCAGAACATAGGTTCTAAAGGCTTTGAGGGCTTGAATTAAGGCATAAGCTTGTTTTTCCATAATATCGTACCTAAGTTCAGCGTCCCTCGTAACTTTGGAAAAGAAGTCTATAGGTTGGTCATCACCATTGGAGTTCTTTTGTAAAGTACAGCAGCTAGGGTTGACTTAGATGCAAAAGAAAATATGCTAAAAGGTAAAGAATAATCAGGACTAGCTAAAGTAGGGGCTTCAGATATTGCCTTTTTTATTTGATCGAAAGCATACCTAGATGGAACTGTCCATTTGACTTCATTGTTTTTCTTTAGCATATCATTTATGTCCTTTACTATCTCTGCATAATTAGGGATGAATCTTCTGAGAAAATTAATCTTTCCAAGGAAATTTTGAATCTCTTTCTTATTCCTTAGTGGAGATAGAGTCTGAATGGATGATACTCTCTTTGGGTCAATTATAAATCCATTATTAGAGATTATATGCCCTATTAATTTTCCTTCCTTTACAGCAAATAAATATTTCTTCAGATTGATGGATATGCCAAATTTCCTGCACCTATTAAAAACCTTGCTTAAGTGTTTTAGTTGATTTTCATCAAAATCAGAGAAAACAGTTAAATCATCCAAATAAATAACAGTAAATTCAGAGGTTTTACCTACAAATGCTAGATCCATTTCTCTCTGAAAAGTGGCTCTAGCATTAGTTAACCCAAATGGCATCCTAGAGTACATAAATGTACCCAAAGGAGTGGTGAAAGTAGTTTTCTCTTGATCAACTTGACTTACCGTGATCCGGTTGTAACCTGAAAATCCATCTAGCATAGAAATCCTACTTTATCCTAAAACTTTCTGAAGTAAATAATCCATTTTAGGCAATGGATATTTATCTTTTAAGGATGATTTATTTAGGTTTCGAAAGTCTACACATAGCCTAATCTCACCATTATTCTTCCTGATTGGAACTAGGTTAGCTACCCAATTAGAATACCTTAAAGGTAAAATGATATGAGCATCAAGCAGCTTTTTGAGTTCCTTTTCAATGGTTGGAAGTAGTATGGGATTAATTCTTCTTAATTTCTGTTGGAAGGGTTTTGCCTCTGGTTTTAAAGGGATCTTATGTTCTATTAAAGTTGTATCATAAGTTTTTAATTCGTTATAAGACCAGGCAAACACATCTTTGTAATTTTTAAGAAGATTCAAGTATTTGAGTTTCACATCCAAAGGAAAAGTTGATGATAACTTAACATTTCTTACATCATCTAAAGTCCCAATATTGCATTCTTCAATTTCTTCTTCAGGTGATTTAGACAAAGGGTTTTTAGAGACATCATTATCATCGAATAGTTTTTCCAATGGAATTAATCCTTTAGGAATAAAATTATTAGATAATTGAATGATATCATGATCAATAATTTTAGAATTAAATGAATCTTCTAGATTTTGGTGACTTAATTCTTGAATATCTCTTTGGTCTTCTTCAATTTGCATATTTGATAATTCATCGATGACTTGAAGGAAAGACTTTAATTGTTCGTCATCTTCAAAATTCTGCCAATTTTTAAGGTTATTAGGGATTGTTGGTTTGTATTTAACCTGAATTTGGTACTCTAATGATATTGGCTGAGGAATTTTGAAAGAGCTTGTTGAAACAGCAAGTGAATCAGCATGCATATTTTCATCTCTGGGAATAGCAGTTATGTAAAATCCAAGGAAAGAGTTTTCAATTGTATCCCAAACTTCGTTTCTATAGGATCTAAGCCTAGGGTGTTTATTTTGACACAAGTTCCTAACCTGCTTGAATATAAGCTCGGAATCAGAAAAAACACTCAAGTTCTTAACCTTTAAACTTTTAGCCAGCGCAAGACTAAGTAGAAAAGCCTCATACTCAGCCATGTTATTGGTAACTTCAAATTCAAGTTTACATGACTGAGTAATGTTTTCTTTATTTGGTGAAATTAAAGCCATTCCTTCTCCTGCTCCTTCCTTTGAGCAATACCCATCAAAATAAATTTTCTAGATATGTGATTCTACAATATTTGGTTTAGAAACTATATTTTCAATGGCAATTTGAGTGTTTGATGATTTTTGGGAAGATAACTTAAAGCAACTGAAATCCTGATCTACTGCATAAATAAGGTGGTTTTTGCTTGATCAGCTCTGAAAACAGTGTGAAGGAATCTGACTTCTCTATATAACCTTAAATTCTCACCTCCATAGACTAGAATAGTATCAAAAGACATGCCCATCTGAAGTGATATCCCAAGTTTAGCACAGCATGATCTAGACAAAATCATGCCAAATTTGGGTGGAATATCAGTGAAAACAATGTCTAATACTATACTCTTGACAGGTATTTGGGCTATGCCAAATTTGGGTGGAATATCAGTGACAACAATGTCTAATACTTTACTCTTGACAGGTATTTGGGCTAAGGTCACAACTAGATCTTTGATCAATCCTAGACATGGTACTTTATTTGAATCAAAGGTGTAAAGATCATGATAGGAATGAGTAACTTGTAACTGAATCTGGTCAATGATTACCTTTGGCATAAGGTTGTGTGAAGCACCAGAATCAAGCATACAGTTATACAATTAAAATTAATGAGTCTTAAAGGTCACATAAAATGGTGGAACAATCTCATTGATCATATCAGAACTAGGGCCAAAGACTATTGAGGGATTTTCATCTTGCAAACTGATAATATCTACCTTTGCATCTACACTAGAGGATTGTATCCATTTAGACAATTGATTTTTATATCCAGGATTTTTGGAAAGCTCTGCTAAAGTTATAGGAATATTAACCCTTTCCAATTACTTTTCAATATTAAAAATTTTCAAAATGATTTTATCAGATGTAACAGTTTCAGCGGATGACTCTGTAGTCTAAGGTGTTGGAGTTTGTGTTTGAAAGGATTTTATTGCAGGTTCGATAATTGTGGTAGATTTCGGAGGTCTACCTAGGCCTGATCTTGGTCTTAGATCGCACCTTTTATTTAACTTTGCAATGATAAATTCCTAAAATGTTTGGTATTTTGAAAGTTGAGTATATTCTTGTTCTTGTTCTAAAGACTGTGATGAAGATGAAGGGACTATGGCCATCTGTTCTACTGAAGAATCAAAATTATTGATATCTTCTGTGCTTACAGGGCCAGTATCCTGTGGCTGTTGATCATCAATCAACAAAGGAGGTTGAATGTTTTTATTTGGTCTCTAGAGAATCTGAAGTTGAGGAGCTCTCTGAGATTGATTTTGATTTTGATTTTGAGGTTTGACAGCAATTTTCTAAGAAGTTCTAGGTTGTGTTTCAATCTTAGAGATTCTCTTGGAAAGGTTTCTAAGTAAAGATGTGATTTTATCAATTTTCTGATCTTCAATTTTAGATTTGGAAGAGGATGATTCATCAAGCTTAGGTTTTAATTTTATTTGTTCTTTCTCTTCTTTAGCTTTAATTTTACCAGAAGTTGACCTATTAGCTTTTGCCTCAATAGCATTAGTCTGCATGTCTTGTAATGTGTTATAAACTCTCTCCCTTAGAATTAGTACAAAGTCATCATAAAATGCTTTAGAAAATTTGACCTTTGTAGCTGCTACTAGAGGTTTACAATCAGCAGCCATTTTATGGTAGAATTTGTTAAATATTTTAATAAATTCAGTAACTAGTTCACCATGATTTCTCTTTAACTCTTCAAATTCAGTGAGAAAATAAACAACATCTTTCTTTACCCCCCATTGGTTTTTAAAGATAGTTATAAGTTCATTCCATGTTCGAATAAAATTAGATCTAAGTTCCCTAAACAAGATCCTAACGTTACCTTCTAAATATTGTATAAATAATCTCATATAAACATCTTCGTGCAAAATCCAGGAACGCTGCTATATGATCCTCTGTTGAGGGACCTATTTCTCCATTAAATCTTGGTAAATGTTTAAGATATCCATCAAGAAAATTTCCCAAGATGTTAGGAAGAATAATAGCAGCAT
Source organism: Pinus albicaulis (assembly GCA_034641835.2). Lineage (NCBI taxonomy): Eukaryota > Viridiplantae > Streptophyta > Pinopsida > Pinales > Pinaceae > Pinus > Pinus albicaulis. The sequence continues at coordinate 944,850,938 of CM076569.1, forward strand.
ACCTTGCTTGTATAATGGGTTTAAAATCCATTTCATATGATGATGAAGATGTAGGTGAATGAGTATTAGAGGATGGAGGAGAGTGTGAAGGAGGAGGAAGTGAGGATTTCAAAGAGATTTTAACAATCAACTTTTGATTTGATGGTGTTAAATCTTCTTCCTTATATTCAAACAACAGATTAGAATAGACAGAAAATGTCTCTTATTGCTTAGTAAAGGTTGATGGAATAGAATAATAAACTAGATTGATGAAATCTATAGGCTTAAATTCATGTAAATGTAAGCCCAAATTTGTCTCGGATGTAGGTGATTCTAAAGGGAAATATGGAACTTGATATGTCTCAAGTGATTCTGTCAACAAATTTGACTGAAGATCTACTCCTTTTGAATAAAGTTCAGAAACTCTATGAGGTACTTGAGTCGAATCAGGATGGGATGATATTACTGAAAAGGGATCTACAGATGAAAACTCTTCAGGGTGTAAAGCTGAAGAGGAAGAAGCAGAAATGTTATGTTTTCTTCTTAAAGAGGCTTCCCTAATAATTTTTTCTAGATCTGGTAAAGGGTTAACAATATCAGACTCAGAATGTGATCTAATGTGCTTAAAGGGAGCCAGCTTGAACCAATGGAATCGCCAAGTGAAATATTTTGACCTATATCCTTATTCTTTATTCACCTTAAAGGAAAGGGGAAAAATCATTGCCCCAGGGAAAATTTAGCTTTCAATTCTTCGTCTCCCTGACAACGGCACCAATCTAATGTTTTCCTTTGAGATAACCTATGGTCGATAATTTATGCCAAAAAATCTAAAATATCTTTTGTTTTTGAATAGTTGGATGACCAGTGAACAATTTTCTTAAACAAGTAATTTTAACTTAGAAAGATCCTTGATAAAATAAAAGGTTTTTCTTTAAATACATATGGTTAATTTTATTTTAAGTGGGATGGATAAAAAGAATGTGGAGAAGTATAAATGATTTAATATTCATATAGAGTATTTCACCATTTATAAGCAGAAATTATGAAAACTATGTTTTCATAATCAACAAAATATAATCAAGGCATAACAGGAACCTTTGTGTAATTAAATTTCAAGAGGAATCTACAATAAGAGATAGCTTTGTAAATTAATATATTAATCCAATTACAACTTCACAAAAAATCGGAAACGAAACTGAGATTCAATTAAATTTCTAATTGGATAACTACTATGAATTAAATTATATGAAGAATACATAATGAAAAACAGAATAGAAATAACTCACAAGAACACAAGCCATATGAATTAAATCCAGAATCCTTTATTATATCAAAAATGCTCTAGCTATTACAAATATGTTTGATAACTAGCTCAAGGGTGTAACCTCGAATACTTTCATGAATGAAGTATTTAAACAAAACAAAACAAATTACAATAAATGCCTGAGTGACAAGGCAAGCTATAATTTCTCAAAATAAATTGAAAGGAGAGGAATTCGATCCAAATGAATGAATCTTCATGTCTAGTCCTACTTTAAAGGAAAATTGTTACTGAGTGGCCACTATTTTGGTGTTGCGCTGGAAAAATTGATTTCTTCTAATCCTGATATTGGCAAAGATTCTCCCACCACTCTTGATCTGGAATTGAAACTTTCATTAATCTGCGGTAGATTTCATCTACCTCAGTATACTTGGTAAAAGTGGGTTTTACATAAAAAAATATATATATGTTTTATCTCATGTTGGATGAAAATGAGATTTTTGATAGCTTCATAAAACGCCCTGCCTATCATTAAACCTTTAATAGAGGACATGGATGTTGCCCTTACTTTTTCTTTAATATTTTGCATGTAATATTCCATGGGCATTAATTTATCATTTATAAAAAATAATGAGGGCATACCTTTCTGGTTTAATGCATCAATCCTTGAAAGAAATCTGTTGACAGTAATATCTAGAGTGTGACACTTCTCTGTCAACTGCACTACTAAGTTCCTTTTGATAAGAACTTTCTTCACCTCAAGAATGGTCTCAGTCCTGTCATCTACCCCTAATTCATCCAGTTATTGGTTGTCTTTAGAATTTAGAAACTTTATAATGATGTTGGTTGTATTATGCATTTCTCCTAGTTGAGTATTTATATCAGCAATTTCCTAGTTTGCCTTTTCTACTAACTCCTTTTTCTCAAAGATGATCTTGATACATGGCCAGATTTCACCCATTTCCTTAATGATGTTGTTCCAATAATTTCTTTGAAATTACCAAGGGTGTAGCCAATAGAATATTTAGTGGTTGATTTCTTCCATATTTCTACTTGGTTATGAGCTATTTGAAGCTATGACGCATGGAAATTATTAGACTTCTTTTGTTGATTCTCTAGAACTTTCACTTGATCCTGTAACTTCTTAATTTATTCAGTCTGCAAGGTCATATTTTGGATTGTAGTAGCCAGCTGTTCTGCAGTGTCTCCTTTACTAGTGGTAGAAAATACAACAGTAGGAATATTTGTAATAGGAAGTGCTTCCAAAGGGGCAACTTGCTTGGTTGGCTTCTTGCTTTCTTTAATCAACTTCTCCATCTCTATTTCCATTTACTTCAACTGTGTATTATGTTCCATGATGAGCTTCATCATGTCTGCCTTTTGTGTCTATGTCTCTTTAATATCCTTAGCTAAAGGATCTTATGTTGCTGGCAGATTTAACTACTTCCTTAAAGCTGTAATATCTGAATTCTTTTTCTTAATCAGTTCCTCTACATCATTAACATTTGCGGGATCATTACCCAATTTGATCACCAAATATTCCAAGGTTTTAATCTTGGTATCTTTAGCAAAAGTTGAAACTTTTTCCATGTTGAGTTGTGACCGGACATTTGCTAATGTGAACTGCAATTTATTTAAACTCATAGCAGTGTTAGTTACAGTGGAGAAAATCATCTCCCCGGTATGTGTATGCATCTCCATTTTGTCAATGGGATGTATCTCCTTAACATCAAGCTCAAGAGATATCTTCTTATAATCCGATTCTCCTTTGGGCTAAGGAAATTGTGCTTGAATAAATTCCATTAGAATTTTTCATTTCTCTGAGTTGAAGGCTGACAATAGCCTGCTTTGGGCACCTGAAGTTTGTTTCCAAAATTGATTGTATGTGTTTATCTTCAAAGCTTCATTTTTTAGTTTGATTTCCTTGAATATATCCATGGTGCTTTTCTCTAGCTCGCTTGAAGTTGATGTACCTATGTGTATAATCTGTTGATGCTCTGTTGTAGTCATGGAAGTGGAAGGAGACTGTGTGGATTGTCACCTATTAATAAAGATATAAGAGGCTCATTAGTGTTGATAGGAGTCTGTTGCTCTGAATCTTTTCTAAGGCTTAATCTGGAACTAAGCTTAGCCTTCTTTCTATACATGATTTTAAATCCCTTGCTGAAGATATCTGTCTCTAAAGGGGATTCTTCTTCTCTATTACTTTTGGCTATCTTCTCTTGATTTTTAGGAGTCTGCACTACTTGTTGTTCTTCTGCCTCATGTAATGTATTCTTTATCCACTCTGGTTGGTTCTTATACTTCTCTATTTCTGTCCTTGGTGTGTGAAAATGAGTAGATTTGGTTTCTACCTTTAATTTGGAAATTATCCCTAATGGATCATATGACCAAGTGAAGCTAATATCAAACTTCATTTTCTTCAATAATAGGTATGCCTCTGCTCCTACTTTCCTTTTGTTACATATGAATGGGCCAACCTACGTTTTTAACTTAAATTGATACTTTTTCTTGGTAGCAACAAAATGGACGTGATCCATGTTGATCATCTACCTGATAAATTCTAAGGCAAAAATCCTCATTGGAGGAATTTTGGCAACTTACATGGTTGCAGTTCACATCCAAAAACTCTTATTTTTGTGTATTTTTCATATAAGTACCAATCTCTTGTTTGTACCCGTTTTGACAGCTGCAAAATCTTTTTGATTTCTTCACTAATTCTTGGTTCATTTCACCTGCTTATAAGACCAATGGTTGGGTGAAAAAACATCTCAATGAATTGTTTATATGTGAACTCATTCTGATCTTTCATAACCAGGGTGGTCCAGAAAATGATCGAATTTTGGTCTCCTTTCTCATTTAGTTTCTGCAATGACAATTTCATGTTCTCCCCCTAAAAGTATATGAACATGTTGACTAAGACAGAGGTATATTTAAATACCTCCTCTATTTTTAAATTGGCCAATTTTTGATGAATAGACTCTCCAAGGAAATCACTAAAATTTAACACAATTGAAGGTTTGGCATCATTAGAAAAGATTGATAAAAATCCTATAATGGCCTCATCTACATATTGATTAGAGTAGTATCCAAGAAGGTAAGATATAACAGTGGTTATATGCTTGATTCTCTCCAGTAATAGGTATGAAGGATAAGGAGTATTTTTCTTAGGAAATGAAGCATCTTGTGCTAGGAATAATTCTAGAGTTTGGGTTCTCTTATCAAGGTCTAAATTCTGGTATATTTCAACCAGAGCTTCATGAGAAAATGGGGTACCATTGTTGACTTTGGGGGCTAGCATAATCTTTTCAATAGCCTGATGGGTTATGGTAAACAAAACTTGTCCATTGGAATTGGTTATCGCCCTGTGGCTTGGTAAATATGAGGCATGGAATTTCCTAATGAAATCGGGAGTGTTGTGGGTATGAGGAAAGATATAACGAGGTAGGTTTGACTCTCGGAGCTGGATTTCATCTGATTTCTCAATCCAATATTTATCTTCAAGCCAGCAATACATCTCAAAAATGTCAATCTCAGAGAGTGTTTCATGAATCCTGTAGTCTCTATCATCCATAGGGATATGGTGAAGATCCACAGGAGCGAAAATCGGAGGATTGATGTTTTCTTTTGGTCCTTTTTCCTTGGGAGGCACGATGGGTAGGTTTGAAAGTGAAATTCAACTAATAATATAGATAGTTTCTCAAGAATACAATGTGTTATAGACAAGGAACAGAAATATAATGGGAATGAACAGATACTGGAAGCTTGACAATGTTGGGTTTCTAGCAAGCAACTTGCAAATAAACAACATTGTAACCTTTAAACGGAAACAAGAAGATTTATATAGCAATGTAGGCTTCCCGTTGGTGGTGTGGGTTAACAATTAAGTTAATTAAATGATTAAAGGAAATATAATGGAGATGTGACAGTTGAATGGTCGAATGAGATGGCAGATGAGGTGGTGGCAATGGAATGGTGTGGAGGGTCAACGGTTAGGTGAGTGGTATTTGAAATTATCTTTTGGAGGGTGTTGGAATGTGTTGTCCTTGATGGCAACCTACTTGATGAAATGAGATTGTTGGCTATATGATGCAGAGTGTTGTCCTTGATGGCAACCTACTTGATAACGTTGATGACAACCTACTTGATGAGTTAAGGGGAGATTGTTGGCAATGTGATACAATGTATTGACTTTGATGGAACCTGCCTGATGAATTTGTCCTTGATGAAAGCTGCTTGATGAGTTGCCTATGATAAGAAATCCATGTGATTAAATATGTAAGGATGATGTATCTATGTGTTAAAACGGAAGGATGATATATCTACAGATCAGCTCAGAAGTAACAGAAGAAAGGAATTCCAGTAAAGTGCTAGAAAATTGATAAATATGATGTGTCACAAAGAATATGCGGGTTTGTTAAGTAGAAGTAGTGTATGCACGCGGAAAAGTACGTGCCAAGTCGTGTATGCCCTTTTGCGCTACAAATTTAGAATACCAAGGGGCGTTACCATGGTATTGACCCATTGTATTGAGCGTTGGATTATATATTTGATCCCATCCAGGAATACCATCGGAAGTGGTGTGGTTTTGGCTCATGGTATTGACAAAGGCTAAATCTATATAAGGAGAAGAAGATCATGGTGCAAGAGTGTGCATGTGTCTGGGTATGGAATGAATACTCCACTCTGGAGTATATCTGTATGGATTGGGTAACAGTTTACTGATAGATCTGAATTAATAATGCACCTATGAAGAAAATGATGAAGAAGGATCTCCAGATCTGACATGTATATGTATTTTCTAGATCTGTTTATGGAATGTTTAGATCTGAGATGAGGCAAAATACTTTCTGAAGTAAAGGATGAAATCTGAGTTTTTTATCTGATCTGAAGAGCTGCACAGTCCTGAAAAGTTACAGATGTATACGCATGTTTGCTTCAGTAAAAGCGTGTGTATACGCGGGTCTGCTTAAGGAAAAGCGTGTATGGGAAGATAGGGTTTTCTAAAGAATGCATAGAAGTATACGCGGGTTGGTATGCATGAAAACGCGTACATACGCAGGTTCAATGAAGTAAAAGCGCGTATGGAATCTAGGGTTTGCTGAAGTAAGTGGAATGAAATGCCTGATCTGTTTTTTTTGTTCTACTGTTATCTGTCAATGATGTATTCATACAGAACTGGGTTATTTGAATGATGAATATGTTGTTGATTATGTTAATTAAAGATCAAGTCGTTAGTTGATTGGTTGATGATTCAACGAATGAATTGATGGGGTTATAAGTTTCAGTTTGATGAATTTTGAGCTTAAATGTGTGGAGTGGGTCCAGTCTGAAAATATGATGAAAAGGGGCCTACAAGTTGTGTTGTATGGAAGTTGTTGGATCCAGTATGAAAATTGATGAAACGTGGTCCATGGTGGTGCTGAGGGTCGAAGCCTTTAGTGAGGGGGTTGTAGCTCCCTTCCAGTGGTAGTTGGTAAACGAGTGCAGGGGGTAGTGGCTCCCTTCCAGGAGAGGCTGGTAAACGAGAGCAGGGGGTAGTGGCTCCCTTCCAGGAGAGGCTGGTAAACGAGAGCAGGGGGTTGTAGCTCCCTTCCAGGAGAAGTTGGTAAATGAGAGAAGGTTGTAGCCTTCTGCAGGTGGGTGCCTGCGTGCTGGTATGAGTCTGCGCCAGTACATGGTTGTACGATGTTTTCTTTATAATAAAATATTGAAGACTGAGACGACGACAGCGGTGGTTTTCTCCCGAATTGGTTTTCCACCTTAAATCCTGGTGTTCATGTGTGTTGCTTATGTGTGATGATTTATTCTGTTCTTACTGCACATGTTTACTGCTTACTAAACATCTAATGAATGAATGATGTAATGATCTAAGTTAAGACTATTACCTAAATGAAATTGCTTAATACGCGAGTTTTATGCTGATATCCACCGTGTATACACGAAAGTTGGTTTCATTAAAGGGGGCAAAGGGTTTTAGAGAAAGAAAAAGTAAAAAATTTACTACCAAATACCGATCTACCCCCCCCCCCCCTCTCAGTATTTTTCCCAACAATTGGTATCAGAGCAGGTCCTTTTGCAGAAGCTTGATCACTTGAAGGAGATCCGTCACAATGGGAAGGAAGCAAAAGAAGAAGGCTACTCAAAAGGAGATATCTCAGAAAACATGTGCAGCAAAAAATGAAGAAGATAAAATAGGTATTGATTGTTGTTCTTGTGATTAACCTTCTTGTGCATACAATGGTGAAGATAGTGAAAGTAATGTTATGGATCTAGAAGAAGCTCTCAAGATTAAAGTTGAAGAACAACAAAGATCATCTAATAAGCAAGAATCTATCTAGAAAGAAATGATCTCTAGAATGAAAGAATAGATAGAAATGTATCAAAAACTACAGGATGAAGTAACCTATCAAAATAGAAGACTTGAAGCAGAAATCCTCTTTCTCAATACAAATCTGGAAAAATCAAATAAGAAGAATGAAGAACTTAAAGCATAAATAATCTCCCTGAAAGCATATCTTGAAGATCTTCTACAGACATTTGAAGAACAAGAAAATGGGTTGAAAGAAGATATTCTAAAATTGAATGATCAAGTAGAAGAAGGAAGAAGGAAAGAAGAAAGCATGAAGAAGCAATACCAAAGATTGGAGGTTGAGGTAAATATTTTGAAAGGTAAATTATAAGAAAAAGATAAAGTCTTGAGGTTTCAAGATAGTACTAAGATTCTGGACAATATTCTTAGTAGTCAAAGGTCTCCTTCTGTTAAATTTGGTTCTATGGTCTTAAGTTTTCCATGGACCATGAAACTGTTAAAGGAGAATCTAGTTCACAAGGAAGTGCTAAAGATTCAAAGGATATCAATGCAAAATATGAAGTGTTGAAAGAAACAAAAGATCAACCGAAAATCATGAACTCTCAAAAGAAATCATTCCCTCCTTTTATAAATAATGTTGAATGCTTTAAATGTCATAATTATGGGCATATTGCAGCCAATTGCAAAAGCAAAATGTTTCGGTCACAAACAAACAGATTCTACACAGAAAGGTATTCAGGCTTCTTTAAGGGATATTGTTTTTCATGCAGCAAGTATGGGCATAAAGCAACTGATTGCAATAGAAGAAAGAATAGAAAAACACATTATGATCCTTATGCTTACTTTTCTGGTCATGCAAGATTTTATGCCTGTAACAAGTATGGACATGTAGAAAAAAAATGCAAGATGAATGGATCTGAGAAATTGGATAATTTCAAGCACACAATAAGAAATTTCAAGCAAAGATGGAAAAGGAAGGAGGACCGGTCAAAAACGTAGGGGATAATAATCCTATTGCAGTCATCCACTTCTAAAGCCTACTTCTCATAATGGCTGTAGGATGATGTGAGATACATTATAGGGATTAGTAATGTATCATCATAGGGGGAGCAATGTATGATGATTCCCATGGTTGGTTGGGTAATTCTGGTTATGTTTATTTCTGACAGTGCATATGATGTGAAGAAGACAGGTACAGGTGCTAGAAATTCAGGGGGAGATGAAGTTGTGGAAATTTTCAGTGTTTCACTTTACATACGCGGGTTTAGTGAAATAAAGCTGTGTATACATGCGACTTCTGCTGGAGACAGTCGCGTATGCTTTTCTGATAAGAAAAATAGTAAGATAGCTAAAGATCAGGAACACAGGTTCAGGGGGAGCATCAGTCTAACAAATAATGATTGCATTGTTGGCATTGTATCTAATTATTCCTTAGTTCTTGCTCAAATGATGATGACATGATATATGGTTTCTTATGATGAGATTATGGATGAACCCTAATTTCTTTTTGTAGAAGAATATCTTTTGGTTTCACACATAGATGAGTTGGAAGTCTTATGATTCAGAGATAAGAATAGATCATGCAGAGTTTGTTGCTAATGACTTTTGTCATGGTTGAGACCTTTTATACATAATTCCTACACATTTTACATCATGATAAATCTTGAAGATCTTGGTGATATTAGATCACATGGATGATTGCTTGATTGAAGAAGTTGTTCTGGTATGATAATTCCTCTTGGGAAGAATATGTTGATGCTGCAAAAAGTCTGAAGGCTTGGTTACTAATGTGCTTATGCTACAACTGTTGGATGACACTTGAAAAACATAGCTACATTGTCCCATACTTCTTCTCTCATATATTCCAGGAAAGCATTTGGATATCTCAAACAGAAGCTGGGAGTAGTCTCTGCCATGCAGAATATCAGATCTACTTAATTTCAGAAGATTAAATAGGATACACGGATTTCCTGAAGGACAATCACGTATATACGCGAGTTCAGACATAGAAAACCGCGTATGAGTATTTGCTGACAAAATTCTTCTGGGTCAGCATTCTTCAGCACAACTATGGTGTTGTTGGGTATCTTTGGTGATGTTTCAGCTCTCATATTTCTGTTTCATTCTCTGATATTTGATGAATATGCCTTGATGATTTGATGTTGAAAGTGTTCAGGATGCACAAGCTAAGGGGGAGCATTGGTCATGTGGAAAGGATGCATTGTTGGCATTATGATGGTTATGAAATATGATCTCTCTGTTGAGGTATTTTTGATGTTGATCATAGAAAGTCATATTTGTAATTTGATGAAAAGTTCAGGTTGAGACCTATGATGTAAATTTGTAATATTCAGTCATGTAAGGACTTGATCAATTTTGTAAACCCACTTGGTTGGATAGTTGAGTCAAAATGTGTAAACCCACTTGGTTGGGTACTTGTGTCACATATGTAAATCCACTTGGATGGATCTTTGATGTAAGTATGAGTCCTTGGTGATAGGCAAAGGTCATAGAGTCATGCACTGCATTGAAAAATATATTTTGAAGATTCAACATGAACTCAGGGGGAGCATGGTCACTTCAGTGAACATCAGATATACAAAGCTCTTCTTTCTACATGTGGAGAAAAACATTGTCTTGGCTTTGAGCCGCCCTTTGCCCTTGATGTCAAAGGGGGAGAGTAACATGGTGTTTGAATAGGGGGAGAGTATCATGGTGCCTATAATCAACATATCTATACGAGTTGCGATGATCAAACACCATCATGGTTGCCATCAAGTCTAAAGGGGGAGATTGTTGGCATGTGTTGTCCTTGATGGCAACCTACTTGATGAAATGAGATTGTTGGCTATATGATGTAGAGTGTTGTCCTTGATGGAAACCTACTTGATAACGTTGATGACAACCTACTTGATGAGTTAAGGGGATATTGTTGGCAATGTGATATAATGTATTGACTTTGATGGAACTTGCCTGATGAAGTTGTCCTTGATGAAAGTTGCTTGATGAGTTGCCTATGATAAGAAATCCATGTCTTAAATATGTAAGGATGATGTATCTATGTGTTAAAATGGAAGGATGATATATCTACAGATCAGCTCAGAAGTAACAGAAGAAAGGAATTCCAGTAAAGTGCCAGAAAATTGATAAATATGATGTGTCACAAAGCATACGGGGGTTTTTTAAGTAGAAGTAGCGTATGCACGTGGAAAAGTACGTGCCAAGTCGCGTATGCCATTTTGTGCTCCAAATTTAGAATACCAAGGGGTGTTACCATGGTATTGACCCATTTTATTGAGCGATGGATTATCTATTTGATCCTGTCCAGGAATACCATCGGAAGTGGTGTGGTTTTGGCTCATGGTATTGACAAAGGCTAAATCTATATAAGGAGAGGAAGATCATGGTGCAAGAGCGTGCATGTGTCTGGGTATGGAATGAATACTTCACTCTGGAGTATATCTGTATGGATTGGGTAATAGTTTACTGATAGATCTGAATTAATAATGCACCTATGAAGAAAATTATGAAGAAGGATCTCCAGATCTGAAATGTATATGTATTTTCTAGATCTGTTTATGGAATGTTTAGATCTGAGATGAGGCGAAATACTTTCTGAAGTAAAGGATGAAATATGAGTTGTTTATTTGATCTAAAGAGCTGCACAGTATTGACAAGTTACAGATGTATATGCAGGTTCGCTTCATTAAAAGTGCGTGTATACGCGGGTCTGCTTAAGGAAAAGCGCCTATGGGCACATAGGGTTTTCTGAAGAATGCACAGAAGTATACGCGGGTTGGTCTGCATGAAAGTGCGTACATATGCAGGTTCAGTGAAGTAAAAGCGTGTATGGAATCTAGGGTTTGCTGAAGTAAGTGGAATGAAATGCTTGATCTGTTTTGCTATTCCACTGTTATCTGTCAATGATGTATTCATACAGAACTGGGTTATTTGAATGATGAATATGTTGCTGATTATGTTAATTTAAGATCAAGTCATTGGTTGATTGGTTGATGATTCAATGAATGAATTTATGGGGTTATAAGTTTCAGTTTGATGAATGTTGAGCTTAAATGTGTGGAGTGGGTCCAGTCTGAAAATATGATGAAAAGTGGCCTACAAGTTGTGTTGTATGGAAGGTTTGTTGGATCCGGTGTGAAAATTGACTGACGTGATCATATTTGGCAAGTGTCGGGGTGAGCTAGCCCGGTGAGGGAGTTGTAGCTCCCTTCCGGTGGTAGGCCCCAGTAACCAGTGCGAGTGAGTGGCTCCCTTCCAGGAGAGGCTGGTAAACGAGAGCAGGGGGTAGTGGCTCCCTTCCAGGAGAGGCTGGTAAACGAGAGCAGGGGGTTGTAGCTCCCTTCCAGGAGAAGCTGGTACACGAGAGAAGGTTGTAGCCTTCTGCAGGTGGGTGCCTGCGTGCTGGTATGAGTCTGCGCCAATACATGGTTGTACGATGTTTTCTTTATAATAAAATATTAAAGACTAAGACGAAGACAGCGGTGGTTTTCTCCCGAATTGGGTTTCCACCTTAAATCCTGGTGTTCATGTGTGTTGCTTATGTGTGATGATTTATTCTGTTCTTACTGCACATGTTTACTGCTTACTAAACATCTAATGAATGAATGATGCAATGATCTAAGCTAAGAATTATCATCATAATGAAATCTCTGTTAATACGCGAGTTTTTTTAAGGATATCCGCATGTATACGTGAGTTGGCTTCATTAAAGTAGTGTATGGGTTTTAGAGAAAGAAAAAGTAAAAATTTTTCAGTCTGCACTAAATACTGATTCACCCCCCCTCTCAGTATTTTTCCCAACAGAGGGGGGGTTGAGTGGTTTCTGGTTTCGCGGGGTCTGAAAGCCTAAGGTGATGCCACATATTAGTGGGTGGTTTTAATTTACTGCTGAGTTCGTACCCCCCCTGGTGATAAGGTTCGGATCGTGAAGGGGGGCCGAAAGGCTATGAGAGTCGTCGGATGCCGAAAGACGTGGGGAGGGTCGTTGGATGTGTGGAGATATGGGAGGATGGTCGGAAGTGGTGACGTGGAATAGTGGGGGGATTTATAAAGTATCAGGCATGATATAAAGGGGAATGCCTAAGGGAAATGAAAATGAAAAGGGATGAATGGCGGGGTATGTTAATATGGTTTTAAAAACTTAGGATAGTGTTAATAATGCTTAGGATAATGTTTCAACCATATAAATCATTCTTCTTTTATTGGTGCATTTAGACTAGCAGCCAGTGAAAATTTTTAAAACATAAATGAAGCTTTCCTTTTCTTTTTACTTCCCTAACATTTAATTTTGATTTGCCTTATTTATTTAAGGCAGCTAACACCTATCATTTTATTGATATGGATGCCTAGAAAACATAAAAATTTTCCTAACATTTTTTAATTATTTTATTCTTTTGCATCCATATCCTACCTTAAAATTTTAAAAATTATTTGACTAATTTTTCTAACTTATCAAAACTAGATAATGTTACAACAAGGGGAAATCCATGCGATTGTCGCTTGAGAGGGAGATGGACTTGCATGCGGAGGAGGAACTGTTGGTTCCCAAATATGAGTCTCTAGATTTGGATCAGCCACAGGAGGAGGTTCATCAAGTAGAGGAATCCACTCATGTAGAGCCATCCATCAGAAATGGTAGAAGGCACACCATGGAAGCTGATAGGTTGAGACTTGATGTTGCACAGAATGTAGGAGCCCCTACTTCATAGTGCAGACAAAGAAAGTCTCCTGACCGATTTACTGGATACATGACTCTCATGAGAAAATTTATTGTGACTGAACCATCTTCCTTTCAGGAAGAAGTGCAAGAGCCCAGTTGGGTTGATGCAATGGTGGAGGAGTATGACTCTATTTTCAAAAACAGTGCTTGGGAAATTGTTCCAAGACCATTTGATAAATCAGTGGTAGGTTCCAGATGGATCTACAAGGTCAAGCAAGTTTCTGATGGGAGTGTGGAGAAATACAAGGCCAGATTTGTGGCTCGGGGCTTCTCACATATCGAGGGGATAGATTATGAAGAGACCTTTGCCCCTGTCACAAGGTATTCTTCCATAATATCCATCCTTTCTCTCTTAGCGCAAATGGGCTGGCGCATTCATCAGATGGATGTGAAAATTTTTTTTATCAATGGGATCATTGAGGAAGAGGTGTACATAAAGCAGCCTAAAGGTTTCGATATCTTCAACAGTGAGCCACATGTGTGTCGACTCAAAAGAGTGTTGCACGGGCTGAAGCAAGCACCTTGTGCTTGGTACACTCGGATAGACAGCTATTTCATCAGACTGGGATTCACCAAAAGTGAAGAAGATGCAAACCTATACCAAATTGTGGTGGAGGGTAAGCTTTTAATCATTTTTCTATATGTTGATGACTTAATATTGATTGGTGATGAGTAGTTGATACACTCATGCAAGGAGGATCTTGCAAGGGAGTTCAAAATGAAGGATATGGGCCTCCTTCATTATTTCCTTGGATTGGAAATATGGCAGCGAGATGGTGAACATTTTGTGTCTCAAGGAAAGTATTCAAGGGAGACACTGGGTAAGTTTAACATGTAGAGTTGCAAACCCATAGATACTCCTCTTCCAAGAAACTGGAGAAAAGAGGATGCTACTTCTAGAGCGGTAGTGGATTCTACTGTTTATCGACAGTTAGTAGGTTCGCTAATGTATCTAGTAAACACGAGACCAGACATTTGCTATGTGGTTAACCAGCTGAGTCAAGCTACGGTTAAGCCTACCAAGCTCTTTTGGAAGGTAGGGAAGCATGTCCTGAGATACCTAAGGGGCACATCAGAGTATGGTATATGGTACAGACAAACGGATGGATTAAATTTGCATGGCTTCATGGATGCAGATTGGGCGGGCAGTCCATCGAATAGAAAGAGAAAATCATGGGGGGATCTGTAGTATCGAGTCTACAGTTGTTTCTTGGTACAGCAGGAAACAGAGATCCGTGGCACTCAATTCAACAGAATCAAAATACATGGTAGCGAGTCAAGCTGCATGTGAGGCTATCTGGATGAGAAAGATCTTGGTTTGTTTGTTTGGTTCTCATATGGATCCGACAGTCATTCATTGTGATAATCAGAGTCATATTAAACTCTCGATTAATCATGTGTTTCATGATAGATCCAAGAATATTTATATCCATTAGGGGAATTTTGAGGCCTAAAATGGGCCTCCTAAGAAAAATGTACAACAAAAATAAACTGTATAACAACAAATAGGATTCAAGATGATGATGTCAACCATGGGGGATGATTTACCATTTTTTAAATAAAAGGGTAAAAATATTAAAAAATAATAAAATAATAAAACTACTTTTTCAACTCGTATTTTAACCTTATCTCCCACAATTTTTACTCAAATTTTGAGGGGGAGTACTTGTTGGATGAAAAATTTAATTCCTCATCCAAGGAGTACCCATGTTGCATACTTTCAATGAACCCTGCTACATGAAAAATGGGAAATACATTAAAAAAAAACGTGATTACAATCATGTTTTTTATGTATTTCTCATTTTCGTGTGAAATAGAACCCTCAAAGTATGCCTTATGGGTACTCCTTGGATGAGGAATTAAATTTTGCATCCAACAAGTACTCCCACTCGAAATTTGAGTAAAAACTTTGGGAGATAAGTTGAAAATATGAGTTGAAAAAGTAGTTTTTTTCATTTTTCCCTCTAAAATTTGATGATGTCATCAAATCTTATTTGATTTTCTCCACTATTATTTTATAATTTCCTTAGGAGGCCTATTTTAGACCTCAAAATTCCCCTAATGAGGTACCATCATCTCAGAGATTGTGTGCGGAGAAGAATCATGTTGCTTCAGTACATTCCCACAGAAGATCAGGATGCAAATATTCTGACGAAGGCGCTCACCAAGAGAAAATTTGAATACCATAGAGACAGGATCAGGGTGAAGGATAATCTCTTTCTTGTTGAGATGGAGGGTTGAGATTCAACAAAAGTATCCTAGTGAAAATTAAGCACCTACACTAGGATGGGGCCTCAGGATATTTTTAGGTGTATGTCTATTTATAGATGTATGTGCATGATCTATTTATAGAATTCATGTCTATTTATAGATGCATGTCTATCTGTATTATCCCTTAATTTATATGTACTATAAACTATAATATATTCTCAATGAGCACTTGGAAATAGTTAACTGAAGTGGAAAATCAGTTATCTAAGTGAATTTCGAGTTGAGTGGTTGGTTGGTGGGACATGCAGGCTGACTTAGTTGTAACTGAGTGATTCGAAGTTGTAACAGAGTTGGAAGTGCAGTTGTGCATGAGTTGTGCAAGTTGTAAGTAGTTTAAATCAGTTAAGAGAGTTAAACTTAGTAATACTAGTTGTAACTGAAGATACACTAGTGAGAGATCAAGTGAATTAATTATTAATTAATTCAAAATCATTGGTCTCACATGCAACTGAAGATTTACTATTATTAATTGCATGCATGTTAGATCCAGTGGAGACCCAGTTAATTTCTAAGTGAAAGGGAAGTTGACTATCAGTTGTGACATTATCCAGTTGCACACATGCAACCACACACATTGGATGTTCCCATGAGGATTACGCAGTCAAGGCAAGAAATACTGCAGTCATTTAGGGATTGCTATTAGCAGGGATTGCACAGTGGAGTCAGGTTGTCTAGAGACATTAAATTAAGCAAGCGATTTGCCAGTTTTTGTATGACATTGTAAGACAATTAGCTCATGTACTGAGAGCTCTTGTGATTGGATCTTTGTATGTAATTGTTTCATGATCCATGAAATAATATACAATAGAAGATAGTGGGGTTTTGAGCTATAAGCTTTCCCCAGGAAATTATCTATGTTGTGTGTGATTTATCTTTATTCATGATATTGAAATTGGCAATTGTGTTTTTAATTCTGCAAATATTTATAGAAGTGATTCAGTGTTTAACAGTAGCAAATTGTTAGATCAGGTGAATCCAAGATATACATGCTTGTTGTATAATTTCTACAGTATGGCCCTTCACCTCTCGTTGTGCATTCAGAATGACCAAAATGGTTTAATGTCGAGTTTTAGAAATTTAAAAGGAAAAAAGGTGTCCAGTTAACTTGGCCACATTCATAAAGTTAAACTAGAGGAAAAGTAAAAGTACATGCCAACTGGGCAAGTCAAATAAAGTCAAGAGGGAGTGAAAGAGTACAAATAAGGTGATCACGAGGCTAAGAAATCATTAACTGGAGTGGGACCAACGGTATCAAAGAGGAAAACTCGTGTTAAGTATGAGTCAGCACAATGCTCCAAATTTAGTTTAAAAAGCCATAAAGGTGAGTTCTATCTCAATTTCACCATTTCACTAAGAATTTCAAAGAGAAGCAAAAGCAAGGGAGCGGTGGGAGCCATCAGGGAGAGTAGCATCGAGATCAGAGCTTGCATGCACCATCGTGCTACAGGAAATAGAGATTTTCTACAAGCAGCTATAGAGGCAGATCAGCAAAGGTACAAAGGGAAACACAGAGTCACTTGTGGGTGAAATTTCTTCCTAAGGAAACCATACACCTAGAAAAAATACCAAAGGATAGAGGTAACTGGTTTCCATCCTCCACCACTGAGATTTCTCCGTGAAATTTACACACAGCAAGTTAAATTTGGCAATTAAAGGGTAAACAAAAATTGCATTTGTTTAAGACCTCCATCTCCAAGACATCTTCACATAACTCTAAAACATATCAACACTTTCCTATCATAGCCATTAAAATGGGAGGGGGATTCAATATAAGGCAGCCCACTGACATTAAAATAATTACGCAGCATCCTCAAGTCACAGAAATTTTCAGAAATCACCAATGGCTAGGGTTCTGTTGTAGCCGCTACAACACCACCCAAAATTTTGGATATATTTAAAATTTCGGGTTCCCCCTCTGCCCGCTCAGGCGTTAAAGTCTTTCACCCGACCTGCAGTCAGTGACATCCCAGTGACCTGTCCCCAACCCCTCACGAGCTTTCTCACCATCATGATCAGGTGTTGTTGCTGCAATCACGCCATGTGAGGGAAGGATCACCCAACATATGTTCGAATAAGAAATTTCCATGCACTCAGGATGTACATTAATAACTCCCTTGCCATGGGTCATTAAGCGCGTTGTTTGAATACTTCTCTTATGTTCATTGGTCTCATATATTTTATCTAGGGGCACCTTTCACAAATAATAACTGTGAACTAATTAATGTTATGTTGTTTATACAGGTCAATCCCCGACTGATAAACTCATCATTGATTGTCATGGTACCGAGGGAATAATATTAAGCTCAAT
Organism: Pinus albicaulis; assembly: GCA_034641835.2. NCBI lineage: Eukaryota > Viridiplantae > Streptophyta > Pinopsida > Pinales > Pinaceae > Pinus > Pinus albicaulis. The sequence continues at coordinate 944,868,810 of CM076569.1, forward strand.
GACAAGGTCACAGTTGTGAAACATGACACATTCATCCACATTTCCCGCTTAGGTGGATATGAGACATAAGGCCACCTTTTAAAGACCAGGATTAAGGTGGATGACAAGGATGCACCCACAAGTGAGGTGGAAGAGAAATTTAACATTATTTTTAGATGGAGGATGATGTGGTGTGTGTTCACTCACTCAAAGGAACAAGGAAGCACTAGGCACCAGAAGAATCTTATCACAATGCCGCTGATATCAAAATACAAAGGTTTCTCACGTTATTAACGGAGATGCCATATTAAGAGTGCACATGTTGGTGGTAGCCAAACAATGGCACAGCAATAAGGGGTTTCTTCTATTTTCCACAGTTGGATGAAATGGTTCGCAGGTTCAACATACGTCAAGGATAAGTATTTTGAAAGGTCATCACTGTCAATGTGGTGATTAAGTTCAGATTTTCCCCTTTCAGTGCCTCATCATCCATCAAAGTACAGGTGTAAGTTTGTTGGTGAGATTTAGGCTTGATTGTTCAGGCAATTGGTGCATTACAGTTTTGGCACAATATCTAAACGCACCTTTGAGAAGAAATATTTGTTGAACCTATGCTACACAGTGGATGCACATTCGATGGACCGAGGTTGTGGTTTTGACATTATATAATTAAAACAAGGAAAATAAAAACCATATGGTGTTGAAATCATAGGAGATCGTGGAGCAGAACTATGTGAAACCATTGCAAGTAGGCGCACATTTGATGGGCCAAGGTTACAGTGCAAGTTTAAAACCAAGGCGCAAGTCCATGTGGTTTCCAAACCATATAAAATGGCAAGTTAAGACTATATGGAAAACATTACAAATGAGCTTAATTTTTCTATGGCAGATATAATGATCCAAGCTTATGGGTAAAACATGGGGCGGAGTGCATGACATGTTATAATGACCATGGCACGTTGCATGGGCGCAAATGTTCGATGGTTTTGAGCAAATGCATACATTGGGTGATCCAAAGTCATGGTGCGAATTACAATATTCTTAACCATGTTTCAAGGGGTGCGAAACAACATGTTTTTTTTTTTTAGACCAAAGGATGATATCATATAAACATTACAAATGGGCGTCGAGCAGACACATATGAATGTTGTGTTACCATGGGTGCAAACAGTTTAATAGTGCAGTTTCAATCCACGTAGGGCAGGCAGTATGGCGTTCAACCTTACATTTGGCGCAGATAATGAGTGGACACGTTACATGGAGGCAGACGTAGATGGCAGGGTTCCAACTTACAATAAAACATTTCAGGCAGATATATAAAGTGATCTACTTTACGATTAAAACGCATGAAAATATATTATGTTTCGACTTAAACACTTCTGTGGCAGATTTTATCCTTTGTAGCAGACGTATTATATTAACCAAAACTTCTGTTTAAAGACAAGGTTCGAAGGATTTTTTTCAACCTACGGTGAATGCTTGGAACAGATATACATTATAAAGCGGTCAAAGTTTTCAACTAAAACATGGAACAGATCTACACCAACACGTGCCATGGACGTAGACATTTCGATGATGGAATTTCGAATTACAGCAAACGTTGGAGTGGTCATATGAAAGCACAATATTGCAACTAACTCACTGCGGCGTTGTGCAATTTGTGGTCAAAGGAAAACAGAGTAAACAATCCAGCAGCTTAAACAGAGTAACATATGGGCGCAGAGCATCGTGAAGACGTTACAAATTTGTGAAAATGTTTCCAAGCCGAAGTTTCAATCGTTGGAAGCAGATGTATATGGTAGGCACGTGGTATTGTTGAACAGGTCGCAGGGTCGCACAGATCAAGTATTGCCCAAGGCTGCGACTCAGCAGGTTTTACGACCCAGCGACCCAGGGTCGCATGTTTGCTAGGTCGCAAGGTCGCAGAATGATCTTCCCATGAGGAGCTGCGACCCAAAGAATTCTCCGACCCTACAACCCCATCGGAAAACGCAGATGCATGCACTATAATCGACCCCAGGATGATCTCCCACGTGTCTCGTTTCCCGTCAGAGCTGCTGATTTTTGTGCATGATATCGTGAATTCCTACTCACCATGTCGTATCACACGCAGGCTGCCCAATGCATGCGGCCATGCACGAACGGTAATTGTGCTGCTACGCACAAACAAAGGGAGAGTGTTGATGCTAGCTGGAGCGCCAGAACATGCTTAAAACAAGTGTCCAAAGATTGCTCAATTTTCGCGCAGAGTTTTGGATTCTTTCCAATTGTCTGTGACTGTCAGAGGTTTCACATAGAATGATACCAAATATGTTTTCATTACACCAGTTTTCAGCTATGTCCCAGGCGTAGAAATCTATGGTGGAAAAGCCCCTTAGTTTCAAGCAAGGAAAGAAGTTGTGCTAAAGATTGTTTCCTAAATTGAAGACTAAACGACACGCAAATATGTTCTACCCAACAGATTTTGATCGTGGAACTCATTAACCATTACCAGGCGGAAGATGATAGTGAATTAATTAGTGATAAAGCCCTCAAACATATCAAGAAGCAACGATTGACAATTCTCGGCAAGACTGATTGTGTGGAGGCATACGTCCGATTTTCAATAGTTTAGGCTTTATCTATTTCTCATGGGCCACCAAAATAATCAGAATTCTCCAAAGGGCATCATTTTAAGCTTGGCTTCCATGTGCGTCAGATTTAAGGTGTTTCGCATCCATTGGCGACCAGCGCACTTGGAAGGAAAGAGTGAAGATGTATATGGAAATATGATTGGATAAAAAATGCAAACACATTATTGACCTGCAACAAAAGGCGGCCAGCGACTGAAATATATGCCCCTGATACGTGGCCACGGCTCCTCTCTTATTGGTACCCAACAACCTCAGCCGGGTCTAGGACTTCAAAAGTTCGAGATGCATGGGATCCATCTTTTCAAACGGGTTAAGCAGGCAAGGATAATTCTAATGCATGCATTTGAACCTCAGTGAAGAAAGAGCCACATATTCAGGACTGTACTCGCGGTTCATAAATTCATTTTTTGCAATGCTTATAGAAGATAAATGGGCATCATGTCGCATCAATGTAACCATATCCCTGTGAAGTAACAACTACCGAAACGGATTAAAAAACGATGAATCCACACTTAACACTCAGTCCGTAACGCTACCAATAGACATTGAAGAGGCACAAAAATAGTCTACTCAAGCCAATCTCTCTGATGACAAAGTCTTGACCACACAGGGGTCTAAATTTATTTTTCCGCTCTTGAAAATTAATTAAAATGCCTTTAGCATTATTATTATTTCAATCATGGAGATATATGACCTATGTTATTTCATTGCAAGAAGAACCTTTCGGTCTGCACAAAGAGCCAGAGTTTTCCTCAACAAACAAGGGGACCTTCTCAAGACAGGTCGTAGGTCGCGGATAGTCCTGGGTCGCAGGTCACGGATTGCTCGAAGTCGTAAGTCACAGATTTGCTTTAAGTCGCAAGTCGTAAATCCCCAAAGGTCGCAAGTTGCAAAGGTCGTCAGGTCGCTAAGTCGCATTCCTTATCAAAAGCCCGACGGCACGACCCAACGACCCAGCGACTTGGTCGCAAGGTCGCATAACCTAGGCAGGTCGCAGGTCGCACATTTACCCAGGTCGCGAGGTCCCAAATCCAAGGAAGTCGCAGGTCTCACATCTGCCGAGGTCCCAGGTCGCATATTTCCCCAGGTCGCAAGTCGCAGAGGTCGCCAGGTCGCTAAGTCGCATCCCTTGGTAAGTGCCCGACGGCGCGACCCAGCGACCCAGCGACTAGGTCGCAAGGTCGCAGAACCCAGCCAGGTCGCAGGTCGCAACAGCGGCTCAGGTCGCAGAAAAGACTGGGTCGCAAGGCAACCCAACCGTCGGGAAGCTGAAAAGTCAGGGACCCCAAGGGGAAAACCTTGCTCTATAAATACTTTCTTTGGGAATTTTTTAGAGGATCTTTTGGTTAGGGGACTCGAGTTGAATATATTGTATTACTAGAGGATTACACATTGAAACATGAATACAAGCATTTTGAAAAAACCCCTTTGTTGGATCTGATGTTTTTTGCTGTGCGAACACTATGTGTATTTCTTATACAGTTTCAAATATCCTTTGATTAATGAAGCTGCACTCTTAATGGCATCATTTATGCATCACGGATATCTGTGCTTGTGTTAATGATGTTCAGTTTTTCATTGCTCTCTTAATGGATGTTAATGACCTTGTTTATTAGCATTTCGTTTTATCTTTCAGGAAGTAAAGGGGCATCTCGCCATAAAGAACTATTTCTTTTGTGGTCAGAATACCTCACAAGCATAACCCCAAAGATGTGTTTCTAACGACACCTCCTTCGGCGTGTATGCTTTATTAATTTCTCGCTACGCACAGTGTTATATACGTGTTTAATGCATCAATCATATGTCTTGTATTAGTTGATTAGGTCTGTATCCACTGTTTTATATAATTTAAGCGAGACCCAAAGCAAAGGGGAAATCAGTGGTAGCCAGACCCACACCCCGGACGGGATCCCTATTCCAAACAGTTCAAGGTCTAATTGGGACCTTTTACCGGGGAGATCCCCTGTTGTTGGCCGGACAGATTTTCTCGTCAATAGAATTGGTGCTAGAAGGAGGGCCAGATGACAAGCTGAGCCCTTAGAGCCTGCAGTTAATCTCATATCTGTAATGGCTCGTTCCCAAATCATTCTCCCAAGATTTCTGTTGGAGTTTTATGAGCCTCGATACTTCATCCCCGATGAACTTATGTATCACTTGTCCCAGTTAAATTTTGATGGTGAAAATGGGGTGTCCATAACCCAACACCTTTTAGATTTCTATGACTTTGGTGAGTGCTACGAAATTGAAATTGAAGGTTTGATATGTTTTCTTTTCTTCCTCACCCTCGAAGGTCGTGCTAAGCAATGGTGCCGCACATTGCCAGAAGCTTCCATCCATTCGTTTGAACAACTCGCCAGTGAATTACAACAAGATTTTCACAGGTATGATCTTCATAACATTGTAATAAAGTTAAATGACATCATAATGGAACCTCGGGAATCTTTAGATGAGTTCTCTATCAGATTCGTTCATTATTGTTTTGAGTTCCCTGAGAGGAATGTCGATTGGAAATGTTTAAGTGAACAGTTCAAGTATGTGATTCTCGTTTCCCTTGAACAATTTCAGTTAGATCCTAGTGTTCCCTATGATGACCCGCAAGTTACCGGCTGTTTAGTTTTTGTCCCTAATGCTTCGTTGTCCATCTCCCCGAGTCCAGACCACATTCAGGCCTCCAAGGAGAATGTTGCTATTTGTGATATTCTCACCCCTCCTCCTGAGTTGTCCGGTAGTGGAGTTGTGACCTCGAAAGTTCTGAGCAAGGATAGACACTAGCAAGAGGATAAAGCCTACTGCACCACCTTTGAATATTTCATGCACCATGTCAAATCAGAGCTTGAAAACCCCAGTGGATCATTATCTCTCTCGGTTCATGAAACCTACCTCAAGCCCACTCGGTGTCTCCCTGGACACAAACCTAAATCTGATTCGCATACTGATTATGAATCGACTCCTACCCCGCATAAAGTTGATTCCCTTACAAGGCCTTCCAGATCATTGTTTTCTCTAAATGACACGAATGCATGTGTTGAAAATCCTTGTAGGGTTAACGCCCCTGCGACTCAATCTGTTCGTTCATTATTCCCCGGTTGGTTTCTCGATCCCGCCACACCAGTAATTTCTTCGACACATTCAAAATTTCCTTATACTGGTATTGGCGACAATCATAAGCACGCAGATGGTGTTTCACAATCACAGTTCAAAATCGATGAATCTTTTAGATCTGATCTTTCTCACTCAGAATCTTTAGACAGCCATAGGAGCGATTTTCTGTCTAGGCAACCTCAAGATGTCCTCTTTATTGATCCATCCCAGTCAGTAACTCCCGGGGAGCCCAACATGCCAGATACCCAACTTGATCAAATCAATGGTTACAGTGATCCCTGCTTATCTGAAAACATATTCAATCATACCACCGAGGACTATCACTCGCACCTCTTTGCTAACCACATGGAGACACCAGAATTTGATGTGTCTCTTCGGGAAGATTCAAGCACCCATCAGAAGATCGAAGTGCTTCAGCCTCTGCCGACCATTTCTAAAATGACGATCCCCAGGTACCATACTCCTCCCAGTATAACCACGTTGAATTCACCCCACCCTGGCAAATCTAGAGAATCAAATACATCGATTTATCAATCTGTCAGTGTGCAAACATTTGACCAAATCGATACAAAGCCCACTGACATTCGGCAATCCACCACAATCCATGTTCACATCCATTCGCTTGTTGATCTCGCCGAACCATCAAATTTGGACAACCCCCCGCTCGAAGGTCCGGAGTTTGATCCTCATGCCATTGACCAAACCCAAGAGCAACCCCGAACTAGGGTTTTCAAGACTAGAGTTTCTGCACTTGGATGTGCAAGCATCTATGATTCGCCTGACACATGCTTTTTGCTTCCATTCCATAAAAATGATCATCCTCCACACCATGATGAGGTTTCCGTTTGGTTCGACGGATCCTATCCGGTGGATGTACCTGCAAATAGGCAATGGCTTACCCAGCGCTCATCAGATCTAGATTTGTATATGAATGGATGTTTGTCATTTATAAATGTTGAGTTTCAAGAACATAGTGTTGTGTATCAGGATGAGAGTGGTATTCAGCTTACGCAATCTATTATGGCATGCTCTTTGGTATGTATCCATGATCTTCTTGCCGTCGCACATGCTCTCCAGGTAAGTTTTGTTGTTGGTGCACGATTTGGTATGTTGGCCCTGATCGCGAACATTGTCATTCTTGCAGGTCAGGAACTAATGCGGTGGCTGCACTGGAAAACTGATTTTACATAACCCAGTCACCTCATGGGTTAAACTAGGGTTAGGTGTAGGCTACCTGGGACCTGTTAATAAAATTTTGTTAGTTCAAAGTTAATCAGGTTTACTTGCCAAATTTTTACTTTATGATTTAAAAGCGTGTTTTCTATTTTTGTTTACGATTAATATTTTAGGCATCATCATGTTACAAGTATTTTCCTTTCATTTCCTTTTCAGTTACTTGTTGCTGCATAAATAATCACTACTTTTGTTTGCACCTACAACTGGTTGATCGCTCTCGCACATGACGTTGCATTGCATCTTGAGCCTCGCTTATTACATTGTGTCATACACTCTCTTTCTCACATCATTTTTCTCATATCGCCTGCCACTTCATGAGCCCTCATTGTCGTTCTTGCAGGTCAGGAACTAATGCGGTGGCTGCACTGAAAAACTGATTTTACATAACCCAGTCACCTCATGGGTTAAACTAGGGTTAGGTGTAGGCTAGCTAGGACCTGTTAATAAAATTTTGTTAGTTCAAAGTTAATCAGGTTTACTTGCCAAATTTTTACTTTATGATTTAAAAGCGTGTTTGCTATTTTTGTTTACGATTAATATTTTAGGCATCATCATGTTACAAGTATTTTCCTTTCATTTCCTTTTCAGTTACTTGTTGCTGCATAAATAATCACTGCTTGTATTTGCACCTACAACTGGTTGATCGCTCTTGCACATGACGTTGCATTGCATCTTGAGCCTCGCTTATTACATTGCGTCATACACTCTCTTTCTCACATCATTTTTTTCATATCGCCTGCCACTTCATGAGCCCTCATTGCAACCCTATCACCTTGCGGTTTCGTTTTTCCCCGATTGTTGAAACAGTAACACCATTATTTTGCGTGAGGTTGCGGTGGCTATCTCAAGAGTAAGATTTCACTCAGGACATGTCATCAAATTCGTTGTCTCAACAAGATTCCTATGAGTCTAAACTTATTATCTGGGGAGATACGAGCCGGTTGATTATGGGACACCTAATGAGCTTGAAATGGCCCATACCCGTAAGCCTAAGTCTTCTGCCCAGCACAGTCTTGGGCGTCTTAATGATCTGTTTTGCGTGCTTCGCCTATTGTGGTAGATGGGATGTCAAGGTTGGGCACAAGGGAAAACCCAAGTCTGGATATCTTTCAGTTTCTGTAAAATAAGAAACAACATCTCTTGCCCGTAAAATAAGTCGGGATCCCTCATTTGCCCACGAAAATAAGTGCCATGAGCACATGAAAATAAGTGTTGCAAGCACATGAAACAAATAAGGGTAAAGGATTGATAAAGGCTTCCTGCGCATAGAGGTAATGCAACAACTCCGCCGGGGTACTGACCAGGCTCGCTGGTAGCGGAGCAAAGTTTGTGATTTCTTGAAGTGACTCAACTGGGGTACTGTCCAGGCCTGCTGGCAGTGGAGCAACACCAGAAACTTACTTTAAAAAATCTTGAAAATAATAAACCCACTGCCTTGCTCTTCACATCATCAACAAGCTACTGGCATTTGTGAGCTTTCTCTTTGGTGTGTTTCTGATTAGCGAGACCTAGTTCAGGCACAAGGATTAGGCATACCTGTAAAGGGCCAGAGTAATACAAAGCGGTACCCGTGGAACTTGTTCAATATTCCCTTGCATCACTATCTGGACTCAAAATATTGTTGTGATATTGACAGAGATGTTGGATTCTACCAGTGGTTCGCCATTTGTTGTAGCCGCTACAACACCACCCAAAATTTTGGATATATTTAAAATTTTGGGTTCCCCCTCTGCCCGCTAAGGCGTTAAAGTCTTTCACCCGACCTGCAGTCAGTGACATCCCAGTGACCTGTCCCCAACCCCTCACGAGCTTTCTCACCATCATGATCAGGTGGTGTTGCTGCAATCACGCCATGTGAGGGAGGGATCACCCATCATACGTTAGAATAAGAACTTTCCGTGCACTCAGGATGTACATTAATAACTCCCTTGCCATGGGTCATTAAGCGCATTGTTTGAATACTTCTCTTATGTTCATTGGTCTAATATATTTTATCTAGGGGCACCTTTCGAAAATATAAACTGTGAACTAATTAAAGTTATGTTGTTTATACAGGTCAATCCCCGACTGATAAACTCATCATTGATTGTCATGGTACCGAGGGAATAAGATTAAGCTCAATGACAAGGTCACAGCTATGAAACATGACACATTCATCCACATGTCCCGCTTAGGTGGATATGAGACATAAGGCCACCTTTTGAAGACCAGGATTAAGGTGGATGACAAGGATGCACCCACAAGTGAGGTGGAAGAGCAAGTTAACATTATTTTCAGATGGAGGATGATGTGGTGTGTGTTCACTCACTCAAAGGAACAAGGAAGCACTAGGCACCAAAATAATCTTATGATAATGCCGCTGATATCAAAATACAAAGTTTTCTCACGTTATTAACGGAGATGCCATATTAAGAGTGCACATGTTGGTGGTAGCCAAACAATGGCACAGCAATAAGGGGTTTCTTCTATTTTCCACAGTTGGATGAAATGGTTCGTAGGTTCAACATACATCAAGGATAAGTATTTTGAAAGGTCATCACTGTTAATGTGGTGATTAAGTTCAAATTTTCCCCTTTCAGTGCCTCATCATCCATCAAAGTACAGGTGTAGTTTTTTTGGTGAGATTTAGGCTTGATTGTTCAGGCAATTGGTGCATTACAGTTTTGGCACAATATCTAAACGCACCTTTGAGAAGCAATCTTTGTTGAACCTAAGCTACACAGTGGACGCACATTCGATGGACCAAGGTTGTGGTTTTGACATTATATAATTAAAACAAGGAAAATAAAAACCATATGGTGTCGAAATCATAGGAGATCGTGGAGCAGAACTATGTGAAACCATTGCAAGTAGGCGCACATTTGATGGGCCAAGGTTACAGTGCAAGTTTAAAACCAAAGCGCAAGTCCATGTGGTTTCCAAACCATATAAAATGGCGAGTTAAGACTATATGGAAAACATTACAAACGAGCTTAATTTTTCTATGGAAGATATAATGATCCAAGCTTATGGGTAAAACATGGGGCGGAGTGCATGACATATTATAATGACCATGGCACGTTTCATGGGCGCAAATGTTCGATGGTTTTGAGCAAATGCATACATTGGGTGATCCAAAATCATGGTGCGAATTACAATATTCTTAACCATGTTTCAAGGGGTGCGAAACAACATGTTTTTTTTTTTAGACCAAATGATGATATCATATAAACATTACAAATGGGCGACGAGCAGACACATATGAATGTTGTGTTACCATGGGTGCAAACAGTTTAATAGTGCAATTTCAATCCACGTGGGGCAGGCAGTATGGCGGTCAACCTTACGTTTGGCGCAGACACTGAGTGGACATGTTACATGGAGGCAGACGTAGATGGCAGGGTTCCAAATTACAATAAAACATTTCAGGCAGATATATAAAGTGATCTACTTTACGATTAAAACGCATGAAAATATATTACGTTTCGACTTAAACACTTCTGTGGCAGAGTTTATCCTTTGTAGCAGACGTATTATATTAACCAAAACTTCTGTTTAAAGACAAGGTTCGAAGGCATTTTTTCAACCTACGGTGAATTCTTGGAACAGATATACATTATAAAGCGGTCAAAGTTTTCAACTAAAACATGGAACAGATCTACACCAACACGTGCCATGGACGTAGACATTTTGATGATGGAATTTTGAATTACAGCAAACGTTGGAGTGGTTATATGAAAGCGCAATATTGCAACTAACTCACTACAGCGTTGTACAATTTGTGGTCAAAGGAAAACAGAGTAAAAAATCCAGCAGCTTAAACAGAGTAACGTATGGGCGCAGAGCATCGTGAAGACGTTACAAATTTGCGAAAATGTTTCCAAGCCAGAGTTTCAATCGTTGGAAGCAGATGTATATGGTAGGCACATGGTATTGTTGAACAGGTTGCAGGGTCAGACAGATCAAGTATTGCCCAAGGCTGCGACTCAGCATGTTTTGCAACCCAGCGACCCAGGGTCGCATGTTTTCCAGGTCGCAGGGTCGCAGAATGATCTGCCCATGAGGAGCTGCGACCCAAAGAATTCTCTAACCCTGCGACCCCATCGGAAAATGCAGATGCATGCACTATAATCGACCCTAGGATGATCTCTCACATGTCTCGTTTCCCGTCAAAGCTGCTGATTTTTGTGCATGATAGAGTGAATTCCTACTTGCCATGCCGTATCACACACAGGCTGCCCAATGCATGCGGCCATGCACGAACGGTAATTGTGCTACTACGCACAAACAAAGGGAGAGTGTTGATGCTAGCTGGAGCGCCAGAACATGCTTAAAACAAGTGTCCAAAGATTGCTCAATTTTCGCGCAGAGTTTTGGATTCTTTCCAATTGTCTGCGACTGTTAGAGGTTTCGCATAGAATGATACCAAATATGTTTTCATTACACCAGTTTTCAGCTATGTCCCAGGCGTAGAATTCTATGGTGGAAAAGCCCATTAGTTTCAAGCAAGGAAAGAAGTTGTGCTAAAGATTGTTTCCTAAATTGAAGACTAAACGACACGCAAATATGTTCTACCCAACAGATTTTGATCGTGGAACTCATTGACCATTACCAGGTGGAAGATGATAGTGAATTAATTAGTGATAAAGCCCTCAAACATATCAAGAAGCAACGATTGAAAATTCTTGGCAAGACTGATTGTGTGGAGGCATACGTCTGATTGTCAATAGTTCAGGCTTTATCTATTTCGCATGGGCCACCAAAATAATCAAAATTCTCCAAAGGGCGTCGTTTTAAGCTTGGCTTCCACGTGCGTCAGATTAATGTGTTTCGCATCCATTGGCGACCAGCGCACTTGGAAGGAAAGAGTGAAGATGTATCTGGAAATATGATTGGATAAAAAATGCAAACACATTATTGACCTGCAACAAAAGGCGGCCAGCGACTGAAATATATGCCCCTGATACGTGGCCACGGCTCCTCCCTTATTGGTACCCAACAACCTTAGCCGGGTCTAGGACTTCAAAAGTTCGAGATGCGTGGGATCCGTCTTGTCAAACGGGTTAAGCAGGCAAGGGTAATTCTAATGCATGCATTTGAACCTCAGTGAAGAAAGAGCCACATATTCAGGACATTACTCGCGGTTCATAAATTCATTTTTTGCATGCTCATAGAAGATAAAGGGGCATCATGTCGCATCAATGTAACCATATCCCTGTGAAGTAACAGCTACCGAAACGGATTAAAAAACGACGAATCCACACTTAACACTCAATCCGTAACGCTACCAATAGACTTTAAAGAGGCACAGAAACGGTCTACTCAAGCCAATCTCTCTGATGACAAAGTCTTGACCACACAGGGGTCTAAATTTATTTTTCCACTCTTGAAAATTAATTAAAATTCCTTTAGCAGTATTATTATTTCAATCATGGAGATATATGACCTATGTTATTTCACTGCAGGAAGAACCTTTCGGTCTGCACAAAGAGCCAGAGTTTTCCTCAGCAAACAAGGGGACCTTCTCAAGACAGGTCGCAGGTCGCGGATAGTCCTGGGTCGCAGGTCGCAGATTGCTCGAAGTCGTAAGTCACAGATTTGCTTTAACTCGCAAGTCGCAAATCCCCAAAGGTCGCAAGTCGCAAAGGTCGCTAGGTCGCTAAGTCGCATTCCTTGTCAAAAGCCCGACGGCGCGACCCAGTGACCCAACGACTTGGTCGCAAGGTCGCATAACCTGGGTAGGTCGCAGGTCGCACATTTACCCAGGTCACGAGATCGCAAATCCAAGGAAGTTGCAAGTCGCACATCGGCCGAGGTCGTAGGTCACATATTGCCCCAGGTCGCAAGTCGCAGAGGTCGCTAAGTCGCATCCCTTGGTAAGTGCCCGATGGCGTGACCCAGCGACCTAGCGACCAGGTCGCAAGGTCGCAGAACCCAGCCAAGTCGCAGGTCGCACGACTCAGGTCGCAGGTTGCAGAAAAGACTGGGTCGCAAGGCAACCCAATCGTCAGGAAGCTGAAAAGTCAGGGACCTGTTAAAGCCTAGAAAATCTCTGCTTCAAACATTGGGGAAAACCACCCGGTCGGGACCTTAGGACAGCTCCTTTTCCGTTTGGTATGGTGGCTCCGACTGGATTTAAAGGACCAGTTTCCTTATAACTAATGGGTTGGTGATGGGTTGATTTGGATGAGTGGAAATGGGACTAAATTGACTGAAATAAAACTATCTAATTTAAACTAAATACTGATAAAGAAATTCTAACACTAACCCGGGCAATTATATGTGAATACAACTTAAGATTATTCCAATTTAACAATAACCATAAAAATGTATTATCATTTAAATCGAAATGTGCAAAAACAAATAAAGATAACTATTTTTAAGAAATTAAACAGAGTTGTATTAACATATTGCATTCATCATAACATATCATCCACATATACTTATGAAATATAACGTTTCAATTATACTCAGAAATGATATATAAAAAGAAACGTTGTGAAAACCAAATATATATAAATGATAGAAAATTTTAAAGCGAATATCATAAGACAAAAGAAATCAACAGTGAACAGATAAAAATACCTCATTCATCTTGAAGACTTTCAAATGAAATCTGATACTCTAATCTAGTAATTCTGATGCAAAATCAAATTCCAAGGTACAGAAATGCAACACTTCAAAGATAATTCCGCATAAAATCACCAGATGTGATCCTTTTAAAAATATATTAAGCCAATGGAGTACAGAAATGTAATCTCCAAGTCAAAAATATTAAGATCCAGGACCCTTCTCTAAATGCATGAGAAGGGTTTAAATACTACTTAGCTAAATCTAAAAATAGTCTATTACAAAATTTAAGGATTCGGTTTAATGACCGTCCTTTTCCTAGGCTAAAATACAGTAAAATTAAAACTAAATCTAAGAAAATAAAGCTTATTAACTAACTATTTATGAACTTGGTCTTTAAACTTGCAGGCATTTAGCATAGTTTTGAGAAGATGTGGTTGACCGACTTCAGAATTCAACTATCCTGAAAAGACAGAGTCGATCCTGAAAAGACAGAGTCGACAAGTGTAGGCGCAATCTTCTCTGTAGAATTGATGATACAATTAAGTGCACTGTGCTGACTATGTGGCTTCACTAAGTATGTCCAGTAAGAGTCCCAATTTAATCTTGTCAGCCCTTGGATTGATCTTGCTCTTTCTTCTGCTTTTTGCCTCCATTCCGTTTGCAGTTGATGTGCCTGTGGGAGATATCCTGGAACAGTTTCTGAAATCAAATTAGCTTTGTGTAAATTATCATTTACACAATCAGTAAGCGTATTTGCCACTGTATCCGCCTCCTCTGCTGCCTTCTCTGCCCTTCTGATTTTTGCATTCTCCTCTATTGGAGCTTTTTTGTTCTGCTATTAATTTTGCAATTTCATCTCGATTTCGCTTCGCCATTTTCTCCTATCATACTTCAGCCACGGTAGTTTCTTCTTTATAGATTTGACCTTTCGCAGTGGTTTTTCTCTTTGACGAAAACGCTCCACATCTTTTTCTTGCTCTTGAATTTGGTCAATGTTTCCTCATTTTGCTTTACAGTTATTTTAAGTCTCTTCAACTCCCGACTTTTCTCAATAAGAGCTTTTATGTCTCCCTGAGAGCTCTTGATCTCCAACAACTTTTTTCAGTAACTTCTAAAAGCTCTATAGGGGATAATTTGGCAAACTCACATACCCTATCTTGTGGTAGAAACTGTGTCAAATTTCCCACTTGGATATTGAACTTGTGAACAGCGTCTGAAACATCCTTTTTGGTACTGTCCGCCCGTGTTTGTTTTTCTTCAATGGTTCATCTCTTTTGGTCCACTCCTGTGTGAATTCTAACAAATTCGCATGTTCTCTGGCAAAATCTTCGATGAATTGCTTATTATAAGTCGCCTGAGGTTCCGGCAACTTATACATCAGCCTCACATCTTCCGTGGTGAATGACCCGATTAGCTCTTGAGATGGAGTTCTAAATTTCCTGTCTGAAATATCTGTGCTGTCTAGCACCCATTTCACCATGTCTGTATATGGGAGAATCCTCGGCCTTGCCGCTATCCTATGCAGAAATGACCAAGCCAGTTCTTTAAGAGTTGCCTCAGATGTATTACTGGAACCTGCTATAGCCGCAACTTTCAATACCACAGGATTTTCTTCTTCCAGCAAATTATACATTCCTTCCCATGTGGTTATACCGACATCCTTATTGCAAGCGATGTCTGCATACAGTGAAGTCATTTCTCTGTTTTCAGAATTCGAGCTCTTCTCCTTCTTACCCATAATGTTCTGTGAAAGCTTTGTATAGACGTTTGCTCCTTCGTGCCTGCGTTTTACGAGTTAAATGAGAGTAATGGCATAAGAAAGGTGATGAGATAGTTTTAAATGCAAAGGCAGATGAAATATATTATTATAACGTGAAATGACTTTCAATCAAAACAAAATCTCATTTACCATTAATTGTCAATCCATTCATTTAATCCAATCATTAAAGCGCATAACAGATATTGATATATGGGAAGATTTTCTTTGAACAACGCGCTTTTATGAATCTGCGACATTGCAATCTGCAATTTGCTGCGCAATATCGCAATATCGCAATGTCGCAATATCGCAATATCACAAAATGAAACCATCGCAATTTTGTAAATAGCGCAAAAGCGCAAATTGCGAAATAGCGCAAAAGCGCACATCGCAAATCTCGCAAAAGCGCAAAATTGTAAATAGCGCAAAAGGTATTCGTTTAACATTTCTGTTTTCTGCGCTATGCGATCTGCGACCAATATGCTATTGTATAGGCTTTTGGGATCGCATTATCGCAAAATCGCATTTTCAGTTTTACAAAAGATATATACCATTTTGCGATGGATGCGCTATTTTGTTTAAAGAACAATTTTATTGTAATCTATCATAAACTTAAGTGTTTCTTAAGGTTCTTTCTAAGGGATTTCTCTAAGTTTATGATAGAAAGTTTTATTTGAAAAGGAAAACAAATCCTAATTGATTTTTTTTTGGATTTTTTAACTAAGGGTCCCCATTTATTTAGTATTATTACTAATATTAAATAAAAGGGGGGTTGTTGCTGGTCACAACAATTGGCGATTCAATGAAAGAAACAGTTATCTCTGAAAAAATAAAATGAACACTATATTTCTAGTAAATAAATATTTTTAAAGATAATGAAAACTATCTTAGGATATTTTAAATAAAATCTAACTATGAAAAAGAAATAAAAATCATTCGCAATTTCTTTCTAATTCCTTAAGAATAAAAACATTTTTGGGTTATCTCAAGCTTTGATCGGTGTTAATAATGAAGTAAGTGGATTTCTCCAAGTTTTGGTTTTATAATATACTCTATTTCCATAGGTATTGCCTCTGCTGCCAACAAACGTTCATAGTCTCGACAGGGTTACCTTTAAACCATTAACCATTCATTGTCCCATCCAACTAAAATTATGACTTTTTAAAAGATAAATTCATAAGACCTATTATCTCATGTTTTTGTATTTTACTTATTTTTTATTTTTTAAGAGCCATTGTTCTGATTTGGTAGCCATTTAATAACAATGCCATTCACTAGTCATAATTAAACTGAACAAGCTGGCTCGTGATGAGATCCCTTGTCTTATATTTATAAGCCATTACCCTGTTTTGGTATGCAGTATTGGTAATGTCAGTTTTATTACTCCTTATGAACATGGTAAGTCGGGTCATAATGAGACCTCTTATCTCTTAAATTTTCATATAATTTCTTAGAATTACATTCTAAAAAATCACAACTTAAATGGATGGGGTGAAGTAGTTTTATCCTTAAGAATCAATGGATGACAATTTTCAGAGTTTTTTTAGTATCAAAACTTTGAAAAATTTTTACTTTTATAGATAACCTTTCTCTGCTCAATAAACTTATAATGATTTACATTGTCCTCAAGTTTTCAAAAGATCATGCAAACGATTGAAATAATCTTTCAAAGTTTAACATCTTATTTTAAACTATCCAAAAACTGTGATTATTCCTTTAAAAATTCTTATTTACACAAAATAAATATTTATAATATTTTTCCTAAGAAATTTTCCTAAATAGTAAACAGTCAATTATAGACCTATTAACAACTTTTATTTGCAAAAACAATCAAAAAATTTGCAGAAAGGAATATGTACAGTTTAAGAAGGGGTTACCTCCTTATGAAAAGAATTTCTTCAAGATAAGCCCATTTACAGGAAGAGATTCTCTCTTACCTGTTAGATCTTGGAGTATGAATGTATTTGAGCCTATATTTTCAACAATCTGAAATGGTCCAAGCCACATTTTCTGAAACTTGGTATGTTTACCTTTTTCTTCGTGTGCTTTATCCCATTTCAGAACAAGATCACCAATTGACAAAATTTTTGAGCCGGTAGAACTTGCATCAAAAGAAGATTTTACAAGCTGTTGATGTTTTTCATGAATAATTTTTGCTTTATCTTTATCTTCTTCTAGTTTAAGGATTTGATCATATCTCAATTGAATGGATGAAGAAGGATTTTCTTCAATAAATTGCACTAGGGCTAATGATGGAAGAGTTAAATTTGATGGTATCACAGCTTCTTTTCCATAAACTAAATTGAAAGGTGAAGTTCCTATTGAAGCTTTTTCAATGATACGATCAGCCCATAATGCAAAGATTAAAGACTTGTGCCAATTCTTTTGATTTTGATCAATGGTCCTTTTAATGATTTTGATAAGATTTTTGTTAGTGGATTCAGCCAAACCATTACCTTGTGGATAATAATTTGCTAAATATTTCAATTTAAAACCTCTTTTGACTGCAAATTCTATTAAAATATTTCCAGAGAAGTAAGATGCATTATCAAAGACTAGAGCGTTAGGTACACCAAACCTGGTTATGATGAATTGATCTATGAAATCAATAATTGCATCAGAATTGGCTACCTTCAACGGTATTGCTTCTACCCATTTTGTAAAGTAATCAGTTGCAGTAAGGATGTATTTGTGCTGTTTGGAAGAATGAGGTACTATCTCACCAATAATGTCAAGCCCCCATTGTTCGAATGGTTGCTCAATAGTCACTGGTTGCAAAGGAAAAGCTGGTTTTCTTTGTCTTCCACTTGCAGTTTGACAAATTTGGCACTTCCTTACGTAATCATGCGTATCTTTAAAAAGGGTAGGCCAGTAATAACCAGCACGAATTATTTTGTGAGCTGTGGTATCACCTCCAAAATGACCTCCTGCTGGTCCATCATGCAATTCCTGCAAAACCTTTTCAGCTTCAGTCTTTTCAAGACATATTAATAAGATTGAATCATAATTTTTCCTGAATAACACATTATCAATGATCTCATATTTAATAGCCTTTAACCTTAAAGCACGTTTACTCTTATAACTGAGATTAGAAGGAGCATACCCATTTTTCAAGTAATAGATAAGATCAACATATTGAGATTCAGAATCTGTAACACTTATCTGACTTACTTGAATATCTTGATTTGAATCTTGATTTTCTGGTATGTTATGAGCTCCTGCCAATAATCTGCAAAAACCTTGTCCTCTAACAATATTAGCTGGTTTAATATCAATATCATATTCTTGCAAGGTTGTTACCCAATTAGCTCTCTTTTCTCCTACTTCTTTTTGAATTAATAATTGCCTCACTGCAGAGAATGGGACAATGATTTTTGTATGTGTTTTCAAGAGAAAAGATCTGAAATGTTTGATTGATTTAAATACAGCAAAGGCTTGTTTTTCAACATCGGAATAATTAAGCTCAACTCCTTGCAAATTTGAGCTAAAGAAAGAAATTGGTGCCTCAATTTTCTGATCATTGAGATGTGTTAAAACAGTTGCATAAGATGTTTCGGTGGCCATAGTATACAAAGTAAAATCTTTAGAAAAATCCGGGGTTTTCAATGCTGGTGCATTAATGATCGCTTGTTTGATTGCCTCAAAGGCTTCTTTCTCTTTATGCCCCCATTTGAATACTGAATTTTTCTTGATCATATTTTGCATAGGTAAAACAATTTGAGAGAAATCGGGAATGAATCTTTTTACAAAATTGATTTGTCCAAGAAATGATTGCATGGATTTTTTGTTATGAGGTAAAGAAATATCAGAAATTTCTTTCACTCTATCTGGATCAATATATATACCATCTTTTGACACAACAAATCCTAAGAGTTTTCCTTCATCCAAAACAAAGAAAGATTTCTTTGGATTTAAGGAAATACCAAACCTTCTACATCTTTCAAATATTTTCTTTAAATCATGTAGATGATTGGCTCTCTCTTTTGAAAATATTGTTATGTCATCAAGATAAACAACAACTGATTTATTTATCAGACCTTTAAATGCTATGTCCATGGCTCTTTGGAAAGTTGCTCCTGCATTTATTAAACCAAAAGGCATTTTCTGATAAGCATAAGTTCCCCATTTTGTTCTGAAAGTTGTTTTCAATCTGTCATCTGGATGAACTAAGACTTGATTATAGCCTGAAAATCCATCAAGAAAGGACATAAGTTCAGAACCAGATACCTTTGGAAGTATCTGTTCCATGGTTGGCAATGGGAAATTGTCTTTTAAACATGCCTTGTTTAAGTTTCTAAAATCAATACAGATTCTTATATCACCATTATTCTTCCTTACAGGTACCATATTGGAAACCCAATTGGAGTGCCTTACAGGAAAAATGATTTTGGCTTTTAAAAGTTTATTAAGTTCTGATTTGATTTGTCCTTCGAGATTTGGATGAACCTTCCTTAACTTTTGTTGAACAGGTTTAATATCAGGAAGCATTGGAATTGTGTGTTGAATAACCAAAGTATCATACGTTTTTAAATCATCATAATTCCAAGAAAAAACATTTTTATATTTGTTCAAGAGTTTAATGAAAGCATTCCTTTCCTCTGGTGTTAAATTGAGTCCTAAATTAACGTTTTGAGGTTTAGAATCAGAACCAAGATTTACTAATTCAAACTTCAAAGTGGAACTTTGAAGTTTAGCATTAGTGACTTTCTTGGATCTGTCTTTAATATCATATAAGTCCTCTAATTTAACAACAGATTTTGGAATGGGATTTTCATTACCTTTTGAAGCAATTTGTAAATCATGATCATTCTCATCAATAATTTGCTCATCATATGATTTCTCTGAAGTCATGAAATTTAAAATATCTTGATCATGATAGAAAACTCTCCAATTTGTGACATTATCGGGGACAGATGGGCGAAAAATCAATTCTACGGAAAACCTATCAGGACTGCAATCTTCAGCAGGAAGGAGTTTAGATGCAACATTAGCTAACAAGTCAGCTGATGTATTTTGATTCCTAGGAATAGGAGAAATATTAAATGCTAAAAAATGAGTGGTAAGATCTTGTACTAGGGTTTGATAGTGTTTAAGATGTCCTGAAAGGCAATGAATAGTATTCCTAACTTGTTTTATGACAATTTCGGAATCACCAAAGACTCTCAAGTATTTAACATCTAACCCTATAGCTTTATAAAGTCCTTGAACCAAGGCTTCATATTTTGCGGTATTGTTCGTACACTCGAATTCTAATCTACATGACAGCATGGTTTTCTCTCCATCTGGATCAATTAAAATGCATCCTGCTCCAGCTCCATCACTAGACTTTGATCCATAAAAATATAACGACCAAAATAAAGATTTATCTATTGACTTATCTACAATTACATTAGAAGTATTTACAATTCTGGAAGAATCAGATTGTGAAAAATTTTCTACTTGAGAAACAAAAGTATTTACAGAAAAAGGTGATTGAGGTGCTTTGAAGTTTCCAAGAAATGATTCAGCAGAATAACCTCCAAGAATATTGTTGTTGAATGCCACAGGCTCATTAGGTTGTTCAAATTCAGTGACAGTGTGCGTCATATGTTTTTCTCGTTCAACTTTGATTTGATTTGGTTTCCCTTTGTAGGGAAGCCACATATGTGAATAATCAGTTGAGATATAACCATTAAGTTTCACAGACCAGTCCCTGCTTAAGATTAATCCATAGAATTCAAGAATATCAGCAATCAAAATATCAATTCTTTGGACAATCCTAGGATCAAAAGCTAATCTGATAGTAACTGAATTGATTTCTCCTACAACTTGAACTTTAGAGCGATCCAATTGAACAATATGAACTGCCGATTTCTGTGGTTCGATATTCAATTTGGCACAAACAGAAGTAGGCATTATATTAGAGGATGCTCCAGAATCAATTAAACAATTATGCAGATTCTTATTGTACATTTCATAAGTCAAAAGAAAAGGAGGAGTCTGAGAATTTGATTTTTCTCCAATGAGCACTGTATCAGTAGCATCTACCTTGTCTGGTGGCTTACCAGTTCCTTTGGCTGCTTTTGCAACTACACCACTTGGTAAAGGAGCAATTGGTGTAGCGTTTAATTCTTTCAATAGCAACTTCTGCTGGTGTTTTAGTTTGCTGAGTTCATGTAAGGAAATGTTGGCTTTAATATTTTTCATGTCTTCAACAATGTTATACTCCATAGGATCTGACACCACTAAAGTCTTTGTTGTTGATGTAGGAGGATTAGAAGAAGAAGGCTGATTTTGAGTAGGTAATGGGGAAGTTTTCTTTGCAGGGGATTTGTCTTTAGTACTTGGAGTTGTAATTTTCTTTTTAGGAGCTGTTTGTATAGGCTCTGATGTAGATTTACTCCTAGTACTTACAGGCATAGCTTCTTGTTCTACCTCACTATCAGAATTAGGGAGAATAAAATCCCACATTCCATGCAATTCAACTATTTCTTCATTCTCATCTTCCTCATCTGATACTAAAGATGTATCTTCTTCTTCTTCCTCTTCTTCTGATTCTGCATTAGAGATTGCATTAGGAGGTTTAGATTCAACTTGGTTTCTTCTGAAATTTCGGAATGGTTTTTTAGTAGAAGTTTCAGCTACTTGTTTTTTAATTTCAACCATTTCATTTGACATAGTTTTAAGGACTTTCTGTAAACCTTCCATGTCGTATGGGTCTTTGGCATTTTTCTTTGAATCATCTTTGAAGTTGACTTTCTTTGATTTCCTTTCCTCAATAGCATTTTTCTTTTCTAGAGAAATAATTCGTTTTTCTACTGCAATAGCCTCCTTCATATTCTCGGCTAATGTAGGTTTTGCAGCTCTATCTACAAAAATTGCTATATTTGAGGGTAAGGCAGTTATGTACCATTCACTTCTGACTTGTTCACTAGGCCTTGAATCTGTGTGAATTTTGTTCAAGATTTTGTTGAATCTAGCGTTGAATTCTTTAATGGGTTCCTTGGGTTCTGCTTTCAAATTTGAGAGATCGTTGATTAAATTAGCTATTGATCTGTCATCTCCAAATTTGGTTAAAAAATGATCTGCAAAAATGGCCCAACTTGTTATGGATCCTGATGGTAATGAAAAGTACCATGATCCTGCTGCTCCTTGAAGAGTATAAGGGAATAGTCTGACTACAACATCTTCATGTGCGACTCCATTCAAATTTATAGCCAGCATAAAGTTATTGATATGTTCTTCAGCTTGAATGTTAAGATCTGGGCTAAACTTTGGAAGCCATTTCCCAGGATTGTCTGGTAAATCATGTAAAGGTGCAGCCATGTTGACTGCCCCTGGAGTAGCCCATGGTCTAGCCATTATTGGAACAACTATTGGAGGAGTAGTAGAAACTGGTGGTGTTTGAATAGAAGTTGTTGGAATAGATGATGCTGAGATTGATGATGATTGAGCAGATGATGATTGAGGAGATGATGTGGAAACAACTGTACTTTGTTGAGTTGGGATTTCGGAAATAGGTAATTGAATATTAGATGTTGAACTTATATCACTTACTGATTCCGATTGAGTTTTTCTTGTCTTGACTCTACTAGGTAAAGGGAATTCTTTCGGAGAAATACCAAGTTTTTCACTTTGAAGCCTAGTAAGAGGTTTAGAAGAAACAAATTTTGAAGTTACACTACCTTCAGATATTTCAGACTCATCTAGAGATAATGAGAATCCTTTCAATTTATGAATTAAATCTTGAACTTCAGGAGACTCAGGATTTTGATTGTCTGAATGTTTTGAGATTTTGGTAGTGGGTGTATGAAGATTCTTCTCAATTCCTTCTATAGGATTTTGTATTTCAGAAGAAATTGAAGAAGTTGATGAGGGTGTTTTTCTCTCAGAATGGCTTGTGGGTAAAGATTTACTTGCCATTCATAGCTCAGGCCCTCCTTCTAGCGCCAAAAATGTTGAAGCCTAGAAAATCTTTGCTTCAAACATTGGGGAAAACCACCCGGTCGGGACCTTAGGACAGCTCCTTTTCCGTTTGGTATGGTGGCTCCGACTGGATTTAAAGGACCAGTTTCCTTATAACTAAATGGGTTGGTGATGGGTTGATTTGGATGAGTGGAAATGAGACTAAATTGACTGAAATAAAACTATCTAATTTAAACTAAATACTGATAAAGAAATTCTAACACTAACCCGGGCAATTATATGTGAATACAACTTAAGATTATTCCAATTTAACAATCACCATAAAAATATATTATCATTTAAATCAAAATGTGCAGAAACAAATAAAGATAACTCTGTTTAAAAAATTAAACAGAGTTGTATTAACATATTTCATTCATCATAACATATCATCCACATATACTTAGGAAAGATAACGTTTTCAATTATACTCAAAAATGATATATAAAAAAGAAACGTTGTGAAAACCAAATATATATAAATGATAGCAATTTTTAAAGCGAATATCATAAGGCAAAAGAAATCAACAGTGAACAGATAGAAATACCTCATTCATCTTGAAGACTTTCAAATGAAATCTGATACTCTAATCCAGTAATTCTGATGCAAAATCAAATTCCAAGGTACAGAAATGCAACACTTCAAAGATAATTCCGCATAAAATCACCAGATGTGATCCTTTTAAAAAATATATAAGTCAATGGAGTACAGAAATGTAATCTCCAAGTCAAAAATATTAAAATCCAGGACCCTTCTTTAAATGCATGAGAAGGGTTTAAATACTACTTAGCTAAATCTAAAAATAGTCTATTACAAAAATTAAGGATTCGGTTTAATGACCGTCCTTTTCCTAGGCTAACATATAGTAAAATTAAAACTAAATCTAAGAAAATAAAGCTTATTAACTAACTATTTATGAACTTGGTCTTTAAACTTGCAGGCATCTAGCATAGTTTTGAGAAGATGTGGTTGACCGACTTCAGAATTCAACTGTCCTGAAAAGACAGAGTCGGCAAGTGTAGGCGCAATCTTCTCTGTAGAATTGATGATACAATTAAGCACACTGTGCTGACTGTGTGGATTCACTAAGTATGTCCAGTAAGAGTCCCAATTTAATCTTGTCAGCCCCTGGATTGATTTTGCTCTTTCTTCTGCTTTTTGCCTCCATTCCGTTTGCAGTTGATGTGCCTGTGGGAGATATCCTGGAACAGTTTCTGAAATCAAATTAGCTTTGTGTAAATTATCATTTACACAATCAGTAAGAGTGTTTGCCGTTGTAGCCGCCTCCTCTGCTGCCTTCTCTGCCCTTCTGATTTGTGCATTCTCTTCTATTGGAGCTTTTTGCTCTGCTATTAATTTTGCAATTTCATCTCGATTTCGCTTCGCCATTTTCTCCTTTTCCTTTTTTTCATATCATACTTCAACCAAGGTAGTTTCTTCTTTATATATTTGACCTTTCGCAGTAGTTTTTCTCTTTGTCGAACACGCTCCACATCTTTTTCTTGCTCAGAATTAAGTGCCTTGAATTTGGTCAATGTTTCCTCATTTTTCTTTACAATTATTTCAAGTCTCTTCAACTCCCGACTTCTCTCAATAAGAGCTTTATGTTTCCCTGAGAGCTCCTGATCTCCAACAGCTTTTTCAGTAACTTCTAAAATCTCTATAGGGGATAATTTGGCAAACTCACATACCCTATCTTTTGGTAGAAACTGTGTCAAATTGCCCACTTGGATATTGAACTTGTGAACAGCGTCTAAAACATCCTTTTTGGCACTGTCCGCCCGTGTTTGTTTTTCTTCAACGGTTCATCTCTTTTGGTCCACTCCTATGTGCATTCTGACAAATTCGCATGTTCTCTGGCAAAATCTTCCATGAATTGCTTATTATAAGTCGCCTGAGGTTCCGGCAACTTATACATCAGCCTCACATCTTCCGTGGTGAATGACCTGATTAGCTCTTGAGGTGGAGTTCTAAATTGCCTATTTGAAATATCGGTGCTGTCCAGCACCCATTTCACCATGTCCATATATGGGAGAATCCTTGGCCTTGCCGCTATCCTATGTAGAAATGAGCAAGCCAGTTCTTTGAGAGTTGCCTCAGACGTATTACTGGAACCTGCTGTAGCCGCAACTTTCAACACCACAGGATTTTCTTCTTCCAGCATATTATACATTCCTTCCCATGTGGTTATACCGGCATCCTTATTGCAAGCGGTGTCTGCATACAGTGAAGCCATTTCTCTGTTTTCAGAATTCGAGCTCTTCTCCTTCTTACCCATAATGTTCTGTGAAAGCTTTGTATAGACGTTTGCTCCTTCGTGCCTGCGTTTTAGGAGTTAAATGAGAGTAATGGCATAAGAAAGGTGATGAGATAGTTTTAAATGCAAAGGCGGATGAAATATATTATTATAACGTGAAATGACTTTCAATCAAAACAAAATCTCATTTACCATTAATTGTCAATCCATTCATTTAATCCAATCATTAAAGCGCATAACAGATATTGATATATGGGAAGATTTTCTTTGAACAACACGCTTTTATGAATCTGCGACATTGCGATCTGCGATTTGCTGTGCAATATCGCAATGTCGCAATGTCGCAATATCGCAATATCGCAAAATGAAACCATCGCAATTTTGTAAATAGCGCAAAAGCGCAAATTGCGAAATAGCGCAAAAGCGCACATCGCAAATCTCGCAAAAGCGCAAAATTGTAAATAGTACAAAAGGTATTCGTTTAACATTTCTGTTTTCTGTGTTATGCGATCTGCGACCAATATGTTATTGTATAGGCTTTTGGGATCGCATTATCGCAAAATCGCAAAATCGCATTTTCAGTTTTACAAAAGATATATACCATTTTGCGATGGATCCGCTATTTTGTTTAAAGAACAATTTTATTGTAATCTATCATAAACTTAAGTGTTTCTGAAGGTTCTTTCTAAGAGATTTCTCTATGTTTATGATAGAAAGTTTTATTTGAAAAGGAAAACAAATCCTGGTTGATTTTTTTTTGGATTTTTAACTAAGGGTCCCCATTTATTTAGTATTATTACTAATATTGAATAAAAAGGGGGGTTGTTGCTGGTCACAACAGGACCCCAAGGGGCAAACCTTGCTCTATAAATACTTCCTTCAGGAATTTGTTAGAGGATATTTTGGTTAGGGGACTCGAGTTGAATATATTGTATTACTAGAGGATTACACATTCAAACATGAATACAAGCATTTTGAAAATCCCCTTTGTTGGATCTGATGTGTTTTGCTGTGCGAACACTATGTGTATTTCTTATATAGTTTCAAATATCCTTTGATTAATGAAGTTGCACTCTTAATGGCATCATTTATGCATCACGGCTGTTTGTGCTTGTGTTAATGATGTTCAGTTTTTCATTGCTCTCTTAATGGATGTTAATGTTCTTGTTTATTATCATTTCGTTTTATCTTTCAGGAAGTAAAGGGGCATCTCACCATAAAGAACTATTTCTTTTGTGGTCAGAATACCTCACAAGCATAACCCCAAATATGTGTTGCTAACGACACCTCCTTCGGCGTGTATGCTTTATTAATTTCTCGCTACGCATAGTGTTATATACGTGTTTAATGCATCAATCATATGTCTTGTATCAGTTGATTAGGTGTGTATCCACTGTTTTATAGAATTTAAGCGAGACCCAAAGCAAAGCAGAAATCAATGGTAGCCGGACCCACACCCCGAACGGGATTCCTATTCCAAACGGTTCAAGGTCTAATTAGGACCTTTTATCGGGGAGATCCCTGTTGGGTGAAACTATTGTCGTTTAATTCTGTTGTAGTACTTTCCCAACCATTTAATTTGTCAATCCGAGGTTCGTAGGCTTATGAAGCACATGCACTATATATGCAGGACCGAAGTTGAACTAATCTAATCTAAATTGCTGAAATCAAATCAATCTAGGAAAGCAGGAAATTGCATAAAGGAAAAGCAATACAACATGTGAAGAGTTGAATGAAAAACAACATATGTGAGCTCACAACAATAAATTTATCTCAAATTACATTACAAGGATCAAATGAAAAACCATTAAAGCATACAATAAAAGAATATGAATCACAGTTAAGAATCCCCTTCTCCTAATTACAAGACTATCTCTGAAAACTCCAAAACTAATTTAATGAACTAATGAATTCTAAATTCTCTTGAGCTAATCCAAATGAAGAGAGATCACTCTCTTATATACATGAAGAAGCTAACCATCTCATTCAACCACTCTCAACTACTTTCCCATTATTACAAGACATGATCCCTTTGAATCCTCCACACATCTCTCACATATCTTGAATAAGACATGCCAACTAAATCCTCCATGATCTTCTCCTTAGGAATAGGCTTGAATAATTATATCCTTAATATGGTGGAGGAGATATTCCAGAAGTCTCTTAGAATTAATCCTTCACATTTCTCCTACACATTACAAAGCTCACACATTCTTGAGATATATATAAAAACATGTATATATTCTAATATTTAATCATAAACTCACTTATAATACAAAAATGAATAAAGTGGAAAATAAGAAGGTGAAACCCAAATGTATTTATGAAAATGGTATAATGAAAGGTTAATGGGATGATGAGATGTAAGGAATAGTGAAGGGAAAGGTGGATGGAAATACGACATTTCTAAGTCCCAACATCCCCCCCAACTGAACTTGTTGCATGTCCTCATGCAACCATATCTCTTTTAAGAACGTTTGGCATCTGAACTTTGGCTTTACATGATGATGAATGTTTCCAGGATATGTGAAGGACATGAGTAACAACTTACATTTTCTTATGGTTGGTTCTTGTGTGACAACCATGAATACAAAGAATGTTGGTTCTTGTGTTAACAACATTCATTTCATTTTTTGTTCTCTTTTCTTATGGTTGGTTCTCATGAATACAAAGAATGTTGGTTCTTGTGTTAGCAACATTCATTTCGTTTTCTGTTCTCTTGCTGCAATAATAATGTAAACACTCACTGGAAATCATAAGCTATCAATGTGCATAAGAAAGCCCTTTTGTAATATTCATGAAGCATGCCAATATGTATATTAATGCGTATGAAGCAAAGTGCAACAAAGTATCGTTGGAAAAGAAATGTTGGTGAATGGTGAATGAGAAAAAAAATGGAGTGATAGTGGTGGAGAAATGGAATCATGGTAGTGAATATGTAGTGAATATAGTCCCCCCCCCAACTGAATTGGTTGCATGTCCTCATGCAACTTGGCGTGGGTCATGAAAGGAAATGGAGCATGATGAGGGAATTTTCCAAAATATTCAAGTCAGCAGATAAGGAATTGCATGATTAAAGATTAGAAAACAACATACTTCCACTTACCCAAGAATGATGAACTATGCAATAGGAATGTAGCTGCTGCTGCTGCTGAATCATGAAAACGTGACTGGTATCGTAGCTGTAACTGCTGTAACTGCTAGATCAGATAATATGTGACTGTGGCTACAACTGCTGTAATTGCAACTGATGTAACTGCTCGAACATAGAAAGTTTGACTGCAGCAGGATCATGAAAATGTAACTGTGAATGCTGATGTCGCTGTAACTGGAACCTGGGAAATGAAGGAATATGAACTGCTGATGTTGAATCATGGAAAAGATAAGGGCTGAAAGTGGAACTGTGGTACTCTCATAGATCAGAATTCATGCTGCGGTAACTGCTGAGGGAGTCGTGAAAAAGTGTATAGTCTTCGTCTACTACAAAATTGATGGTACAAATCTAATCATGCGAAAGAATGTGTTGATGTCGAGCATGAAGAGAAATCATTGGATTACCGGCCATTGATGTATGCCATTAACCAATGCGAGGCAAACTCACCATTGATGTCAATGAGTGCCAAGGTACCCGAGTACATCTTGCGAAATGCGAATAGAGGGGTTGACGTCGAGCCATTTGCAAGATTTGACGATCAAGGGACATTGATGTATTCCCATGATTGTCAGCGAGAGGACTTGCCATTAAGGCATGCAAGTCTCAAGGTACTCAAAAGGAACTCTAGTCTATTTCCCAGATAAGGTGCTGAGGTCGATGGGGCAAGACTTGTTGAAAGGTGGGCCTTAAGGAATCCCACATCAGTCAACGCGAGTTTGTACAAAGAGATTTGGTAGGACTATAAATGGAAAGACCTCACGGACAAGCAGTGTGGATCAACATAGCGAGGAAATTAAGGCAATGTAATTATGGAAAGGGGATCAGTTTTATTCAGAAGACAAACTAGAAGGCAAATAAACTGAAAAGGATAAAGGAATGTATGCATTTCAGAAAAATAATTGTGCATGAAGTCGCGAAAGATAAGGTAATGGAAAATGGGCTTCAACACAAGGATGGTCAATCAGCTTTGAAGGAGAAATGTTACAATGTTACAGCATGGATAATGGAAAAATTGGAAATGTTGGTGTATCAACATGGTCACTGTGTAAAAGCAAACATCAAGAGGCGCAAAAAAGTTTCTGGATAACAGCAAACGTCATGATGTTTATGATAAGTTACAGCTCCTTCAAGCTGTTTATGAAAGCATGTTTCTCAAAAGTTCTGTGATCTTTGAAAATCACTTCAGCAGCAAAGTGAAACCTGAAAAAAAAACTTAGTACAAATCCTGTATGAAAACTTCACGAGAGCATTGTAAAACGTAAGATGCAAGAATAAGTACAAATGCGAGCAAAAGAAAGAAACTATGTGTTAACCTGTCGCCCACGCTGGTTTCATCATCGATGGCTGTCAAAGTGACTTCAAGAAAACAAATTAGTGTTAAGCGTAAAAACATGCATTCGTATTGTTTTCAGGAATTTATTAAAAGGTCCATTTGCAATTTTCATGAAATTAAAGGCAAAAAGAAAAAAACAAAACAGGAAAAATTAAAGTCAGATCTCCATTTCTTCGCATGCTTTGCAAAGTATAGCAACAATGTCTCAGTGCTAGCGAATCTTCAGTTTCTTGCTGATTCAGTTTCTTAGATGCACTGTTAAATTCATTCAAACAATTGGACGTTGGGCAATAATGTCACTTACTTCTCTGCAAGATTGGACCTGTACATCGTCAGATATAGTTGAATATTCAAATCATTCAATTGTAGCGTTCCTAAGTATCCAGTAACAATCATCAAGCAGTAACGGATAATTTTGATAATCCAATCAGTGTTCCTAAGTTTCCTGGCATAAAATCCAGCATCAGTATAAGAATAAAAAATTATTCTCCAATCTTAATGCTCGGCAGCATTCTCTTCCTGAAACTGTGATTTATAGGATATTGAACCACTAGCACTTTTAAGAGGCACAACAGTATTACAAATCGCCATAACTGTGAGAAATTTAACAACTTTAGGGACCTTTTTTGCAATAGCCTGAGCCAAATCAGAATCTTTTAGAGCGTCAACACTTTTATTTCCATAGTAGACACCATTGATGCAGCATCGCCTGAAAACCATCATATTTTTAGTAAGTGTTCCAGTTTTATTAGTTAAAATATACTCCACTTGGCCGAGGTCTCGATTTATCCTAGTATTCGCTGCATGTGCCAGAGTATCGCTCTTTTCATCGTACATATGCAAATCCCAATCAATGAACTTTGCATATAAACTCTTCACTAGATCTAAAGATACCTTAATAGAGATAGGAATCATGATTGAGCAGAGAAGCTCGAAACACAGTGGAATGACAATAAAGTCGTACCAAGGTCCTTCTAAATAAGATCCTCCCATGGAATTTCTAAACCATCCATTGCCAATGAAAGCTCGAGTATTGATCTGTTCTGTAACACACCCCCAACGTCTTCAAGTCTCTTATCATTGTTTTTATGCAGACAGTCTTTTAACTTAGATAGCTCATCTATATGCTGCTTGTAGGACTGCAACAAAGTTTCCTGAAGGCATTCTGTATTGCCATTTTTCCCATGTTCAACTCTGTGTTTGTGAACCTCGAAGCATTTGTGCTCAAAGGAATCTTTATTAGTTTTTGCATGTAAATCGTCTTTCTTGTTAACCTGCATGGGTCTTTGCAGAAAGTGATCATTATTAGATTTTGTATTCACAAGTATCTTTGCTTTCTCTTCATCAACATGTGCACACAGATCTAGTAGATTAATATATTTTGTGCCATTTGTGCCAGCGGGAATTATACATTCATGGGAAGCTTCAGTTTCATCCACTGTCCCTCTCAACTCTTCCTTCAAACGTAGAAATGCAACATTCTGCACTGACAAGTTGCCTGCAAAATTGGTAGCATTAGAACATTCTGCACATGCTTCAGTGCATGTGCATGAGGAGACCACAGGAACAGTATCCATGTGATTTAATGAGGTGGAAAATGAGACATGTGGACTACTAATATCCGTCTCTCGAATGTTGCATATGCCTCTATTTGTTGCAAAAATCACTATTGGAGATAATGAGCTCTCCAAAGTGCGATTAAGATAAGCAAAACATTCCATATGAAGCATGTGCACCTCATCAATAAAAAGCACACCTGGAACAAGTTCTGAAACTCCTTCCCTTATTTATTTCTTGGCATAGTTTATCTGTGATTTCAATCTCTTCTGCGTCAAGCCTTGGATTGATCGGAATTTATTCGGAGCCAGGATTACTTCATTCAAATGCATCGCTTAAAACAAAATTATCATTACTATCAGTGCGTTGAAGCGCACGCATATTCCATGTTCCCACCAGCTTTCGTAAGTGCATGTGTTTACAAGGCGCTTGCAAATCTTGCGTGGATCATTGACAGATCTATGTTATTTTTGACTCTGTATAGAAAGTCACCAGTGGAAGCTATCCTTCCAGAAATCCATTTAGGAGCTAATTCTCCAAGAAGTTGCAACTGCTCCTCAACTTCACTTCTATCAGTGACAGCGGTGTGATTTGACATTATTTTGTGAACAAGCTCTTGCCTTATCAGAACTGAGCGTTTGCTTAAACGAAATATATGACGTATCATATTGAAAAGTCTAGGAAAGCATCCAATCATCTGCTGACGCCTCTTAGCCGCTGATACACCCGACTTGCACTCCTCTAGCGTCTTCAACTATTTTTCATGGAGCCCTTGCACCACTGGCATCGGAATGGACTGAATGATTCCCCAGTCTGATCGAGACAATCCATCGATAGCTTTCTTGTATGACTCCAGAATATTGTTACTTGTCTTTTCAGCTGGCTCTGGAACATTTGATTCTCTATCAATGTCCAGCTTGGAAGGTTCAGCATTTCTTTTCTTAGGAGATCATAAGCACAGCAGGCCTATTTCAGAACAATTCTTAGTAGTGTCAACTTGCAGTGTCTGGGATTCATCTACACTGAATCTAAGTCGCTTTGAAGCATGCAAGGGTGGAGTATTAGGGAACCCTTCCACTGAAGTGTTCTCCAAGCTAAATGTTTTTACTAGCAATTCGCATACTAACATCCCTGCTACCGTCAAATGAAAATAAGCCTATTTTGCACCAGAACGTAAGAATAAATCCAGCTGTCCACCGTCCATGAAAAAAATGCTTCCTTCAAGATAAACAATGGAGAAAAACTCGTAGCCAGTAAAGAAGGAATCCATTTAATAAGCAACCGCATAATCATTTAATCTCGATAAAGTATGCGACGGATAAAAAAAAAAATTAGGAAAACCAATCCATAAAGATATTGATGGAATTTCGTTCCTATTAACTTGAGATGCCAAAGATAGTGTAACAACCCGTGGATTTTGGCCGATATTTTTCAATCAACATCCGCGTAGTATCTCAAATTAGGTGTGAGAATTAATCATGGGAGAAAATTCCAGCGTTCAAAATATGCAAACGATGAGAATTATCTTTTATCTTATTGTGGTTTCATTTGTTTGCTACTTATCGATTTGGTTTTTTGTTGTTAGTTGCAGGTTTATGAACAGTGGGCGGAGAGATGGCATCGCTACAGCTTGAAAATCCAATGGAACTCACAGTTATTTTAGTGAAACGATGAACCTGGGAAATTTCTGATTCAATTGTTTTTGCAGGTTTGATCACCTAATTGCTTGCTGCAGATTTTAGTATGCCCAGAAAACGTAATCAATTGCAAGCTAGACACAGTTTCAGAAATTGTTCAGATAAAACGCTAGACACAGTTCAGATAAAAACTCAGTTTGTTTTTATTCAGCCTCAATTCATGATTTATTAAAAAAAAATTTAGCAAATGGAGAAAAGAAAAAAAAATGATTTGCAAATTAATGATCAAATCGATTAGGCATATTGCAAAACATGCATTAATTATTATTATTTTTATTTTTATTTTTTTCCTGAAATTAATCTAAATCATCCTTATTTTCTGATCCTCGCGATCGCACTAAGCGCGAAGGAGAGCATACTTATTCTAGGCAAAAGAAAAATTAAGAATGAAAACAAAAACTGAAAATGAAAGCCTGCCTACTCTATACTAATTAGAATTTTAAAAATTAGTTACGTGTAATTAAATTTCCAATGAAGCCATTCACGTAGCAGTAACAGAAATATATTCAATAGCAATTGTTCAAATGAAAAATATTCCAGAGTGAATGAGTCTAGTTGCTGAAACTGCAAATCAACTAAATAAAAATAAAAAAACGAATCTAATCGAGTACTTACCTGGAACCATTGTTCGATAAGGCTTTGATAGGCACGATTTCTCTTACTTAGATCATGTTGTAGCTCTTCTTCTTCTTCCTCGATCTCCTGTTCGAATGATTGTTCGCCATCATATGTGCAGGGTTCTTCAGATGTTGAATCTTCATTTGTTTCTTGGAGAGTAGTTGAACTTTTAATTCTTGTCAAGATCTCCTCTTCCAAGGAAGAGGAGATCCTGACTTCTGCTAGGATCTAAGTGAGTAGTTCCAAGCTGAAACTCATTGTTAAACCATGTTGAAAAAGGTATTCTTACTGCACCCAAAGCTTAAATATAAAAATCTTAAATGAAAATAAACTACTTGCATAAATAAAAGCACTCATGTTGAAACAGATAAAAAAAAAACACTCTTCACAGTTGCAGAAATCAAACACACTTGCAGGAAAGAAGATCAATCAACCATAACAGAGAACAGGACCCTATTCCTCCAAGCAAGAATCTTCAGCACCTGTTTCCTGATATCATTCACACTGCAGAAAAAGAAGATTAATCAACGGAGAACAGGACACTATTCCTCAAAGCAGGAATCTGCAGCACCTGTTTCCTGATATCCGTCACACCTACATGTCCTGACCCATATGAGGCCGAGCCCGTTACAGTATGTCGAACAATGCATAGGCTATTCCCCACGTCTTACAACCCTGTCACCTCGGATTTAGGAACATGTCTAAACACACTTGCATGAAAAATCAAACTGAACTTCAATCCATCGTGCTTCCCCGGCAACGGCGCCAAAATGTTGGGTGAAACTATTGTCATTTAATTCTGTTGTAGTACTTGCCCAACCATTTAATTTTTCAATCCTAGGTTCGTAGGCTTACGAAGCACATGCACTATATATGCAGGACCGAAGTGGAACTAATCTAATCTAAATTGCTGAAATCAAATCAATCTAGGAAAGCAGGAAATTGCATAAAGGAAAAGAAATACAACATGTGAAGAGTTGAATGACAAACAACATATGTGAGCTCACAACAATAAAGTTATCTCAAATTACATTACAAGGATCAAATGACAAACCATGAAAGCATACAATAAAAGAATATGAATCACAGTTAAGAATCCCCTTCTCCTAATTACAAGACTATCTCTGAAAACTCCAAAACTAATCTAATGAATTCCTGAACTTATGAACTCCCCCAAATGAAGAGAGAGCACTCTCTTATATACATGAAGAATATAACCATCTCATTCTCAACCACTCTCAACTACTTTCCCATTATTACAAGACATGATCCCTTTGAATCCTCCACACATCTCTCACATATCTTGAATAAGATATGCCAACCAAATCCTCCATGATCTTCTCCTTAGGAATAGGCTTGAATAATTATCTCCTTAATATGGTGGAGGAGATATTCCAAAAGTCTCTTAGAATTAATCCTTCACATTTCTCCTACACATTACAAAGCTCACACATTCTTGAGTTATATATAAAAACATGTATATTTTCTAATATTTAATCATAAATTCACTTATAATACAAAAATGAATAAAGTGGAAAATAAGAAGGTGAAACCCAAATGTATTTATGAAAATGATATAATGAAAGGTTAATGGGATGATGAGATGTAAGGAATAGTGAAGGGAAATGTGGATGGAAATACGACATTTCTAAGTCCCAACAATCCCCTGCTGTTGGCCGGACAGATTTTCCCGTCAACAGGTTCTTCGATATTTTGAAAGGTTTTGATGAAGAAATAGCTCGAGAATTTGTAGTGGCTCTGAAAGCACACTCAGAAGAGATCAACCACTATGGTTAGGGGCCTAGCCATCACACTATCACTTGAACTCATATGCAGAGTCACAACTTTTCCCTTAGGAGTTAGTATGGTTAAAGAGAGGATGCCAAACACTGCAGCCAAGAAAAGCTTCTTTCTGTCAGGAGAATAATTCATTGAAGAAAAGAATGGAGTGAGGATAGAAGCCTTCCATACCCCTAGGATGAAGTAGCCTTCCATATCATGAAATTTATTTCTTGTGAAGGCAGACTTACAGTAGTTTATGGGTACAATTTGAAATTGTTAAATGAGCTTAGTTTTCAAGGAGAACTCCCTCTAGATCAGATATTAAGTATCCATCATTTCCTCCTAAAATCCATAATTGACATGAGAAATAAGGTGAGGAAAATAAAATACCAGCATTTGGCTCATCATGGCCTTATAAAACTAATAGTGAATGATGCCTTGAGAAGATTAAGCCTCCCTATATCTTTGTCCTCTTTCATATACATGGATAGGGAATCCTTCATAGCCACCCAAATAGGACAAACCTCTACCTCTAGTCTTAGAGAGAGGAAGGTATAATAATAAGAAGAGGAGGAGGCTTAAGAGGAGGTAGAAAAAGAAGAGGAGGAGGTAGAAGATGAGGAAGAAAAAGAAGTGATAAAGATTGAAGAAGAAAACACAGAGACAATAGAAATAGAGAAAGAAAAATATGAGGGGGAGAAGGAAGAAAAGATAGAGGAAAATAAATAATTGGACCCTATCCTAGGCAGTGAAACCTCCCCTCAAGACACCAGCATGTCACCAGACATTACAGATCTAGAAGTGGCTTCTACCCTAGCCACTTTCAGCACACTTGTAAAAACAAAAAAGGAAGAGGAAAACACCTATGTATTTTAGGACTAGAAAGAGTCAAAGGGTGAGGCAAGGGAAACCACAGACTCCCACCAAGAGCCATATTTCCATTGAGGAATCACCAAAGAAATATGATGAAATAAGGTTAGAATAAGGAAGGGTGCAAGAGGTCACCTCACCTGTGAGGACCCCTGTCACCTACATCAGAAGACACTCAGCAAGTTTGGCATCCCATACACCCCATGCAACCCCCACAGACCTTCAAAATACTGAATAAAAAAAAAAAAAAGGTCTTCAAGAAGAAAAATAGATTTTTCTATAGGAAACTCTATCTTTGCTACATGAAACTCCAGCAGACCGAGAATCGAAGAAAAATACCTTGTTTGAGGAAGAAAATACAACCATAGATGGGAAAGAGGTCAAAGAAGTTGAGGAAAAGGTACAAGGTGAAGGAAAGGATGAAAAAGAGGGAGAAAAAGATGACAAGGAGGATCCCACCTCACCAAAACCTCTCCTCAAAGATGTAGCAGTAGTGCCAAACCCTAGCCCTCAACCCAATATCAGCTCCTACTACACATACATTGAAGGGGGTAGATTGATTCCTTAGTAGTTCACAGTTCCTTTATTTTATCAATTGGAAGAGGGGATGGCATGCACTCATCATTGGATGAAGCCTACCACATCTAAAGGTGTGCATGACATAAGGGTCATGGAGGAAAAAATGGCTGAGTTGGGGAAGGATTTGTCTGATGTTAGGCTCAGATAATCCATGTTGAAAGAGTAGCTTCAAAAGGCCCAAGCAGATAATGTAGCATTGCAGGAGAAACTTCAGCAAAAGGAAAAATAAATGGCGACCATGGTAGATTTGTGCATGGAGGCCATTCAACACAGATATCCATCAAATTCCTATGCAGTTTACCTCAAGGAGCAGTGGATCCTATTTCAAATAAAAACATTAGCCTCCCATGGATCCTTAGCTTTTCAGAACTGCAGACATTTCATTGACTTTTGAAACCAATCAAGTATGGCAGATAAGGAAAAAATGGTAGATTTCTACATGCACAATCTTGTGTTTACAGATTTTAACATTTGGGACCCCAATCCTAGGATGGGAGACATGCAGTTAATGGCATTAGCATCATGGATGGTTAATGCAGATACAAGAGCACAATAATTAAGAAGGGTTATGAGGAGAGGAAACAAAGAACTCTTACACATTAGGGCAGAACTATTCAGCCCTAGGGGAGTCATCAACAACCATTACAATATAAAAAGGATCCTGCACTTGCAAAAAAATACCTCCACACACAAGCTCAAGCCATCGCTCACTTTGATGATTTTTCTAGGTTTTTGGGAGATGAGTGCATAATGGCTAGTCAACTTAGATGGAATAGCCTCCCTCGTAGCCTTAGAAACATGGAGTACCACACACCAGAAAGATTTATAGGTGCCTTAGAAAGAGCACCACTATACAAGAGGTACATGCAAGCCAAGAAGATTCATTGGCTTGGTTTGAAGCTCAATCCACCATTGTTGTTGGGGCTAAGTGATGGAAAAGACCAAAATGAGCAAAACAAAGAGTGGGAAGAAGCAGAAAATAATGATGGCTTTTACCCTCCTGAAGGGACTCCCACACTTCTTCCTTGGGAAGCCAGAGGGTCCATCAAATATTTGAAAGAAATGCAGAAGGAGGAATAAGTTGCTCGGTGAATGAGCAACCATTTGGTAGGGGGTAATGATGAGCTCCATCATTAGGCACATTTGGAGGGGTTATTTATCACATTTTTTCCTTATTAAGTCTCTTTTTCTCACATTTTAATTAAATTATGGCCTTATGTTAGTAGTGTAGATGGTGATTAAAGCTTGTCATACTTCGAATGCCTAACATGAGCTAAATATAGGAAAATCACGAAGATATTGAATTTTTTATGAATGTTTTTCCATTAAAGCCCATAGTAGACATCAAGGAGAGATTCTAGGGGGATTTTCCACCTCCTTAACTCCCAAAGGCAGCCAAGGGATCCTCGATATTCCCTCCAACAACTCGAAATCAAAGGAAGCAAAGAAAACTCAAGCTCAAGTGCACCAAAGCTACATTTCACTTGCAGTCAAAGTGGACACATCACCTATTTTTAAGGAGTTGTTGGTAGCTACCCTCTAGGTTAAATAGGGCTAAGAAAGAGATCATTAGGATTCTAACTTTGAATGAAGCTAATAGACTCTTAGCTCTTGTAATAGGTTTTTTAGACTTTCATGTTGATGTAATGAGACTATTTTAAATGATTATTCAAAAAATGTTTCATTGATCTAGTTTCAGAGGGCTAGCCTTGCGGTTTAGGGCCCAATCCATTGGCCTTGGTCTCTCTCGTGTATTAATTCTTTACTTTTATGTCATTGTAGCTAGTTTTATTATGAGTTTTTAGCTAGTTTGCCTACTTTTCAATTCACTATTTTTATTTTTCTTCCAATTGTCTTTTGTTGTAGATTAAGCTTGCTTACATATTGGTAGAATAGTCTATTAAATTGTTGGGCGTGGAGCCTGATTATCTTGTTTATTTTGTATCACATCATTGGACCCCTATACCTTAATGGGGTGGCAACGCCGCCCATAATTAAACGCTGCCTGGGGGGTCCAGGGGGGGTGGTTGCAAAAAGTAAAAATGCCTTGTAAAAGTATAGTAATTTCTAGTCAATCTGGGCCATTCATTAGGCGGATGATCTGACGGAGAAGTTATGTTTATTTTAGGGTTTTTTGCCTTAGAAGGAAACCCCTCGCATGTATGAGGGTATTGTATTCTGGTTTTGTATTGTATGTGTATTCTCATAGCGAGAAACAGATAGGGAGACTGTGAGAGAGAATAGAGGATATTACAGCGGATCTGATGTAGGTTGTGTCTTTTCATTTTGCTGGATAATAGAAACGAAGGACTGGTTGTTCGAGGTGGATGTAGCCCAAACTGGGTGAACCACGTATATCTGTGTCTCTCTGGTTTTATGTGTTTTGTGTGCTTGTTTTTTCTTCATATTTAATGTGTTTCATTGATTTGTAATATATAATTTTATAACAACTGGTATCGGAGCCGAAGGTCTATTTGGCTGATAAACTCGTAAGAAAGAAGGGTTCCTGGTTCGAGTGGGAGCAATGGCAGAATATGGTAAGTTTAGGGTCGAGAAATTTAATGGCCAAAACTTCCCGCTGTGGAAGATGCAGATGGAATATTATCTGTATCATAAAGTTCTATGCCTACCATTGAGCAGAAAAATAAAGAAGCTGACGGCTATGACAGACGCAGAATGGGAGATTCTCGATATGAAGGCACTCAGAACAGTACATTTGTGCCTCACGGCATCGGTAGCCTTCAATATTTCGAAGGAAACAACAACAGAGGGTTTGATTAAGGCATTGGCGAAACTATATGAAAAACCAGCCTCAAACAAGGTATTTCTTATGAAACATTTATTTAATATGAAGATGTCAGAAGGTGGATCTGTTGCAGACCATTTAAATGATTTTAATACAGTTACCAGTCATTTAAGTTCTGTAGGGGTAAACTTTGATGATGAAGTTAGGGCTCTTTAATTTCTATGCTCATTTCCAGAAAGCTGGAATGGTTTAGTTATGGCCATTAGTAACTCTGTCTCTGGATCTAGTACTTTAAATTTTGATGATGTTGTCAGTGCTATCTTTAGCGAGGACATGCGATGGAAAAGCTTTGGTGAGACATCGGGTAATGCTTCGAGTGCAGAGTCCCGGGTAAGAAAAATGGAAAGAGGAAAGAGCTCAGGATATCGTAGTAAATCAAGGAAAGGCATATCCAAGTCCAGATCAAGGATAGTGTGCTGGAAATTCGGAAAGAAAGGACACCTGAAGAAAGTCTGTAGATCTCGGAAGGGAAAATAAGGAGATGCATAGCAAGAAAACAATCATGAAGCAAATGTGACAGGCGATGTGTTACAAGATGCTCTGATTATTTCTTTCGAAAATGTTACTGATTCACAGGTAGTAGATTCAGGGGCTTCATTCCATGCCACACCTGATAAGAAATATTTCCATGACTATGTTTAAGGAGATTTTGGACAAGTCTGTTTGGGTGATGATAAAACCTGTAAAATTGTTAGAATGGGTAAAGTTCTTGTAAAACGGCAGAATGGAAACCAATTGCTATTAAGGAGGTAAGGCATGTTCCAGATCTGAAGAAAAATCTGATTTCAACAAGGCA
Source organism: Pinus albicaulis (assembly GCA_034641835.2). NCBI lineage: Eukaryota > Viridiplantae > Streptophyta > Pinopsida > Pinales > Pinaceae > Pinus > Pinus albicaulis. The sequence continues at coordinate 944,909,464 of CM076569.1, forward strand.
GTTAGGCAGTGAAGGTTGTGTGACAACTTTCACAGATAAAACTTGGAAGGTCACCAAAGGAGCCCTGGTAATAGCAAAAGGCGAAATGGTTGGTACATTGTATTTATGCAATGGTATTTCTAACTCTATTAATGCTTTAACTTCCAAAGGAGCAGATGTAGCATTATGGCATCATAGGCTCGGACACATGAGTGAGAAGGGGATGAAGATTCTCACTCAAGAAATTTTTTGCCTTGTTTGAAGAATGTTGATTTGGATTTCTGTGAGAATTGCATTTATGGGAAACAGAAGAGAGTCAGATTTCTCAGAGTTAGGAAAGAAAAGAAGAGTGAAAAATTAGAGCTTGTGCATACAGATGTATGGGTACCTACTCAGGTATCATCTCTTGGTGGCTCTCATTATTATGTTACTTTTATTGATGATGCAACTAGAAAGACTTGGATTTATTGTATTCAGAATAAATATGATGTATTTGATACTTTCAAGAAATGGAAAGCTTTGGTTGAGATTGAGACAGGAAAGAAGTTGAAGTGTCTCAGATCAGACAATGGAGGTGAATATTGCAGCAAAGAGTTTGATAGGTACTGTTCAGAGCATGGAATTTGTAGAGAGAATACAGTTCCAAGAACACCACAAGAAAATGGTGTGTCAAAAAGGATGAACAGAACAATCATGGAGCGTGCAAGGTGCATGAGATTGCATGCAGGATTGCCTTTACAATTTTGGGCAGATGCTGTAGATACTGTTGTTTATCTAATAAACAGAGGGCCTTCAAGTTCCTTGGATGGTGGTATTCCAGAGGAAGCATGAACAGGTAAAAAGGTAAACTACTCTTTTTTAAAGCCTTTTGGTTGTGAGGCCTTTGTCCATATTAATAAAGAAAACAGAACAAAGCTTGAGGCAAAATCAAATAAATGTACCTTTATTGGATATGGTGCTAATGATTTTGGTTATCGCTTATATGATTATAAAAATCACAAAATCATTAGGAGCAGAGACGTAATATTCAATGAAAAGGTCTTGTATAAGAATCAGCTGCAAGAAAAGAAACAGGAAAAAGAAAGCAAGGAATACGCAGTTCTTGATGAGATATCTAAAAAGGTAAAGGTGCCTGAAAATAATAATAATCAACAACCACAGCAGCAACAACCACCACAACAGCAACAGGCACCTCAAACACCTGAAAGTGGTGTTAGAAGATCTACCAAGATAAGTAGACCCCCTGAACGATACTCTCCTTCATTATATTATTTATTGTTGACTAATTCTGGTGAACCCGAATGTTATGAAGAAGCAATGCAGGTTGAAAGCAGGAAGAAGTGGGAGCTAGCCATGGAAGAAGAGATGGACTCCTTAATGCATAACCAGACTTGGGACTTAGTCAGGTTGCCTGTAGGTAAAACTACATTGCAGAATAAATGGGTTTATAGGCTAAAGGAAGAAGATGGAGGAAAACAAAGGTACAAAGCTAGATTTGTGGTGAAGGGGTTTGCACAGAAGAAAGGTATTGATTTTGATGAAATATTTTCTCCTGTTGTTAAGATGACTTCAATAAGAACTATTTTAAGTCTTGTGGCAGTGGAAGATTTACATCTTGAACAGTCAGATGTAAAGATATCATTTCTCCATGGAGATTTGGAGGAAGAGATCTATATGTAGCAACAAGAAGGATATGAGGTCAAAGAGAAAGAAAAATTAGTGTGCAGGTTAAAGAAGAGCTTGTATGGCATAAAACAAGCTCCAAGGTAGTGGTATCTAAAATTTGACAGGTTTATGTCTGAACAAGGTTATACTAGATGTCACTCTAATCATTTTGTTTATCTAAAAAAGAAAAATGATGGCAACTATATTATATTTTTATTGTATGTAGATCACATGCTTGTTGTAGGGTCTAACATGCAGGAAATAAATGTGCTCAAAAGAAAATTGGCAATTTCATTTTCAATGAAGGATTTGGGAGTTGCAAAACAAATCCTTGGTATGAGAAATAACTAGAGACAGGAAAAATCACAAATTAACACTGCCCCGGAATGAGTAAATACAAAAGGTGTTGAAAAGATTTAATATGCAGAATGCAAAACCAGTTAGTACACCTTTTTCTAGCCATTTCAAACTTAGTAAGGAGATGTGCCCCGAGACCCAAGAAGAAATGGACTATATGTATAAAGTTCGATATGCATCAGCAGTTGGAAGCTTAATGTATGCAATGATCTGCACAAGGCCTGATATTTCAAATTCAGTGGAAATTGTAAGCAAGTATATGAACAATCCAATAAAATAACATTGGATGGCGGTGAAATGGATTCTCAGATATTTGAGAGGTACCACAAATCAAGCATTATGCTTTGGTGGTTCAAACATTTCTCTACAGGGATATGTTGATGCATATATGGCAGGTGACAGAGATAATAGGAGGAGCACTACAGGATATGTATTTACTATAGGTGGAACAGCTATCAATTGGGTTTCAAAAATCCAAAGTGTTGTTGCGCTTTCAACAACGGAAGCAGAGTGTGTTGCTGCTACAGAGGCTAGTAAAGAAATGATTTGGTTACAAAGGTTTATGGATGAATTGGATAAGAAGCATGATATGGGCATGTTATACAGTGATAGCCAAAGTGCCATTCATCTTGCAAAGAAATCTACATTTCATTCCAGAACTAAACACATACAGCTCAAGTACCATTTCATACAGTCAGTATTGGAAGATGGACAGTTGAAGCTGGAAAAGATACACACTAGCCAGAATCCTGCAGATATGCTAACAAAATTTGTAACTAGGGAGAAACTGAGATTATGCTCAGTTTCAATTGGTCTTCAAGGATGACGATGAAGATGAGAAACAGCTAGGTCCAAAGAGGAGTCATTGTCCAGCGAATGAAGCAGTGATGGAGTTGCTACAATCAGTCTCCAAGTGGGATATTGTTGGGCATGGAGCCAGATTATCTTGTTTATTTTGTATCACAGAGTTGGACCCATGTACCTTAATGGGGAGGCAACGTCGCCTGTAATTAAACGTTGCCTGGGGGGTCCAGGGGGGGCGGCTGCTAAAAGTAAAATTTCCTTGTAAAAGTATAGTAATTTCTAGTCAATCTGGGCCATTCATTAGGCGGATGATCTGACAGTAGAAGTTATGTTTAGTTTAGGGTTTTTTTCCCTAGAAGGAAACCCCTCGCATGTATGAGGGTATTGTATTGCGGCTGTGTATTGTATGTGTATTCTTAGAGCGAGAAACAGATAGGGAGATTGTGAGAGAGAATAGAGGTTATTACAGCAGATCTATTGTCGGTTGTGTCTCTTAATTTTGCTAGATAATAGAAAGGAAGGATTAACTATTCAGGGTGGACGTAGCCCAAACTGGGTGAACCACATATATCTTTATCTCTCTGGTTTTTTGTGTTTTTTGTGCTTGTGTTTTCCGCATATTTTATGTGTTGCATTTCTCTGTAATATATAATTTTCTAAAAAAATTAGAAAGTTGTGTGTCAAGCCTCCCTCTCTCATCTCTTTCTGTAATATTCCCAATTAGAAATAGCTAATTGGAAATTTAATTTTTGACTACTTTACTTCAATACATTTAAGTTAGAAATAAAGTGGGTGAAAAGGGACACTTAACTCACACTTAGGATAAAATAATTTCCTAAATTCACTTGAGAGACATGATTAATTGACAATGTGGGGCCTAGAGGTCGAAGTGGTAGCGTGGGGAAGAGGATAGCGTGGGCAGTGTGGACCCAAGCCAGCGCAGAGATAGAGGGACAGCGTGGCTCAAGTAGACAACGTAGTTGATGGTGGGGCCTTGGTGAGACCAAGGCTCTCCAAACATAAAAAGGGAGAGTGTCTCCTCATTTGGATCATTCTGATTATGCATCTATGTTATTTTTATTTTTACATTGAGCACGCTTGTTGTTGAGCAAAGTCTACACGTATTGTTCAGTACATCGGGTGTCTCTGTGCGGAGATCCCAACCTCAGCCCTAGGCGACTTCGAGTTCCTACTTGGGTGAGGATTTCCATCTTGTTTTTCTGGAGAGAGTTGTAGCAACCACAGCTAGGAGCATCCACTTGAATAGACACTGTAGTCAGTGAGAGGGAGGACGCAATTTCTAAAGGAGGTGATTCTGGTTTGAGGAGCTATCAGGGGATTCAGCCTAGGAGAGTTGGAAAGGGATCAGACCTACCATATTCCATCATTTTGGTAGAGTTTGAGGCCATTATTTGCAGTAGATTATTCAGGGAAATCATTTACCCTTGGGACAACGTGGTACCTCAAGGGAGGTCATTTTTGGAGATTAGCCATTTCCGAAAAGATCTCTAAGCTTTTCTGGGTATTGGGTGGAGAGGCCATTCCCAAAGTTTCACAATTTTTCGAGGTGGGGAGCAGCCCCAAATAGTCAATTCATTCCAGCAGTAGCAGCAGCACAGTAGCAGCACTAGCAGCACTGAAGATTACGCATTCCTTGAGGGAGCATCCATTTCGTGTTATCTTCTGAGAGTATTTCTATGCTTGCCTAGTGCAAGCCAAGGTGCCATCATTCTGATCACCTTTTTACTCATTTTGTCTTTCATTATTTAATAAAATGGCTCAGCGTTCTCCATATTGTCTATTGTTCATATGATGCCTCGCTAGTTGTTGTAGTTCTTTGTTTATGTGCTTTATATTTATGTTTATTTCTATTCGGAAAACCATACATCTATTATCGAGGGAGGAAGTACAGAGACCAAGAGTGGAGGTTAGAGATCACTTTTAGGGAAGGTGATTGCGTTCCAGTAGTGGACGCAGAAGGAGAGGAACCAATGGCAGAGGAAAGAGATGTCGGGAAGGAGTTCAGAGAAATTCTCCTCAAATCAGTGCAGGATTTGTCGAGACGGATAGAAGAGATGGGCCAAAGGTTCACGGCAGAATATAGACAGTGTGAATCCCCAAGGGGTTTCCACATCAAAGAGGGATCAAGCACATCCCATCATCTACAAGAACACATCACAGTGTAGAAGATGGCATCACATACACCTCCATGTTCCACAATGCCTACATTTCTTGTCGCAGACACTATGGCAAGAGCACAGCAGGAGTAGGAACTGGCCCACATGGGAGATTACTTTGATGAGTATCATTCCTACGGTCAAGAGTTTAGAGATTCCCCACATTCCATGACTTCATTCAACTCAATCGGGACAGAAAACCCCGCAACCATCACAGGGGGAATAGGAATTCACATGACGGGGATGTACAGCACACTGTAGGCAGATTCTATCTACCGACATTTGGCGGATCATCCAAGTGTTTGGAAAAGACTTGGGTGGAGAAGTTGGATATATATTTCCAGCTTAACCAGATGGAAGAGACGGAGTCCATCAAGGTGGCAACGCTGCACCTGGAGGGCGAGGCCCATGACTGGTGGTTTCACAGGATTTCTACGCTGGGGCACTCAGGAGTGACAACATATGCCGAGTTTACACGGAGGTTGATAGAGTGATTTGATCAGAGGGATCCAAAGGAGAAATTTGTTAAGCTGACTAAGCTCAAGTAGACTGGGAGTCCGGACACATACATTTTAGAGTTCTTGAGGCTTTCCATGATAGTGCCTAATTTATCCACATCCCGGATGATCTATATGTTCATCGATGGATTGGCAGAGCCTCTACGGGGGTTAGTCAAATCAATGAGGCCAGCTACACTCCATGATGCAGTTGGGAGGACTCGGGATTTACAGGATGCACTACCTCGGACTAGAGCTCCTTTTCCCCAAAGACTGGCATTCCAGCCGAAGGGGAAGGACATGAGGGTTCTGCCTCCAAAGGGGAACTAGAGCAAAGGGCCCTTGGATGATGAGGCCAGGAGAGATCTAAGGCGGAAGAGGCTATGTTTCACATGCCAGGAGCCATAGGCACCAAGACACCATTGTGCTGCGGGAAAGGCACATTACATCGAGGTTTTCTCCGATAGTAGTGGGGAAGAGGAGGAGTATGAGGAGATAGAGGCAGAAGGCAATAGCGTAATTTAGAGGGGAGATCATCTGCCGCCTCCACCACCAGGAGTGGGAGGTGCGGCATTTGCACCTACCGGGGGAGCCTTGCTTCTTTGCAAGGGGTTCCTAAATACTTGACACTGCGTGTCTGAGGCACTATGCGAGGACAACATGTTTCAGTATTAGTGGACAGTGGGGCCACCCACAATTTTATTGATGCCCATTTGGTAGAGTGGAGGAGCATACCAATGGAGAGCTTTGATGGATTTTCAGTATTGGTTCTAGGTGACAGGACCATGCAGTGTGCTAGGTATGTGCCAACCTTGGTAGTGACTATGGGGACTTACACCTTGACAGATCACTTCTTCGTGGTGAACATTTCGGACACCAATGTGATACTTGGGGTGCAGTGGTTGATCACGCTGGGGCAGGTCACCACTGATTGGGAGACCTTGGAGATGGAGTGGATGGATAAGAAGACTAGGAGGCACGAGAAGATTCAGGGTATGCACACTTACCCACCATAGACAGTTTCAGCACACCGGATGGAGGCATATTTCTAGAAGGGAGACATAGAGTGAGTAGTGGAGCTGCATGTTTTAGAGGCAGGATCTATAGGGCAAGCCGTACACCCAGAAGTATAATCCATTTTAGATAGATATGCCACGAGTTTTGGAGAGATACCACCAAGGCAGCCACCAAATCGAGGATTTGAGCACACAATTGAGCTGGAGAAGGGCAACCAAGTTGTCATCACTACACCCTATAGGCATCCTAAGGCCTACTGGGATGAGATTGATAGGGCCATCCATGAGCTCTTATCTCTTGGGCACATTCGTCCTAGCACTATCCCCTTTGCTTCTTTAGTAGTATTGGTGAAGAAGAAGGATGACACATTGAGGATGTGCATTGACTATCGAGCCCTCAACAAGAAGACCATGAATAACCGGTACCCCTTCCCACGGATAGATGAGTTGATGGATGAGCTGAGGGGATCGAAGTTCTTCTCAAAGATTGACTTGAGATCCAGGTACCATCATATTCGCGTGAGGGAGCATGATATTCCCAAGACAGCTTTCAGATTTCATTACAGTCACTTTGAATTCTTGGTGATTCCCTTTGGGCTGACCAATGCTCCGGCCACTTTTCATTCATGCATGAATCACATCTTCCGCAGTCACTTGAGGAAGTTTGTGTTAGTGTTTTTCGATGACATCTTGATTTACAGAAGGACATGGGAGGAGCACCTACAGCATATTGAGGTTGTATTGCGCATATTGGAGGAGCAGCAATTTTATGCTAAGCTCTCCAAATGCGAGTTTTGGATGACAAAGATGCTATACTTGGGGAACATCATTGGGTTGGATGGAGTGAGGTTCCACGAGGAGAAGATTGGGGCCATCAGGGATTGGCCAGAGCCGAAGAATGTGACGAAGCTTCGAGGGTTTGTGGGTATCTGCACCTACTACCAGAAGTTCATCAATGGATTTTCCCAACTTGTTGCACCCCTTACAGACCTTACCAAAAAGGGGGCATTCAGTTGGACTGATACAGCATAGAGGGCTTTCGACAGACTCAAGGAGGTGATGAGCAGTTCTCTAGTTTTGGAACTGCCAAATTTTACGTAGCCATTTTTCCTAGAGTGCGATGCATCAGGGGAGGGGATAGGCGCAGTTTTGATGCAGGGAGGCCACCCCATATATTTCGAGATCCAGAAGCTATTTCCACATGAGATCTTGTATGCTATATACGACAAGGAGATGTTGGCCATCATGCATTCATTAGCCAAGTTTCGGTAGTACCTAGTGGGGATCAGGTTCAAACTGAGAACAAACCACAACAGCCTATGATTCTTTCTAGAGAAGAAGCAGTTGCAAGAGAGGCAGCAGAAGTGGGTCAGCAAGATCCAGGCATATGATTTTGACATCGAGTATGTCAAAGGGAAGAACAAAGTGGTCGTCGATGCACTTTCATGCAGACCGGCAGCGTTGTCCTTGATGAGTTTGGATACGAACTAGAGGGCTCAACTTCTGGTAGAGTAACCCAAGGACAGTTTTGCCTGTGAAGTGTTGGTCGAACATGTTACAAATGACAAGTACATGGTGATGGATGAGGTGATCTACTTCAAGGACAAGATCTTCTTGACCGAGAGCTCCAAGCTCAAGGAGAAGATATTTCACGCCTCACATTACTCACCATTATCAGGCCACCAAGGGTTCACCAAGACCTATGGCGTCATCAAGGAGATATTCTCATGGAAGGGCCTCAAGGAGGATGTACTCCGACATGTCAGGGAGTGTGAAGTTTTCTAGTGCAACAAAGGGGAGATGAACCATCCAGTGGGGTTACTGTAGCCTCTTCCCATACCTAAGGGGAAATGGGAGAGTATTTTGATGGATTTCATCACAGGCTTGCCCACTGTATAGGGCAAGGATTGTATATTTGTAGTCGTTGATTGGCTGACAAAGTATGCACATTTCTTTGCCATATCAGCACGTTACACTGCAGCACAGGTGGCAGAGTTATTTTTAAGAGATGTTTTCAGATTGCATGGTCTCCCAAGGACCATTATCAGTGACAGGGATAGCCGCTTCATGGGCGGGTTTTGGCAGGAACTTTTCCGTTTGGTGGGCACTGAGTTGACCCCGAGTACTAGTTACCACCCACAAACGGATGGACAGATAGATATAGTGAACAGGTGGCTAGAATGCTACTTGCATAACTATGTCAGCGGGCAACAAAAGGCATGGTTACAATGGTTGCACTTGGGGGAGTACTATTACAACACCACTCACCATATGTCTACCGGTATGTCACCATTTTATGCTTTATATGGATATCATGCTTTTTCGTTTGATAATGTGATTTTTGGTACTAGAAAGGCCCATAGGGCCAAGGATTGGATCCAAGAGATTCAGGATATACTCTGGGCTCTTAAGGATAACATAGCTACAGCACAGAATCAACAGAAGTTGTATGCCGATAGAGGACGGGTTGAGAGGAAGTTCGAGGTAGGGGACTTGGTCTACCTATGATTGCAGCCATATCATAAATCCACGCTGAAGCAGAAGGGGGCCAAGAAACTCAAGCCCTGCTTCTATGGACCTTGCAGGGTGACACATAGGATTGGGGACGTTGCATATGAGTTGGAGCTACCCACTAGTAGCAGGATTCTTAACATTTTTCATGTGTCATGCCTGAAGAAGGCACTGGGACAGTAGGTGACTTCAACTGAGGAGCTCCCGCCCACAGATGATGAGGGGCATCTGGTGCTACAGCGAGAGGCCATTATTGACACTAGGCAGAGGAAATTGCAGACTAGGACAATCAGAGAGTACCTGGTGAGATAGAGGAATCTACCGGATGAGGGCGCCACCTAGGAGAGTGAGAGGATTTTGCAGCATCCATCATTGCAGTTTCTTAAGGACAAGCAACGTTTTGCTCGGGAGGACTCTAATATTCCCAATTAGCAATAGTTAATTGGAAATATTAATTTTTGACTACTTTACTTTAATAAAGTTAAGTTAGAAATAAAGTGGGTGAAGAGGGACACTTAACTCACACTTAGGATAAAATCATTTCCTACAGTCACTTGAGAGACATGATTAATTAACAGCGTGGGGAAGAGGACAGCATGGGCAGTGTGGGCCCAAGCCAGCACAGAGATAAAGGGACATTGTGGCTCAAGGAGACAGCGCAGTTGATGGTGAGGCCTAGGTGAGAGCAAGGCTCTCCAAACATAAAAAGGGAGAGGGTCTCCTCATTTGGATCATTCTGATTATGCATCTATGTTATTTGTATTTTGACATTGATCACACTTGCTATTGAGCAAAGTCTTCATGTATTGTTCAGTGCACCGGGTGTCTCCATGCAGAGATCCTAACCTCAGCCCTGGGGGACTTTGAGTGCCTGCTCGAGTGAGGATTTCCATCTTGTTTTTCCGGAGAGTGTTGCAACAACCACATCTGGGAGCATCCACTTGAAGAGACAGCGTAGTCAATGAGAGGGAGGACATAGTTTTTGAAGGAGGTGATTCCGGATTGAGGAGCTATCAGGGGATTTAGCTTGGGAGAGTTGGAAAGGGATCAACCCTACCCTATTCCATCATTTTGGTAGATTTTGAGGCCATTATTTGCAGTAGATTGTTCAGGGACAGAGTTTACCCTTGGGTCAGCAAGGCACCTCAAGGGAGGTCGTTTTAAGAGATCAGCCATTTCCGAAAAGCTCTCTGGGCTTTTCTGGGTATTGGGTGGAGAGGCCATTCCCAAAGTTTCGCAATTTTCCGAGGTGGGGAGCAGACCCAAATAGTTAGTGCATTCCAGCAGTAGCAGCAGCACAGTAGCAACACCAGCAACACTGGAGATTACGCAGTCCTTGAGGGAGTAGCTATTCTGTGTTATCTTTTGAGAGTATTTCTATGCTTGCCTAGTGCAAGCTAAGGTGCCATCATTCTGATCACCTTTGTACTCATTTCATCTTTCAGTATTTAATAAAATGGCTCAACGTTCTCCATATTGTCTAGTGTTCATATGATGCCTCACTAGTTGTTGTAGTTCTTTGTTTATGTGCTTTAGATTGTTGTTTATTTCTATTCGGAATATTACACTTTCATTAGAGCTTGAGGAGGGTATACCTTCTCCATAGGCCAAAATTTCTTTTTATTTTATGATTTCATTTTAAGGAGTGGAAGATCCCATTATGGCCAAAATTATTCGACGTGTATGATTTTATGGCCAATGGGCGGGTTCACATACAAATCATCTAAAGGAGTGAGTGGATTACTAGTAGATGATACATCTACCAATGTTGAGAACAAAATGGTCTCTGAAGAAATTTCGATGGAATCACAATAGGAAACTCCAAGAGAGTCCTAATACATCGATCTCATGGATAACAACAGGTGGAACTATCTGTTATCCCGAAAATATTATAGATGGGGGCAATGGTGGGAATAATTTCCATAGTTATCACACAAATCACAAGGGTTATTCATGTGTAAGGCTTTGTTCTTCTTAGTTGACTTGGGTGAGGTGACATGGATCTCAGGAATTTTAGAGTCAGAAAAGGTAACAGAGACTACATTCTTGATATGAGGGATCTCGGGATAGTTATTGGCAGCATTCCTAACAACGTCACACAAAACACATGGAGGAGAGGGCTTTGGCAGTTTAAGAGGATTGGATTTGTTTGGGGTGTCTTGTCTTTGGGTCCCTTTTTCTGGGATTTTTCCCCAGCACCAGATGCTTTCGGAACAATATTGGCTTCCCGTTGAGATTTTTGTGGAACTGAAGCAAATGAAGGGGTAGGAACAACAGGTTGAACTAGGGTCAAAGATGTGTAATATTTGAGTTGATTAGGAGGAGTGTTTGCGAGAGGATCAATGTACCATATTGGGATCCCCAAGGTAATGTTAGGTAGACTCAACGTAGCCATAAAGGGGTAGAAAAGATTCCAAGTGGTGAGAATGAGAAAGATATCTAACTAGAAGGATGATGACTTGGGGGAACTACTCCTATATGGTTAAGACTTGGGGGAATGGTTTTGGGTTGAAAATGACCGGTATACATACCAGCAAAAGGTATCTGCCATGAGTTCAAGCCTTTCATAGGCCACCTTAGCGCTTTCTCCTCCTAGCTCCAAAACAATGCATTTACAAGCATAGTTAGGTCATGATTTGTTGCATGATTAAAAGCATGATAGTTCTAACATAAATTATACAAAGTGTGGTTAGCTATTTGGCTTAGCAATGTGTGATTAGGTTAGTTTCCTTTATGCAATTTCAATTCAGCAATTTACTTCATGCAATATGCCTAGTTTGCTTCTATTTCTTATCATAGCTTAATGTGTAGATTTCTTTCATTGCAGAGTAGTTATATGTACTTTCTTGTTATAGAATAGTTCTTTGCTTTCTGATAGAGTAATGGCTTCGAATCATTTGTAGCCCTAGGTCTAAATTTAGAATTGTGACAGACTCCATCCAGAAACCATATAAATAGCACTGTTTTGTAGAGATCGGAAGAGGATTACAATAGTAGAATGCATATGTTGTGTATATAGCACTTTCACCTCCAATTTTGTACGAACCCCAAGGTTGATAAATTAAAGTAGGGTAGCCTCTAGGAGTTGCAGCATTCTTGGTGCAATACGAGGGCTCACCAGTCGTTACACCTACTCCATGTCAATTGTCACATCTATTGTTTTTCACAAGATGTGATTTCCTCACAATTGAAATATTTTCATTGTCATTCAGTTGAATTACTATGACCCTTAGTCTCTAACTTCTCCTCAATCCACTATCTCATGGATGACTAGAAATAAGACTATCTCTTCCTTCACCAATGTTTCTCTTGGAGTCTACAAAGATTCCACGTTGCTTGGTGCTTATTATGGCCCACTGCCTACCCCTTCTGCACCTAACTCGTCTAGTGTTTGCATGCTTCAATCATCATAGGTTGTCAACAAGTCGTTGGTTACGTATTCACAGCAACCAACATCTCTACAACCTCCTGCTCCCAACTCAACTCAGCCTTCAGGTACAATTCCTCCAAGCCCATTTCCTTTTGCTAGTATATCTACCAGTCCTTTTCAACCCAAAACCATTCCCCCAGGTCTTAACCATATAGGAGAAGTTCCACGAGGTCATTATCCTTCTAGTCAGATACCTTTCTTATTCTAGCCACTTGGAATCGTTTCTAACCCTTTGTGGCTACATTGAGTCTACCTAAAATTACCTTGGGGATCCCAGTATGGTACATTGATCCTCTCGTAAACACTCATCCTAATCAACTCAAACCTTACACATGTTTGACCCTAGTTCAACCTATTTTTCCTACCCCTTCCTTTGCTTCAGTTCCACAAAAATATTAATAGGAAGCCAATCTTGTTCCAAAATCATCTGGTGAGGGGGGAAAAGCCCAGAAAAAGGGACCCAAAGACAAGGCACCTCAAACAAATCCAACTCCTCCTAAACCACCAAACCTCTCTCCTCCATGCGCTTTGTGTGATGTTGTTAGGCATGCCACCAATAACTACCCTGAGCTCCATCATATCAAGAATGTGGTCTCTATTATCTTTCCTGACTCTAACGTTCCTGAGATCCATGTCACCTCACCCGAGTCAGCTAAGAATAACAAATCCTTTCACACGAATAACCCTTGTGCTTTGTGTGATAACTATGGAAATTATTGCCACCATTGTCCCCATATACAAGATTTTTGTGATAATCTTCAAGTCCTTCGCAAGTTAGATGTCGCTCATAGTGCTTCCACATCTCCTCTACCTGTGGGTCCTAGCCCCAATATATCGCCAGGATAGGAGGTATCTCAACCACCCTTCATGATCCCTCCTCTTGGTGTAGAGATAACGAATAGTTCCACCCATATTCTCTACCTGTTTTCATCCATGAGATTGATGTATTAGGACTCTCTTGGAGTTTCCTATTGTGATTCTATCAAACCTTCTTCAGAGAACATTTTGGTCTCAACATTTGTATATGTATCATCTACTAGTAATTCTCCCACTCCTTTAGATGATTTGTATGTGAATTCACCCACTGCCCATAAAATCATACGCGCCGAATACTTTTGGTCTTCTCTCTTTAGCAATTACATTGAGGCAGTCAAACATTGTCCCAATTGTCAATTATTAGCCCCTAAGGCTCGAGCTCCACCTGCTCCCCTCCATCATGTCATCACAGTCGGTCCTTTCTGTAAATGGGATATTGACTTTATGGAGTTTCAACCCTCATATACTAATAACCATAAGTATATTATCGTGTTCATCGACTATTTCACAAAATGGGATGAATCCATGCCAACGTTCAATAAAAATACAGCTACTGAAGCATTTTTCTTCTTTAGCCATGTTATTGCTCAATTCGGGGTTCTGAAGCAATTGGTTTCTGACCATGACCGACACTTTGAAGATGAGATCTGGCATGAGACATCCTCATTTTTGGGCTTTGAACATCAATATTCATCATCTTATTACCCCAAAGGAAATGTCAAAGTTTAAGTTGTCAATAAAATCCTTAAAACGGTGTTTTAGAAGAAGATGAATAAACACAAGACTAGCTGGCACCTTATGCTCTTCCCTGCATTGTGGGCCTATAGAACCTTTGTGAAAACTGGCACCAGGTTCACTCATTTCCACCTTTTTTTTGGAAAAGAGGAAGTATTACCAATCAAGTTTGAAATCCGCTCCTTCCACCTCATTGTAGAACTCCTCCCGGACACCCAACCTTTAGAACAAAGACTCATCATGCTCGAGCGTGGCAATGAAGACCGTCGTGTTGCATTGAAAACCATTAAAGTGGCTAAAAATTGCACCAAAGCTCATTATGACCATAAATTCCACCCTCATACCTTTCATGAAGGAAATATTGTTCTTATTTATGACCAATCTCATGATTTCTTGGGGCATGGGAAGTTTGAACCATTATGGCTCGATCCTTACATCATTCATAAGTGTTTAGGAAAGGGGGCAAACATTTTATAGGGTCCGGAGGAAAAATACTTCCTAACCCTTGCAATGCATTCTACCTAAAAAAAAATTACCCATAGCATTTCCCATTGAAATGCATGTTATTTTTCCTTTTATGTATTTAGGTAGCCTGCATTCCCCATCATCTCATTCGTTTTCTTCTTACGTCTTTCAGATGGATCCATCATCCGCACCACATATCGGTTATGTCGATGGTGTGAATTGTTTCTCTAGGAATCTAACCTTGACAACTTGGGCCATTTTCACCCCTTTGAATTCGTTAGGTCACTCCAACGGTGTCTACATTAGACCAACCACCAATAACAAGGCCGAATATGATGCAATGGTAGGTTTGTTAGTCGACGCCCTTGATAATTGCATCCTTCACCCTCATGTTTGTCTTGATTCCTTGCTACTTTTCATACAATTGAATGGTGTTTATCATGTGTGTAATCATGTCCTATTTAGAAAATATTTATGAGTTAATATTTTGACACATGAATTTGAATCCATTTCATTCAGTCATATTGCTAGAGAAAAAAATAACTATGCATATACCATTTAAAATAACATTCTAGATTGGAATTTATTATATTAATATACAAGAAGACATCCATAGCATAAATAAATGAAAAAACCACAATTGCCACAAAATATGCATAACCATATTATGTATCATAACATCCAACATATAGTGTTTGGAGTCCACCGCTCTAAATACATCTGACATTCCCATAACATGTTACATACAAAATATAGGGGTTGACATGTCCCTATGCCTAATCACTATCCTCTGGGGCATCCCATGCCAGTGGATCCATTCCACCCATCTGTAAGTCTCGAACTACTTGACCGGCCATAGCTATGCGCCTCATGATATCTCTCAATTCAGAGGGAATCCCAATGCACACATTTGTATACTGATCTTCTAACTCATGTCATCCATGCTCTATCACCTTGGTCAATATCAAGGCGAACATATGATGAATATCCTCAAGTAGTGGATCATTATCTGAATTGTTGTGATGTCGAACCTCTCTGATCTGCAGCCCCAGGTATTGCGGCTCGTCTTGTATATCCTGTCATCCTCACCGGTGTTATATATGCATACCACAAGTTTGGAAATCAGTACCACATACATACATTCCCTAAGATCTACATGCAATAAAAATATAGCAACTCTCACTTTCCATCAGGACCCCATGCTCATCTTAGCGGTAGTGGTAGATCAGGATCTCCCTGGTAGTTCATTCCACTATACTGATAGTCATCTATGTAAAATGGCATCTAGTCCCAATGAGAAATTAACTCAGGTCGAGACACTTGTCCCACTCCCCCTCCTCTACCTCATTGCAATAGCTACCCCCAACAGCACATCGTGGGCTCATGTGGGCCCCCATCACAGATCTGTACATGTGGGCAGATGGTATGGATATTCTCAAAAACAAATGAGCATAAAACTATCCAAAATGAACATTTATCATTGGTTTTTCACATGCATAGTCCGAAATTTCATTTCAATGATGGCCACATCATCTAGGCCCACCCATAGTAGATCCCTGCCAATACACTCCACAAGCATCACCTGACCCCCAGTGATGTGATGAAAGGCATTACTATCCAAGATCTGCACCACCGTTGAGGCTATAGCTCGTGTCTCAAGTCTCTCTAATTCATGAATCTGGATGGTCGTACCCTTTACATGAGAACCAGGTACACAATGACGCTCAAAAAACTCCCTTATGTGCCTCCCATAAGGCAATACTGGATGTATCTCACCCACCACCCCCAAGGCTAGAAATATTGTCAAAAAATATATGTCCTAGATAGTGATCTCGATCCTATGCCCCTGTACCACAAAGGCTTCTTGATATGGATCCTAGTAGCTCAAAATCCTAGACAATAGTGACTCATCATCCCTCGTCAATGGGTTCTCCAAGAATTTAAGTAACCCATATCAGCCTAGAACCCCTCTAACTTCGTGGTTCCCATGAACCTCAGCATAAAGAGTATCAAAATCTCGTTCTTTCCATACCTGAAAAATACAATCATGTTTTGTCATTTCAAATTTAAAAAAAAAAAAACATAAACTTATGGTTCTCAGATTCAGCCCACTAGAGACCCCCAGACCTACTTTCCCCCTCTATCCACAACGCATGTTTTCCCTTCAAAATTGTGTTGGATGCACTTTTTTCCCCAGTTCCTTCATTCCAAAACACATAAAAGGGGAAAACATGAGTGTTGCGACCATAAGGAAAGGAAATGGTTTCCCCCACTAAACTGAAACCCTAATCTCAAAATATAATCTACCAAAATTGATGAGTAAGGTCAGGCCACCTATCTGCAACTTGCAGATCCAAGTTTCGACAATAATTTTTTCCGCGACGAGATCTACAAGATTTATGGCCTTCTCCTCTTGTCCAAATTCTCCAACAACTCACTATGCCAATGAATTGGATTTGGGGGCAAGAATCCCTTTTATAGGAAAAACCTTGTTGTCACCCATTGTGACCAATCCATAGCTCTATTTGATGAACCATCAGCACCATTGGAAATCTCTCATTGATTTATATAATGGGTCTCTTTTTTGTTTTGGTAATTTGACACTTCTCCAGGAAGCCATTTTTTCCATGAGGTTTCACTTTGCCACCTATTAAAATTGAATTTATTCATATGATTCGCTTGTACTCTAGTATAACTTTACCATTACACCCTTCAACTCATATGTTGATTTTCATCATGAGTAACCATTATTTAATCATGTTTTTATGGTCCCCTCCAGGCCTCCCCCGTGTGGCAGCATCATTGAGTCACCCTTGTTCATAGCATTAGAGATAAGTTACTATTGCATCCTTGGAGTCTATTTCGAATCCCACCGAGTCACAATTGTAGTATTCCATCCATTTTTGTGTCACATCCATCCCATTTTTCTCATATTTGACCTCGATCTATACTACTTCGTCTATGAAAAGAATTTGTCTACGTAATTGACCATCCCCTTTGGAATTGATCCAATCGCTTCTAGGTCAACCATGAATATTATGCTCTGACAAGGGAAATCATCCATCCACCACTCATCTTGTTTCCTTCGATCATCATCCCTAGTGTTAGTCCAACAGTCACTTTACTACGAACCCTCATGCCTTTGTTGAGGATTCCTTATTGCCTCAACTCTAGCAGTCCCTCTTCTATCAAATTCGGCACATTTATTCCAGAAGTGTGTTATAGAGGGAGGTGTACCTTGGTTCCATCTTTCATCATTGTTCGGTGCCTCGAATAAAGAAAGGGAATCACCATTTCCCTTTTACTTGGTTGTTTCTCATGTGCTCGACTTTAGCTTATTATCGCACGATGGAGAATCGTATACTTGATGCTTCGGCGATCCAACAGATTGTACCAGTATTTATTAAGAGTGTGTGATATGTTCCATACCTCATGATGGGGTGGATCTTCAAGTAGCTCCCCACATTCCCGGATGACAACATATTATGATTCAACCTCAAACGCAATTCTATAGATTTGACTAGTTTGACTTCAGCCACTTGCAGCACCCACGGTATGCATGTCTCCTTGAGATGGTTCATTCAGATCTTCAAAGCTTTTTCCTATTCAGTAGTGATTCTTTGGTTATGATCACCCCTCACCATGTCAACTTGAGGAGCATTATGTCTCATGCACTCAGATCAAAAAATGTTCTGTATTCAGTCTTGGCCTATGTTTCTAGGCACATTATGTGTATGGGACTCATTATATCATTGTATCACCATTTGGCCCATTGATGTCAGCATATCATGTATCATGTAATTTTTAGCTTAGCCCCACATTGTTGTGCAGACTATTATTATGTGTACTCAATTATCTCGGCAGGTACGGGTATGTCTCCCTTGCCTCATTTGAGATCATGTGCTCCAAAATAAACGGATAATTATATCAGCTTAGTAGGTTTCACCCCCTCCATTCCTCCATCATTCCTTGCATTGTTTTAGTCAGGTATCATGTATCACGTACTTTTTTAGCTCAGTCCCACATTGTTGGGCATACCATTATTATTTGTACTCAGATATCTCAGTGGGTATGGGTATGCCTCCCCTGCCTCATTTGATATCATGTACTCCAAAATAAAAGGAGAATTATATCAACTTAGTAGGTCTCTCCCCCTCCATTCCTATGTCATTCCTTGCATTGCTTAAACTCTCTCTCCCTCTCTCTCTCCTTTGGAGTTTCGTAGAAGTGTAATCTACAATGTATTTCAATCATATGATTTGCTCCTAGCGCTCATACATTAGGGGGCAATATGTTATCACCTAAAAATTGATCACCTAGACATTTCTAACTAGGTGGATCGAAATACACCTTGTAGAATTGATTTTTCCATAGTAAAATCACTTTCACCATAGGAAATTATTTAGTAAACCATTTTTATTAAATTATTTCCTATTAAAATAAAAATAAAAACCATGAGAATAATTGAATAAATCATTATTTATTTAATTTTCTCTAGAAATAATTATCAAATCATTATTTGATAATTGTTTATTAACAAATTTGTCTAAATCACCTTGGAATAATTAAATAAATCACTATTTATTAATTATTCCTTATTTTTATTTTTGGAATAATTGTTAAATCACTATTTAATAATTATTTCGAATTCACACATTTCTTAATCCTCTCAAAGTAATTAATAAATAATTTTATTTGTTAATTACTTCAACCATTTTCTAAATAAATATATTTGACCATTTTGAATATCTTTTCCCTCTCCAAAAAATATAATAAAGTATTCCTAACGACTAGATTTTGATTTGGTCAATCATATTTTATTATTTTCCAATTCTTAATTTAGCTCAATACTCTGTTATAAATAAGAGGGTTTTCCATTCATTCTTCACCATGATCACTATCATCGTCTTCGTTATCTTCTTCTCACATTTGAGCTCTCACTTGAGTTCAATTTTTTCTTTTTGGATGTTCTACATATTAAGAGAGAAAAACAGATCGTTGAAGCACAAGGACATCAAAAGGACCATCCCACAGAGTGGGATTTACAAACCCATGTTGTAAATCTTCGTCACCAGATGTTTGAATAAAAATATTATTCATTTAAAGCTTCTATTGGGTTATTACACTGGTTATTTCTTTGTGTTCTACATTTTGGATTGCATATGATTTTTTTACCACAAGGTTTTCTTATTTTGTCATTGCTGATCTAAAGCGTAAACAATCACATCTTGTTTTTAGTCTCACTTGTCACTAGTGACTTAAGTGAAGAATTTTTGGTATACATACTAAGAATTTTCATACTAAAAATTCATATACAATTCTTTTATTAGAGATAATATGCTTCTGGAATTCTTCACATTGTTTTTGTCATGCCACATAAAGATAGATTGAATTGTTACTTGCCTCATATATACATAGTGATGTAGTACAGAGATTGTTTACAGGGATTCAGATATCTTCCATAGATACTTTGGACGCCTTTGCATAGAGAATGAGTTTTTAGAAATCACATGCATTAAGTTTTTGGAAAGACATAAAAAATATGGCCCCTATAAACTCGACCTTCAACCTTAAGTGAGATAAAAGAGGCTTTACTAGATACTCTTCATCTTCCTTAACAAATAATTCGAATCACGAGTTAAAAATTCTACCACAGATTTAGATCTTCAAGTCTCAAACATTTTCCTTTGTCCAAGTTTACCACAGTGTCTACTCATGTTATAATACTATAAAGAATTTAAAAATCACAGAAATTTGGATACTTCACATACCATAGGAAATTGTTTCAAAGATATGACCTTCTACGAAGTTATAAAACTTGAATAAAGAGCATACTATAGATCTTCGCACTTTTTTCATAGAGTAGTGGCCTTAAAATGATACATGTCTCATATTTCTCATAGTACTTATCTTTAGGATTCTAAAAATATAAGCTTCATATAAAAATAGCCTTTGGTATTCTATTCAAATGGATGTCATGGTTCTGGAAACAAGACTGAACATACCCTTTTCTTGAGTTCGGATTCCAAACAGATAATATATGATAGTAATTCAGATCACAAATAAAAAAATTGGACCTCCTTGATTTGATGTTGTAGACTTCAGATCTTCCTGAATATTTAACACAAACATGTAGCTTAGATGAAGTGACCTAGATGACAGTTGTCTTATAATAATTCAAGGGCCTTCAATGATGTTCTCAAGAGAGTGATGGTAGGTATGAACTTCAATCCTTTCCTCCTTTTGATGGAGAGAGAGATAAATGCTACATGAGTGTCTACAAGCTAAATTATATCAATTTTTGATATTCAAACTATATTCTCTTCAACTTAGCTCTGAAACCATGTTGAGAAATCAAGATGCTTGTAGATTAGGGTAGATTTCTCTTAACTTGATAATTACTTGTGAAATTTTGTTGGCTTATTATTAAATTTTTATTCTATTCATCAAGAAATTATCAAAATTTAAAAAACATGAAGATCACAAGAGATAAAGAACACAAGAAATTAGACTCCAAGCCAAGTAAAAACCCCAGAAGGGGGAGAACCTAAGAAAAATCCTCTTCTTATAGAATCAGATCAAAGAGATATATCCAAGACCCAAGATGAAGACCAAGACTTCCACAAATACCCAAGTCAACTCTCCTCCAAGTCGCCCCGAGCAAGTCAAATTCAATAGAATCCAATGATAGTCAAATCTTTGAAATATGGTCATCTCCTAAAATTTTAGGCCTGCAATACCACAAAATTTTCCTCTGGAAAAACTCACACATGTGAGCAGATCTAGGGTAGAAATATATAGTATTCTCTCTCCTTTTAATGTCTTTTCACTCCCTTGACTTCATTGATTTCTCTTCTTATTTTAGCACAAAAATCAATGTGATAGATGGATGATTGAATGATGTCAAAATCCCTTACGTTTATACATGTACATGAGTTGAAATAGATACCTCTTTAGGCCAACTTGTCTAGGGAGGGCCGATTTGATATATGGATGACATTTTGACTCTTTGACCCAAGATAAAATAATTTTTCCTTTTTTTACAACAAGTTCAAATGGGACTTTGATTCAATTATATTTCTAACTCAATAAGTTTTATTTTTGACTCAATTGAACCTATAAGAATGAAGAACATGCTTTGACTACAAATAAAATAATAATGATGAACATCAATAGTACATTCGAATTACATTAAGAAGGTAGAAACTAGTTATATTTCCAACAAAAATGTTGTTGTAATGAATTGGTAACAGTTTGGTAAGTAGTGACAAAGATAGAGACACTTGATTGGCGAAAATTGTTACCAATGATCTTCCATTTAGATTCCAAAGTTGAGAAGATGAAGCCATATCACACCAATAAATCTTCATCTTGTTGGAAGAGACATTGATTTATCAAGTTCCAACTGAGATATCATGTCTGAAGTTCTCAAGTGGGGATCAGATTTGGCCCATGTTCGAAGTTAAGGTGTTTTATTCGACTATGAATGCCTGGGGATTATATGTACCCAAAATACTTGCAACAATGGCTTGGGTGTAATTCAAACCCTAGTGATACAATTCTTATATCACCAGTCACTCCATAGGTGTGGAAGAGAAGGAATTTGTCATGAGTGTGATCTTATAACTCGATGCATTCAAAATGTTAAGTGGTGACTGAATTATTATTGCTTCTCAGTAAAAATTATGATACTAGTCCAATTGATAGAATCTACCAAAAATTCTTCCATCCATTACGATGGAAAACATGTATGGGTATTTTATTGGTAGAGAACTGGCATGAAGTAGTGTAGATAGTTTTTAATATTTTTAGAAACCCTTAGTGAGAAAAGACCCAAAATATATGCAACATCATTATTGACGCAGTCTACATTTATATTATAATCAATGGTTTAAATGTGATACAACTCAACTTTCATATCAAAATTATATCACTGCAATTGCTAAGCTAGAAGATGTCAGGATCCCCCCCAGTTGTGCCCCCCAATGGCAAAAATTTCAAGATCACATTCTGCCAATTATCTATGATGGAGAACAAGGAGAGAAATATAGTGCATGTTTGTGTCTCTATCAAGGTTTTATCTAATAACGACACCCAACTTGCAGTGTTGTCGATCTAAGAATATTTGAGAAATTCCATTGAAGACCCTTAAAACCCTAATTTCCATGGAGTCATAAACCGCTCTAATACCATTGATCTAGATCTTAGGCGCTAAGATCCATGAACCATGAATTATGACAGAAGAGGATGGAAAATGTAAATATTCCAAGAAGCTAATCATGAAAAAAAATTGAAAAAACAAATATGCACTGAATAGATCCAATATGTGAAGGGAAAGATAACCATTCAAGACAAACATTTATTAAATGACATAAAATTTTAATCATTACATCATAGTTGACAAATATGTCATTTTACAAAGTGAAGCCCATTATTTATAGCCTTCTTGAATTGCAATACCATCAGTAAATACCATGGGTAGATACCATGGGTGGATGTCATTTTCCATTCATATCGAAGTGCGAATAATTCTATAGTAAGCATTGATATTTAATTAAAGGATTGTGTTCTTGTTCAGAATGCATATTATGGAAATTCATACTATGAGGAAATTAACGTCAAGTTAATGATCATTGCCTTCATATGCCTTGCACAATAACCTTAAAAGAACAAGCCTTACCCAGGTAGATAATTTAGGTTAGAGTGGATGAATTCTTTTAGTAAGAAAATAAAAATCCCCAACATTTTGGCACCATTTCCAGGGAGGTTATTAAAGGTGAAAAAAACAACATTTTTTCTCTTGAATATGTAATGATATAGAATTAGGATATGTATAATGCATGAATAAAGAAGAAGAGAAATGTGGTGCCTCCAAAAATAATAACCTTGTAAGAAGAAGGGGACAGGAGGAAGAATAAATCAAGATTTAGGATGAGGAATGTTCATCTCGGAACTGATTTTGAAAGCAAAAGAAAAATCATTTGCCTCAAGAGTTAATTCTCAAAGGATAGGAAGCCACAAATTATTTTCCTTAGGAATGATTTTTCAAGGAAAAAAATCTCAAGGGTCATCTGCCTTGGGAGAAAACATTCAAAAGATAGGATCCCATGAAGCCTCTTCCTCAAAATCAAGTTTGCGGACCTCTCCCCATGTTGAATCATATATATCAGTAGCAGACATTAAATACCAAGACTTGAAATAATTACAATGGGATACATATGGAAAAAAATTGGAATGCTAAGACCCAATCCTGGAGGATGAACATCCTCTTGATAACTTTATCCCAAAATTGGCAAGTGTTGTAAGGAATCCTGAGAAGCCATCTAAGGATCCTTTGTAGCTAGGGAAAATTGTTAGTGGACAACGAGTGCCTAAATTAGTTTGGAAAAACCTTCAAATTTTTTGGAAAAACAAAATGGAGAATGTAAATGTACATGACATAGTCACTACTTTTGAATTCCCTATCGGGAACATTCCTAGAAAATCTCCAATGAAGAAAATATTTCTTTCAACTCTTCCGAACTTTCATTGCAGACTATTGAAGACCAAAATACTTTCCTTTTTTAATTCTACATTAAGTTTTGGAGCTATGACAATACCTTATATGCCTAGAATTTGAAGTTTTTCCATGACACCTTAAAGGGAGATGCATTAAGATGTTTTATGGGACTTGGTGGTGAGTTTATCTCTTCACGGTATGGTATGAAGAAAATATTTCTAGGAAACTATCAATATTATTTTAGAAACAAAGACCAAAGGGAGGAACTTTTCAAAATGTCCCAAAAAGAGGATGAGAGTTTAGAAAATTATATTGAGCACCTCTTTTCGCATGAGATGTTACTTCTAGGATACAAAAATTAGCCAATGGGAGAGTAACTAGAGTAGAAATCGGTAATTTGTTTAAAAATTTAAAACTGGTATTATTAGCTCTTTTTCTTCACAATTGGATGTTTTACATGCTAAATAGAAGCAAGATGAGTCAAAAATTAACTCTCAATATTCTACCCCCACTTTAGGAAGAAACATCTCCTCATAGAGTTCCCACTAATCAATGTGGAAATCTCTAGTATCTAAAAGCAAGACCATTAAACAAAGGACTACCCATTGATACTAGGATTAAAAGAAGAAATCAAAGAATTAAGCGAGGATACTAAGCCAAAAGTATTTTATTGGCTCCAAGAAGCCATGGAAAGCTTGACCATCAACAAGACCCATCATCATCTTTCAATACTCATACCAACATGTATAATCCTCAGCAGGTTCCACAATAAGTTCATCATTCCATAATTCTGTGTGAGGTTCCTAGTCCTCAAATCCAATACCCCACATCATGGCCATTGTATCCCTATCCACCAAGTCAAACATTCTTGTGACCTCAGGGATGGAATGGAGACTCTTTTCTATGGAATTTCCCTATGCAAACTCAAATACCTTCGTAGTAGCAATAGCTGCAATTTCCCTCCAAACCACCACTAAGTCATTAGGGGAATTTTGAGGTCTAAAATGGGCCTCCTAACGAAATAATAAAATAATATCTAAACCAATAAAATAATATTTATGAATTTGCAATTCACTTTTTGCACCACAATCCATGTAACCACAGTTAAATTCAATTCAAAAGTTGTAACAAAATAAAATTAATAAAAAAATTGTATTGATGTGACTATAAATAAGAATGTTTTTTTTTAAAAAAAAATTATTATCATTGAACAACTAATGCATTTGTCCTTTGTACTTAAATAACATAAAATAAAATATAAATATAAATTTATAAATTCATAATTATAGTATATGCTATTAATTAAATTTTATATTATTTAAATTTTATAATAACATGTAATTAATATACTATATAAAAATAATATAATATAATATAATAAATGTATAGGGATATGCATTGTTTCTTTCAAGAAATATGAAATGACAATAATATATTTTTATTCAAAAAGTGGAAATGAAATTTATTATGAGTACTTTACTTTGACTTTAAAAGTACTTAGAGCACTACCATGGTTAACCATGAGTTTTTATCCACCATTGAGAATGTGACAAGTAAGTACCTTTAACTCAAGTAATGCCACCTCAACCATTAGGGATGATGGCATCCCCTAAAATGTGATTGGTTCTCATAAAGTGAATTTTGATTGTACATTTTCCTTATGAGGCCCATTTTAGACCTCAAAATTCCCCTAATATCCTCCCTTGCAACCCCAACTACCTATGAAATCTAATAAAAACCATAATAATAAGGTGATGTAGGAAGTTGAAGCAATGATATTCCCCACTTATTTCATCTCCCATGTTTAATGTAATTACATACACTTAAGATCAGGGAGAGTAGTAAATGTAGGAACTTCCCATGTTATTACATAACATGAAGAAGAAAACACACCTCGGGAATAAGCCCTAATTAGTCATTAGAGAAAAAAAATGAAATAGAAACTCATGTTAAAACTCCTGTAACATCCAACATTGTTGTTACTATTGAATATACTCCAAATATGCTTTTCCAAAATCAATTAGCCATATCTAAGACCACTCCAAAACCTGAATTAGATTTCTTAGAGTTGGAAAATATGTGTCACACTTCCAATGTTGCAAGAAATTAGAGACGTCTCAATTTATGCTAAAAATGTGGGGGTACTTTGTGTTAAAATTCCTGGTAGGAAAACCATAAATCCCCCTAATTTTCATGTATTAGGTAAACTTTCAGAATTAATGTTATGCAAAATTCCACCTACTAAGTATGATGACCCTGGGAATCCAATAATGACCATCCAAATAAGAAAGACAATTATCCCAAAAACGTTGGTTGATATGGGTGTTCAATGTTATGACTAGAGAAACCTTAAGCTAGTTGAATTTACCAACCTAAGATTGAACACCACTATGTTGGAATTGGTTCATCATCCAAAATACAACATGAGGGAATCCTAGAAGATGTTGTCATTTATATAGATTCCTGGGACTATCTGGTTAACTTCTAAGTGTTGTATCTTAAAAATCTCTTAGGAGGACACCCCTTGATTATAGGAAGACCATGTTTAGCCACTACTGATGCATTTATTGGCTGCGGGATAGTGTATGACAATATCTAATGGAAACACCACAAAGAACCTTTTTCTCTATCCCCCAATAAAACCAATTATAGATAATGAAAGCCCTTTATGGGCTAAATTTGAACCAAAATAGGATGTTGTGCAACCACTCCTCGCTATTGGAAAGGTTTTCTACTTTAAATATGAGACAAAGGACGATACCATTAATAGGTGTATCAATGATCCCTTGGTTATGACTCAGCCAACATTCCATCTCCTGAATTCCATAGTGAATGAACCTAATGAAGATAATCTTGGTGATGATATGATACCTACCAAAATAAAACATAAGTGTCCCAATTTAGATTGATCTCATAGAAACCTTGAATATCAATCCAAATTTATCTCCCTTGGAAATCAAATGATTTATCTAGATATTGTGAGAGAAAAACGATGCTTTTGCATGGGACTACACAGATATGCAGGGTATCCTTCCTAATCTATGTACCCACCACATTTATATAAAAGATGATTGTCTCCCTATTCGCCAACCAAAACACCGAATGAATCTAACCTTGAAGGATGTTATCAAGGAATAACTCCAAAAATTGTTAAATACCAATTTCATTATTTGATCTCTCACTGGCAATGGGTTCCCCACTGGTCATTGTACCAAAAAAGAATGGAAAATGGATAGTCTGTGTTGATTATAGTGAGCTAAATAAAGTCACCCAAAAAGATCACTTTACGTTACCTATTATTCACCAGGTCCTCGACAATCTGTTAGGAAAGAAATTATTCTTGTTCCTTGACAAATTTAATGGGTACAAAAAATCAAAATCACTCCTGAGGACCAAGATGAAACCAACTTTACTTTCCCCTTGGGTACGCTTTCATATAGAATCCTTCCTTTTGGACTTTGTAATGCACCTGCTAATTTCTAGTGGATTGTATTAGGAATATTTTCAAATTTGGTCAATGACTATATTGAGATTTATATGTATGATGTCACACCATATGGAGATATACTTGATATAGCTTTGGCTAATTTCAAGAAAGTGTCAAAATGTTGCAAGCAAGTTCATCTAGATTTGAGCACAGAGAAATTCCATATGATGATGAATGAAGAAGTTGTACTTGGTAATTGTATTTTATCTACAAGGATGCAAGTTGATCCAGCAAATATTGAGGTAATCTCAAAACTTCCGCTTCCAAAGACACAAGAAGAGGTATGAAGGTTTTTAGGGTATGTAGGTTATTATCATCATTTTCTTGAAATTTTTACTATAATTTCATTTCCTTTAATTCCACTACTCTCAAAAGACAAGGAAATTATATGAACTAAAACATGCCAAAATGCCTTTAAAGGTGCGAAAAAGTGCATGTTTGAAGCTCCTATCTTATTAGGACCTTATTGCACTTTGTTGTTGAAAATTGACAACTATGGGATGAATTTCCTTGAATAGAATTTCATTTTTGACCTTTCTAAAGTGAATTTCTAAAAATAGAAATTCATTTCTATCTTTAAAACCATGACTTACCAAAAATAGTAAATCGCCTTCCATCAATTCGTAAATATACATGATGGAAATTCACTTAACTTGTCCTTAATCAATCTCAATTATTTAATTTTTAACTTAATCATCATCATCATTATTATTATCATTATTTCTATTATCCTCTTTATGATATTATTATATTATTATTAAAAAGAAATTCAAGTCTCTCAATCATGAGACTCAATAATGTCATATGTAACTCCCCTCAATTAATGCATATGTTACTCTCTCTATCTCCCTTAATGTATTTATTCATCTCTCTCTTTAATGATCTTACGCACCTCTTACACTCTCTTACACACTTTAATGACTTGTAATAAAATATTCCTCTTACACATATTTAATGCATAAGTTACACTTCCATTCTAAATGCATAAGTTACACTCCTCTTCTTTATGGCATAAGTTACACTTCTATTTTAGAATATGTAACTCCACCTCAAGGAATAGGAGTTACTCCATCATGAATTCGACCTCCTTTCTCTTCCTATATGTTTTTTCCTTTCATCCTCACTTGACACACTTACTTGTGCTTGTGAAAGGAGAATTCGAACTTGAGAAAGAGAGAGTTGGAGAGTCTAGAGGAAGATTGGGAGAGAGAGAAATAGAGTCTTGAAGAGAAAGATATGACCTTGGAGAGCCAAAGTAGTTCAATGTTTGCATTAGCTACTGCTATCAGAGATCTTCTTCATATTTGGGTGAAATTCTCCATTCTCTCATTGTACTTTATATCTTTGTTGAACAATTGATTTCTAATAGAAGAAGAATCTAGTTAGGTTTTACCCTTATGGGTTTTTCCCTGGTTATTGACCTAACTTCTCTATATCTCATTGAGTTCTTGATGGTCTTTCATTGTGCATATGGTTTATATGGTTTATGTTCTATCTAAAATTACTTAACTTATTTTGCAGCATAAAGAAGTTATGTATTTAAGTGATTAGAACAACATAGAACATCAAAATTTCAACATTTGTCATTCCATATTTCTACATTCGCCTTTGGCACTTCTATTGGGGTCATATTGGCACATCAACAATAACTTGACTCTCTTCGAACTTATATGGTAACTAAAAAAGAGTTCATTGTTGTTGTCCACGCTATCAATAAATTCCAACATTATATTACAAGATATTAAGTTTTTGTATATATAGACCACTCTTCCTTCAATTTTTTAATTAATGAACGTATTACCAATGGAAAAGTTACTAGGTTGTTTCTTTTGTTACAAGGCTTTGAAATCACTATTGATATCAACTTCGAAAGGATAACATCGTTGTAGATTTCATTTCGAGGCTTACCAACAAAAATGTTAGTTTGCTTATTGAGGTTTCTTTTTCATATGAGAATCTCTTTGTAGTTTCCACTCACTTATCGTGGTATGTAGATATCACTACTATCTTACTACAGGAAATTTCCTGCACAACATTTCTCCTAGGGAAAAGTGAGATATTATTCAGCAGAGATCCTAATATTCTTGGGTAGATGGTTATATCTTTTTCACTAGGCTAGATCATGAGATCTGGAATTTTGTAAGGGAAGATGAATTCCATGACATTTTCAAGGCTTACAATGATGGGTCTTATGGTGGACACTTTTCCAATAAAAGAATAAGATATAAATTTCTTTGCATGAGATTTTTTTGGCCTATATTCGTTTAGTATGCAAAGAAGTATGTATAGGGATGTGGCAGTTGTAAATAGATGGGCCAAACCATCCAAATCAGATGAAATGTCGTTGCAAGCTCAGTTTCATATTGAGCCCTTTGAAAAGTGGGATCTTGACTTTGTGGGGCCCATCAATCCCCCATCCTGTCAAAAATCCTACATTTGTTTTTATAGATGATCTCAAAAAGTGGGTCTAACTCAAGGCACTCACCAAAGCCATTGAATAATTTGTTTTCGACTTTCTATTTGAATACATCTTAGTTTTTTTTTTAATTTCGAGAGAGATAGTTACATATGGAGGACCACAATTTATTTTTCAATTGATTGAAAATCTTACCAAGAAGTACAAGATTCACCATAGGATCGCTTCACCTTACCACTCATAAGCTAATGGGAAAGTGGAGATCACAAACAAAGTTATTGAATACATCCTTACCAAGAATGGGGTTGGTCGTCATCAATATTAGGACAAGTAACTTCCAAAAGAACTTTTGGCCTACAAAGCTACATGGAGAAACACCATAGGTTTCTCCCCATATGATCTCCTGTATGGGAAGAGTCCCATATTCAAATCAAGACACTCATAATAGCTTTATAATTAAATTTATATATAGTTGCAACACAAAAACATCATTTGGATAAGCTCAATGGGTTGGGTGAAATGTGCTTAGTTGTCATACAACACATCATTATCATTCAACAACATTGTGCCAGGTGACATGATAAATTTATAAAAAAATAAGGTTTTTAAAAAGGGTGATTAGGATTTATTGTATGATTCCATATTTAAGACTTGAAGGGGAATCTTTGAGCTAGGTGGCTATGTCCTTATGAATTGGACACATTTTTTGACAATGGGACTATTAAGCTTACAAAAATAGATATATCATAAACTTATTTGTTTGCCAATGGGCACCACCTTCATTTTTATCATAAAACACTTTCTAAGGATTCATTTTCTCACGTTGTTTACGGATCAAATATTGAAATTGTTAGGGAAAAGGGGCATTTCCTCATGCCACCAACCAAATGATCTATTTTCTAATTTATGGATACAAAAAATAATAATAATGGTGAAAACCCATTTGGGGCACGGTTAAACAGGTGTCAACAAAATCTAACTCATTGGCAGTTGATAATTCTTCTTTTATGCATTACACTTTCTTTTATTATAATAGTTGCAGTGAATTTTCCACAGTAAAAAATTCAAATTCAAGCCTTCAAATTAGAGTTATTACTTTAGTTGTTGTTACACCAGTTGTTGTTACACCAGTTGTTGTTACACTAGTTGTTGATTCACCAATTATTGTTACCCTAGTTTCCATTATTATGATTGTTGTTGCTACTATTGTTGTTACTATTGTAATGGTTGTCCCTTGTAGGTAGTTTCTGGCTTGGAAATTATCTGAAGGCATCAGGATGTGGGAGTTTTAAAAATTTTCGCTAAGGATTAAACTTCTTAATTTAAAATATAAAGCACAATCCATCCAAAAGTTTTACCAAATGGCTAGCTTTTTAAGCATGACATAAATAACTAAGTTTAAGATGATGAAGGAAGACTACAAAGATATAAAAAATAACCTTTACATTCAACCTGAATATATCAGTTATTGATATAGTGAGAAAGCACATAGAATAGCATTCAATGGCTCAACAAAAGAATAATTTTCAACCATATGAAATCTAGGAAAAAATTAATAAGAACAAAGGGATAATATAACAACCTATTTATATTATAATCTCAGTGTTTAACATAGAATTTTAATACAAGTAAGGTAAGATGATCCTCATCTTAACCTCTCTGGTATTCTGTATCATTTAAATATGATACAATGAATAGATTATGAAAAGAACAAGAAATATCACTCACACAGGCAACAGTTTACCATACACTGAAACAAGAAACATTTGATTAAATCTTCAGAGAGAAAAGGGTTGTCTCATAATAGCTATGTGTTGTCTCAACTACCCAATAAATAAGGAAAAACTCTTCCACCTATTCTAATCGATTATGATACAACAAATATTCATATATTTTTCTAAAAAAATGACCTTCTAGCTAGAAAATTGGCACCCTTTGACCTTTATTTCCTTACGGTCAACATTCAATAGAAATTAATGACCTTTCATTGGGATTTAAAATGAATTTTATATGTATATTAGGGTTGGAAACATGTGATACCTAGGAATATACAAAAACACATACAAAACCATAGAGGTGAAACCCATAGAAGGGTCTTGCTCCAAAGAATGGACCTAAATAAAACCTTATGATGCATGTTCACATGCCTTGTTATCCATTCTACTGAGGGCACCAAAATGGTTAGTATAAAGAATGAGGGTCATTAATGCTCAAAACTCTAATGCAATTTCCCACAAATATATATCATAATAGGTTTCTTGTACAATGCTTTTAAAAGCCTCCTAGAAATATTAACTGAAATATGAAACCCAAAAGAGCTCGAACAGATACTCCAACCATAATTGAATACATGAAAATTCCCCCAAGAGTTGCCACTCCATAGGCTAGGATAAAAATTGTCAAGAATGAAGCAGTATGGATACCCAAGCCCTTTATAGTAAAGTAAGGATCTACATCTTGGCCTAGTTGAAGTAGATTCTTAATCGTCTCATGACGTACTATGAAATTAAAATGTTTCAATATAATTGTACCAACTACAGTAGATTGATGATGTTTAGGTCAAGTGTAAGAAAACCAAAATTTCTCATATGATGACATCTCAAGGATCGAAAAACATTCACCAAAAATAATATGGAAATATGAAGAAAACTGCAAAATATATAAAAATCACACAACAAGCTTTAACTCTTCTTGAGATTGCATGAGTTGATGGTGGTATAATTCTAGCAAACCATCAATGAGAAGTATCTATGAGAGCTCCCAAAATAACAAATTCTACACTAGTAAGTGTAAAGAGAGGGAGATCCTAGAGATGAAATATAGATTGAAACCCATGGAAGCCCAGACTCCTTAGATGATCCGAACTTATGCAAGAACACAACATAATATAGATATAAACATAAACACAGATATGTGGCAGAAATAAATCTTCATTTCATTAATATCAAAGAACTAAAAGATGCTTACAAGCATAATGGAAATAAACTAGCTCAAGTGATGGTAGCTTGTCTCTAAGAAGATATGTGGTGGCTACATGCCTCTGAACTCTCTGTTAAAATGAGGCTCAAGGGAATTTTTATTATTGAACAACAAAGGAAAACCATAAACAACCAAAACCCTAATTTTGGGAGATGGAACACCAAGGGTTTTTGGGCCCCATTAGAGTTAGTTTTGCAACAAACTTCATGGGGTCGTAACTTGGTCATAAAATATTCATTTGGAACGTATGATACTTTTTTGGAAATATATCTCTGATTACTACAGGATTTCCAGTAATCCATTTCCTATGGATATGGCCCTACTACAAACCTCAAAAAAATGTCGCTTAAGGGGTTAAAACAGCTAAAAATTGCTAAAAATAGTAAATGTTGCGATAATCAAGGAAGCTGATGAAACCAACTAGAGGTCTAGGTGAAATATGTGGGTGGACACCAATATTCACATAGATCGGTCCTCCCCCCTTAGGAAGCAATGGTGCCTATTGCGTGAAGAGCCTCCATGAGGTGAGGAAATTTTTATTGAACCTGGTCCCTAGTGAACCACTGGCCCTAGTGACAGCATTGTCCTGCTTTGACGACTCGATATAGTTGGATCCTATGTTGGAGAGTGTTCTTAATTTGTGTTTCCATGATCCTATCAGTTGTGGCTTATTCGATGCATATTGGGTTGAGCTTTGTCAATGTCAACTTCTCAACAATGTTGGATGTGTCCAAAAATGGGGGAAAGTATGGTTGTGGTCAGTCTATATTAAATAGTGGGTGCAGGCCAAGGAGTGGTGGAATTTGAGATCGAAAACATTGTCCCCTAAAACCTTGGTGATGGTGTACGACCCATATCGGAGTGGGCGAAGCTTGTGGTGGGGCCTAGCGAGGCACTCCTTCTACAAATGTAACCAAGCTTTGTCACCCACCTGAAACTTGTGTGGCACCCGATGTTGATCATGTTGTTTCTTGTATTGTTATGCAACCAGCTCACAAAGTGGAAGAAAAGATAGATCAACTACTTAAAAATTATCCTCCTCGAGCGGGGAACCTCTTTTACATTACATAAATGAACAAATTCTTGGATGATACAAATGATAAGACCTCCTTGGTATATATAGGAGTCTAATGGGTCACAATATAATCAAATCCTACATAAAAATAATAATGTAAGGGCACAACAATAACAATAGTGGGCTTCTATGGGGCACAACAATAACAACAGGGGGGATACATGGGCACAGCAATAACAATAGGGAGATACACTAACAATAACAATAAGGGGAATACACTAGTATTATAGGGACCTAACATTCTCTTCTCCTTCAAAAAAGTGTTGTCCTCAATGCTTGAGTAGTTCGAGATGCATCTGTATAAAAATGATTATCCTCCCATGTGGAGTCTTTAGTGGGTAATTTCTTCCACTTAATGAGATAATCTGAAATTAATTGATTCTGTAGTTGTTGGGTTTTTGTTTCCGTGACTGTTTTAGGCTTGTTGTCGCACATAATTTCTAAGCACCGCGACAACGGCTCAGATTAGGGGTTCTCACCCTAATCCCCAAGCTCTCTATTTAATTTGTCTCCTTGCATACTAAGGGAGGTAGACCCTAATGAAATGAATAAGGAGAACTGATTGGAAACCAACCAATTCAGGAGACACAATCAAACGACCAAGTACTTGTTAAGATTTTATAGATTCGATTAGATTAAAAGTTTTAAGACCAATGCCTTATGGAATCAAATTATCCCATTACGAAATTAAGATCAAGTATCTGGTAGATAACTACTGCTAAAAGAAATAAAGGACAATTATCCTGCAATTAAAATATCAATCCACCATGATAATATTCAATTTCTCAATTAAGTGCTCAATTGATCAAACTGGAAGATAAGCCCTTTTTCAATAATACGATTCAATAAAACACTTTCATAATCATGCATCAACAATGTTCGATCTAGGAAATACAGACATGCAATTTATCATCACTTGAAATATTCTCAAAGTTAGAGTAAGAAAGTAATCACCAACTTCAAGTAATTTAAAACCACAATCAAATAGTTTAACAATCATTAACCACAGCTAAGAATGAAAATACTTCGAGCCAACCATTTAAATTTCAAAACAAAAAATGTTATCATTAGAAAACCATCGAATTTAAATGTTAGACATTTCCAATAATTTTGAATTTAAATGATACTCTAAGTAATTCCAATTCAGAAATCTATATTCGAACTTTGGATAAAAGGAAATCTAAAGTTCACCTTTGACTATGTAAAATTTTTTAAAATTTTTTGAGAATTTTCTAAAGTTAAAAATTTCATTTAAATTTTTTTGGTTTTTTTTTTTTTAATTTTTTTAAATTTTCTTATCTAAAGTTAATGAAACTAAAAAATAAAATAAAATATATATACAACTAAACCTAAAGTCCAAAAAGTTATAAATTTTTGAAATTTTTTATTTATTAAAGTTTCTAACAAAAAATATATATATATAAAAAATAAAAAATAAAAAAAATCAAATCCTAAAGTTAAATTAAATGTGACTTGACTTTTGCACCCTAAACTAACCTCATAAAATCAAAATATTAAGTCTAAAGTTAAAATCAAAATCAAAATGTGTTAGTGCTATATGTAACCTAAACTAAAAAAAAAATCAAACTTGAAAACTAAAGCTAATGAAGAGAATTGGAATGCGGTGGTTTTTGTTTGTGCAGGTTAAGGAAGCCACGGGCATTGTAAATTCACATGGAGGAGAATGGGAGCAGACGCCGCAGGTAAGGATTCAGGCTGGACAGGGAAACCAAGGGCTTGAGGGCAGCGTTAGCAACGGATAGCGTGGGCGGAGGGATGAATGGCAGATGCGTGAGGGCTTGCGGATAGAGGATAGAGAAGGAGCCAGAGGAGAATGCACGCAGCATAGTAAGGATGCAGAAGAGAGAAAGAAGGTTGCGTAAGTAAGGAAATTCGATGAAAGGGACAACGTAAAGGAAGGAAGATGGGCTGCGATGGCAAGGTGGGAAACACGCAGGAAGATTCAGAAGCCAACGTGGAGAGGACGTGGATGAAGGTCAAGGCAGCAGACAGAAAATGAAAGGGTGAGCGGAAGAACAAGGAAAATGGATGAAACGCAGGCAACAAGCTAGGGCAGGGAGAAAATACAAAGATAAAGAGTAGATCAGCAAACCCTCTGGTTCATAAAAACTTAAAATTTTCCTTGCCTAGAAATCAAGAAAATCAGATTTTAAATTTAGATTTTAAATAAATAAATGCACCTGCAATTTGTATTTTGAGGCAAGATCCCTCCTGAATCTACAAACGAAACTGATCCTGAGGTCAAATTTTACCCTCCAGGGCCTAGATCTGGCTCAGATCTAAAAAAAAAATCTGAAAATCTCACTGCAAAACCTGCACAAAACCATAAACAAGAGACCCAAAAACCCAGAAATATGCATAGAAAACCCTTAAACCTCGGTGAGTTAAAAAATAACGATATTTACAAATCTACAATGCTATTTTACAGATTAAAGCCTTGATGGCCAGATTTAAATCATTTAGCACAATTTTAAAAAGGTAAATTAAGAGAGAGGCACAAGCCCTAAAAAGAACCCTGCAAAAAATGGAACTTAAGATAAGCCCGAAGAATTAGATCCAGAGGGCTCTTTAGATCTTATTTCCTTGGGAGTCAGCTGGTCCAGCTGAGGACTTCCCTAAATGCCCAATCTAAATCCAGAAGATTTCTACAAACTTAAACTGTTAAATTAATAGAGAAATAAGATAAAACATAAAATTTTCAAGAGTTAGAGATAGCTGCTAATTCAATCCAATTAATATTCTTACCCTAAATCCAGTAACCTAAGCAAGATACCTATGCAATAGATTACTCTACAAGGGCCATTAATCAACAATCCATTAAAATAATCACCCATAGAATATTAAGAACAAGTTTACCATAAAATGTTGAAGAGGAACACCACCATCAAAATAAAACCCCAAAGTCTTCGTTTGTATTATTCCATAAAATATTACAAGAGAGCTTCAACAGCGAGTACATGATCCAGATATCGGATGCCAATGACATACAAAGACCTCTAATTTATAAAATAAAATCTCCAATGGCTAGTTCGGTTGATCCTTGTCAAAATAATCTCGACTGTCAAAAAGTATTTAATTATATTTTAATCTGGACCGTCGAAATTATAATTTTGAGGAAATTCGAATTTATCATTTAATTCCATTTTAATTAACTCAAAAATAATATTTTTGAGTTAATTACTTCAAAATTTTGATTTTGACTTTAACTTAACCATCAAGGCCCAAGGGTCCAAAATTTCTTGAAACTCTCAATATTCCTTTGACCTGGGACCTTTAAAATTTTATTTTTTAAGGACCCATGAATTTTGCCTTTGAATAAATTTAACACATTTAGGACTTAAAATTAATTAAATTTATGGCTTAGGATTTTTAATTTAATTTGGCTAGAAAATTTAATTAATTGACTGAAAGGGGATTTAATTATTTTTCCAACCCTCTTTACAAAAGATAAATACATTTAGACACATAAAGGAGGAATACCCATTCGTGATAGACCCTCAAATAGCTACCCAACTCTGCAACTCAAAACATGATGTAGTAAATCAAGCAGCTTGTAATAAAATAATCTAGCCAATTAGCTAGGATTATTCCCAAACTACTTTTACAAAGACTCGATAGAAAACATTGGGACTCACTTAGCATCTTGAAGGAAAAATCCACCCTAACTTTGGGGTGAGGCTGGAAGGAAAAACTTTGTCAATCACTTGTGTCGAGAAACACAAATGAATCAGTGAAACAAAAAACCTCCTAGGATAGAAATCATCACCAAAATACTAGGCTTACATAGGTTGTTACATACATGATGGTCTTACTTAGATCATTTACAAAATAAACATGTATAATGGGTTTACATCGTTTACAAAACTGTCGACTGATGATGCAATCTAAATGGCGTGAACACCTCGAACATGATGAATCCCATTTGCAAAAATGGGGGTGTACTACTATGGGGTCATTGACATAGAGTGGTCAACAAGGCTCAAATATGATTTTTCCTTCTTCATCAAGTTCTTGAAACACTGTTTGAACTAGGATCTTGTCACCAATAACCTTATTTAAGCAAGATATATGGAAAATTATGTGTACTCGAGAAGATGCACGTAACTCTAATTTGTATGCAATAGTAACAATATTTTGCAACACCTTGTAAGAACCATAGTACTTGGGTGATAATTTATTATCATTCTTAGCTTGATTGAGGGACATTTGTTTGTATGGTTGTAGCTGTAAAAATACCCATTCGCCTACATCAAAACTTGTTTTACTACAATGTTATCTTCTTGTTGTTTCATTCAATTTTTCACAAAAGTGGGATTATCCTTCAAGAGTTGGAGAACTTGTTGTTGATGCTCGATGTGATGTTCCACTATTTGAACCTTAGAATTTTCACTTAAATATAATGTGATGAATGAGAGATGATACCCATAAAGTTCCATAAATGGGGTCATTTTGCTACATTATGGAAGGAAGTGTTATACCACCATTAAGCTAGAGGTAATTGTTTGTCAATTTTATTGTATTAAATTGATTACATAAATTATCGACCGGAGTTGGTAAAATTATGAAGTGCAAGTGCAAAATATATGCTAGAAGCCCTTTTTTAATTCAATTTATTGGTGTGATGATTGGATTTGTAGATATTAATTCTAAGGATGTTTTTATTCTTTATGATCTTAATGAAATTGATAAATTACAACTAAGTTCTAAAAATCAACTCTGCAAAAATCAACTAAGTTCTAAAAATCAATTAAGTTTCTATTCTACAAAAAATAAAACAAATATTTCTCTATCTTATGAAGAAATTTGAACTCGTTTATTTATTAGTCTCTAAAATAATTCTTATTCTAACAGTCTTGTGTATAAAGATAAATTCAAATTTTAGAAAATGAAACTTAATATGTTTTTATGTTTTTGAAATGAAATGTTTTGGAAATGAAAATAAGTAAATCACTATTTATTTTGAAATAAATCACTCATGAACTGAAAAAGAAGTCAATGTTAAGCTACAAGAAAAGCATTCACTCATTAATGAATATAAATCACTCATGCTTTGCAAACTGGAAAATAAACTTCTTAATGTTTCTTGAAATAAATCATGCATGAACTTGAGGAACTATTCTATAACAAACTATTGTTGCTTATGAATTACTCTGTAATTTTAACAATTTGAAATGGAAATGAATCTACATCTAATAACAAAGGGAAACTACATAAATTTCTACTTCAAATGGAAATGTAGAATTCTGAAAACAACTACAGCAATTGACAAAATGAAAGCAAGAGCTTAAGCTACATCAAATGATAAAATGAAAGCATGATAACAACTACATCAAAAACATGAAATGTAGAACCTTCATTGTTCGCAGGGGTCCTCCACAAATAGGTGGTCTCAAAGCTTCACACGAAAAGTCATCTACGCATCAAATCTTCAAGACACTTCTTCATTAGAAAGGATGTAAAACAGAGTTTTAACATTTCATTGTATGCTCCAGAAAATTAACCTCCCCTCTTTGTTTCAATGCAGTGTTTCTATATGGGTTACAATGTAACTTCATGGAGATTCATATGTCTAAAGATCAAAACTGAATGGACACCTAGTTTCCATGAATTTGATGAATCACAGTCCGTTCCAACCTCTGTCTGCTTGGTTGGGCATTTATTGACACATGGGTGCACTGTTTTCTCACGCAACTACAAAATAGGGCTCCAAATAACCTGAAATATCTCTCAAATAGTAATGAATTCGGGAAAACTTCTCAACTTGAACTTAATTGGGCCTGTGTGGAACAAAACCCATCTTTTTATTTTGTGAGATTCGCTTTAGTTTTCTCAGAAAAATAATTTGAAGTTGACTGGTCAAAACTGCTACGATTTCCCTTGATCTTTTC
Organism: Pinus albicaulis; assembly: GCA_034641835.2. Classification (NCBI taxonomy): domain Eukaryota; kingdom Viridiplantae; phylum Streptophyta; class Pinopsida; order Pinales; family Pinaceae; genus Pinus; species Pinus albicaulis. Next base: position 944,949,281 of record CM076569.1, read on the forward strand.
CTTGATGTCCACATGTGCGATCTGGGTGGAATTTGACCAACAACAATCCATATTGGACTTTCTAGAAACAATGTCCATGTGTCAGATTTCATTCTAGAGTGGTGCTACGACCTCAACCATGGAGGTAGCTACGGAAACTTGACAAATATGCAGCCAATTGATCTTGCTAAACTTTCATTAGTTAAAACCATGCAAAATTCTTCTTAATCTACTAAAAATAAAGGAAAAAATGCTAATTAACCACTTATAAATACATATACACATTTTGAAGAATTATGGTAAAAATAGCGGTAAGTGAGTGAAATGGTGCAATGGATGGTTGGAAATAATGGCTGAATGAATGATGCCAACAAGTGAAAATGACGACAAATCAACGACACAACATCTCCCCCACGCTAATATCTTTGCATGTCCTCATGCAAATAACAAAACTTCATCAATCAACATATTTTTTCATAATGTATCTCTAGGAATGACTTAAATTGCTTACACCATTTCTTAACAATCTTGAATAGATGTCTAGTATGCTTTGTCACTTAAATTTGTTACGCATTCTGCGACTAACCAAGGCATTGACTGGCCTATTAGAGTGGCAAGAGTGATTCTTTGTTGTGTTGAGTCTTAGATATCATTTCTTAACCTTTTTTATACATTCTCCATCTTCTATTTTTTGTTAGACCACTACTCAAAGTTCATCATCCTGTGATTTCACTTCAAACTTTGGAGACCACTAGAAAATGTCAAATTATGAAACTTAACAAATTTTAACTTGTTCAATGAAGAAACATACAAAAACAATAGAATTATGGACATCTAACTTAGAAGTCTCATTCTTGTAATGTTGTTGCTCATGTAAAAATTGTATGTACAAATGACAGTATTATTGATATGAATGGATGGATGCAGTGGCTTTATGTAGTCAAGAAAGAGGATCAAAACCAAGTCAACAAGGTGAAAAATACAAATGAATTCTTCACCCTTGTAGCTTGTTCATCATTTGAAAAACAAGATATCATGAGATATAATAGGTTTTAATGGGTTATAATAGATTCGAAAAGTACATACAACATAAGTGAGATATATTTCCAATGTCCATATATTCTATGTTATGCAGTTTACTTCAAAGAAACAAATAAAATGTTACCTTTTTTCTTCTGACGAGATCTTTACAAAACTGGTATTTGATGGAAATGGCCTTGATGTTATTGATCATCATGTTTCTTAAGCTTTTTTTACTTGATATATGACTCTGGACTTAATGTTCGAGTGTATAAACTTTGTCTCTTTCCAAAAACCTCAAACCATTCCAATACTTCATTCTCAAAGGTAGATGCAACATGTAGTACAACTAAATTATAATACTCATGAAATGATTCAGTAGTCCTCATTAATGAAGCACATCATTCAACTGCTAATTATGTCATACCTCTAGTCTTCAAAGTAATAAAAGTTTGGTCCTCGAGACTTGTTGCTTGATTTCCTTCAATTGCTAGAAAGAGCATCTTGATGTCGGCATATCTTCTAACTTTTGATGTGACAACCTGCCTTAATACCTCATGAACAGAAATTTGTATTCACTTGAATAATTTTCAAGCCTCTTCCATGCATCTTACAAACCATAACAATAGGTTGTATTATGGTTTTGATATTCTTGATTTTACTTGCCTTATTGATTCCATTAGCAAGAAAAAATTGCCAAGTTGCTTCTTGAAATTGTCTTCATTTCCCAACTTTTGAATTCATCTATTACAGCCTTGTATGTTGAGTTTATAATGTTGTCATAAGTATTTATTTTTTAACAGAGGAAAATTTAATCAAAATGAGTAAAAGTGAAAGGGATGTTTGATGGTATGAATGGTCTGTAAAATGAAAGTTATGGTTGATGAAGGCTAGGTCAATGATGGAGAAGATGGATTGCATGAATGGTAATTGAAGTGGTTATTTTTCACATTTTCCTAAATTTTTAATAAACTAAAAAGTCTTACGCAAGTTTTTACATCAAGTTTACCTTTTGAAGAACTTGAAATGTTGAAGTAGGAGTTGTAGGTGTTGATTTGGCTCAGGTATGTTTCTCCGTCACTTTGACCTTGCTCCACGAAATGTACCATTTTCATGTAGCAGACTTGTTTTTGCAATTTCTCTCAAACGGTAAATCCGATTCTCATGAATTTTTCTGAGATTGATATCATTAGTTTTATACATATTCTCACAAAATATCTCAATCAACGGGTGCACGGATCCCGCGAAAATTGAGAAATGGTTGTAGGTGAAAGTGACCAATTGCTTGAAAAATACACACTGGAATTTCTTAAAATTTTGTGTATTCATTTAACATACCTCAATGCATTTACCATAAAAATTCCAAGACCAATGGATGTACGGTTTGCTTGTTATGATCAAATCAATTTCTATCATGTTTCACCCTTCACGTTGCTCAATGTTGCAACAAAATCATATGCCACGAACTCATTTTAAGGCCAAATTGAGTGCTTCAAGAGGGAAATGGTGTATCTTTACCTTTTTTACCTCCACATGCCTTTAGAATCCCATTTTTATGAATAAAATATTTTTTTGTGAAAAAATACCGAAATCTATCCTAATCTATCCACAATGGTAAAAAATGAAAATTTGTCTTTAAAACCCGATGAAAAGTCTTGAAAATTGCACTTTTTTTTTTAAATTATGCCTGTGTCTTACTCAAATTATCATATTCTGAGAAAACATAGAAGCTCAGAAATTTTTATTTCTTCTCCAATCTCTTGCAATATTTGTGCCAAAATTGCTTCTAGAATAGGTTGCTACAACAAAAATAGGTTGTTACAGCAATAGCTGTAGAAACTGCAACTTTTCGTCGTTGTTGCAAAAAATGTCAATTTTTAAAAAAATTGTTTTCTCAGAGTTTTAACTATTGATTTGGATTGTGTACTGCATGCTGAAGTAGAAACCATGAAACATAATGCATATTACCTAAAATAAGTCCAAATTTATTGTTTTACTTGAAAATGAAATGAATGAAAAAGTGTTGTAATGGTGTCGTCATGTTGTTGTTGAATGACAAAAAGATGAGCATGTTGCTACAAGAAACCAATAAAATATATTGCTGCAAGTTGTTGTTGATTCCATAAAACCATATAATTTTCATCAAAACCAAAAATCATGGTACAATTATTACCATGTGAATGAATGTGTCGATGTCGAGCATAGAAATAAATCATTGGATTACTAATCAATGATGAAAATTGTTAACCAATGCGAGAAAACTCACCGATAATGTAAATGAGTGTCAGGGTACCTTAGTGCATCTTGACAAGGACGAATCAAAGTGTTGAAGTCGAGTCACCTGCAAGATCTGACAATAAAGAGACGTTGTTGTATTCTCATTGTTGTCAACGAGGATGCTTTCCATTGATGTATGCAAGTTCCAAGGCACTCCAAATAATATCTTAGCTTGATCCCAAATAATGTGTTGAGGTCGATGAGACAAGATCTGTTGGAAGGTGGACCTTAAGGAATCCCACATCAGCCAACTCAAACATAGAACCAAAAATGATTTGAAGAACCATGATAAAAGATTGAAACCATCATAACATTGCAGAACCTATTGTGAATTTTTCTCGCGAGTTGTCTGGTTTTCAAGCAAAGCTCATGTCCAATTGCACCAGCAAGCTAGTTTTCACAATAGGACTTATTTTTCTCTTTACTTTTTTTTAATTTTTTTATATTTCCTACTCTACTAGAAAAAAAAAATCTCGTTCAAGTATATGAATACTTCCAATGGAACCATGTGTGTAACAAGATGATAGATAAACTCATATGCAGGTTTAAAATATATTCTTTGATATATACCAGTATATGAGAGACATATTTCCTTGATTGAAATGATGTCATAAAATACTGAAAATTTGAGCATTGGGATCCAATGACTGTCTTGAACCAATATTTAATGTAATATTGTCTTCCTTGGCTTCCTTCTTGTTGGGTATGTGTTATATTCTTTCCACAACTAAGCATGCGTGGGGTGGTAAGAGGGGAGGCGATAGCCCCCCCTTTGCGTTGGGCACAACGGGGGGGTCATAGGGGGGGCGGTAGCCCCCCTTGTCGGGGTCCGGGGCAGCGCCCCGGCGAAAATTTTTTGTCCTTAAATTCCGGTGGGTAGTCCGCGTCCATGGTTTTGTGCATGTTTTTGCACATGGTTTTGGGGTACGATGGTTTTTGGCCCCTGGTATTTTTGTAGATCCGGTCAAGGGAACTGCGGTTATGTTCTAATCCAGGGTTTATGTATGCTTCGACATGTATATATATGTGTTGTAACACTAAAATGAATATAATGAAAAATCAAGCTGGTTGTCCCGATTTGGGATCCAGGGGAAAATCTCTGTGTTTATCTGTTTTATGTTTTATGCTCTCGCTATTGTTTATTTTCTGTTATAAGATTCGTGTGTAGATAATTTCTGTTTAGGGTTAAAACCTACACTTCTATCATGCCATACAATTCTTCAAAGATGTGATCTCCATTCATATAATCTGGTGATAGGCATGCAAGAAAATTTTCAATCTCAGGTTCCAACAAATGCTCTTTATAGACAAGTATCCATGATTATTGGAGCTTCTCTGAATATTCTTCTTCTGGTTGTTTTTCTTCAATGACGGCTGGTGAATCATTTTGAAATACCTCAACATTGTAAGTGTATTGAGGTGTTTTATTATTGGGGATCTGAAATGGTTGTGCAGGTAGTGGAGTGGGAATGGGTCTTCGGGGTGCTTGTGTGGATGGTAATGGGAAAGGTTGAATTGAGGTCAACTGAGGGTGAATTTGATGTTGTGGTGGAGGTGAATGGTATGGATAGCATTGAGATTGGTATTGAGGATAGTGAGGAAAATATTGAGGATACAATGGATTGCTTTTGTAAGACCCTTACCAACCTTGTCTCCAAGATTGGTTTTGAGGTTGGGATTGAGATGGCTAATGTTTTCAAGGCAAGGGTGTTTTCCAATTACTTTGAGATTGTTATGCATAACCCTAAAATTGAGAATTGATATCTTGCATCATACCAGGTTGATGAGGATGCCCTAGTCTTCTTGGAGCTACATAACAAGATTGTTTGAGTGTTTGATTTTCCCCTTGGTAAACTACCTTTAACCCTAGTAATGATGGGCAATCTTTAGTAGTATGTGATCTTGCACATATTTCACGAATTTTAATGCTATCAAGTGGACATTCATGCAAAGCATGTTTCTTTCTACATTTAGGGAAAAATACAAATGAAGTAGCATTCTCAACTTTTGTTTGTTTTGCATTCTTAGCATATCAATTTGTTTATTTAAATTACCAAGAATGTCTGGCAAATTGTTAAGTTCAGTTTGACTTACCAATATTAATGTCGACTTACTTACTCTTGCCATAACTAGATCTTGAGGGGATCTTTCATACTTTGTTGTTCCTCTTGATATGTTCTTGCACAGTTCACAAATCTCTTGAAATGAAAATTGAGAGACATCTCATTTTCCCACCAGTTTAAGAAGATCAATCCATTCATCCCTTATAGCATTTAGTAGGAGAGTTTTTAATGTGTCTGATCCTAAATTATACAATTTAGAACTTTTCAAATTATAGGTAAATCTCTCCACTAAATCTTCTAGGATTTCATCCTCTTTTTTGTTCATATTAAAGACTTCATTTATAAGGTCATGATGTATGCAATAATCTTTATATTTTCCCAAACATATTATTTTCATATCATCCCGTGTCCTTATAGAATTTGTTCCTAAAGTCATGAACCATCTAAGTGCTCTATCCTTCAATGTTTCTAGAAACAAATTCAATTTTTGAATGTGTAATGAGTAGCCATAAGATCTAAAAATTATTTCAAATTCAAAAAGAAAGGTTTCTAGGTCTTCTGATCTCATACCTTTGAAGTTAGGAAGTACGGATGGAGGGTTTTTCTTCATTTGAAAATTGATATGAGTTTCTTAAATGGGAAATCCAAAAGGATCTTCTTCATTGTCATCATCTCCATCCATTTCTTCGACCTCCTTTGTCACCTCTTCTTCTACCTGCAAAACTAGGAATTCATGATGTGGATGTGTGGTTCTTACTACACCACGTGATATAGTGGGGTGGTTGGTGATTGAAGTTTTTTTTGTTTTTTTAATAAAAACAAAAGGAATCCTATATACACTTCCCCGCCAACGGCGTCAAAATGTTTGTCAATTTAATTGTCTTAAAATGATTACGTAAATTATCGACCAGAGTTGGTAAACTTGTGAAGTGCGAGTGCAAAATATATGTTAGAAGCCCTTTTTTAATTAAATTTATTGGTGTGATGATTGGATTTGTAGAGATTACCTCTACGGATATTTTTATTCTTTATGATCCTAATGAAATTGATAAATTACAACTAAGTTCTAAAAATCAATTAAGTTTCCATTCTGCAAAAACTGAAACAAATCTTTCTCTATCTTATGAAGAAACCTGAACTAGTTTATTTGTTATTCTCTAAAATAATTCTTATTCTAACAATATTGTGTATAAATATAAATTCAAATTATAGAAAATGAAACTTTATATGTTTTTATGTTTTTGAAATGAAATGTTCTGGAAATGAAAATAAGTAAATCACTATTTCTTTTGAAAGAAATAACACATGAACTAAAAAAGAAGTCTCTTAAGCCACAGAAAATCATTCACTCATTACCAAATAGAAATCACTCTTGATTTGTGTGAAATTTTCAGTCTAGAAATATACAGTTGCAGTGATAGATTTATTTCTCCAACTGATTACTCTGATAACTTATTTACAGAAATATATCAGTAAATTTCAAAATAAATACTACTGCAACATTCACAATTACATATGCAGAGAAAAGAACAGTAAGAAACATAAGCATAAGAACCAATCACATGTACACACTTGTTTTGGACAGTTGTTCCCGGAAAAAACCCAATGTGGGAAAATCGATGCAGCGGATGAGGATTTTATTATTATTCTTCAGCAAATGAATATTTACAAGGAATACACTAGCAGATATATTCAGAAAAAAACCCAAGATAAAAATTCCTAGACCCTTCGAACATTTTATGACACCCGGGAGGGCCTCTGACTCCCTCTGCATTTGTTTGTGTGTTTCTCTGCACAGTCCCTATGCTAGACTGCGTCACTCTGCATGGGTTCACTACGTTGCATCTTTGTGCTGCCTTTTGTGACCCTCTGTGTCCCTCTTTCCTTGTGTTCTGTCATTACTGACTCCCTCTTCTCCTTCTACCTCTGCAACTCCACCCTACAACTCTCCCTCTGAAATCGAATTCTATTCCTTCATAATCGATCTCCTTCAGGTATTGTGTATGCCCGGCTTGCTTTCCAAATGACCCTCAAGCCTTCTTTTATAATCTTATCGTTGATGAATCAACAGCCCAAATTAGAAGTCTAGTCAATGGCTAAGATTAAAACTTAACTTGATATTCGTTCTCTAGAAGATTCACACTTTGTCTTATTAATACACCTAAATTATTTAATTTCCCTAAGTTTAGACTTAAGGTCTCCATTAAAATAATTAATTATTTTAATAAGACATGAAGTGAGTGGAATTCCCACAAACGGTTTCTATTTTCTTTGGAATATTGATGCCCAAGCCTCCTTACAAAGTTTGAGACTTAGAACAGTTTCCAATGCTACAAAAATCAACGCTTTGCAAACTGGGAAATAAACTTCTCAATGTTGCTTGAAATAAATCACGCATGAACTTGAGGAACTATTCTATAACAAACTATTGTTGCTTATGAATTACTCTAAAATTTTAACAATTTGAAAGGGAAATGAATCTGCATCCAATGAAAAAGGGAAAATACATTAATTTCTACTTCAAATGGCAATGTAGAATTCTAAGAACAACTACAGCTGTTGACAAAATGAAAGCAAGAGCTTAAACTACATCAAATGATAAAATGAAAGCATGAAAACAACTACATTAAAAACATAAAATGCAGAACCTTCATTGTTTGCAGGGGCCCACCACAAACAGGTGGTCTCAAAGCTTCACACAAACATTCAGCTACGCATCAAATCTTCAAGGCACTTCTTCATTAAAAAGGATATAAAATAGAGTTTTAACAATTCATTGTATGCTTCAAAAAATTAACCTCCCCTCTTTGTTTCAATGGAATGTTTATATAGGGGTTACAATGTAACTTCATGGAGATTCATATGGCTAAAGATCAAAACTGAATGGACACCTAGCTGCCATGAATTTGATGAAACACAGTCCATTCCAACCTCTGTTTGCTTGATTGGGCGTTTATTGACACATGGGTGCACTGTTTGCTCACGCAACTACCAAATAAAGCTCCAAAGAACCTAAAATATCTCCCAAATGGTAACGAATTCGGGAAAACTACTCATATTGAAATTAATTGGACCTGTGTTGAACAAAACCCATGTTTGCATTTTGTGATGCTTTCATTTGCTCAGAGAATGCATTTGAAGTTGACTGGTCAAAACTGTTGCGATTTTCCCTTGATCTCTGCCTAGAGGTCCACATGTGCGAGCTGGGTGGAATTTGACCAGCAAAAATCCATATTGGAGTTTCTAGAAACAATGTCCATGTGTCGGATTTCATTCTAGAGTGGTGCTACTACCTCAACCATGGAGGTAGCTATGGAAACCTTACAAATCTGCATCCACTTGAACTTGTTAAACTGTCATTAGTTAAAACCATGAAAAAAAAAATTTAAACTACTAAAAATAAAGGAAAACGATGTTAATTAACCACTTCGACATACATAGATACATTTTGAAGAATTATGGTAAAAATAGTGGCAAGTGAGTGAAATGGTGCAATGGATGGTTGGAAATAATGGCTTAATGAATGACTAAGACAAGTGAAAATGATGACAAATCAACAACCCAACAGTAACCATTTGACCCATTGTGTTTTTTTATCAGATACAAAGCAACGAAGATATCCGTCGAAACATTTTTTCATTATCTCAGTTTTCCCATCAGAATGAGGATGATAAGATGAGTTATGAGATAATTGAGTACCAAGACAAGAAAATAATTTTGCCCAAAAATTTCTAGTGAAAATGGGATCTCCATCACTTACAATAGCTTTTTAATTGTTTCCATAAAAGTAGTAGCAATTGTATTGTCTTTAACAGGATGATATCAACTACCACCATGATGACACTCTTTCCTTCAGACCGTGAGAATATTGGATCTACAAATCTCTATTATCTCTATAAATCTCTATAGAATATTGGATTTATAGAGATTTATATTATCTCTATAAATCTCTTGCAATCTTACAAAGAAATCAAATACAAATAATCTGATACAAATGATAGTATGAGAACAAGATGAGATGTGATTGATATCAAAAAGGCTCCCTTGACCCTATTATATACCCAGAGATGTGGAGGAATTACTCTCACATATTGAATGTGGGATAATATAATTCTCCAAAATAACACCTCTTTATATAATAAATGGGTACAAGAGTATACTATGCCATAATGAATATGGGATATAATGTGTTACTCTTTTACATAATATTGTATTCAACTTCTGACATAATACAAAGACATTATTACCTTCCAAGGAATATAATATATTCCAACACTCCCCCTTAATAATGGCTAGGAGAAGGGCCCATCCTAACACTACCTAACACTAAGGAAGGAAGGAGTCATTACCACTCCCCCTTGATGACAACTTCCCTCATCCCATGCAAAGAACAAAGATACACATACTTCGCTTCTGTATAGGATTTTGTGAAGATATCAGCTGCCTGTTGCTCGGTAGGAAAATACTCCAAAGAAATAATACCATCAGTGACAAGACCTCCAATATAATGAGCATCAAGGTCGAGATGCTTCATTTTGGAGTGATATACTGGATTGTAAGCAAGTTGAATTGCACCTTGATTGTCACATTTCAACATGGTGGACGATTTCGAAACCAGACCAAGCTCGGTAAGAACATGTCGTAACCAAAAAGATTCTTTAGATGCTTCTTTAGCTGCTATATACTTTGTTTCACATGAAGATAAATAAAGAGTCTACAACTTCTTGCTGGACCAAGAGATCGGACCTGAACCAAGTTGAAATATGTAACTAGCAGTTGACCGTCGATCAGAACTGTCACCTACCCACAGAATTTGTATAACCAAAGAGTAAAATTGTAGCACTACTCAAATAAAATACACCATAATGCAATGTCCCCTATAAATATCGTAGAATTCTCTTGACTGCCTGCCAATGACTTTCACGAGGTTGTTGCATGAACCGAGAAATCATATTGACAACAAAATAGAAATCTGGTCTACTGTGAGTTAAATATATTAAACTTCCAATGCACTGACGATAAAGAGTAGCATCAACCAGTGGAGTGGTACACTCAATAGTTAACTTTACACCTGATTGAAATGGTGTATGAACAGGTTTACAATTACTCATATGGAAACGAGCCAATAGATGTGTCGCATACTTAGGCTAAGAGAGAAAAATACCATCGGCCATATGCCAGATCTGAAGACCCAAGAAATAGTGCAATGTACCGAGATCCGTCATATCAAACTTCTTCTGAAGAGAAATTTTCATATCTTGAATTAATACAAGCTGGTTGCCAGTGATAATTAGATCATCCACATATAAAACAATAATGAGGACATTATCACCAAATTTCTTAACATACAAATTTGGATCAGATATACAATGCTTAAAACTATTATTCAAGAATTATGCGTCAATTTTATCATACCAAACCTTAGAGGCTTGTTTGAGACCATATAAGGATTTGTGTAATTTGCATACAAAACTTGAGGATTCAAAAGAAATAAAACTAGGAGCATGTTGCATAGAAATTTCTTTAGTAAGATCACCATTTAAAAATGCACTTTTAACATCCATTTGATGAATTTCCCACTTAAAGGATGCAGCAAGTGATTAAATGTTTCTTATTGTGTTCATTTTAGCAATAGGAGAAAAAGTTTCATTATAATCAATACCTTCAAGTTGATTAATGCCTTTGGCAACTAATCTAGCTTTATACTTTTCAATCTGTCCTTCTACAGTGAACTTAGTTTTATAAACCCATTTACAACCAACTAAATTGTTTCCTAAAGGAAGAGAAACAAGATACCAAGTCTTATTTCTCAAAAGAGATTCATATCCAATATACATAGCTTGTTCCCAATGAGGATTACCCTTAGCTTGAGCATAAGTAGCAAGATCATCTGTGGCCAAAACTTTGGTCATAAGAGCAAAGTTAGATCTAGTTCGAGGAGTGTCGGGAGGATTTCCGACCTCACTACTTGCACATTCAAGGGTTTTCTGAGCCCAAACAGGAAGAATAGAAGGGATATGAGTCACTTCAGTAGCTTCATGAGTTTCAGGTGGAATACTTGAGGGAGAGGAAGAATCAAGATCAATAAGATGCACAGAACTGAAAGAAGGAGTAACAAGTGGTATTGGTAAATTCAGGGTAACATGAGTTTCTACAGACTCGGGTGGGGAAGAGACTTCATGAAATTGAACATCCCTTCTGATTATGACACTTTGATTAGAAGTATCAAACAACTTTTAAGCCTTGGAATTCTCATCATAACCAATGAAGATACACTTGTGAGATTTGGGTGCTAACTTTTTCCGTTTTTCATTAGGAATATGAGCCCCACATTCACAACCAAACACATTAAAATTACTAATATCCAGTTTACGTCCATTCCATTTTTCCCCAGGAGTAACATGCTTAACATCTTTAGTAGGAACTCTATTTAAAATAAAATTAGCAAAACAGATGGCTTCAGCCCAAAATTTCTTATGCATTCCTTTAGAATAAATCATACATCTAGCCATTTCAACTAAAGTTTTGTTTTTCCTTTCAGCAATACCATTTTGTTGAGGTGTGTAAGGAACAATATTTTAATGTTGAATACCATGTTTAGATAAATATGCATCTATAATATTCCTAATTATCTTTCATCTAGTTGGAATATTAATTTTTGATTTTGATAATAAGATAGGTGAATAAGTAGGTAGAGAGACCCATAAATCTCTTTAGCAGGAATAAAACCACTTCTCATGTGAATGTGGATCATTGTATCAGCTGAATAAAGCAACTTTAGGTGTGAACAGGGCTAAATCATGTGGACAGAGTTGAAGTTGACCAAATCAACAACATTGTCATGGAGGGAGTGGAGAGTTAATGGAGGACAGCGCAGTCATAGAGGAGGAGTGTATGCATGAGAGTAGCATCTTCAATAAGTGGGACCCGGGTTGAGGAAGCTCACCAAGCATATAAGGAAGAGGATGGCAGCCATATAAGGCATTTTGATTATTGATTTTGTATTGGTCTTGTATGACTTTTTGCATGCTTCAGCTGTTTAACGGAGTCTGCTATGTTGTTTAGCACAAGGGTGTTTCCGAGAGGAAATCCCACCCTCATCCTCGGGGGACTTCGAGTGCCTACTCGGGAGAGGTTCATTGAGCATCATTTTCACTATCTGACATCAGGCCAAGCTTCAACTATTATTCATAGCGAAGTCTCCTTCAGGATTGTATTGTTTTGCAGGGTAGCAACAGTGGAGGGTTGATAGACCTAGTTTCTAAGCTTGCTTTCCAGTGACAGGAGGAGCCCTTCATCCGAGAGGCTAGCAAGGAAGTTCCTTGAGAATTATTCCACCATCCGGCATCAGGCCAAGCAGCATCATTCACCCACAGCGCAGTCTCCTCCAGAAACTGTGTTATCTTGCAGTGGAGTTGCAGTGGGAGGTCAAGTACCCAAGTTCTTGACCTTGTTTTCCAGTGAGGGGAGCAGCCCTTCATCCGAAAATTTTGGGAGGAGGGATATTAGCCATTTTCATATCAAATCAGCCACCTCCCACCAGTGATCCAGTAGCAGAGCATTATTCATCCCTAGGGCTACATTTCTCACATTCTGTATTTTGAGTATTTCCGGAAACCCTTTTTGGGTTGTCTTGGAATAGTGCTAGGAAGCCTAGATCTCTGATCTCGGCGTTTTCTAAGCACTCCATCAGCAAATCCAGGTATTTACATTCACATCAGCAGTTAATCCCATTATAAAATGTGTTGTCTTAGCCTTCGGCATTCTTATATAGTAGTTGTTCTTCATATTTTATGTATTGGGTCTCTAGAGGCTTGTTTTCCCTAACTTGAGTGTCTTTTTCCTCAATATCTTGTACACATTTATTGCTATAATTTTTAATAGAATAGCTATATGATCTGCTCTCATTTTATGTGTTGATGTATCACTGTATTTTCCATTTTATGTTCTATATTCTCGTCTTTTCCTATTTTGGGATATTATAGTGGTATCAGAGCATGATCTCTAGCTCAGCGTGTGGGCAATACATCTTATGACACCATAAGAAGAAGCGGAAAGAAGAGATCCATAAAGACAGAAGGATTAAGTTTTGCCACATTTCTCTTCAGATCTATCCAATATCTCTCCAAGGAGTTCAAACAAATGAGAAGGGAGAGGCAAAAGGAGACCTCAAGAAGGTTTCGGGATGAGGAAGGTCCAAGCACTTCCTATCAGCAGCAGAAGAAACCAGTAATCCAAAGAGATCCACAATATTATACTATGTCCACTTTATGTGAAGAGGAAGGTGATTGGCATGGAGATGAAGGAAACTTAGATCATGAGACTCTAAGTGATTATCTTATAGAGTACAAATCTCAATCAAGGGCATTCAAGGAGAATATAACTCTCCAGCAGTTTATCGAGATCAAAGAAGAAAGGAGATCCTGCAACAGCAATAGAAGAAAAAGGCATAATAGTTTCCTTTTGCCTACATTTGATGGGGCATCCACAAGCACAACAAAAGCTTGGAGGAAGGAGTTAGATGCATTCTTCTTGCTACATCCAGTCGCAGAAAGAGAATTTCTTGAGATTGCAGCACTGCACCTTGAGGGTGAAGCAAAGGATTGGTGGTTTAGCCATTTGAAACATGCAAGAGTGACTGCTTATGCATATTTTACTCAAAGGTTGATCAAGAAGTTTGATATAATAAAACCGGAGGTAATTTCCATTAAGACATTTCCCGACATTGATGATAAATCACATGAGGAGCCAAGGGAAGATGTCAGCACTATCACTCCGGAAGAGGGGCAACTTCCACCACCAGCTGTAGGAGTACTTGCATCAGGAGAAGGAACACTTGCATCTTTGCAAGATGGTCTTGATATCTTGACATTAGGAGTCCCATGCATGATTTAGGAGGAGCATGAGGAAAAGAGGCATATACTAGCATTGGTGCAGCAGTAGAGGAGCAACCATCACCATCACCAGTAGTTGGAGAAGCCATTACACTGGTAGGAGGAACTCTTGTAATTGTACAAGATGTTCCCAAATATCAGCTTATCCAAGGTTTGCAAACATTTCCATCTCATCTTATTTCAGTACCTCGCTTTGAGATTTGTGAGATCATGTCATATGGGCCATTGCATAACCAAGGACTAGAGCACCTTGCTGATTTGGAGTAGAAAACTATCACAGCACAGGACCTTTGACTTGTTCAAAGAGGAGATGTATAGCCATCCTAGGTTTCATTGTTGAGCTACACACAACACTTTGGGTTGGAGTGTAGAGTTTCGAAAGAAAGGATGAGCATAGTCCTAACCAGTACAATGTCGGGCTATGAGTTCAGCATTGTGTATGACCATGAGACGGTAGATGCGCCATCATGGAGATCAGTAGCACTGTCACTAAGAAGCAGTGATGAGTTGGGGGCCCAACTATTTTTGGAGCATTCTGATGACCGCTTCACTCATGAAGCATTGGATGGGCAGATGGTAGATGATATACCTCTTATTATGGATAACATATTCCATTATTATGATAGATCCTTCTTGATGAGCACCTCACAGCTCAAAGAGAAGCTTTTTCCTACAACATATTTGGAACCTTATGGGTTCTACCGGGTCATTGATGAGAGGTCTTCATGTAGAGATCTCTAGGAGGTTGCACTTCAACATATCATGGAGTGCAAAGATAATCATCAGATTGGGGAGGATGGTATTCTCCATTGGGTGGATACCAAGTTGGAGCAGGATATGACTCATTACCCACAGTTGGATGGATGGGTGAGGATGATGAGAAAGTGGTTGGTGATCTACTTGCAAATCTATGACACAGGGAAGCAGGAGGCATGGTTGATCTGGCTACTCTTGAGAGAGTTTGGCCATCACATGACATCTCCTGTGTCAATGGGTGTGTTATTTTTTGGGACATGGTATGGCACTCACATTATGTGGCAGCCGGGAGTTTGGTTATGTTTGGCTGATGTGATATTGTACATGTCAATAATCATGTTCTTGCTCCATGGCTTGTATTATGATGATATGAGGAGGCAGCAAGATTCATTGTTGCTTTGGTTACTCTTGGGAGAGTATGGGCTGACTTTCTCCCATACCTTGTATGATGTTTCTAGACTTGATGATGGAAAAATTATGGCCTTTGAGAATCAAGAGATGTTTCCATATAGGAGGAGCTTTCCATATATGGTAAAGGGTCATCGGCACTCGTACATGCATTTTCCAAATTTGGGAAGTTTTTCAAGAGCAATAGCTTCCAAGTGAAGATTGACCACCATAAACTTCAATATTATCTTGAGCAAAAGTAGTTGTAAGGAGGAAAGCAAAGGTGGAGTGGCATTATTCTAGCATGTGTCTTTGGCATCAAGCATGTCAGAGGATATGTAGTTTGCTTGAATATTGAGGAGGAAAACAACCATCCTGCAAGGTTGTTACAGTCACTCACTTTTCCAAGAGAGAGATGGGAGAGCTCACCTATGGACCTCATCACCAATTTTCCACCAGTACATGGTAGGCGTTGTATCTTTATACTTATTGATCATCTAACAAAGTATTTTCATTCCTTTGCCATTTATATACAGTGTATTTCTCCACAAGAGGGCAAGCCTCTCCTTGGACTTTATGGTCTTTTTAGGACCAAAATCAGTGATGGAGATAGTCACTTCTTGTATAGCTTTGGGCAAGTGTTGTTCTATTTTTGGTATACTCAGTCGACACCCAATTCCATTTACTACTTCCAAGTAGATGAGCAGACAGGCACAACAATAAAGTGGTTGGGAAGCTACTTTCCACATTATGTTCAAGGGAAACAAGGAGCCAAATAGCGTTGGTTCCACTTGGGGAACTATTGTCACCATCCAGCATTTCATATGACACTTAGTATATTTCTCCTTTAGGTTCCATATGGTGATGATGTTCTATTCACTCTATGTGGGATGGCTTGGGAAAGCAAGATTCCTAGAACCAAAGATTGGATCCTAGAGATTCAGAATGTATTCTGGTCTCTTGAGGACAATATTGCTGCAACCCAAGAACAGCAGGAGTCTTACACATATCACAAATGGAGAGAGAAACAACATGGGGTGGACAACTTGGTCTATCATTTTCAGGCATACAGCTCCACTATATTGCAGAAGCAGGGGATTGATGAGCTTTTCTGTGGGCCACACATGGTGATCCATCTTGTTGGGAGAGTAGCATATGGATTGGAGCTTCTCATTGGCATTAAGGCTCCAAACATTTTTCATATCTTAGGCCTCAAGAGGGCCCTTAGACAGCATGTAGTTGCCTCCATGGATCTCCCACTTCTTTATGATGAGAGGCATTTGGTTTTACCACCAAAGGCTAACTTGCACACTTGGGAGAGAGCATCTGGTTCAGTGGAGGAGTTTATCATAAGAGTATGCTACAGGAGAAGGAGGAGATTTTGTAGTATCCATCCTTGCAGTTGTTTGAGGACAAGCAACATTTGGGAGGGGAGGACTGTAATGTTCCTAATTAGCTTTCAGCGAGTTGGAATATTATTTTTTTCTTTTGATAATAAGATAGGTGAATAAGTGGGTAGAGAGACCCATAAATCTCTTTAGTAGGAATAAAACCACTTCTCATGTGAATGTGGATCATTGTATCAGCTGAATAAAGCACCTTTAGGTGTGAATGGGGTCTAAAGCAGGTGGACAGGGTCAAAATTGACCAAATCAAGGGCATTGTCAGGGAGTGGAGAGTTAATGGAGGATAGCGCAGTCATAGAGGAGGAGTGTATGCATGAGAGTAGCATCTTCAATGAGTGCGACCCAGAATGAGGAAGCTCACCAAGCATATAAGGAAGAGGATGGCAGCCATAGAAAGTATTCTGATTATTGATTTTATATTGTTCTCGTATGACTTTTTGCACACTTCAGTTGTTTAGCAGAGTCTACTATGCTGTTTAGCACAAGGGTGTTTCCGAGCGGAAATCCCACCCTCATCCTCGGGGGACTTTGAGTGCCTACTCAGGAGAGGTTCATTGAGCATCATTTCCACTATCCAACATCAGGCCAAGCTTCAGCCATTATTCACAATGCAGTCTCCTTCAAGATTGTGTTGTTTTGCAGGGCAGCAGCAGTGGAGGGTTGATAGACACAGTTTATGAGCTTGTTTTCCAGTGAGGGGAGAAGCCCTTCATCCGGGAACCTAGAAAGGAAGTTCCTTGAGCATTATTCCACCATTTGGCATCAGGCCAAGCATTAGCATTCACCCACAATGCAGTCTCCTCCAGAAACTGTGTTATTTTGCAGTGCAGTTGCAGTGGAGGTCAAGTACCCAAGTTTTTTACCTTGTTTTCCAGTGAGGGGAGCATCCATTCATCCGGACAGTTTGTGAGGAGGGGTATCAGCCATTTTCATATCATATCAGCCACCTCCCACCAATGATCCAATTGCAGAGCATTATTCAGCCCTGGGGCTACATTTTGCACATTCTACATTTTGGATATTTCCTGCAACCTTTTATGGGTTGTCTTGGAATAGTGCTAGGAAACCTAGATCTTTCATCCGGGCATTTTCTAAGCACTCCATCAGCAGATCCATGTATTTACATTCACAGCAGCAGTTAATCCCATCATAAATTGCATTTTCTTAGCCTCCGGCATTCTTTTATAGTAGTTGTTCTTCATATTTTATGTATTGGGTCTCTAGAGGCTTATTTTGCCTAACTTGAGTGTCTTTTTCCTCAAGATCTTGTTCACATTTTCTTCTATAATGTTTAATAGAATGGCTATATGACCTACTCTCATTTTATATGTTGATGTATCACTGAATTTTCTAGTTTATGTTCTATATTCCTATATTTTCCTATTTTGGGATATTACAGCATCAAATTCTTTTTTAACAAATTCTCCCCCATTATCAGATTGCAAAGTTTTAATACTCTTACCATATGCATTTTCAACCATGGATTTAAATTCTTGAAATTTTAAAAATGTTTCACTTTTATTTTTCAAAAAATAAACCTAATATTTTCTACTAAAGTCATCAATAAAGGTAAGAAAATAAATTGCATGGGATATTGAAGGAACTTCAAGAGGACCACAAATATCACTATGAATTAATTGCAAAGGTTCTTTAGCACGCCACGATTTACCTTTGTCAAACATTTCTCTATGATTTTTACCAAGAACACATCCTTCACAAACACCAGTAGTAGAAGAAATATTAGGCAAACCATAAACCATTTTAGTTAGTATTTGCATTTTACCATAATTCAAGTGACCCAATCTTTCATGCCATAATTTACTTAGTTCATCAGCATGAGAAACATAGGAATAAAAGGGTTGTCTCTTAGTTGAATTAAAACCTGCAAATCTATATAAACCAGTTGTATGATCAACAGGGCCAGAAGAAACTACTTTGTAATTTTGGTTGATATCTTTAAGAACATATTTATCGAGCCAAGCTTCAAAATTAAAATCTTTCTGACATGCAGGATAAATAGAAAGTAAGTTGATGGGCATGTTTTGAACATGAAAAACATCTTCCAATTGACCATTAAAAAAATTAATATTACCAGAACCAATTACGAAAATTTGTTTACCATTACCAATAGAAACTTTCTGAGATGAGTGTTTATTAGTGTCATAAGATGTAAATAAAGAAGCATTACCAGTCATATGTTTAGAAGCACCAGAATCTATTATCCATTCCACATTAGAAGAAGAATTATTAGATGAAACAATAGATGCACATAAAGCTACTTGAGATTCATTAGAATTTTTATTGTTTGCTTTAGTCATTAAACATTTCGCTTTAAAGCAATTATTTTCTGGATGGTTAGTTTTACCACAATGCTTACAAGGATCATACACTTTTTTCTTCTTACAAGTTTCATGATGTGCATGAGAAGCATAACCATTATTATTAGTATGATTAGAAATGTGTGAACAAGAACCTTTGGCATTATTAAAACCTTTCTTAGGATTTTTATTATGTGCCATAAGAGTTTTATTAGGTGAGACTTGTCCTAAAGAAATCAACCTTTCTTGCTCATTTATCAACTCTTTACAGAAATCATCAAAGTTAGGTTTTGTGGTACTTTGAGACAATTCAAGAGCCCTATTCCTAGTTTGGATGAACACGTCAAAACAAGATGGCAATTTTTGTTCTACAAGAATGATAAGAGAAATGTCTATCTTCTTGTAATCTTTACCACAATTATTTAACTTTTCATTTAAGGTCTTCAATTCAGCAAGATATAATTCTACTCTATCAAAATTAGTAGGATCTAGCTCATGAATCTTCTTTTCAAGGTAATAAGCAGAAACATCATCAGATTTATCAAATAAATAAGCAAGAATTTCCCATACCTTAGTTGGCCTGCCTTTTGCATCAATACTTACCTGAAGACTATCTGAAACTGTTTGACCAATGAGCCCTATTTCTTGATCAAAATTTTCTTCCCATTTAATCAAGGCTTGAGCATCTGTAGGTTTCTTGTGTTCACCATCAACCAACCTCCATAGATTCTTACTTCTAAGAACATCAATCATTTTCCTTTTCCATGCAAGATAGTTAGAGTTGATAAGTTCAAGAATAGAGGCTACTTTTGAAGTCATAATGATAGAAATTTTGACAATAAATATAAACCCAAATTCAAGAAATGACAAGAGAAAAAGTGGATAGAAAACTTTAAATTTCTGCAGTTCGTTTGTCGTCGCCAAAAAACCTAAAAAAAAAACTACCAATCTTAAATCAGCAATAACTTTTCTTCTGGGACTCCGTTTTAGCTGATTTTTTTTTAAATTGGATAGCTTGGTGAGAGGAACCCAAATATCTACTCTTTTCTAGGAAATTATGCACAAAAGGTAACAGATCTGACAAAAACGTCAGGTGGAAAACAAAAAGCACTCAATAATCTTGCAAAGGCTTATTATAACCAGTTTTCGGAAATGGTGAAGCCACTCTGCATCCACCCATGCAACCAAAATTTTGATTTGTACCCTCAATACACCAATCTTCCACCCTGTAAAAAAATTGTCGTAACTAAATATTACAACCGAAAGATAGATCTCCTTGAGGAGGATTCAAAAAATATATAGATATTACAGAAGAAAAAAAAAAAAAAAAAAATCAAGAACCCCTTGAAAATCCAAAAAACATATAGATCTTATAGAAAAACAATCAAGAGCCCCTTGAAAAAAAATCTGCAAAAAAACTACACAACAAAGTTAGGGTTATGAGAAAAAAAATCTCAAATATGTAGAATCGTGCTCAGATCTGAAGAGAAGCCTAATGGATACCAGATAGAAAGCGAATCTACAAAAACAATGATTGCCCAGTTAATAAAAAATGAAGATACACGTTGATGGTTAAATTCAAAAAAGATATTAGATCATAGTAACCATGGCTCTGATACCATGTGAGAATATTAGATCTACTAAACTAGCTATCTATCTAAGAAACCAACAACATATCAACATATAAATAAGAACAGAAAGAGAACAAGGAAAAAGAATACAATAGATATACGTGGTTCACCCAATTGGGCTAGGTCCATGGGAAGGTTGTCTTCTATTATCTCCAGAAATCTCCTGCAATCTCACAAAGAGAGCAACTACAAATAACAGCATGAGCACAAGATAAGATGTGATTGATATCAAAAAGGCTCCCTTGACCCTATTATATACCCAAAGATGTGGAGGAATTACTCTCACATATTGAATGTGGGATAATATAATTCTCCAAAATAACACCTCTTTATATAATAAATGGGTACAAGAGTATACTATGCCATAATGAACATGGGATATAATGTGTTACTCTTTTACATAATATTGTATTCAACTTCCGACATAATACAAAGACATTATTACCTTCCAAGCAATATAAGACTTGGGTAAATATGTGATAAAATTCATAAATATCTCCTCTCAATGTTGACTTGGAATGGATAAAGGTTATAACAGACTAGGGGTCTTAATTGTCTCAAATTTGTTTTGTTGGAAAACCAAACATGTTGCCACAAACTTCTGATTATCAAATTTAAGGCCATCCCAAAAAATTTCCTTCTTGACCCTGTGGTAAGCTTTTAAAAATCCCAAGTTCCCTCCTAAGGGGGAGGTGTTCAATTCCAAAAGCATACTTTGCTTTAGCTAGGAATTCTTACAGAGATATAAGCGATCTTTGTACCATAATGAATCATTTTTCCAATTAAATGTATCAGATGTACCGAGATCTTGCTGCAACTTTGAATGAGTTTCCACACCTCTTCATCATTCTACCATTCACCCCTTTCTTTAGTTATCCAATCAGGTTGGATAATAGAAATGGCATAAATCAATGCTTCCACATCCTCATCCTTTCTTTAGAGTGCATCTACAAAAACATATTGCTTCTATTTTTTGTAGATGATTTCAGAGTCATAATTCATCTTTGTGACCCGTTTTTTATGTTCTTATGAATATAATCTTTGTTCCAAAAATTATGTAAGACTATCATGATATTTTTCTACCTCGAAGTGTCTTCCCATTAGGTAAGGTCTCCATTTCTTTAGTACATGTAGTATTGCCAACATTTCCTTATCGTAAATAGGTTTGTGTAAACACTTTCCTTTGATTAGATGACTTTCAAAAGCAATGGGTATTCCTTCTTGCATTAAAACAACACCAATTCCATATCATGAGGCATCACATTCCAAAATAAATGTTTTTGTGAGGTCAGGTGTAGCTAATATCGATGCTTGGAACATTTCCTCTTTAAGATGTTCAAATTCCTTAGTTGCTTCTGGAGTCTAAGAAAATTCATCTTTCTTTAGTAATGTAGTTAGAGGTGCTGCTATTCTCTCATAATTCTTAACAAACTTTGGATAATACCCTCTCAACCCGAGAAATCCTTGAAGATGCTTTATGGTTATGGGTATTTCTCATTCCTTTATTGATTTAATTTTGTTGGGGTCTACCTCAACATGCTCATGAGATATAATATGACCCAAATATTCCACCTCTTGTACTCCAAAGAAACATTTGGAGGTTTTTGCATATAATTTTTTCTCATCCAATAGTTTGAGCACCCTGTCAACATGTTGAACATGATCCTTCCAAGACTTGTTGTAAATTAGTATATCATCAAAAAATATTAACACAAATTTTCTATGGAAGGGTTTCAAAGTGGAATTAATCAAACCTTGAAATGTCGAAGGCGCATTAGTAAGGCCAAAGGGCATGACCAAAAATTAATAAGGACCCTCATGAGTTCTAAATGTTATTTTCAGGATGTCTTTAGTCTTCATTCTAATTTGAAGATATATTGAACGAAGATCCAGCTTGGTGAAGTAAATTTCTCCATGCAATTCATCCAACAATTCATCAATGAAAGAATGGGAAATTGATCTTGTTGAACTCCCTATAATCTGGACACATACACCATGATACATACTTCTTATGCACAAATACTATTAGAGAAGAGAAAGAACTTTGACTAGGTTAAACTATACTAGCCCCTAGCATTTTCTTCAACCATACATTCAATTTCACTCTTTTGTGCATACAAATATCTGTAAGATCTGATGTTTGGATGAACACTTCCTGGAATCAAATGAATAGCATGATCATGATCACGAATAGGTGAGAGGCCTTTGGCAGTCTCAAATAACTTGGAGTTATTTTCTAAGACTTTTTGGAGATATGGAGAAAGAGATTATTTTGATGTTTGAACCTATAGTGAGCATAATTATGCAATTACGCCCTGTTGTTATTTCTTCAAAAGTTTTGTCATTCTATTGGAGCTAATTATATTTCTTGGTTTCTGTGTGATACCCCTTAATTCAACTGCCTTTCCTTCCCAAAAAAAATTCAAGAAAATTTCTTGAAAATTTAAAGCTATCGTCCCCAAGTATTGTAACCATTAGACTCCTAGTACAACATCAGAACCACCCATTGGAATGGAAAGAATTGGACTATTCAATACATATCCCCCCATGGTTAGCTTCATATTATGAAACTTTCCAGAGAAATTTATATTTCCTCCATTTGCAACCATCACTTGACATTCTGGTGTTGGATATAGGAAGCAATTCAATTTCTTGGCAATCTTACAATGGATAAAATTATGAGTACTACCTAAATCAATCAACACTATTACATTTTTCTTCTTGATATATCCTTCTATCTTGATCATTTGAGTGGTGATTCCTTCCAATGCATTGCAAGATATGGTTGAATTCATTTCATCTTTCTCAGGGATTGATTCTTGGTGTTTATCCTTCTCTTTTGATGTTTCTTGCTCTTTTTCTTCCTCCTCTTCACAATCTATGTAGAGCAATTTATTCTCAGCACACTTATGACCTTTAGTGTATTTTCTATCACAGTTGTAACAAAGCCCTTTTCCTATTTTTTCCTCCATTTTTTGTCGCATCAACCTTGTAGGTTGTGCAAGGATAGAAGCAACAACACTTCCATATTTATAGTTTTGAGTGGTAAACTTGCTTGTTGCCATAATTTTTCTTTCAACTTTACTTGCCACCCTGAATGCCTTCGCCAATGAATCAAGTTCCCAAAGGTGAACCTCATTTTAGATGTTATCCTTCAAATTCCATATGAAGACATCAATCCTATGCTCCTCTGGAATATTCATTACCCTGATATTCAATTTTTGGATGTCCTCAATGTGCTCCACCATTGAACCCTTTTGTTTGAGATTTATAAATTGGATAAATAAGGTGTTTCTATTTGTATCCACATAATGTGTTATCATTTCCTCCGTAAAAATTGACCAATTGATAAGTGGTTTACGAGAAGAAAGCCATTGATACCATACAAACTGATTGGGTTCTAAATATAAAGTTGCAATGCATACCTTTTATGTGTGTTGCACATCATGGAGATCAAATATTGCTCCATTTGTAGTATCCATGTTACTGGATCATTTCCATCAAACTTCCTCATATCGATCTTTGGAATGTGGTGGTTCTTAAACCCAATTTTGGAGTCTCTAAAATCATATTTCATATTATTTTTGTCCTCTACCTAATTTTTGTGGAGTACCTTGTCACCACTAGGAAGCATTTCTTGTA
The DNA here is from genome assembly GCA_034641835.2 of Pinus albicaulis. Lineage (NCBI taxonomy): Eukaryota > Viridiplantae > Streptophyta > Pinopsida > Pinales > Pinaceae > Pinus > Pinus albicaulis. The sequence goes on from CM076569.1 coordinate 944,973,654, forward strand.
GCAACGTTGTCAAACCTTCCTTCAAACCTTCCATGTTTGATTTCAAGTCATCCATATTAGCTTACATGTATTATTTTGAACCCTCTATGCACCCTTTTAGTTCATATTTGGTTACTCCTTGGAGAGCGAAAATTATTGCACTTAGTCCCATAATTTGATATATCATGTTGCAATCCTTCCTCTTCATGTGTCATAGAAAATATTTTTGAGGGCATAATGGGTGTAGAGTTATTTTGTTTCGGGGGAATTTAGAAACCATTACTGATATTTATGCTTCAATATGCCCTTGTGTTCTCGCTGCAACAAACACCCTTCAAAAATTTTCCTACACCTGAATTTTAGAGCCTACTGTGGATCTTGTGATCAGTTGTTACGTATTTTCTTCTTGGTCAGCTGTTGCTTTTGGGCTCCCTTCTTGTATTGGAAGTGTCAAAGTCACTCGGTCACACATGCTCATTGCTCAACCCATAAGAAGTGCATGAGTGCGTTATTTTACGCAATTTTGAACGAGCATAACACGGTACAGCAAGACTATGCTTGTGCGATTTCAAATCCTTGTCAGCAGTTAGTGCGCATTGACATCGAAAGTTTCTCACTTCTAGTTGCGTTTTTTCTTCTATTTCGGTGACTTTTGCAAATTGTCGCTTGCGCGTACCTTTTTTTCATAAGTTTCGATTTCATGTTTTTGGTTATTTCTTTTGCTTTTTTTCACTCTGATTAGTTTCGTTTTCATGCTATCTTTGCTCTGGAATGTGTTACTTTCACTATTGTTCACATATCGCAAGTGTCGTTTGCACTATTTTAATCATCTTATATTCGCATGTTGATTGTTGCACGATGTACACAAGCTTGTTTTAGTGGTTTCAAGATGTTGATCTTCCCATGTAGACATCCATCGTACTAATTTCCAAATTTTTAATCATTCTCGCACAAGTGTTGTCATAGTCATCGCAAAGTGTATCCTTAGTGTCACACTTGTTTAAATTTGTCGCAAAGGTTGTCCCATTGAGGTAAGTATATGTTCATGTGTTCTAAATTATCTATGTTGTGTCATTACATGTCTAAGTTTGTGATCACAATCAAGTCCTATTACTGTTCACATCAGTTTCATTGATTCCGCACTTAGACAAATTTCTGAAAATTCCCAGCAACTTAGCCTCATCTGACCTTCCTACCCTGTGCATTGTGTAGTCCCAACCCTCAAGCTGCAACCTTCCCTCTTGATACTATGCAATGCATAGTTCCTACCTCCTAGGAATGTGCATTGCACATTTTTTGTTCTCAAGCATGAGTCGTGGCTTCCAAAATTGCGCAATTCAACCCTCCAATCTAGCCCTAACTGCGCATTGTGCAATCTCTGAGCTCAAGCTAAAATTGTGAGCTCCTGAACTGTGGAACAGTGCAATCACCAGTCTTTATTTTCCTCCCACAACTACACAATTGGTTGAAACAGTACAAAATACCATAGCTTAGCTCATTGAATCACAAAATTGTGCAATTTCTCTCTCCTCCCCAATCAGTACTATGCATTGTGTAGTCTCAAGGCTTAAGCCTCAACCATGAGATCTTGAACTGCACAATTGTGCAATCACCCAGGCTCCTTTGTCCTCTAGAACTCCAAAATAGGCAGATCTAGTGCCCATCCCCTCAGTCTGTCATATTGAGCTCCCATATTGTGTAGTTTTCTTCCTTATTCCAGCATGAACTATGCAGTCTGCAGTGTCAAATCTCAAGATTCACCCTTGACTTCCTGATCTGCGCAATTGGGAATTTATTGAGCATATTTCCCATAATGTCACATGGTTCCAGCTCATTCAGTGGATCGATATGCACTATCTTAGATTATGGGTTTATCGGACTGATGTTGTCTTGTCCTAAGTGGATTGCATATGTATGTAATTTATCATTCTATGGTAAGATTATGAAGAAGGAGATGGATAAGGAGGACATGCTAGAAGATACATAGGGAGCCAAAGATATAAGATTATCATTAGGCTAGAAGTTGAAGGAACATCGGACTATAACAGAAGATCAAGATTAAGATCACATGGAAGACTCCTCATCTTTAAGTCATGAGGAGGAAGAAGAAGAACATGTACCATATTTTCAATAAGATACAAAGATATAAGCAGCAAGAAGGACAACTTAGCAATGTCACATCATCATGCATTCCATGTCATCAGTGTCATTTCATGTCTTATCGTAAGTCATCATATGCCACATCATTATTGTGGATTATGTAACTAACTATTCAAAATGTATTTTAAAGTGGAAGTCCAAAGGACACATTCAGAATATGAAGAGTCATGTAAAGTCGAAAATTCATAGGAATTCAAACAGTCATGAGGGTAGTCAAAGAGTTGCAAGGAAGGGGAAGCATCACCTCTTAGTTATATATATATATACCCTAATTGTATGAGTAAAGGACTTTTCACCTTGGCCCCTCCCGCAAGGCATTAGAGAGACGGAATAGTTCTTTTGGGGAGAAAGGTGTGGATCCAACACTTCATTATTGGAGCTAATGATTTTCATTGTATACATGCGTCTTGGAAATTTTACTTAATATCAGAAGTCATATGGCTAACACGTTATTCATGCATGGATTATGAATATTTGTAATTTGTGTTTGCTTTCATATGTGCTAAATTAGTTGAACTATTTTGTTTATTTTGGTACTTGTCATATTAATAATGTGTTGTAATGGTTATTATCAATGTCGCATCCTCATGGACTATTCCGCTGGATATTAGAAAAATATTTCTTATTGTATTGGTTGGAATGACCATCGCATTTTTGTAGACTATTCCGCTAGATGTTGAACGGATTCTTCTTGTTTATGTGTCTCTATACTAGGGTGGTACTATTATGTAAATTTTGTAGATGTTATATGCTTCATGCAACTTTACTTTTTATCCCTAACATCAGTCATCAATCACATAAACAAGAAAGTAAAATGCTGATAGAACATACCAGTAGATCGACAGAAGAAAATCCAAAAATATATATGTGAGTTGGTGCGTTACGGTGGTCAAGAGGATGCTTCAACCAACAAAGTCTCAATATGGTCAGCCAACCAAAAGTGTCACACAACCCTCTAGGACAACAACATCAGTCAACCCAAAAGTCAATGAAATTCAACGTTGTCACAGTCAACGGTCAACGCAAAACAACTGCAACAAAAAGTCAACGCATCGCGGTAAAAGTCAACGTCCAGCCTCTATTTCTGTGCCAATAAATGTAGACTACAAAAATCGGAATTCTAGGACAGATTCGAGTCAATTTGACCATGCGTTGACCAAAGTCAATGTTGGTCAACTCTGTGTTGAAACCCTAGGTCGAAAAACAGAAATTCTCTTTGCTATGTTTTCCCATGTGTGGATGAAGAAGAGCCTCCAAGGTGATCGAACCAATCAAATGATGAGACAGAATGTGTGATGATGGATGAGTGAAAATGACCTCCAAGTTGACCTATTTATATCCATCAATGAGGGTGTGTGACACAACTGCTGGGGCTTCAAGCCTACATTTCATTTCAGGCTGACCTGCACATATTTTGAATAAATTCAAAATAAATGTTCTACTCATCGGATCAAGATGATCTTTAGATCAATATTTCACCTCTCAGAAAGAGGAATCCAATAAAAATATTGGCATCTTCATCTGAGTATCACAACATGGAGTTTGGAACTACACTCCCTCTCACCTAGGGAGAACTCCATCCACCTATGCCATCCAAACATCGTGCGTCATCTCACTGTAACTTGCTTTGTTGGCTTATTTATTTCAAAACAAGAGTGGGTCAGTCACAAAGACATCATTCTTAGCTGAAAAATTCAGCACATAGGTCTGAAACCTCTATAGGACTCAAACAATCACATACCAACTCGTATTTGGTTTACCTGACCCGAAGTCAGTTGGAGGTCTGAAACCTCACTATACTTGATCCCAGATCAAGTGGTTGGACACGTGCCATCCTAGATAGAGAGTACGGAAATATTTGATGTGTCCATCAGTCTTTGCTACTAGTCTCTAGCTTTTCCCACCTCACTAGCCAAATGAGAGGTACTTCCCATGAGTCTGGGACTCAATGGGTAGGATGCAAACGGGGCACGGATCATGAAAGGTGAACCAACTCAACATCATAACAGTGGGGCAGAACCACACCAACAAGGTTTGGAAAGCCTATCCATGTGGTTACTTATAGCTTCGAGAAGCTATCCCCAAAGCCCCCCAGAGCTCCCAGATCTCACCGTCCAACAGGACCCTCAGAAAAGGGTCGTTCCACGATACCAAGATTCTCACGGAAGGTTAGGAACTTGACCTTCCCCAGGGGCTTTGTGAGAATATCCGCAACCTGCTCATCAGTTCCTATATGATCAAGCCTTACAACGCCTCGATGTACCATATCCCGGATAAAGTGGTACCTGATATCAATATGCTTGGATCGATCGTGCAACACGAGATTCTCGGACAACCGAATCCCACTCTGGTTATCACAGAGTATCGCGGTGGTATCTAGCACATGCCCGAACAGCTCACTGAAGAGCTTTCGCAACCAACCCACTTCACAACAGGCCATACTCGCTACAATGTATTCGACCTCCGCAGTGCTCAAAGCCACCAACTTCTGCTTCCTGCTCATCCATGATATCGAAGCAAAACCAAGTGTGAAGAAACACCCCGATGTGCTCTTACGATCCCCCACACTACTAGCCCAATCGGCATCAGTATATCCATGGAGTGTCACACTCGGGGCAGTGTATCTCAGCCCATGGTTTATCATGCCCCGAAGATATCTCAACAGATTCTTGGCACCAACCCAGTGAAAGTGATGAGGCTCAACCATATGTTGACTCAAAGTGTTCACTGCAAAACATACGTCCGGACGGGTGTTCACTAAGAACATCAGGGCCCCTACGAGTTGACAATACTCAGTAGGATTTTCTACCATGGACCCAGCAGCGCTTCCACTCAACTTCTTAAAGTTGAGCTCCATCGGTGTTGAAACGGACTTATAGTCCACCATTCCAAATATTTCCATAAGCTTCACAATATATTTTCCTTGAGAAAGGAAAATCTCGCTAGGTCTCTGCTAGACCTCCAAGCCTAGGAAGTAGTGCATCAGTCTTAGGTCCTTCATCTCGAACTCAACAGCGAGCTCCCCCTTGCAGTGATGAATGAGAGGGTCAGCACCTGTCAGGAAGAGGTCGTCCACATACAGCACCAGAATGAGAGGCTTTTATCTATCAACCTTGAAGTAAAGGATTGGATCAGCATTGCTACGAGTGAAGCCCAGCTTCATCAGGCAGCTATCTATCCTCTTGTACCAAGCTCTGGGTGCTTGCTTCAACCCATAGACGGCTTTCTTCAACCTATAGACATGGATGTCCCGATCCTGGACTTCGAACCCCAGAGGTTGCTCCACATACACATCTTCCTTTATCGCACCATGCAAAAATGTGGTCTTCACATCCATCTGATGAAGACTCCATCCTTGCATAGCAGCAAGGGCTATGATAGATTGGATGGTGGTATATCGGGCCACAGGTGCAAATATATCATCATAGTCTACGCCTTCCTTTTGAGAGAAGCCACAGGAAATGAATCTTGCCTTGAACTTTTCAGCACTTCCATTGGATCCATGCTTGATCTTATAGAGCCATTTCGAGGTGACAACTTCTTTGTCCTCCGCTCTTGGAACCACATCCCATACATCATTCTCCATAATGGACTCATATTCTTCGTGCATAGCATCCTTCCAGACTTGATGCTTTACGGCTTCCTCAAAAGATCTAGGCTTAGATTGTATGATAGTACTCATCGCTGCTAGATATCCTTGGTATCTGTTCAGCTTCTTGCTTTCACAGAATGTCCCCCTTGGGGCCATATGCCCCTCGGCATCCTCGAGAGTTTTCCTGAGCCATGATGGTCTCTTCCTCATTAAAGGAGGTGGATCAATAGGTTCCATTGGTCCTTCAACATCGGGCATCGTCTCATCCCTCGGTTATTCTTGGTTTCCAGGCCTTGCTTCATGATCTTCCTCAAATCTCGGAAGATTGACTACTTTCCTCAGGGAAGCATCTTCGTCAAAGGTAACATCGTGGCATATCTCACTTCCCTTTGACCAGGCACATAGACTCTATAGGCCTTCGAAGTTTCGCTATAGCCCACAAATATTCCCTTCTTTCCATAAGCATCCAAATTTCTCCTCTTCTCCTTCGGCACAAGAAAATAAACAGGACATCCAAAAACTCTAAAATGTGAGATGTCAAGTTTCTTACCAAAGAAAACCTCTTCAGGAGTTTTGGAGTCCAGAGAGGAATGCGGGCATCGGTTTTGTATGTACACAGCAGTGTTCGCAGCTTCTCCCCACAGAGACTTCAAAAGACCTTGGTCACACAACATGGCATGGGCAACTTCCACAATGGTCTTGTTCTTTCGTTCAGCAACGCCATTCTTCTCAGGAGTATAGACAGTTTTGGTCTCCCTATTGATGCCAGCTTCTCTGCAAAAGTTCTTGAACTTGTTCGTCTCATATTCAGTGCCATTATCGGTCCTCAATATCTGGATCTTCTTCCCTGTTAGATTTTCCACCAAGGCTTTGAAGGTATGGAACCACATAAAAGCCTCATCCTTCTTTTTCAATAAGTATATCTAGCTTTTGTGAGAGAAGTCATCTACGAACGTCATATAATAAGAACACCCTCCCAAGGATGTCACGGGAAACATATCAGAGAGAATTAGTTGCAAGACATCAGATGTCTTTGTGACACTTGAGGGGAAAGGTCCCCTTGTATATTTTCCTTCGGCACAACCCTGACATACACCTTCATGATTATTTGTGAACTCGGGCATCTGCGTCACCACCTTCCTTGCTTCAAGAAGGGCTTTGTAGTGAAGGTGTCCAAACCTCCAGTGCCATAGTTCAGTCAGTCGGATAGTATCACATGTCATCGCTCCCAGTGGACTTCCTCCAACCTAGTAGAGTGTATCAACTCTAAACCCAATCGTGCTAGCTTCCTTGAAACTATTATTCCATATACGCACCTTCCCATCAACGAATGCCACATTGAAACCTTTGTCTTCCATGGCAGACACAAGGTTCTTCTTCAAGTCAAGTACATATAGCACATCTTGCAAGCAGAGGACTTGACCTTGAGACAAGTGGAGGGTCACAGTCCCTATCCCTTTCACGAGATATGTGGCATTATTTCCAAGGATAATTTCCAAATTAGTATCCTTCTCAACCATATCAGAAAGTGCTTCCTTGAACCTAGTGATATGCCTTGAGGCACCATTATCTATCAACCAGACATCCATAGTGTCGGGTGGAGATGCAGCAGAGAGGGTAGATACAATAATGAATTCATTTCTTTTATCATCAACAACATTTGATTCCTCATACCTAGAATTTATCGATATTTTGAAAGGTTTTGCCATTTCCACCAGAGGAAGCCTTCCTCTTTCCTTTGGACATGTTGTTCCTTTGATTGACATTCCTTCGGTTGTTGTTGTTGTCATCATCATCAGGAGAATCCTTCTTGAAAGGGAATTCTCTAGCATGTTGTTCCTTTGATTGACATTCCTTCGGTTGTTGTTGTTGTCATCATCATCAGGAGAATCCTTCTTGAAAGGGAATTCTCTAGCATAGTGTCCAGGCTTGTGGCAAGTGTAACATTTTCCTTTCTTTCCTTGGGCCCCTACTCTTCCTTTGTTCTTTGAACCACCAAAGTTATTCTTCTTAGCACGAGCAGTGAAGGCAACATTTCCTTCAATTTCATAATCCTTCATCCTTGTTTCTTCTTGTATGCATCTCGATAGTACTTCGTCAAAATCAGGTATGACATTGTTATTGATAATGGTAGTGTTGAATACATGCCATGCATATGAGATACCTCCAAGTGTGGTGAGAACCATCCCTCGATCATATATTGTATCCCTAATAGCCAGAAGATTATTCCTTATTTCTTCGTATTCTTCAATTGGTTCTTGACGAATAGGACTTGATTCGCATTGTTGGCCTTGAACATGTTGACCAACTTATCATACACCCCCTTGGATGTGCCCAGCTCAGAGATGTAGGCAACTAGACTCTTATGAATTGAGTCCTTGATCATCAGCTTTGCTTTGATTTCCCCCTTCTTGTACTTTGATTTGGCAGCAGCAGTTGCAGTGGATGGAGGCTCTTGGATTTTACCCTGCACATAGTCCATGACATCTTGGTCTTCCAAATTAAGATCTAGTGTCATATTCCAGGCATGGAAGTCTTCCTTCCCAGTCAATTTTTCATCAACCTTAAAGCCATTGTAGTTTGAGGAACCCATCCTCTTCTTCAGTGATTGCTACCAACTAGGGCTTTGTCTTTACCTCGGCTCCAATACCATGTAAATTTTGTAGATGTTCTATGCTTGATGCAACTTTACTTTTTATCCCCAATATCAGTCAGCAATCACATAAACAAGAAAGTAAAACGCTGATAGAACATACCAGTAGATCGACAGAAGACAAGCCAAAAATATATGTGTTGGTGCACTACGGCGATCAACAGGATGCTTCAACCAGCAAAGTCTCAATATGGTCAGCCAACCAGAAGTGTCACACAACCCTCTAGGACAGCAACATCAGTCAACCCAAAAGTCAATGAAATTCAATGTTGTTACAGTCAACGGTCAACGCAAAACAGCAGCAGCAAAAATTCAACGCATCCTGGTCAAAGTCAACATCCAGCCTCAATTTTTATGCCAATAAATGCGAACTGCAGAAATCGAAATTCTGGGATAGATTCGAGTTAGTTTGACAATGCGTTGACCAAAGTCAACGTTGGTCAACTTTGCGCTGAAACCCTAGGTTGAAAAACAGAAATTCTCCTTGTTGTGGTTTCCCATGTGTGGATGAAGAAGAGCCTCCAAGGTGATCGAACCAATCAGATGATGAGAGAGAATGTGTGATTATGGATGAGTGAAAATGACCTCCAACGTTGACCTATTTATATCCATCAATGAGGGTGTGTGACACAACTGCTGGGCTTCAAGCCTACATTTCATTTCAGGGCGACCTGCACATATTTTGAATAAATTCAAAATAAATTTTCTTCTCGTCGGATCAAGATGATCTTTAGATCAATATTTTACCACTCAGAAAGAGGAATCCAATAAAAATATTGGCATCTTCATCTGATCCTCACAACATGGAGTTTGGACGTAGTTGTCCAAAATTAACATATTACCTCTCTCTTAGAGGCTCACTTATTTCCCCCTCGAAAGTAAAATAAATTTGACACACATACGACCGAACACTAACCAGGAACACCCCCCTTTCTTTTCGAAAGGGACATTTTCACTCCTCTCTCTTGCTGGCAGTTAGAGCCAAGGAAAATATGTAAGAATACATAGAAACCGGTTCAATACTCCAGATGAGGATCCTATGCCAAATGGTGTGACGTATAATTGGGACTTCACATCAAGGAGACCCCTTGGTTGACGCATTTCCAGCACCATCAACAATGGCGCTAGAAGGAGGGTCAGATGACCGGTTGTGCCCATTGAATATGTTTTGAACCTCTTATATAAAATGTCTCATCTTCAAATCTTACTTTCAGGGTGTTTCTATAATTTATCCATTTGTCAATTTTCAATCCTTGATGAGCCTCTCTATCACTTGTCTCAGTTAAAGTTTGATGGTGAATATGGAACATCCCTAACCGAGCACGTTTTTTATTTTCTTAAATTTTGTGAATCTTACAAAATCGATGATGAATATTTTGCTTGTGTTATTTGCTTCCTCACCCTTGAAGGCCATGTTAATCTATGGTGTCATACCTTTCCACCTACTTCCATCCATTATCTTCATCATTTCCTTGGGGAGATACATCAAGCCTTTGACAGGTATAATTACCAAGATGTTTGTAAAATAATCAATCACTTAAGAATGAAGCCTAATGAACCAGTTGAAAATTTTTCTGATCGATTCCTTCACCTTTGTTATGTTTTTCCTGAAGAAGATATGGATTGGGATTTCTTGAAACAATAGTTTGAGTTCTTGGTTATTATCTCTTTGTAGGGTGAACCTGAACCCCTTGATTTTTCTACTTCCCCAACTCTTGTGAATAATGAGATACCTCTAATTTGAGAGGAAAAAATTACTGCTCCTTTTGTTCTTTTTCCTCCTCCTCTTCTAGTTCTGATGAGGGTGCCTCCGTGTAGTGGAAATAAAGTTGGAAAATATGCAAATCAAATTCCTAATACATCTTCTCCTTCTTCTTCTGTTTTTAATGACTCAAATTCAATGGAGGAAATCCGAGAATGGCTAATGAAGCACATGGTGAAGACTAACTTTCCCATTTCACAAGATGATGTTATTATTCATAACTCTAGCCTTGAATCTGATCTATATTTTTTTATCCTCTATAATCTACATGCCATGACTCTTTGTATTATGATCTGCCCGATCAATCTATTCCACTAGCTATTTTTTCACTCTCTCTTGATATTCGAGTTGTTGGTTCAAATTGCGATCAAATCCAAGGCAGACACATTACACGGGTGGAGGAGCAGGAAGGTGAAGATGCTTTCAATATTTCTTTTGTGTTTCAAGGTCCTCCGTGTGAAGATGATGTGCTTCCATTCTTGGATGATTTTCAATATGATAATATTAGTAGTGAATCAAATGCAATTAATTCTTTCGATCAATCCATAGCCTTGGGAAACAACCATTCTGATGATGATGACTCTATTTATGTATGAGATCACGAATGCCCGGGTACATCATCTAATTTTTCGATTCCTCAAATTATTTTGATATGACCAAATAAGATCTGAAATATGATCAAGCCGAAGAAAATGTCCCTATTGAAACTTCCTCTTCATCTCATTATCCCTTGTGCTATATCATTTGTGATTCATCTTCTTGCGACAGAGATACTCCATGTTCTTCAAGTTCTTCATCAAATGAGTTAACTTCTCAATTGACACAAGGTGATGAGATTATTCATTATGAAAATGAAAATAATCATATCATCGAGTATCCTTTCCATCTCGTATCACCTCTTGTTTTGCGTGAAGACAGCTCTTAAAATCACCTTGCTCATGAAATTTCTCCATCTCTAGATTTGTGATCAGAATAATCTTTTGGCTTGAGTAACCCGATTGTCAAAGTTGTAAAATATAATCAAGTCAGCGATAGATGTGGCTTCCATCCAATGAGTAGTAGTCATATTGAAACTAGTGATAGTAGACATCCTCACACCATGCACGATTTAGTTAAATCTTCAGGATGTGATTTTACAATCCTTGAAAGTTTTAGGACTTGCCACAGAATCTGGGCACTTTAAATTTTGTTGATGGTTATGTTAAGATCTCACAACTCTAGTAAGACCCTCAAAGTAAGTCAGGTCTGGTTTTCTTCATAAAACTCTTCTTTCTGCATAGTTTCACTTGATGTAAATTCTTTCTTGAAATGTATTTGGCATTGTGGATATGATCTTTCAAACTTTCAAGATTTGATCTCTTATTGGATTCAAGAGGATTCATCTTCATATAAGTCTCATGTATCAAACTAGGGTTTGGAATGAAGATCTCTCATAGAATCATGGAACTGTGAAGTAAATTATTCTAAAGATTATCTTTGGCCAAAGGAGTCATACTTGTCATGCTCTTTTGAAAACAATCAGCGCTTGATCCTTCTTATGAATATTCGTATGCTAATCCTTTTCTTCATCGCACCTAAAATCCTCTTGAGCATCAGTGAATGCATGGATTATTTGAGCATCAGTGAATGCATAAAATTCTTCTTCCCTTATTTTACCCTAGCTGGTTTCATGTGATTGTTATAGCATTCATTTTTACTTCTTTCAACAATTACGGTCATAGTGCAATGTGTAACTAGTCAAAATAAAATGGTTTGTTAAACTCATCACATGAGGAAGATGATTCTATTATGCTGAGAATTTCCAGCGCTGTTCAAATTGATTTATTTTTGGTAATTCCAAACTAAGAATATGATGCTTTTATTATCCCATTTGATCATGATTATGTTTTTTATGACTATCATTAAACTTACTATTTTCCCATCAATACATCCAATGATAGTCATTTTACATCCTTTGATTTTTATAGTTTAACATCTCACTATCCAGGTACTTGTGAAGCAGTTGAAGTACTTCCACATTTTTGGATGGTTATGTAAAGTCCTCATTGTCTTGATAAACCTATTGTATATGATCATATCTATTTCTCCTCACAAGATTCTCATCGTAATCCCATGCCTCTAATTGGAAATCTATCTTTTCAAATATTTTGGATTTTTCAAGAGGATTATCATGAATTTTACGATCCAATCGTTGAATGGTTGGAGCAATCTTACTTGGAAAGCTCCACTGCAAATAAAAAGTTTCAATCTTTCATCACGCTTGCTAAGCAGTTCGGTATAGATGGAGACACATTTGCGGGAAGCTTATGAGGTTTGTTGAATAATGGTTCTCATAAAAAAGGTAAGAAAATAAACTGGTTAGAAGTGGTGGCTATGGCCTATCTTTCTGTTGATAAGAAATACCTTCAAATTTTTATGTAAGCTATTCAATTTCGTATATTTTTTGTTGCACGTCGTTTTATATTTTTTTTAATTGATCGCATCTTTGTGATTGCAGGGCAAGAACAATTACAGTGGCTACATTATAGATTCCATTATACATGACCCCGAACTTCTAGTTGGTTAGGTTAGGAGTAGGTCTAGTTGCATTTTAGTTTACCTACACATTCATCCTGCATTTGTTTCATGTGGTTTGTCTTGTGTTTCCTAGATTATTTACGAAAAATGACTCATGGAGTTTTTTGTTATCTTTTTCAAACTCTCTAAACATGAAAAAGGACTGGGTTTTCACTGTCGTTAGACTCATTAAAACATAAAATAGCAACGGACTTGTCGATCATGGCAAGATCGAGTTTCATTTATCGCTAGACTTGTTAAATTATGAAATAGCGATGGATTCACCCAAAGGGTCAAACTATAGATCAAGCATATGATACCCTCCTCAAGCTTGTTAAAAAATAAAGAGGTATTGGTCAGCAATGACTAGGGAAATTTTGGGAAAAAGAAAAAAACACTTATGGTAGCAGGTCGCTCTTGAACATAACACTTTCACTCCATCATCATGACTTTTGGGTTGGGTAATCTTCTTGACGGTTCATCAGACCTATGGTTCATCATATCATCACTTCGATTTTGGGTCAATGTTGCCAACTCATTACAGTGTCACTGATATGTTTAAGAGAACTCATCCAGTAAATCCTCATCTTTTTACAATACCCATAAACCTTTATTTTCATGATAGTCATCCCTGAACATTGCTATATCAAGTCACATTTTGTCTCTGAAATCATTACTCCCGTTTCGCGATAAAGTTGCTTCCTGTCGACATCAGCTCATCATCCAGGAAGTTTACTTACAAACATCTTCCAGTACCTTAGGGCTTGCTACATCATCGGCAGGTTTCTCGCTTCCGGACCTTCGACTGAAATACTTTGTTTGGCGTTCGACATCAAATCATCTATTCACGCCTTGCAAATTGTACTGCAGTACCTTGAGAGCCATTAACATCAATGGCGGTTTCTCTCGCATTTGTTAACAGCTCACATCATTGGCTAGTAATCAGACGATGTCTTCTCATGTTCGACTTCAAATCATATATTCGCATGGTTAGACTTGTACCTGAACGATCGAGTGAACGAGATAAGAATACCTTGGATCTAGTTTCATCCATCCAAGCTGCGAATTCAGGATTGTTGTACACATCATTTGTACGATGGCTTTACATACAGATCGGCATCCGAACATGGGCCTATATCTATAGGCATGTCTATATCGGGCAACATTCCAATGTAGACGACTTTCTGAATTATGTACATGTTATGATAATTTGTGTTAAGCATGGTTATGCCTCCCTCAACAATTCATGTCCAAGATATAAGATATAATGATGTAATGTATTGCAAATTGATGCAGGTCACCGTCCGCTTCAGATCCTACTCATCACATCGTAAAGCATTTCATCCAAATACTATTATTATTTTGACTTCATGCTTTAGGGGGCAGCTATTATAGGTCAATTTGGGCATCATCCCCCAAGACCTAGTCAAACTGGACATCATCCCCCGGGACCAATGAATAGGGTCTATCATCCCCTTATATTTCAGTTGTTATATGCCCTGAGTGAAGACATTCCATTCATGGCTTCAATTGTGAGATTTCCAAGGTTTGAAGTATATATTATACGACCCACTAACTCACCAATGCTCCTCTGCAAGGGACTAACTGCATTATGGTGCCAATACCTCCATGCAAGGGTGCACTGCAATGCACTCCATGACACTCAAGGGTGTGTTGGTCACCTGGGAGCGATATCATCATTGTTTCGAGAATTTCCACATGGCCAATGTCTTCTAGAAAATTTCATAGGTGTCATACTTTGAATCCCAGTGTCCATCCACCACTTATGAACTTGGAAACATGTCTTGCCTATTATTAGAAAGCCACTTAATGAGAAACTACCATCAGTTTCCCTATAAATTGAGCACTCGTCTAAGTGCTAGGGAGGAAGAATTTTGTGCAAAGTTATGTTGTTGGATTCTCATTTGATAAGAGATTGGAAGTACTGATATGTTCTTGAGATGACGCTGGATGTGATGAGGCTGGAATGAAGTTGGAGCAGGTTGACGACAAATCGATCTATTGGTTGTAATATTCTCCTCCTACTCTATTGATATATGTTCATTTTCTCAATACATATGTCTATATCTTGTGAAATGTATTGTTGATGATGTATGTATTCTCAGATCTAATCAATTTGATTTGATTAAGATAAGTAGATACTTTTATATTGTATGGTGTTTGTTTTTCTCTGTCTTTAATTGCAGGAATTGATCTAGCGGCTTGAGTTGGATTGAGAGCGATGACAATAGCGACAGAAGGTGAAGGAGAGTGAAAGTATCACACGTAGGCTTCTTTCCCTTTCTGTATATCTATTTGTCTTAGAGAAAATAGTAGTTGTCTTTCTTCTATTGTTCTAAGTGAAGGAACACCACACTCAAGGAATTTAGTTTATCCGTAGATTAAAATTCTGTATAACAGTCCTCTCAAGAAGAAGGACAAGGAAGAGAAACATGATCTGCGGGCTGCAACCACAAGGATTGGGGAGGAGGAGTTTGCCATGATTTCCCACATACCTCCAGGGGAGAGTTGGGGTGATCTAGTACTATAGTTCGAAAGCACTGCAGATGCGCAGGATCCTTGAGGAGTCCACCTCTTGGATGATCACCTTACTACAAGAGCCCATATTAGAAGTAGCAGGATGGACCAGTGTCAGTTGGTGCAGAGGAGTGTCGAAGTGACAGTTGCAGTGGCTAGGAGTGTCAGAGACTGAGCAACGCAGAGCGGATTTTGCAGTAGTGCAGTTGGCACAGTGCAGAGTCAACAACAGCGCAAAGGCTTCAGAGGGTCTGAACTCCAGTGACAGATGCATCATGCTGAACACATTTGGTTCAGTATTTTGGATGTTTTTATGTTGCAACAGCAACAGAGTTGCAGTGTAGATGCAGTTGGCAGCAGCATGTAGGGTCAACAGCAATGTTGCAGTGGAGATTCTGTTGGCAGCAGATGTAGGGTCAGCAGCAATGTTGCAGTGGAGATTCTATTGGCAGCAACATGTAGGGTCAGCTGCAGCATCATAGACGAAGCATTTTCACAGTAGTTGGTGGGGACTGATGTCAGACATCAGCAACACAGAGGGAGATGTTACAGAATCGAGGTGATGCTTCAGCAGGTTGCATTACTATAGCACATTCCTCACTAAGAGGGAGTGTTGATTTTTGGTAGCATCGTATGTGCTCTAAGCCTCAAAATTTGCAAGGAGGTTAGGACACATGTATTTCAAAATACCCAGAAATCGTTTTAGGAAACTCCACCTAGAGGAGGTTTTATTAAAATAATTAATTATTTTTAATGGATGCGTAAATCTAAACTTAGGGAATTAAAATAATTAAAGGGTATTAATGAAACTGTGTGAATCTTCTAGAAAAAGACGGAGATCGAGTCAATATGATTTGAGCCATTGATTAGAATCTAATATGGGTCATTGATTTGTCAACAAGAAGATTATAAGGAGGACTTCAATGGGAATTTGGAAGACACATCGAGTGAGATCAAGAGATCGATTTCTCAAGTGAGCAGGGCAGCAGTTGCCAGAGGGATCATCAAGGAGATTTCTTGCAGTGAGGGGCATAGATAGTTTTCCGGTTGGAGATTTCCTGAGTCGGGGATACAACAAAAAGAAGGTAGGGAGAGATCCAGAAGAGGCAATGTAAGAGCCACGCAGAGGTAGCACTGAGCCTGTGAGGAGATCGGCAAATTTGTTGAGGGTCAGATTAGATGCAGTGTCGGAAGTAGGGATGTGAGACCGGAGGGCCAGAGGATCGACTAACCAGCCAGCAGATTGATCAGCGAGAGGGAGTGACGCACTCCCTATCAGTTGTGACCCAGAGCTGCGTAGAGACAATGCAGAGGCAACTTAGGGCTAGCCATTTCGGGGTTGGATCAGTGTCGGATCGACACTGATAGTGTGAGGTATTTCTCACTAATTTTTCTGTCAGTCGGATTCTCTTTATCGAATAGCCAGTAAGGCATCCAAGATTGTATTCAAAACTACTGCTTAATAATACAAACCCTCAGCTGTTGCACAGGTTTTTCCGCATTGGGTTTTTCCGGAACATTGTCCAAAAACAACGGTGTCATTTGTGTGTGTTATTTCTTCTTGCTAAGTTCTTGTTTCCGCATATAATTTGAATTGGTACAGCCTGCAGTTGTATTTACTTCGATATTTACAGTGTAACACAGTAAATAACTTGCATGGAATTAACAAGTAGATGAAGTCATTAGGGAAATTTTGAAGTCTACAATGGGCCTCCTGAGGAAAATGTACAATCAAAATTCACTTTATGAGAAACAATCACATTTTAGAGGATGACATCATCCCTAATGGTTGAGGTGGCATTGCTTGAGTTAAAGGTACTTGTCACATTCTCAATGGTAGATAAAAACTCATGGTTAACCATGGTAGTGCTTTAAGTACTTTTAAAGTCAAAGTAAAGTACTCACAATCAATGTCATTTCACGCATTTTGAATAAAAATATATTATTGTCATTTCATATTTTTTGAAAGAAACAATGCATATCCCTATACATTTATTATATTATATTATATTATTTTTATATAGTATATTAATTAGATGTTATTATACAATTTAAATAATATAAATTTCAATTAATAGCATACAATATAATTAAGAATTGATAAGTTTATATTTATATTTTATTTTAAGTTATTTAAGTACAAAGGACAAATGCATTAGTTGTTCAATGATAATGACTTTTTCTTGAAAATCTCATTCTTATTTATAGTCACATCCATTAAAAAAATATATATATTAATTTTATTTTGGTACAACTTTTGAATTGAATTTAACTATGGTTACATGGATTGTAGTGCAAAAAGTGAATTGCAAATTCATAAATATTATTTTATTGGTTTAGCTATTATTTTATTATTTCCTTAGGAGGCCCATTTTAGACCTCAAAATTCCCCTAATGAATATCGGTTCGCTGCAGTAGGGATTCGGGTAATCGAATTTTCACACGAGCTCATTTCTCCCTCCTTCTACACTACCTTGTGTTGCTCAAATGGATGAGGAAATAATTCCTCTGTCACCTCTTATTTATACACATAAGAGGGCTACTAAAACGTCACCTTTAGGGCTTGAACAACTGTCAACAAACCTAAATAACATTAGGCTGACCTTGACTCCTATGTGCAAACCCAACAAATAACTTCAAAAATTCATCTCATTAAGCACAACTCGGAATTCGACAATTCTCGAAACATTGGATTCTCCTTTCCACCCTCTATCATCTCATGCCATCACATGTCCAAAGTGCTCAATGGAAATGCACCAAAACACGATTGGTGCAAAACCCCAAGCTTGGGTTCCAAGCCCACAAGTGACTCTTGTGGCGCTTCTTGGAGTACCTCCCAAGCTACCCAAAAATCAACACTTGGCTCTGGTGGGAGACTTTTCATATGAAGGAGTAGGACAGGCATAACATTACCTACAGGAGACAGAGGTACCGAAGGAGGGAGAGGGAGTTGGAAATCATGCCTAATAATGAGGCACGTGAGAAGGTAGTGTTAGTAGAAGATATGGTAGAGCACAAGAGTAAGGAGGAAATGGCATTTGATAGCCACTTGAAGGCCCTTAGTGATCTAGCTAAGGGGCAGAAGGAGATGTTGGATGAGTGTGAAAATTTCTGAATCTAAGTTACATAAATCCTATTACAAAAATCTGATTTACATTACCTGCTTGTTTTATATTAATTTAACAAGTTATTTTTTTAATACATCAAGAAAATATTAATGTAAATACACTGCAACCTACACAACTATACAGATCAAGTAATGAAAAATAAATAAAGCATTCAGACAAAGGACACACTTATTTTTGGACAATTGTCCCCAGAAAAAACCAATGTGGGAAAACCGATGCAGTAGCTCTGAGGGTTTATATTATTATGCAGATTTCTAAATACAATCTAGGGTGCCAAATCCGGCTCACCCAATAGAGAAAATCCTCGGCAAAAGTACATATATCCAGAGACAGATATTTCGATTCATCCAGCAACAAAATGAAGAAACCCCAACGTGACTGTGTTGTCCCAAGTGTTGCATAGCGATGGCTGCAGCAAGCTCTACGCTGAGACTGTGTCACCTCCTCCAGGAGCTGCGTCACCTCCTCGTGGGCCTTCCCGGCTCAAAAATCGATCTGCTAAATGGCTGCCTGATCTGCCTCACAAAAACCCTAGCGCAATTGCTCAAGTGACTGTGTCACCCCCTCTTGCTCAATGTCACCCTTCTAGCTCTGCATGAGCCCTATTAGCTCTGCGTCACCCTCTCAAGGGCTGTGTTGTCTCTCCTGGTGCTGATCTGCCTCTCTGCAATTGTATTCTCAGCCTTGAACTAAAGTCTAACTACCAAATTGCCCCTTGCGGCATTGAATTACTCAAATCTGATCTTCGTCCGAGCACTGCTCCATCAGAAGAATTTGATCTCTAAATTCAGTCCCTATGTGTGTTTTCTAACTGAACCTCAAGCCTTCCTTTATACTTTTCCTGTTGATGAATCAACGGTTGCGATCTAATCTCTAATTAACAGCTAAGATTAGAAAAGACTTGATCTTCGTCACTTAGAACATTCTCACCCACATGTTAAATTAATTCACTTTAATTATTTAAATTCCCTAAGTTTTAACTTAGGCTCCATTTAAAATAATTAATTATTTGAATAACTTAACCTCCGGGGGGGATTTCTCCAAACGATTTCTGGGTCTTGGAGATCTCATGTGTTCTAGCCCCTCCACAAAGGTTCGGAGCTAGAGCACATCTGATGCTACCCCAAAAATCAACACTCCCTCTAAGCGAGGAATGTGCTCTAGCAATACTTCTTCACCTGAAGCATCACCCCGATCCATGGCATCGGACCTCTGCGTTGTTAATGCTTGGTTGTTGCCCCTCATCCACTGTGATGTTGCCTTTTGTACTACTGCCCATGACACTGCCACTTGTCACTGTCTCACATGTGCTACATCTCCCTCTCAAATGTTGCATCATGATGCCCATAGCACTGCCATTGTTAACTGCTACACTGCAACTTAGTTGCTGAGAGTTAAGACACTGAAAATACATCCCAAAAACGAGACATACAAGTCAGTCTGTATGCATCTTGATGGTGAAGCTCCCTCCGCTGCTAATCTGTGTTGATCCTCTGATGCTCTGTGTTGTTGTTGCTCTGCACTACGCTGCACCTTCGTGCACTACGTTGTTGCTGCCTCTGCTCTGCACTGCTTCAGTCTTCAGTGTCCTAGCTCTGCCAATGTTGCTCCATCATCTCTCGCACCCACTGACTCCTATCATTCTGCCATTGTCATTAAGAGCTCCCATAGTCGTATGTGATCCAAGAGTTTCGGCACTTCAACAATCCTGCGCCACCACTACAGTTCAAAGAACTACGGATCAATGTCGCCCCACCTCTTCTCTCAAGGCACATGAGCACTCATGGCACAATCATCATCATCCTTCATTGCAGTAGCCTTCAGATCCGATTCTTCTTTGTCGTTCTTCTTCAGAGGACATTGTGTGGCGAAATTTCCTAATTCTCCACACCTAAAACATCTAACCTTCGAGAGGTCCTTCTTCTTCCTTCTCTATTTTCCATGTTGTCCCTTGGATGTGAGAGCTACATCTTCCTTTTCCTCCTCCTTGATTTCCATCCCCGTGCTGCTTCTTCCAGCCTTGTTCAACCTTCTGATCTCTTCTTGTCGAAGAGTTGCCCACATCTCTTCCCAATTCAGAAGAGCTGCTCTGCCCAAAATGCCCTGGACAAAGTTCTCCCAGTCTTCAGACCATAAGACCATCATCTGGTGTAGCCCCTACAAAAGCTAGTTGATCTCGTATCACTTGCAATCTGATAAGGAAGGGGTTGATCTCCTCTCCCTTCTGCATCTGAAACAGTCTCAGTTGATTCTCAAGCAACATCTTCCGCTGGACGGAAGTTCTCTGGTACATAGTGGTCAAGGAAGCCCACATTTCCCTTGTCGTGTTCTTATTGGCAATATGTGGGATCACATGATCCTTGACTCTGTCCATGATCAAGCATTTTTCCTTCGCTTGAGCCTCCTCGTACTTCTTGAGAGGATCAGCATCAATAGGAAGAGAAATTGAATTCAAGACATGATCCTTGATGCGATGTTCATCCAAAACAGACAAGATCTTGTCCTTCCAGATGACAAGGTTGGAAGCTCCATCCAACCTATCTTGATCCTTCGGTCCATGTGCGGCCATCATTGCTCAACAATAAAATGTTGAACTGGTTCTCTTCTCCCTCTTTTGTTGTTGCACCAGCAAAACTCGAATATGGGTTTCTTTGGCATTAGAAACCCTCTAAGGAACAAGCTCCCTCTGAAAATCGATTTCCTTTAAGGAAACCCTCCTGCCAACTGATGTCGAAATACTCCTTTCCGATCACTCTTTGCTGCTGATCAACACTGGATCTAGACTTCTTGGCAAGAAGTCTTCTGAGGAACTGCTTCCCTCTACTTTTCCACTGCCCCACTAGACACAGTTCTGCATCAACAGAAACAATGCCCTACCAGCAACTCCAAAAGAAAATCGAACTGCACTTCCAACCACGGCAACTGAAAAAAATTGAGGCTCAAAACCTCTGCACTGGCCCAGCAAAAACTGTGTTGCCTCTACTACAGCTACAGCGTCACCCTAGTTGGTTGAAGCAAGCTCTGCGTGAGCCCCTCTAGTAACTGAGTCACCCTTCCTCTACCTCTTTCTGGTTCAGCGTTGTCACTCGGGACAGTTGCCTTCCTGTAGCAAATTTGTCTTCGTCCTTTCGCTGATGGCTTCAGCTCTACTTGATCTACAACAGCTCTGATACCATGTAAAAATTTCTAAATGTAAGTTACAAAAATCCTATCGCAGAAATCTGATTTACATCACCTACTTGTTTTACATTAATTTAACAAGTTATTTTCTGAATACATCAAGAAAATATTAACGTAAACACAGTGTAGCCTACACAACTATACAAATCAAGTACTAAAAAATAAATGAAACATTCAAACAAAGGACACTTATTTTTGGACAATTGTCTTCGAAAAAAACCCAACGAGGGAAAATCGGTGTAGCAGTTCCTTGGGTTTATATTATTATGCAAATTTCTGAATACAATCTAGGGTGCCAAATTCGGCTCACCCAACAGAGAAAATCCTCGGCAGAAGTACCTCTATCCAGAGACATATATTTCGGTTGATCGAACAACAGAATGAAGAAATCCCAAGGTGACTGTGTTGTCCCCAGTGTTGAACGGTGATGGTTGCAGCAAGCTCTGTGTTGAGACTGCGTCACCCTCCTCGTGAGCCTTCCCAGCTCAAAAATCGATCTGCTAAATGGCTGCCTGATCTGCCTCACAGAAACCCCATCGCAGCTACTCAAGTAACTATGTCACCCCCTCTGGCTCTGCGTCACCCTTATGGCTCTGCGTGAGCCCTGCTAGCTCTGTGTCACCCTCTCAAGGGTTGCAATGTCTCTCCTGTTGTTGATCTGCCTCTCTGCAATTGTATTATCGGCCTTCAACTAAAGTGTTGATCTTCATTTGAGCACTGCGCCGTCATAAGAATTCGATCTCTAAATTCAGTCTCTGTGTGTGTTCTCCAACTGACCCTTAAGCCTTTCTTTATACTTTTCCTGTTGATGAGTCAACGGTCATGATCTAATCTCTAAACGACGACTAAGATTAGAAAAGACTTGATCTTCGTCACTTAGAACATTTTCACCCACATGTTAAATTAATTCACTTTAATTATTTAAATTCCCTAAGTTTTAACTTAGGCTCCATTTAAAATAATTAATTATTTGAACAACTTAAGCTCGGGGTGGAATTTCTCCAAACGATTTCTGGGTCTTGGAGATCTCATGTGTTCTAGCCCCTCCACAAAGTTTCGGAGCTAGAGCACATATGATGCTACCCCAAAAATAAACAATGAATTCAAGCAGTCGAATAGGCACAGGAGCATTAATCATGATTTCCTATTTAAAGAGACTTTTGGGGCCTCACAACAGTATGACCACCCTTCACCAGCCACTCACCCACCAACTTTCAGCAGGCCAACTAGGACCACGTTGCCTACTTTCCTACCCTCAGCACCTAGTGAGCAAGGTGGACAGGATGACCAGATGCTCATGGGAGAGTATTTCAGGGAGTGGCAATCCATGGGGGAAGATTTCAAGGCAGCCTTGTCCTTCAGAGATTATTGTCAACTCAAACAGAATAAGAAGGGCAAGAACAATGGAGGTTCGGGCACACAAAGCTCAGAGTTGCAGCACACTGTTGGGAGGATGTATTTCCCCACATATGATGGCATTACCAAGTGCACAGCTCGAGCTTAGGTGAAGTTGGATACTTATTTCCAACTTAATCGGATGACGGACGTGGAAGCCATCAAAATGGCCACCTTGCACTTAGAGGGGGAGGCACACCGTTGGTGGCTTCATGGCTTGTCCACTTTAGGTCATGCCAGCGTGACCTCCTATTAGGATTTCACATGGAGAGTGGTGGAGTGTTTTGATCGGAGAGACCCGGAGGCTCATTTCAGGGAGTTGACCCAACTTAGGTAGATTAGTCAGCTAGAGCATTATATATCGGAGTTTTTTAGGGTTTTAGTTATGGTGTCAGACTTGTTTAATGCTAGGAGAGTGTATACATTTATCGAGGGGTTACTTGAGCCATTGCGTGGACTGGTTAAGTCTCGCAGACCCTCTACCTTACAGGAGGTCGTGACCTGTGCCAGAGATTTGTAGAGGGGGCATCCCCAAGACTAGGGCACCCATTCCATCACGTACTCCCTACCCACAGAAGGGGAGTGACACTAGACTCCCACCAAAGCGAGCAGCCCAAGGGCATGGGCAGTTAAATGAGGAGACCAAGAGAGACCTCTAGAGGAGGAAACCAAGATTTACTTGTCGGGAGCCATGGGCAGCAGGGCATCAGTGCACAGCAAGCAAGGCCCACTACATCAAGGTCTTCTCGAATAGTGACCAAGAGGATGATGTGGAGTTGGAGCATGGCGGTGGAGACAGCGAGGTTCAGGCAGAGAGGGGACCACCACTACCACCACTGCTTGGGGGAGCACCTTTTGTACCATCTGGGGGAGTCCTTGCTTCATTGTGTGGGATTCCTAAATATTTGACCTTGAGGATACGAGGCACAGTGTAAGGACAACGTGTCTCAGTCTTGGTAGACAGTGAAGCCACCCATAATTTCATTGATACTCATATGGTCCATAGGAGGGGTATCACCATAACGGAGTTCAAGGGGTTTTCAGTTCTAGTGCCTAGGGACAGGACTATGCAGTGCACCCGGTATGTTCCCGCTTTGATAGTGACCATGGGAAACTACTTGATGACAAACAATTTCTTTGTTGTGGATGTACCAGACACCAACATAGTGATGGGTGTCTAGTGGCTCTACTCCCTTGGCCGGGTCACCACGGATTGGAGGAAACTAGAGATGGAGTTCACCAAGTCGGATGGCAAGTTGGTAGTCCTTTGGGTAATGCATTTTTATCCTCCACAGGTTGTTTCAACGCATAGGATGGAGGCTAGCTTGAGGCATGGGGATATAGCATGGACAATGGAGTTGAGGATTTCAGAGGTTCGGGGACAGCCCAAGCCACCATACCCAGACATGCAGGCCATATTGGACAGGTACCTGATAGTGTTTTGGGACATTCCTCCAAGGCAACCACCTGATAGGGGGTTTGATCACACCATTGAGCTAGAGCCTAGAGTGCAGGAAGTTATCACTACTCCTTATAGGCATCCCAAGGCCTACAAGAACGAAAGTGAGTGCTCCATTAAGGAGTTGTTAGTGTTGGTTCACATTAGGTTGAGTTCTAGCCCCTTCGCTTCCTCGGTAGTTCTGGTGAAGAACAAGGATGGAACTTTGTGCGTGTGCATCAATTACATGATGCTCAATAAGAAGACTTTGTAGAACCGCTACACCATCCCGTGCATTGATGAGTTGATGGACGAGCTTACAGGAGCCAAGTACTTCTCTAAGATAGATTTGCACTCGAGGTACCACCAGATCAGGGTGAGGGATCAGGACATCCCCGAGACGGCTTTCATTTGCCACTATGGGAATTTTGAGTTTTTGGTTATGCCCTTTGGGCTGACCAACGAACCTGCCTCTTTCCAGTCATGTATGAACCATGTGTTCCGTGGGCAATTGCAGAAGTTTGTGCTGGTGTTTTTCGATGACATCATGATTTATAGCAGGACGTGGGAGGAACATTTGCAGCACCTACAGGTGGTGTTGCGTATTTTGGAGCAACAGTTTTACGCCAAGTTGTCCAAGTGTGAGTTTGAACTGACCGAGATTCTCTACTTGGGACACATTATTGGCGCAGATGGAGTGAGAGTACAAGAGGAGAAGTTTAGGGCCATATGGGATTGGCCCAAACCCCGGAACGTGACAGAGTTGAGGGGATTTTTGGGCATATGCACCTACTACCGGAAGTTCGTAAAAGGCTTCTCCTAATTGGTCGCTCCCCTCACAGATGTGACAAAGAAGGGGGCTTTAGCATGGACTAATGGAGCACAGTCAGCATTTGATCACCTCAAGGAGGTGATGAGTAGTTTCCCAATTTTGGCACTCATGGATTTCACGCAGTAGTTCACCTTGGAGTGTGATGCATCAGGAGAGGGGGTTGGTGCAGTATTGTCTCGGGATGAACACCCCATCGCTTTCGAGAGCCGGAAGCTCCTTCCGCATGAGAGGTCGTATTCTATTTACGACAAAGAGATGTTGGCCATCATGCATGCATTGGCCAAATTCCAGCAGTATTTGGTGAGCAACAAGTTTCGAGTGAAGACGGACCACAATAGTATTCATCGCTTTATGGGGCAACAGGGCCTCAATGACAGACAACAGAGGTGGGTCAGCAAGGTGCAGGCCTACGATTTCGATATTTGAGTATGTCAGAGGCAAGCACAAGGTGGTAGCGAATGCACTATCTAGGAAACTCGCAGCTCTTTCACTCATGAGCCTTTTACAAGATTGGAAGGCGCAGTTGTTGATCGAGTACTCCAAAGATCGAAGGGCGTGTGAGATTTTGGAGGGTACACACACAGATGAGCACTACAGGGTGATGGTCGAGGTCATATACTACAAGGGGTGCATATTCTTGGTGTCGGGCTCGCAGTTGAGAGAGAGGATACTCCAGGAAGCTCATGATTCCCCATTATCAAGGCACCAGAGTTTCAGGAAGACATATATGACAGTCAGGGAGTGTTTCACCTAGAAGGGCCTCAAGTAGGATGTGTTGAGATATGTGCAGGAGTGTGAGACATGCCAAAGGAACAAAGGGGAGCTTACCCATCCAGCTGGGTTGTTGCAGCCACTCCCTATCCCTGAGGAGAAATGGGAGAGTATCTCCATAGATTTTATCAAAGGGCTCCCAAAAGTGCAGGGGAAGGATTGTATATATGTGGTGGTAGACCGGTTGACCAAATATGCTCACTTCTTCACCATACTGACCCGGTATACAACGTCACAACTGGTTGAGTTGTTCTTTAGGGAGGTCTTTCATTTGCATGCAGTCCCTAAGACTATAGTCAGTGACAGAGATAGACGGTTCATGGGAGCATTTTGGTAAGAGCTTTTCAGATTAGTGGGCACTAAACTCACCTCGTAGCACGAGTTACCATCCGCAGGTTGACAGTCAAATTGAGAGGGTTAACAAATGGTTAGAGGGCTATATTAGGAACTATGTGACCAAGCAGCAAAGAGCATGGATTCGGTGGCTAACCTACGCGATTACTACTACAACACCACCCATCACATGTCCATTGGTATGTCACCATTTCGTGCCTTGTATGGTTATGATGCTTTGTCTTTTGTTGACACTGTTTTTGGAGACAGTCGGACCCCAAAGGCCAAAGATTGGATCCAAGAGAGCCAAGACATCCTTAAGGCTCTCAAGGACAACATATTGACAGCTCAAAATCAGCAGAAGATGTATGCAGATATGCACAGGATGTAGAGACAGTTTGAGGGGGACTTGGTTTTCTTGTGACTACAGCCATATCACCAGTCCACATTGAAGCAGAAAGGGGCCGAGAAGCTACAGCCACATTTCTATGGGTCGTATAGGGTGATTAGGAGAGTTAAGGAGGTGGCCTATGAGCTGGAGCTTCCCCCGGGGAGCAAAATCCACAATGTCTTTCATGTTTCATGCCTCAAGAAGGTATTTAGGCAGCAGGTGACGGCATTTGTGGAGTTGCCTCCAATTGATGATGAGGGGCATCTGGTCTGGAGTCGGAAGCCATTCCGGAGACTAGGGAAAGGAAGCTAAGGAGCAGAACTATCAGAGAGTTTTAGTGTGTTGGAGGAGCTTACCAGATAAGGATGCCACCTGGGAGGGTGAACACATACTTGAGCATCCAGCACTGAAGTTGCTTGGGGTCAAGCAACATTTGGGAGGGGAGGTCTGTAATGTCCCCTCCTAAATTAATTTGTCACAAGTTCATTTTCCACAATTTTGACATTTTTGGAGGCCATGGGACCCACAAAATTTTGAGTTAAAGACTTGGGAGGAAAAGGGAGGTCGTAATGTTTTTTTGGTGGAGCGTGGGGGCCGGCCACCCACATGAAGGAAAAACGCACTTTCCCAAGGGAAAAGTTCGAATAGCCAAGGAGGGAAGTCAAAAGGCTAGATGGGGGGGAGGGGGGGGGGGGGGGGGCGCGCATGTGGGAAAGAAGGCCCACGAAATTATAAATAGGAGAGGCTTAGCCTCATTTGGAGATATTTTTCCAATCGAACTCACTCTAGTTGCTCGATTTGCTTAGTTGGGTCACTTGTTGTTTAGCATCGAGTTTTCCAAGCAGAGAACTCACCCTTTCTTCGATGGACTTCGAGTGCCACCCTAGGGAGGTCCCATCATACCATTTTGGAGAGGTGGAGGGGAATCAGTCAGCGATTTACCCAGATAGTGCGTATTTTAGGAGGACGCGGGAAGGGAATACGTGGGAGTTGTTTCAGGGGTCTTTCGAGGTGAAATTGCTGGGAGAATTTTGGTAAAGGAGCTTCAGTGGGATACTAGACTTTGGGAGGAGTTTGGGAGTAGGAGATGGGTGCTTCAGAGAAATACAAATTGCAGCTTCCAGGACCAACGCAAAAGCCTCTCACTGGGCAAACGTGGGAGTTTGTGGGTGAGTTGTGGGGCAAGAGTTTGCTAGGAGAAATAAGGAGAACCTTTGGGGGAGAGCATCTCAGCATTTTTGGAATGATTTGGGAGGGATTTTGCTGGAGTTGCAAGCAGACCGAATTTTCCAGCAGCTGGAGGAGGTGTGGTACTTGGGGGCCGAATTTCAAGGGTCAAAACCAAGCCAAACCCTTTCTGGGTTTTGGTGTGTTTTGTTTGAGGAGCTTGGGGTTAATTTTGTGGAACTTTTTGAGCACCGAAGGTGGGTTTCTAGCAGCATCTTTCCAGCAGACAATGCAGTTTTACTGGGGCAGCGTAGGGCATCATTGTCGCAATTGATTCTACCATATGGGCTTGACATTTTAACATCTGGGCTTTCTCACACTTACCATTGAGGCAAGCCCAGGGGCACTTCTTCAACACTATTGTACTATTGCTCCCGTTTCTTAATAAAATGGCTCAGCTGGTTATCTGTTGAAGATTGTAACTAGGTTCAGTCTTCATAAATTATACTAGAGTCAAAATATAATGTACTTATCAAAAGAATAAAGAAAAAGCATTTATATTATTATTAAATGACTTATTAAAGCATGGGTTTCATGCTTAGGTCATATTATTTTAGGTCTAGGATTTATTCTGAGTTTATAGAGTCATTACAGATTTAAAGTGGCCCTTCTTGGGCTTTTGAATCGTGTAAAAAGGTTTAATATTGAGTCAAAAATGAATTATGGTACCTCCACACCAAGTCGGCCTTAAAGTGATCAAGTCAGCCTCAACTCAAGGAATTCAAGCTCATCTCAAGCCTATATATACAAGTAGATCGAACTCATTTGGAGCATCATCTCTCACAAAGAAATTTGATATCTACTGATGCATTGGAAAAAGTGTGAAGTCAAGAAAGGAGCCAAAAGGATTGTGAGATTGGACAAGTTGAAGAAGTGAAGGAAAATCGAAATTTTGGTCTCTCTCTCTCTCACGTACCCTAGATTGGAAGATCGAAGTTCTTCATTGTTTTGTTGTTGCCAATTGTTGCATGTTGTTGCTGACAAGAGAAGAATAGGTCAAAGTTGTTTCTATTGGATGTTGGTACCTTGAGAAGTTGTATTGGGTCAAAATCGAACTCCCTGAAGCAAGATCGAAGTCTCAAAAGAAAAGTCAAAGGAAGTGTTGCATAGTGTTGCTACTGTTGTTGTTGCTTCCAGGTCGAAAGTAGGATCAAGAAGAAGGTTGACTTGGTGTGTAGGAAGTGTGAGTCAAGGTCTAGAATCTCAGGAAAATTATTGAAGGAAGAATTACTGACTGGGTTTTCCCCTAGAGTGGGGTTTTTCCCTGGTTGTCTGCCTATATCTGGTGCCCTTGATCTATGTGTTATTGCTTTGATATTTTCTTGATGAACTAACAATAAAGAAGATAATAAGCAATTAATAAGAATTAAAGAACATCACAAGTAAATTATCAAGAACAAGAAAATATTTATGCCTCTCTCAATTTCTAATATGGTATCAGAGCTTTGGTGAAGAAAGAAGGAAAAGGCAGTCGCAAGGAATTGATCAAGGAATCATAAGAGGAAGCACTTTAAGGAAAGAAGTTTCACTATCTTCAAGAAAAATGTCTAACACGATGAAGGGAGAGAACAAGCTTGAAGGAGCATCAAACTACAGATCTTGGAAGAAGAGGATTGACCTCATCCTTGAAAAGAACAAAGTATTAGATGTGGTGAAGGGAAAAGTAAAGAAGCCTACAAAAACACTCCAGTGATGTTGATAAGATGAAATACAGGGAATTGGAATTGGTGGCCATGACTAATGGTTGAAGGCATAAAGGACAACCTTGTCCCTTACATAGCTAACATTGACCATGCTCAAGAAATGTACGAAGCCTTGTCAAAACTATTCACCATCAAGAACATTGGGAAAGTAGCAAGCTTGAAGAATGAACTAAGGACCACCAAAATTACTAAGGAAGATATTGTGATTACTTTCTTTGTGAAGATAACAAGAATAAGAGATGGTCTTCTTGCCATTGATGAAATAGCGTGAGACAAGGAACCTGTGATCACTTCCTTATTAGGATTGCCACCTTCTTGGAATGCTTTTGCTTCAGGTCTTAACAGTTGGAAAGAAGCTCCAACTTTTGAGGAACTATGGATTTCCTACAGTCAAGAAGAGTGAAGGATCTCATTAGCAACCAACAATGAAGAAGTTTCAAATGCCTACATTTCTCATCACAAAGTAAACTTTGAGAAGGGGCCAAGAAAGAAGGTTGACATGTCCCAAGATAGAATGCTATCATTGTCATAAAATGGGTCACTATAGAAGTGAGTGTCGCGACAATCCTAAAAATAAGAAAAGAGAGAGATCATGCAAATGTGGTTGAAGAAGCCTCTCCCAAGAGAGTGAAACCCGAAAAGACTGACATAAGGGACTTACACTACTAATCCCTTTGATCTTAGTCTTAAATATGTCATTTGTATATTTTATATTTATTTGTAGGTTTAACATATTTTTTGAAAAGACATTTTCTTGTTTTATAAGTTTTTTGGTATCCCTCAAAGCTTTGGAGGGAGCCCACAACAACTCCTCAAGATAAGTATCTCATTCCTTCTCAGTTTTGGTTTCATATACTTGTTTAAAGTTTTGATTATATTAAATACTAATCATCTTTGTACCTTTGATTCCTCGTCTAGGAAATAACTTGCTAAATGGTCAAGGATCATGAGAAAAAGCCTCAAGGATTAATAAAGAAGGCCTCACAAGACAAAGCATTGGAGTTAAAAAGGTTTGTCAAGAAACAAAGGTATGTCTTAGATGATAAAGCTTTGTTATTATCTTTGGCATATCCATTCTACATTACTAACAATTGTTATGACTATCTCTCCTTAATCTTAAAGATTCTTGTTTGGGATGATTCATCATCTGATAAATCTACCCACCTTATATCTTTAATTGTTTGTATAAAAGAACCCTAAAAAGGTTCTCTAGAAAACCCTAACCTAAGGGTATGTTATTAATGTGTGAAACCCTAAATCTACTTAGGGCTATTGATGAAGTAATTGCTATTATGATGATGTCATGTTTGGGATCTTGGTATGATCATGAAAATTTAACTTGTTAGGGTTGAAATGATGTTGTATGAAACCCCAAACCTTTGAAGTATTGATAAAGAAGGGTTTGTTATAGTATAAACTAAAATCCTAAATTCTTAGGGTTTGGTTGGGTATATAAGCAATACTCTTGTCTTTATAGTAACATCCTAGGGATAAAACCCTAGGTATGTGTCCATTCTTTTGAAACCTTAGCTTGGTAAATATATGTCTAATTTATTAATATTGCCCAACATATGAAATGCTCATGTTTAACAATGATTTCCTAGATATGTGTGTTGACCTAATTACTAATGGTCATAAGTCCTAGGGTTTGGAAACAAGCCCTAGTCAAAGTTTGAAGTTCTAGGATGATGTTGCTTGGAAATCTAGGGTTTTACAGCTAAATTGTTGTAGTAGTTAAAATCTCTAGTATGTATAACAATCTGAAATCTATCTAGTGATTGCTGAGAATTTGTAGATGGAAATCTAGGGTTTACATCGAACCCTAGTAGAAGTTATTCATGTTAAGATTGTTTTGATTCATGTATGAAATCTAGGGTTTACATAAAATCCTAGTGGGAAATCTAACATGTGAATTCTGAAAGTTAATGGATACTTTTCTTTTCTTTTGACTTATTTCTAGGGATCGCTATATGACAAAACTTGTCTTTTGTCATCTTAATTAAGTTGATGATGTGGTTTAGGGTTTGTAACAAAACCTGGGCTAGAAGTTGAAGTATTGAAGTATAGTCTCTTGTTGATTATGTTTGTAAAGTCTAATGCTTCCACTACTATCATATTTCGTTATGATTAACTTCATGCTTCTATAGATTTGGTTGTATTTGATGTCTAAAGTTGTGCAGGTACATCATATTCAAGTTGGTGAAGATCTCCATAAGAAAAGACGATATGTTAAGTATGATGAGAAGGATGGAAGCCATGAAATATTCTCCAACACCAAAGGAAGAAGTTAATCTCTCTACATTAAGAGGGAGCCTGGATAAAAGAAATTTCCTTGGTTAAGAGGGAAGGCATAACATATTTTTTTATTGGAGAATACATTCTGAAAGATATGTTGTTCCATGTGAAGTAGGAAAAGGAATCTTCTCTCAAAGATTCGATTAAATAGTCCTATTGAGATAAGTTGAAAAGAAACATCGAGACCCCAAAGGTTTGTTTTTGATGATGTATATTTGAAAGTGTATTACTGATTGGGGTTGTGCTTGTACAGGTAAATCTCTCGAAGGTTTGATAAACATAATGACTACCAATCAATTTGATCGGGAGAGATTTGTTGTTGAGGCTTTGAGAGAGAAGCATTGCATGGAAAGGACATCGGGTCGGCATTTTTCTTTGATGTCTAGTAAAGAGGGTGGCATCAAGTTGATGTGCGCCTAGTTCCCTGGGTTGACGGTTAGTAAGTAAGCATGATGGTACCTATAGAGGCTGAAAGCTTTAGTCCATCTTAGTCCCACTTGGATAAATTGCCTTGGTTAGGAATCTAGTCCATGGCACTGCGGTGCCTAAACTGTTGAGAGACTAATTGATAGAATGCCCTGGTCATGAATCTAGTCCATGGCATTGAGGTGACTAAAAATTCTTCATAGTTCACATAGTTGAGATCTTCTGTGTACTTGTATATTATGAATACCTCCCTAGTTAAGAGGGAGTGTTGAAGATTGTAACTAGGTTCAGCCTTCATAAATTATACTTGACTCAACATATAATGTACTTATCAAAAGAATAAAGAAAAGAAAAAATTATAATATTATTAAATGACTTATTAAAGCATGGGTTTCATGCTTGGGTCATATTATTTTAGGTCAAAGTCCACATTGTGGACTTCTAGGATTTATTCTGAATTTATAGAGTCATTAAAGATTTAAAATGACCCTTGGGCTTTTTAATCATGTAAAAAGGTTTAATATTGAGTCAAAAATGAATTATGGTACCTCCACACCAAGTCGGCCTTAAAGTGATAAAGTCAGCCTCAACTCAAGGAATTCAAGCTCACCTCAAGCCTATATATACAAGCAGATCAAACTCATTTGGAGCATCATCTCTCACACAGAAATTCAATATATGTTGATGCATTGGAAAAAGTGCGAAGTCGACAAAGGAGAAAAAAGGATTGCGAGTTTGGACAAGTTGAAGGAGTGAAGGAAAATCAAAACTTTGGTGTCTCTCTCTCTCTCATGTGCCCTAGATTAAAATATCGAAGTTCCTCATTGTTTTGTTGTTGCCAATTGCTGTCAGTTGCTGCTGCCAAGAGAAGAATAGGTCGAAGTTGTTTATGTTGGATGTTGGTACCTTGAGAAGTTGTACTGGGTCAAAATCGAACTCCCTGAAGCAAGATCGAAGTCTTTTCACCAAGATCGAAGTCTCAGAAGCAAGGTCGAAGGAAGTGTTGCATAGTGCTGCTACTATTGTTGCTGCTACCAGGTCGAAAGTAGGATCAAGAATAAGGTTGACTTGGTGTGGATGAAGTGTGAGTCAAGGTCTAGAGTCTTAGGAAAACTATTGTAAGAAGAATTACCAACTGGGTTTTCCCCTAGAGTGGGTTTTTCCCTAGTTATCGGCCTATATCTGGTGTCCTTGATCTATGTGTTGTTGATTTGATATTTGCTTGATGAACTAAGAATTAAAGAACATCACGAGCAAATAATCAAGAACAAGAAAATCTTTCTGCCCTTATGATTTTATAACATTATCATTTATGGTCTTTGCATGGGTGTGCACTGAATGTTTAAATTTTATGGTGTTGTATTTAGTGTTTGCTTTGCATATCATTGTTTTTCATAGTTTGGGACATTACAAAAATACAACTCTTGGTGTTGGAACACCTAATCCTCCATGGGTAGGTGTGGAATGCGAAAAGTTACAATGGAGTCCAAGTGACCTTGGAATGTGAAACCAAGAGTCACACCATTGTACTATAAATGTACATCATGTATAATGGAAAAATAAGAAAGCCTCACGCTTATCTTTCATTGTGTGTTGAGTCTCTTGTGTGTGTGTGTTTATTCTTCTCATACAGCATGTGAGTGCTTAACATGGTGTTTAACATGGTATCAGAGTTGAGAAGTCCATAACCAGCTCAACCTTGAGTGAGCCATTTGTGTTTATGGCCTGTGCATATCTGCAAAAATTCTTGGCATTTTTGCAGCACTCAGAGTTTCTATAGCAGACATTTTGTCGCATTCAAAAATTGGCAACATTCAGAATTTGTTTTGAAGAAGAGTAGCAGTGGTTTTGAAAAAGAGCAGCACTGCACATCTGAAGGTTGATTTCTTCCTGCAATTTCTGCCCATTAAATTCTGCATTTTGGAGAGTTGTTGGAAAAATTGCTTAAAGTTGATTCCTGAAGAAGTTTATGAGTTTTTTAGTGAAAAAAGATTTCTGAGTATTTTTAAATTCTGCATTTTTGAGCTGCTGGAAAATAGTTTAAAGAGGGTTTTTGAAGATATTTCTGAGTTTTCACTGAAAATTTTCTGAGATTTCTGAGTTCTCTAACTCTACAAATTCTCCAATTTTCTGCTGCTATATCGCCCTATGTAATATTCTAAAAAATTCTGGGGTTTTTTTGTGAAAATTTCTGAGCTTCTGGACTGCATTTCTCTGCTGTTGTTTTAAATTCAGTCTCCTCTCTGCTGTAATTTAAAAAATAAAAAAATAAAATAAAAAAATAAAAAAATAAAAATAAAAATTTATGAGCTCCCTCTCAAGCTCTCGGCCTTTCTACCCTCATCCCTACGCTCCCTATGCCGCTCTCACTACGCAGACAACACTCCTTCCCTTGCGCTATCCCCTATCCTCCCATCACTCAACAGCACTCTCCCCTCACACATCTGCGCCCTCGCTCCCTCTCACTGCAACAGCGCTTCCTATCTCCCTAACTCGCTCCCCCATGCCCACGCTATCACAGCGCTCCCCACATCGACCTGCGCCCTCACTTTTACATCACCCCACGCCCAAACCCATCCCCCCTTACCTGCACTCCACACTCTCTAATCCACACTTCCTCACCCGGCCTTACAGCCCTCAATTCCTGCCCTCAGCTCTCATAGCCAGCCACTCCAATCTCCTCACACTCCGCCCTCTCCTCATACACTGACCCCCCGCCTACAGCTTCCCACTACACTCTCGCGCACTCTCTGCAACCCTCTGCCCACGGGCTTCAACACATCGAACTCTCCCCATTCTTCACACCCGTCCCCTCAACCGTCGACACTCCCCTTCCCAACCCATTTCCCTTCCCCGACCCCTCACTATATGCTCAAACCACCCTCTGCAATACCCTCACAGCAGCAGCCTTCCTCTCCTCTACCCAACACTGCAATACGACGCTCCCCATTCCATTACAGCCTTTAAAAATTTCGATTCCCTTTTAAAAAATCGTTTTATTTTTAAAAAATAATTCCCCCCTCTCCCTCCCTTTCAACTTGGCCATTCGGCCTTCTCATTCTAAAATTTGATTTTTTATATTTTAAAGATACTCATTCTCTCCCCATTTTAAATTAATCCATCTCCTTTAAGTTTGCCCCCTTCCCCCATATTTTTCACTTTCCCTTAGTTTGTCCCCCCCGCTCCATTATTTTAATTTCCCTTCCCACTTTGATTTTTATTACAATCCCTCTTTCAATTTTTTTTAATTAATCCTAATTATAAAAAATTTATTAAAAAAAAGAGAGAGAGAGAGAGAGAGAGAGCAAGGAAGAGGAAATGAACAGCAGAATTGAAGAAATGGCATGGACTATATTTAGAGAAAAGTGAATTTGACATTGTGTGATTTGTGGCATAAGGGTGATTTTCTGAAGAAATTGACATTTGAAGACGAGTTGTTATTGGTGCAAAACAGCGCTTTGAAGGAAAATTCAGCTGCCTTAAAGGCCTCTTGCACAAGTGTTTTCAGCTGCACATTTACAAAATATTTTTGCAGAGATATTGACATTGTATTGTGAGTGGAATTTGCATCTTCTTCATAGTTGCAATCAGTAATTTTTGAGTTGTTGATGTAACTCATTGTTGATTGCCCTCCATCATTTGAGGAGCACACTTTGTACTTTGAGATTTCCATAGTTGGAAATTCTTTAGAGTCATTTGAATTTGTTTGAAGCAAGTTGCATCACATTGTAAACGGGTGCATTTTCGGTTGAAGCCGACACCCTTTATTTTGAGCCTAAGTTGTTGAAATGGCTAAAATCAATGAGGCATTAGTGTTGTTGAATAACCTCATTCATTCAAATGTTGATGATGTGATAAAAATGAGCAAGGATGCTCTTTGTAACATTCAAAGTTGTTTGCAAAATGCACAAGAAAAGATTGAGTTTTTGCAGTTGGAAACTCAGCTTCAGCAAGACGAACTTCAGCAAAAGAGTCACCATTTTGACCCTATTTATGTTCAGAAGATTGTGAAGGACTCTCATCAGAAGAAAGAAGATAAAGTTGCAGTTGATCCACATTCAGTGCCTTGTACTAGAGCAAATGTACATGCAGATGCAGCAGCTCATCCTGCACTTCTCAAGCCCATCATTAGACCTTGGGAAGAGCTTGTCCACAACAAGCATAGAACTGGTCTTGGATATGACAAGGATGTATCCTTTCATATTCCAGACTACACCAAGCCCATCATATTTCAGAGTGTTGGATCCCTATATGACAGTTCACCTGCAGTTGTTCCAGATCCTGCTCCACTTCCACAACAACAGATTGTGAAATGCCAACACTGTGACCGAGTTGGCCATATGAAAGATCATTGTTTTAATCTTCATCCATGCAAGCACTATGGTCGGCACACCCATTCTTCAGACAGATGCTTCAGAAACAAGCCTCCTGCAAGAACAAAGATTCATCTTGGATGGATCGCCTCTTGGCAATGGGCATCAGCAGCCAAGAAGATGTTTAAGACACATGTCAAAACTTGTTCATGGATATTGAACAAACTTGCAGTTGAGTTTTCGCCATCATCTCACCTTGTCCCTGACAGGGGGGAAAATGGTGGTCACGTACAAGCTTCGACGTCAGATCAAGCAAACCTGAGCCACAATCTCTCATTCCATGTTCAGAGTTGTAGCCAGAGACACAGCACTTCAAGTGAGCCTGAGCCACAATTCATCATTCCAGATTCAGAGATGTAGCCAGAGACACGGATGCCCATGAGCATGCCTTCGGTTGGTGGAAAACCTTAAACCATCATCTTTGGTTGGTGGATAACGTAAAACCATCACATGTAGTAGACCTCCCTTCTTTAGGTTGAAGGTCTCCCTTTCATATATGAGGAACACTTCCTCTAGCAGAAGCCTTCAGCTTCTTGCCAACTTTGGTTGAGTTCCAGGAAATGCTTCAAGCATTCCAGAGTTGTTGGTAATCCTAAAACCATCACAGGTAGTAGACCTCCCTTCTTTTAGGTTGAAGGTCTCCCTTTTTATGAGGGACAATTCCTCTAGCAGAAGCTTTCAGCTTCTTGCCAGTTTTGGAAGAGTTCCGGGAACTGCAACAAGTTTTGCGTTCCAATGTTGGTGGTCATCCTTAAACCACCTCTTTTTTCCAACATTTCAGAGAGTTGATTCAGCCCAAGTGCTGCCATGTATACTTTGCAGATTTGTATTACAACTCTTTTCTTGGACTCACACATACCCCTTCGGATTAAGGGGGATGTTGGAACACCTAATCCTCCATGGGTAGGTGTGGAATGTGAAAAGTCACAATGGAGTCCAAGTGACCTTGGAATGTGAAACCAAGAGTCACACCATTGTACTATAAATGTACATCATGTATAATGGAAAAATAAGAAAGCTTCATGCTTATCTTTCATTGTGTGTTGAGTCTCTTGTGTGTGTGTGTTTATTCTTCTCATACACCATGTGTGTGCTTAACATGGTGTTTAACACTTGGCAACATCAACAAAAGAAAACAACAAAAATCAGCAAACTTCAATAAGCATTAATAAATACAAAATAAATTCTTTTTTTTCAAATTTTTAAACATATAAATCAACAAAAAAATCAAATAAGGACAATGGCACATAAATATGGAAAAAAATACTGATATATATCATGTAGAGTATGCCAAATCAAAAATAATACATCAAAGTTGATACTAAACACTGAACCCTAGTAGATGTCCAAAAAAGTTTTTAAAAACTCAAAGTTAACAGCCAACACAAAATGAAATGAAATATATGTGTATGTGTGTGTGTGTGTGTGTCTTGTGATCACGAGTCAAAACTGTGGTGTACTTGGCATTTGTATAGGATGGCTGAGAAGAGAGGAGTCCAAGTAAGCATAGAGTTAACAGTCCATTAGTTCGAAAAGTTTGTCCTCTTAGCTATTTTCATAAGCCCTTTGTGGTTCTCAAGACTTATATTGGAAGTATTTAAGCCATGGCATTAATACAAACGCAAAGCAGTTGCAATCTAAACCCTAGAGCCACGAAAATGAACGTATATGTATATGCTATTGTTTTTGTGTCTTACTATTGAATAGTAATGTTGCAAAAGGTGAAAGGTGGTAGTCAGTTAAAGTGTACAAAACAATAATTGAAGTTACGTCTCTAATGTTTTCTTCGACATAGATGGTGTTCTAGAATATATCCATGTTTCAATACTTACTAATTCAATAACTCCAATACTAACCTCCAATCAAAATTTAAATCCTCATTGCACCAAATGTTTCATATACATATAAAAGAAATGTCAATTTTTCAAGTCCTTATTGTTAACATACATATAAAGTTGTTATTTTATAAGCCCTTATTGTTAACCTGCCTCTGACTATATGATTTCTAACTCCCATCTCCTTCTAAATTGCTGTTGAGAAACTAAATACCTAATTTGTTCAAGACTAAGATTTTAGTGATAAACAAGATAGATCATAAATGTTATTTTACTTGGTCATTCAATTGACTCCACCTTACAGCCAGTCATAGTGTCATGTTGTTACACCAATTTTTTGGAATAAAGTGAAGTAAACTAAATTACAAGTTCAAGAATAAATTGTTGACATTTGAAGGATTTCATGACTTGAAATACACATTTTGACCAACATCAAGAAGAATAGTTGTTGAAGAAAACTGAATGATACTTGTTAACAAAGTAAAGGTATACAAAAAGTTCGTAAACCCCTCTACAATGTGGCATTTTCTTCACAACTCCAGCATGCAGGGTGGTTGCAATATGGTAATCACTTCTCTATTTGCACATATTTATTTGTTATATAATATATGTATTATTTTCTCAAAAAGATGCACAAATGAGTGGTAGCTGTTGAAAAATTGACATATACCTATCAGAAGAGAGGATTAAGAGACTCGCCAACGTTGTGTAAATTTTCTGCAGTTGCTTACAAATTTATTTTGATTATAAGCTCCTTGATAAGCAGATAAAGTATTACAACCAATCTTGGGTGCAAAGTGTTGAATTTTTGTAGCTATGTTTGGTCTTCATAGTTGTTATTTTAGCCCTACAAATAAATATAATAATATATTCAAGACATGTTCTTCATGTCGGCTTCAAAACGAGGGAAATTTGAATTTTCAAATTATGTACTTTTGACTTCCAAAGTAAGGTCAGCTTCAAATCAGCTCAGCCCTAGAGATGTGACCCTTGTGGCTCTCTTATCCACTATAAATCCATTACTCGTCTTCATCCAATGGGCGTTCAATTCGGACTTGATGATATACCTTCTGTTCACTTGTGGGAAGCGGTAGAGCGAATTTCTCTAGAAGTCTCTCAAAGGAAGATTAAGAATCTGGGCAGGCCAAGTTTCTGAATCAGACACGAGGCTAAAATTCTGAAGAGACAAGTTGGGCAGACAGACCTAACCTCTGAGGCACAGCAGACCAAGTTTATGAAGCTACTTTTGCTTGACCAGGTTTGACCTAGGTCTGTTCATGGTCAGTTTGACCTCTGTCTTGACTGATAAGATAAGGATGTATCTCTTGTTGAATTGATTGATTTCTCTAAGGAAAAGCTTGCTGGGTTTTCCCCCAAGTGGGTTTTTCCAAGGAAAATTCTTGTGTTTCTTGTTTGGCTGTCTCTTCATGATTCTACTGCCATTTTGTTTACACTGTTGAGATCTTCTGTGTAATTGCTTTATGACAAATGTGGATGAAAGAAAAGATTAACTTAAGAAATCATAAGAAGTAATTATCAGTTTAGAAGATCCTATGAAAACTCAACATGATATCAAAGCTATGGAAAAAAAAGCAGCCAAAGGAGTTCAATGAGGCTAAGAAATCTCGTATTAAGTCTGTCAAGAGAACGAGACCAAGTTTCTCCTTCAAGGTCTGGTCTGATGGAATGTGGTTCTGTGCAAGAAGAAGTGTTCGAAATACATCTCTGACTAGGCCGTGTTTGTTGCTGAACTGTGTGAGAGGGCCGAAGCCTTAACTCTCTGTGGCAGGAGGGCTGAAAGGCCAGTAAGGTTGCTGGAAGGAGGGATGAGCTCCCTCAGATCAGAAGCCGTAGGGTTTATGGGCCACAGACTGAGTTAGGAGGGCCGTATCTGAGATTTGTAAGTCGTGGGAGGTCTGTTACAAGGCCGAAAGGCCTCAGTTTGAAAAACCTCAGGGCTATTGCACAGTAGTCTGAGAAGCCTCAGGCATAGCCTCAGTAGGCCAAAAAACCTCAGGAGATCCGAGGAATCTCAGACAGTGACCAAGAGTCGTCTCAGTGAATGGAAAAGACAGCCCATAATTTGTCTTGGTTACAACCCTAACTTGGACCATTGGCACATACCCTGTTTAAGAAAGAAGAAGCCATGAAGCATAAAAGATGTCTTGTCTTGTAGTGACGTGATATGAGTATAATGGAAATCTAAGCCTCTATGATAAGACCGAGGAGTCTCAGGAAACAGTCAAAAGGAAGTTTGTCTAGACTGAGATTCACTGTTTACTTACCTCAAAATCAAGCCTCAAGGAAAGCAAAGTCTATGGTTTGATCTGTGATCAGAATCTAAGGGCGAATTTCTATTGGATAAACTGTGCTATGTCCAAGCCAAAATAAAGACGAGGAACCACTGAAATTCTAACTAGAAGAGTGAGTTCCATTCTGTGTAAATTCGACCTACCGTGGATGGCCAAAAGGCCTCAGATGGTTTACTGAAATTCTGTTGTAAGGATGAATCCTAGAAGAAGTCCAAAATAAGTCACTTGTGCTTTAAGTTTAACAAAATTCGTTGGTGAATGCACTATGTATTTTGATCTCAGAAAGAAGCCTCTCTAAATGATTGTGTAGCAATGGAATCTCACAGTTGATAAGATCAGAGTGTTTCAACAAGTCATATTGTTTGGTTCATAGCTTGAAAAGGTTTTCATGCAAAACTCACTATAATGCTGGGATGTTCGGATGTTCGGATACTAAATCTGAAATTTGATGCCTCCCTGGAATGTCAGGTATGTATCATCATCATGTTTTCATTCAATGTTCTCCTTGGCAACATTCTTAACGTCAATGATCACTTGTAATCATTAAATAGTTTTGTAAATGAAGGCCAAGTAGAGGTCTGGTTGGAAAGTCTATTTTGATCTCTAGTTTGATAAAACAAGGGTTGATCCCAGTATTCCCTAAAGGATAAAAAGTCATTTGTACAAAATGTACCTTGAAAGATTCTGAACTTTTGTATATTGGAAGATGTGAATGACAATGAACCAGACGTGTTCGATTGACGATATGGACATTTCCTTAAAGTGCTACAGAGATTATAATTATGTGATGCAGAACTTTAATCTCTAACTAATTCTCCAATGAAGTTCCTCTCTGAGCCAGAGGGGGTTAAGAAAGGACATTGAAATAAACATAGAGCTGCCTGAGTCAAATTGTCTTGATAATCATTTGAAGAAGTTATTCAATCTTTGAATAAGATCCTTTTAAGGTCACTGGTTGAGACAGATTAAAGATTGAATACATTTGGCTTAAGTGTCTTGAGTACAGTTTTGAAAAAGGGGCATTCAAAACGCTAAAGAGGCCGAAGCTCCTCATCAGACTATATTTCTCTTAAATGCCGAAGACAAAATATTACTACTGTTACAATGCTTTTTAAGAAGCCATGGTACTTGACAAGCTGAGTCACTTCCAGAATTGAAGATTGTCCTTACTAATTGTTTTGAAGAAACTGAGATACCTAGTTTGAAAAGGGCAGAGAGCAATCATCTCTGTGAACAAATTCTATCGATAGAATTTGCTGAGGACTCTGAATAAAGTCTGGTTCCTGCTCACGCCTCTTGAAGTCTGTTCTTAATGAAGATGCTAATTGGAATACCATTTCTTCATTCTACTTACTGATATCAAGACAAAACATCCCAATGATATGATGGATTTCACTGTGGAAAGGAGAACTTGCACATTACAAAGGTTGTTGAACTTGCAAAAGGTATTGTAAAACTAGGGTTGGTAAATCCTAAAGGACTGAAAGTCTTGGATATGAAAATCCAAGGGTTTGTGGATAAAACCCTGGATCTGAACCCAAATTAATATTTCCGCTAAAAGAAGAAACCCTAGCTCATGCAAGAAAAGAATGATATCATGCTGATAATGAAGACAAGGTTGATAAATTTGATGCAAGAAGGCTAAGATCAAGAGGCAGCTGACATTTCCTCATAATCCTCAAAAGATAAATACCTTATATCTCTTGATTATTATTGTTGATGTTGTTTTACTATTAGTTGGCCTCTTGTCTTTGTTTTTCTTTTGTTGGGTTGTAATTGTTCTTCCATGGCCTCCTAGTGAAGATTGCAGGTACATAGTGAAGACTGCCAAGACTTTGGCAGCAGATGGAAGTAGTGGAAGAAAGAAGCAAAACTTGTGACAAGAGGACTCTCCTAGATTCGGTGATTTGTGAGATATTGTACTAGATGAGATCTGAGCTCAGAGGGAGCAGGCAGATCATAAAATTTAAATTTTAAAGTATACCTTGATTGTGCCGAAAAGAAGTCAATGGTAACTTCCAAATGGATCTACATGATCTAGCGTGCAGCAGATGGCAGCATAGACAAGTACAGATCGAGATTTAAAGCTTCTTCCAGAAAGAGGGAGAGGATCATGAAAAGACATTTGCTCCAATTGCTAGGTACACCTCTATTAGAATTATTATTGTTTATGTTATGGAATTACATCAGATGGATGTAGAGGTCGTTCTTCTCCATGAAGAATTTGAGGAAGAAGTGTACATGGAACCACCTCAAAGTAGTTGAGAAATCTAGGGGCAACAGATTAGGTGATTTCTCTTTCCTTGATAACTGCTTGTGATGTCTTTTTACTTATCTTAATTAGATTCTTCTTCAACTTGATTATTAGTGTGTTCTTTTCATCAAACAGCTACCAAACCATAAAGAATAGTGAGACAAGAGGACACAAGATATAAGCGATCAGCCAGGGCCAGCCAAAACCTCTCCAAGTGCGAGGAAAACCCACCAGAATTCTTCTCTTCTTATAGAACTTCAATTGACGAATTCCAAGACCTATGACCATTGAATAAGACCCATCCAAGACCAAGTCAACCTTCCTTCTTGATGAACTTTCCTTACACAGCTTCCAAAAACAAACTTCTATCTTCTAGCAATTTCTTCAGCAACTTCGACCCCCAGCAATAATTTATGCAACTTCGCCCTAGTAGCTTCAGCAACTTTAACCTAGCAAATTCGCAGCTTCGACCTTTCACAGCTTTGACCTAGCTGCAGCTTCAAAATTTTGTCTTTCCCAGTAACTGTAGAAACCATACGACGAGAGAGAAAGAGAGGCCCAAAACTTCGATCTTGTTCTTCTTCTTCTTTTTCGTCCTTTTCCAGTTTCTATCTTGAGGAGATCGAGCTTGCTTTTTGTGTGTGTCCAAATGAGGTCGAGTTCCTTCTTATATATAGGCTTTTGAGGGGTACGAATTGTTATCTTTAGGCCGACTTGTCCCTTAATGTAGGCCGACTTGATCTTTGCGCCATGACAAGGTCTTGGAGGGTCTTTTGACTCTACTTTGACTCAAATAAATTTTCTCTACAATATGTAACATGCCCAAGAAGGGTCTTTCATACATGACAATGACTCTTATGACTTGTTGACTTAATGACAAGCCATAGAAGCACTCAATGGGTGCTTGACCTAAGAATAAATTTCCCTTGAGCATGAAACCATGCTCAAGAATAACAATAATAAATTTATTTTTTTCTTTCCATCAAATACATAAAATCATGATTACATATGTCATTATGAATTGAATCTAGTTACATATTTCAACACTCCCTCTTAACTAGGGAGGTATTCATAATCCATACAAGGTACTTGGACATTCTCAATCTGAAGAATTCTCATAAGAAGAGTCGAATTGGTAAGCCATCTCTTTGCATCATGCCAACCAGCATTGTCGCATAGCAAGGACTTGACTAACAACTCTATCTCTCCACAAGATCAAAGCACAATGTTAGCGAGACCAATGACTAATAGACACCATCATCATTGTCTCTCAAGGCACATACCCCACCCAAGTGTTCACAGGTTTGTCCTTCCAGGACTATTCTTATCTTGGATTCCCAGTACTCAAAGGATATCCTTTTCGACTACTCTTATCTTGGATGCCCTACCTCATCCTCAAAGAGTATCAGATGCTAGACGTTTCCCCAATATTCCATTCTTTCTTCACAATACGAAGATAAGAATTATGTCTCTATCTCTCCCCTTAACCAGTGAAAATATACCCATTCCTATAAAGAAAGGTACACAAGCTCCCTCTTAACTACGGACTTGTTTTCAGCAACTTACTGATCTTCGGTGGAGATCTTGGTACCTTCAGCTGCTT
This sequence comes from Pinus albicaulis, assembly GCA_034641835.2. Classification (NCBI taxonomy): domain Eukaryota; kingdom Viridiplantae; phylum Streptophyta; class Pinopsida; order Pinales; family Pinaceae; genus Pinus; species Pinus albicaulis. Next base: position 945,018,390 of record CM076569.1, read on the forward strand.
GAAGAGCTCCTCCTTTCGATGTCATCAATTTCATCTTTATCATTATGGAGGCTTCATTTTTTGGGAATTCTCCGTAGGGCATCGGCCATCCATCACTTTCCTTTACGAACCATGTTGGTCATGTCATCCTTTTCTTCATTGGAAAGTGATCTTCTAATCCACAACTAGCTTTTCTTCATATATCTACCTCTTCCAAGTCATGTTTCCTCTAGGACATTTCATCCAACCACATGAGTGCTAGTTGTAGGCGACATCTACAACACTCTTTTGGTAGCCCTGTATCAATCCATCCAGATGTTCTTCAAAAAATCAAAAATGAACATCAAATCAAAGTTACCATTTGTGATGGCCTTTCATCATGATATCTTGCTTGCAATATCAACATCCTACATATTCATAAGCACATCTCCATGACTTTCAATGTCAAGGTTCTCCTTTTCTTTATAGACCTTAACAGGGTCTCCATGCCTTCTTTACGGAGATGTCATGGCCAAATCTTCTAGTCATCAGAGGTTCTTTCCCTTTCTACATGACCATAGTTGCATCTTTCACGAACTCTCCTTACTTTCTTCACATATTGCTTCCCAGGAGCTTCCATCCATAGTTCCTTCATCTTTGTCAATTATGTTGATTTCATCTAGTCAATATGTGAACCATGGCTTCATGCATCTTTCCAAAGGAGGAGATCCCTTTTTTTTTAGTCATGCTCATGAGATAGAGCATTTTCCCATGCAACCATATGATGACATGACTCAATCAAATACATGCAAACATACCTTTTTCCTTCTTTTGGTCATCTATGATTCCTTCAGTAGCTTCCTTTACTTGCTTGAAATTTCTTCAATTATGCAGCATTCTTCTGTCACCATACCACCATCATTCTTAAACTGTGAATTCCATACAAGATGGAATTCTTAGCAAGACACTTGCTTCTCCCAAGAGAGGTGAACCTTCTAATGAAGATTCCAACGAAGGATCTTGCTCATCCTCATCTTGCAAATGCTCCTTTCTAATGATGATGATGTATGATGAACTCTATGCTAGATGACTTTCTTCTACACATGAGTACTACTTATGCTTTCAAAGAGGTTACCAAGAGCTACTTCCTTACTATGATGACTGTTACAACCATGTAGACTTTTACTTCAGCTATGTGATATTCCCACTTGGCAATATTGCTAAGGGAAATATCAATCTTGCCCAATTTTGTCTTATTTCATGTTTGCACTTAGGAGATGTGGGTCTAGGGGTCCCACGTGAATTTTGGGATTAAGTGGGGGCGAAAACATTAGGAAGGGAAATATTGCGGCTCTAGTGGAGCGTGGGGGCCACCCCATGGAGAATTTTTGCCCACATGTGGAATACGCTTTCATTGGAGCGAAGTTGGTGGGGGGAAGTCGATTTGGACCCACATGGTCATCTTGGAGACTCTGACAAAAAGAGCAAGAGGCACTCATTTGGGGTATTCATGATCATTTGAGAAAATTGTCTTTGACATAGCACGCTTGAGTTGAAGCCAAGTCTGCAAGTGTTGTTTAGCACGCAAGCATTTCCGAGCAGAAATCTCAACCCTTGCTTTGGTAGAATTCGAGTGCCAACCCAAGGAGGGAGTCCTACTTATACCAGTTCGTACCAGCAACAGGGAGGGCGAGTTTGTGGAGAGGTTCAGTAGTAGCAACATAGGGATTGCACAGTTCTTGGAGGAGGCACGCTTGGAGGTTGAGGAGTGAAGGGAGTTAGGGCTGAAAATTGAGGTGGAGTCCAAGGAAGTGTTGTTGGGGCTTTTCCAGCATTTTGGTGGAGCAGCAAACGCAGCATTTGCTACAGATTACATCTTCTGCTTGTGGAGGAGGGCCAAGCATTTGGGGGTCAGTTTTGGAGCGTCAAAACTAGGACAAACCCTTTCTAGATTTTTTTGGGTTTATTGAGGAGAGGCCAAGATAAATTTGGCAGAATTTTCTAGGCAGATTTGGGGGGTCAAACAAGGATCCCAACCCAGCCAGCAGCTAGAGGAGCTAGGGGAAAATTGGGCCAAAATTTCGAGGTCAACATTTGGCCAATTCCTTTGTGGGTTTCTATGGGTTATTGGTGGTGAGCCAAAGGTTAATTTCCCGGAAAATTCTGAGCATCCGAGAAGGCCCTAGCAGCAGTTTCAGCGCAGTATTCAGCAGAGAACAGCAGCATATCAAAGAAGGGCAGTTTCAGCACAATATTCAGCAGAGAACAGCAGCATATCAAAGAAGGGCAGTTTCAGCGCAGTGTTCAGCAGAGAGCAACAACATATCAAAGAAGGGCTTCATATCTTCCACTTGGGCTTTGTTAGCTTGCCTTGTGCAAGCCTAGGTGCACTCTTTCCAGAACCACATTGTACCCTCTGATTTATTAATAAAATAGCTCAGCAGAAGAGTTTTTGGTGCAATTACATGGTCTGATTTGTGTGCTTGTTTTTCATGGCTTTTATGTTTATGCATGCTTTGTTATTTACTATGAAAACTCCCTAGGAATATTACAAGTTATCATTCAAGCTTCTCATATTGACGTAATCAGCGCTTGCTTCAATCGTATGCTATTATGATGCCATCCCCTAAAATGATGCATCCTATCATACCATGATAGTAATATTTTACAAACTTGAAAAGAACTGGTGAAGAAGATTATCTCAGTCATAGTAGAGATCTTTCACTTCTTCCTTCTTTGATTTCTTCTTCTCAAGTTCTTCCACTTCTTCGGTGATATGGCCCAAGGTTGCGACTTCTCCCCTTCAGATCACTCCCAAAACGCTCAGATTCGGGAGCTCTTTGGGAGCGCGCTCAGGAAGTCTGAGCAGCTTCCTATTTTTCCGGACGTTGCGAGGGAGTGCTCGGCGACACTCTGAGCACTTCCCCATTAAAAAACACTTCAGGAGCGTTTTTTTAATGAAAGGAGTGGTCAGGGAGCGTTCGCTCCCGAATGCTCCCCGGCAAAAAAACGCTCCCCAGCACATAAAAAAAAAATTGGACGGCAAATTTTCCGAAGTTTTTGGGAGGGAGGGAGGGGCGGTTGGGTAAATAAAAGCCCACCCTCCTCATTTGTTTTTCATTGTTTTAGTTTGAGAGTGAGAGCAAGAGCTTGAGAGTTGGTGAGCAAGTTGGAGAGCAAGAGAGCTTAAGAGTTTGGAGAGCGAAAGTGCCAAGGAGAGAGCAAGGAGCAAGTTGCAAGAGAGCAAGAGGAGGATTGCAAGAGGAGGATTGTAGAAGTCAGGAGTCAAGACAAAAAGGTAGGACTTCTAATCTAGTTTTTTATTTTCTAGGAATCATTTTTAAGTTGTTCAAAAATGAAAACTTGATTTTTTTTCTCAGTGTTGCATTTTAGTGTGTTGAAAAGTGAAAATTTGAATTGTTTTTTTCCTATGCTGCATTTCCTATTCCCATTTGGCATTCTTCCATTTTTTTTGCAGGCTAGAAACTTGAAACTCGAAACATCATGGCTATATGGCTAGGGATTTTCTTCATGTTGGTTCCTTTCTTTGTAATAATGGTGTTGGAGGGTAGAAGAAAGAAGCCCATTAGAGAAGAAGAGGATGAAGAAGTGGGTTATAGTGGATTTGATGAAAATCCTAAAGAGGAGGAGGAGTATGTTGAGGAAGAAGGGGAGAGTGGAGAACATGAGGCCACAGAGACCCCAACTAGACAAGACCAAAGTCAAATACCTTTGTGGAAATATGTTCAGAGGCAGGAAGGAGGGAAAGGTGGTGGAACCACTAAATTTCTTTGCCCCCATTGCAATAAAGAATACACAGGTTCATACACCCGTGCCAAAAGGAACATTTGTGGGAAAATGTTAGGGGATGGAGAGAAAAATCTAGGAATCAAAATTTGTGTAAGTGTGCCAGCAACAGAGAGAGAGAAATATAGAAAGGAAGAGGAGGCTGCCCTTCAGAGATCTAAAACATCTAGGGATTTCATTGATTCTTATACACCATCAGGTCCATCACATCATGGACAAAGAAGTCCATCAAATTCCACCAATGGCAATGGATATGGAGGCACACCTGGACCAAACATCTCCTTAAGGCGCAGAACCATATCTGATTTCCTTGACGAAGGGTGTAGGAATGATGTGGATTCAAAAAATTTCCAATTTCTATATGCATGTGGGGTGCCATTCAATGTTCTTTGCTCACCTTATTGGCATGAAATGGTTTCTGCCATTAATGATTCCCCCAAAGGATACAAGAGCCCTGGGTATGACAAGGCCAGAACCGTGGTTCTTGATCATGAAAAAGCTAAATAAACAATTATTTGGCTAGAATGACATATTCTTGGAATGAACATGGGGTGTCCATTGTATCTGATGGATGGACCAATGTAAAAGGAAAGCCATTGATAAGTGTTCTAGCTATGTCGATTAGTGGTGCAATATTCTTTTTAGCATATGATTATTCAGATAAATTCAAGATCGGCATTAACATTGCAAAACCATTACTTGAAATAATTGAAAGTACTGGGCCATACAATGTCATCCAAGTCATCACCGATAATGCTGCTAACTGTAAGGCAGTAGGAACAATTATTGACGATAAATACCCCAACATATGGTCTGGGTGTTTGGTTCACCTTGCTAGGTCCCTATATTACTAGTATAATCCCTTATTGTTGTTAGTGTAACCCCTTTATTGTTATTATTGTACTCCTGTAACCCCCATATTGTTATTATTGTGCCCTTAAATTATTATTTTTAGGTCAGCTAGGATTACATTGTGGCCCCACTAGGATTACATTATGGCCCCATGGACTCCTATATATAGAAAGGGGGTTTTGTAATTTGTATCATCTAAGAATTGTTCATTCATGTAACGTATTGGAGGTTGCCCCCTCGAAGTGGCTTATTTTTAAGGCGTTGATATCTCTTTTCTTCTATTTTTGGAGCTGGTTTCACAACATTTGGTATCAGAGCTTTGGATTCTAGGGTTTCGCTGCTCCAAACAGGTCATCGTGGCATTTTCGCTATAACTTGTTTTTTATGAAAGTTCAAAAGCTGAAATTTTTAGTGTGCGAAGCCAAAATCCTGAGGAACATCGTCACAAAATTTCAGAGCTTGCTTCGCAATATTTTCGGAGATATAATCTGTGGAATTTAGGTCATTTTGCAGGCTCCTGAATTTAACCTAAACAGGTCATCGTGGCATTTTCACTATAACTTTTTTTCTACGAAGGTTCGGAAGCTGAAATTTTTAGAGTGCGAAGCCGAAATCCTGAGGAACATCGTCGCAAAAATTCAGATCTTGGTTTGCAATATTGTCGGAGATATGATCTGTGGAAGTTAGGTCTTTTTCAGGCTTCGGAATTTCATCTCAAAGAGGTGACTGTGGAAAAATATTCATAGCTCTCTCTCTGAGCATCGGATTGGAATGCTGTAAAAAGTGGCTGCAAGTACACGACCTGTAGTTTGTTGTCTGTCAATTTCAGAGCCAAAGAAGGAAACAGTGACACGTGGCAAGTCGTACAAGTTCGCTCTATTGAACCAATCCATAATTGGGTCATTGTGGGAGATTAGACATAACTTTGTCTTCGAGAATCCAAATCAAATCAGACCTATGCCATCTGAAAGAAGCTTCAGAGGGCTACTATAGGGCTGAATTTTAGATATTTAGGATATGCAATTATAGAGATAATTCAATTTCAATATCGAGATCCTCAAAAACAAGTAAAAGGTGTGCATTTTTTTTTCGAATTACATAAGTCTTGTTTGAAGAATCAAGTTCAATTGATTCCAAGGGAAAATTGTAGAATAGATATCAGTATTGGATTCTAAAATGGCCCCTAAAAAGAATTCAACACCCATTAAGCCTTTATAAGGCTCTAATATGACTCATGAAGGTGAAGAATGGAACATGACATATCAAAATTACAAGAGAAAGTGCAACAAATTTCGCTCTCGCAAAGAGAAGAAACAAATGAAATGGAATTTTTGAAGAAAGGCGTGGAAACTAAGATGGATGGTTTGAAGAAAGGCATGGAAGCTAAAATGAATGGTTTGGAAGCTAAGATGAATGGCATGGAAGTGGGCATAGAAGCTAAGATGGATGACATGGAAGCTAAGATCGATGAAAAAATGAAAGACAACATGGAAAACATGAAGAATGAACTAAAAGTAGACATAGAAGGTTTGGAAAATTTGATACAAGAATTTTTTCCTAATCATGAAAAGATAGTGGAGGAAACTCATGATGAGAACAAAATAAATGTTAATCGTGATTTCATAAAATCTAATGTTTGAGGGAAGAACCACCATATTCCAAAAATGGATATGAGGAAGTTTGATGGAAATGATCCTGTCACATGGATACTACAGATGGAGCAATATTTTTATCTCAATAATGTGAAAAACACACAAAAGGTACGCATTACAACTTTACATTTAGAACAAAATACATTTGTATGGTATCGATGGCTTTGTTCCCATAAAAAAATTGTCACTTGGTCAATTTTTACGGAGGAAATGATAGCACATTATGAGGATACAAAGAGCAACACCTTCTTTAGGCAATTGATAAAATCTCACAGAAGGGTTCGGTGGGGAGCACATTGAGGACTTCAAAATTGAATATAAGGGTAAGCTGATATTTCGGAGGAACACAGGATTGATCTCTTCATAGGTACTTTAAAGAATAACATCCAACATGAAGTTCGCGTTTTGGAACCTGATTCATTGGAGAAGGCATTCAGGTTGGCAAGAAAAATTGAATGTAAAAAATGGCGACAAGTGATCAGGAGCTCAAATATGAGCTTGGAAAAAAAAAACTCAAAAATGAAAGTGCTCAAATTGACTTAGAACCTAAGCGACCGGATAGGCCTCGATGATACGATCCCAACGCCGCGAACGGCACTGAAATCCGTTACCGTATGAAGAAGTTGTTGCACTTTGAAATTGCCCAATAACCTCTAATGCTGAATGGGTTCATGATTTTAATGTGGAGAAATATTTTTAATATATTAAAGTTTAATTAATGTTTTATATATATTAAAAATTTAATATTTTATTTGATTTAACAAATCATATATTATATTAATATTTTTTTTATATATTAAATATTAATTAAAAAATATATATTAATTATATTAATTAAATTCCATATTAAATTTAAAACCCAAATGTTTTAAAGTCATGGTTTAATATGGCATTCAACGTGGGTATTACGTGGCAAATGATAGGTATAAAAGGCACGTGATGTTGTTTTAAATGAAGCGGAGGTTACGTTGGAAGGTGGGCGGAAAAGTAGCCCAACCCCATTCCACGTGACCGCAGCAGAGACCATAGCCCTAAACCAACAAACGGCGGAAGTTACGTTTTAGCATTTAATCTGAACGGTGTGGCCACATGCACCACTTAACATTTAATGTCAAGTTTAACCGCCCGCCAATTTTAGCGCCATCCCACCAATTAAGGCGGATTCCACCAACTTAACTACGGTTAACTACAGTTGGCCCACAATTAGTGGGATTTTTGCCTAACATTGGGCAAAATGTTGTTTGGGACATATCTTTTACATGGGAGATCCTTTTGGAGTGAATTTTTTTTTTTTTTGATTTTGGATCTCTTCGACCTTCTGGACTCAATGGAGCAGGTCTGAAATCTAACAGAGGTCATCTTCAAAGGTTTAAGCATCGAAGAAGAAGAAGGAGCCATCAGGGCCTGGAAGGAGAAGGTTGTGTATTGGACTGTGTTTCTCTGTTTAAGGTAAATGAATAGGAATTCTTAGCTATTTCATGCCTTTTGAATTTGTTTAGATGGTTTTCAGAGCCTGTTAAGAACATTAGAAAGCCGAAAAGCTTCATTTAAGTTCTAGAGGCCATTTTCCAAACAGAGTGTGTAGGCGAAACCGGAGCATCCGGAGGTCGTTTCTGATGAAACAAAACTCTATCTTGACTATTTCAGTCATTCTGGAACCAATGGAAGTGGTTTCAGATCATTTTAGATGTAGCCCAAGAGTTGGGGTGAACTCCTATATTATATTGCTGTTGTGTTTTGTTATTCTATGGCTGAATTATGTTGTTGATATACATGTTAAGTTTCAATAAAAACAAATAAACTTAAAACACATAAATAGAAGAAAAGACATACACCTCTTCCAAGCAAAAATTCTGCATAATGTCAAGTTTGAGTAAGGTCATTTTAATTAAGTTTGAGAGTTTACTTCTATTATTTCTTTAGGCAGAGTCTGTAAAAGGGCCAGGTAGCTTCTGGATTCATCCTTTCTTTGAAAGGTGACATATCCGGTAAATGCCCCTACAGTCTATCTCTGTATTAGAAATAAGAAGTTCTCACATTTTCAGATTTAAATTTTGGAGTATTTGCACTCATTTACATAAATGAAAATGGATACCTTGCACCCTTTTCAAGTACAATCGATTTTCAGATCAACAAGGAAGCCTACCACTCACTTCTATAAAGAGGGAAGTGTTGCTACTCCTAGATTTGCACAACCTACAAGGTTGACACCACAACAATTGGAAGAAAAAAGAGCAAAAGGGCTTTGCTACAGTTGTGATAGCAAATACACTAAAGGTCATAAGTGTGCTAAGAAGAAATTATTTTACATAGATTGTGAAGAGGAAGAAGAAAATGAACAAGAATCTTCAAAAGAAGAGGATATACACCACGAACCAACCCTAGAAGAGGAAGAAATGAGTCCGACCATATCGTGTAATGCATTGGCAATAATTACCACTCCTCAAACTCTCAAGATAGAAGGACATATCAAGAAGAAAAAGGTAATAGTGTTGATTGATTCAAATAGTACCCATAATTTTATTCATTGTAAGGTAGCCAAGGAATTGAATTGTTTCCTATACCCAGCACCAGAATGTCAAGTGATGGTTGCAAATGGAGGAACTATAAATTGCTCTGGAAAATGCCATAATATCAAGCTAACCATGGCGGAATATGTATTGAATAGTCCAATGTTTTCCATTCCTATGGGAGGTGTTGATGTTGTACTAGGAGTACAATGGTTACAATCTTTGGGGACGGTAGCTTTTAATTTTCAAGAACTTTTTTTGAAATTTTTTTCAGAAGGAAAGGAAGTCGAATTACGGGGTATTGTAGGGAAGTCGGGAAAGATAATAAGTTCTAATGTCATGACAAAGCTTCTAAAGAAAGAACAACGAGGCGTAATTGCACAATTATTCTCACTAGAAGTTCCAACATCAAAATCATCTATTTCTTCAGATCTCCAAAAAGTCTTGGACAATCATTCCAAGGTGTTTGAAACTCCCAAAGGACTCCCACCTATTCGTGATCATGATCATGCTATTCATTTGATTACAGGAAGTGTTCCTCCGAACATCAAGCCTTATAGATATCCTTATGTCCAAAAGAGCGAAATTGAACGTATGATTGCAGAAATGTTAGAGGCTGGTATAATTCAACCTAGTCAAAGTTCTTTCTTTGCTCTTGTAGTATTGGTACACAAGAAGGATGGATCATGGCGCATGTGTCTGGATTATAGGGAGCTCAATATGCTCACCATTAAAGATAAATTTCCCATTCCTGTGATTGATGAATTATTGGATGAATTACATAGAGCAATTTATTTTACCAAGTTGGATCTTCATTCAAGATATCATCAAATTAGAATGAAGACTGAAGATATTCCGAAAACAGCATTTCGAACTCATGAGGGTCATTATGAATTTTTGGTCATGCCTTTTGGCCTTACCAATGCACCTTCTACATTTCAAGGGTTGATGAATTCCATTTTCAAACCCTTCCTTAGAAAATTTGTGCTAGTATTTTTTGATGATATACTAATCTACAACAGGTCTTGGAAGGATCATGTTCAACATGTTGACAGGGTTCTCAAACTATTGCAAGAGAAACAATTATATGCAAAAACATCCAAATGTTTCTTTGGAGTACAAGAGGTGGAATATCTGGGTCATATTGTATCTCACGAGGGTGTTAAGGTAGACCCTAACAAAATTAAAGCCATTAAGGAATGGAAAGTCCCCACAACCATAAAGTAGTTGCGATTATTTCTCAGGTTAACAAGGTATTATCGCAAGTTTGTTAAGAATTATGGGAGAATAGCAACACCTCTAACAACATTATTGAAGAAAGATGATTTTCATGGACTCCTGAAGCAACTAAGGCCTTTGAACATCTTAAAGAAGCAATGTGCATAGCACCGGTCTTAGCTACGCCAGATTTCACAAAAACCTTTATCGTGGAATGTGATGCCTCAGGAAATGGAATTGGTGTTGTTTTAATGCAAGAAGGAAGACCCATTGCTTTTGAAAGTCGTCCAATCAAAGGAAATTATTTACAGAAAGTTATTTACGAGAAGAAAATGTTAGCAATACTACATGCACTAAAGAAATGGCGAACTTACCTAATGGGAAGACACTTCAAGGTAAAAACTGATCATGATAGTCTTAAACACTTTTTGGAACAAAGACTATCTTCAGAAGAGCAGCAAAAATGGGTCACAAGGGTGTTGGGTTATGACTTTGAAATAATCTACAAAAAAGGGAAGCTAAATGTTGTTGTAGATGCACTCCCAAGAAAGAATGAAGAGGTGGAAGCATTGCTTTGTGCCATTTCTATTATCCAACCAGATTGGATAACCGAAGCAAGGGATGAATGGAAGAAGGACGAAGAAGTGTGGACACTCATTCAAAAGTTGCAGCAAGATCCTAGTACATCTGATACATTTAGTTGGAAAAATGATTCCTTATGGTACAAAGATCGCTTATATCTTTGTAAGAATTCCCAAATAAAACAAAAGATTCTTCTGGAATTGCACACTTCTCCTTTAGGAGGACACTCAGGATTTTTTAAAAACTTACCACAGGGTGAAGAAAGAATTTTTTTGGGATGGCCTTAAATCTGATATTCGAAAGTTTGTGGCGGAATGTTTGGTTTCCCAGCAGAATAAAGTGGAAACAATTAAGACCCCAGGACTTCTACAACCTTTATCCATTCCAAGTAAACGTTGGGAGGAGATTTCAATGGATTTTATCACAGGTTTACCTAAGTCCGAAGGAAAGAGTGTCATCATGGTGGTAGTTGATAGACTTACCAAGTATGCACACTTTTGTGCATTATCTCATCCAATTAAAGCACATACAGTTGCTACTACATTTATGGACACAATTCAAAAGCAACATGGAAACCCAAGGGTTATTGTGAGTGACAGATATCCCATTTTTACTGGAAATTTTTGGACGGAGTTGTCTTCTTGTTTGGGTACTCAATTAGCTCATAGCTCATCTTATCATCCTCAATCCAATGGTCAAACTGAGATAGTAAATAAATGTTTGGAAGGATATCTTCGTTGTTTTGTATCTGATAAACAAACACAATAGGTCAAGTGGTTACCTCTTGCTGAATAGTGGTATAACACTTCCTTCCATACTGCAGCAAAAATGACCCCATTTATGGCACTTTATGGATACCATCCACCATCCATCACATCATCTTTAAGGGAAAATTCGAAGGTTCAAGCAGTGGAAGATCACATCGAGCATCAGCAAGAAGTTCTCCAACTCTTAAAGGATAACCTGAATTTGGCCCAAAATCGAATGAAACAACAGGCAGATCAACATCGTAGCGAGAGAAGTTTTGATGTAGGAGATTGGGTATTTTTACGGCTACAACCATACAAACAAATGTCCTTCAAGCAAGCAAAGAAGGATAATAAATTATCGCCAAAGTACTATGGTCCTTACAAGGTGTTGCAAAAGATTGGTACTATGGCATACAAATTGGAGCTTCCTGCTTCTTCGCGAGTACATCCAGTTTTCCATGTTTCATGCTTAAAGAAGGTTATGGGAGAAAATCTTCCAGTTCAAACAATATTGCCAGAACTTGATGAGGAAGGAAAAATCATATTGGAACCAGAAGCGGTCATGGAAACAAGAACTCGACAACTACGGAATCGATCAATTTCAGAGTATCTCATGAAGTGGAAGAACTTACCCACTGAAGATTCTACATGGGAGGATGAGAATTTTATACAGAAGCACCCAGAGCTACTCAAGCGTTGAGGACAACACTTTTTGAAGGAGAGGGGCATGTTAGGTCCCTATATTACTAGTATAGTCCCTTATTATTGTTAGTGTAACCCCCTTATTGTTATTATTGTACCCTTGTAACCCCCATATTGTTATTATTGTGCCCTTAAATTATTATTTTTAGGTCGGCTAGGATTACATTGTAGCCCCACTAGGATTACATTATGGCCCCATGGACTCCTATATATAGAAAGGAGGTTTTGTAATTTGTATCATCCAAAAATTGTTCATTCATGTAATGTATTGGAGGTTGCCCCCTCGAAGTGGCTTATTTCTAAGGCGTTGATATCTCTTTTCTTCTATTTTTGAAGTTGGTTTCACAACACACACAATGAACCTTTTGATGCATAATATCATTAAAAACAAACAACCTCAATTCAAATGGCTTGGTGATTTGTACAAGAGAGGTAAAAAAAAGATAAGATTTGTTACAAATCATAGCAATACCCATGGACTTTTCCGTACTCACTCCAAATTGGAGTTGTTGAAGATAGCAAAGACTGGATTTGCTAGCTATTACCTCACCTTCATGCGCCTTTTGAAGGTAAGAGAGTCATTGGCAGCAATGGTATCAAGCCCACACTGGCAGGTATTAAAGGACAGGGCAGCGACAATAGTTGACAGGCAAGGTTTTGAATATGTGGAGGAGACCGCCCTTGACCCTTTGTTTTGGGCACGTGTGAGGGAAATTTTGAATTTCACCAAGCCCATTTATCACATGATTCGTTTTTCAGATACAAATAAACCAGTGATTGGGGAGGTTTATGAGCAGATGGATAGCATGTTGGGGCAAATAAAATATGTTGTTAAGGATAATGATCCCAATTTATATGCAATGATTCACGACTGTGTGTGTGCATGGTGGAATAAACTCAATGTTCCACTACATGCCTTGGCATATATCCTTATGCCAAAATACTACTCTCCATCTTGGTTGGGCCAACCTACACCTGGAGGTGCGGTTAGGATCAAACCTCACATAGATCCAGAGGTACAAGAGGGGTACATGAAGGCATTAGACAAGTTGGTCCCCGACAGGGAGGAGTGTGCTAGATTGCGCCTTGAATTAGGCAGATACTTCAGTTGCAGTGGTAACTTTGGTTCTTTCCATGCAATGGAAGACAGAGACAGATTTGATGCTCTCACATGGTGGGAAGCATATGGCGGCATGGGACTTTTGCCAAAGTTGGCAAAAAAAGTTCTCTCACAAGTTGTGAATACTTCTTCTGCAGAGAGGTGTTGGAGCACCTACAGCTTCATACATAATGTGTGAAAAAACAAGCTGAATGAAAACCAAGCTGAAAGCTTGGTTTATGTGCATTACAACTTAAGGTTGTTGAATCATTACTGTGATTGGGCATATGAGGATCAATCATATAAAGTCTGGAACAACAACCCAGAGGATGATAATTTGGAGGACGGCACTGTACATATGGAAGAATTGGAAGCAGAAGTTTGAATTTGAAAGGTGAAACTTTGAAGTTGGCATTTGTAAGTTTATAAGTCATTATGAATTATGAATATGGTGCTTCATGAAAGTTATATGGTGATCGATGAATCAATGATGATAAATGTTATATATCAATAATGATAAATGTTATATATTGAATTTTGAAATCAATGAATCAATGATGATAAATGTTATATATTGAAATTTGAAATCAATGAATTAATAATGATAAATGTTATATATTGAATTTTGAAATCAATGAATCAATGATGATAAATGATATATATCAATGATGATAAATGTTATATATTGAAATTTGAAAGCAATGAATCAATGATGATAAATGTTATATATTGAATTTTGAAAGCTTGAAACCTTCAGATTGATGATTCGCGAGACTCAAGAGTCAATATGTTGTATGTTTCCAACTTGTGGGCATGGTTGATGAAGATAGTAACTTCTAGATGATTGATGTTATATGATTCAATCTATGTTTTTATGTTTTTTATGTCTAATTCATCATTCTACATGCTTTTGTTGACATATATGCTTCAAAATATAAAAATATATATATTTAAAAAAAAATGCTCCCCAAAACGCTCCGGACCAGGAGCTTTTGAAAATGGCGCTCCTGCTCTCAAGCAACCATGATATGGCCTTCATTCCTTTTCTTGTTGTCTTTCTTGAGCTTTGGACAATCTCTCTTGTAGTGCCCATATTCTTGACAGCGATAGCATTGGATCTTTGACATATTCTTCTTCTTTTTTCTGAGGACCAAACTTCCCAAACTTTCCTTTTCTTTTAGCCATGGTAACAAATGCTTGAATTTGTTCAGTTGATCCTACGTCACTTTTTGCCTTCAACCTGGTTTCTTCGATCTTACATAATGACCAAAGTTCACTGAATGGGGTAGCTTGCTTCTTTCAATAGATGCTTGATGTAAAATTGTCCCACTCCTCTAGTAGTTCATTGAGTACTGTGGTGGTCATTTTTTTATCAGACATTACTTCTCCCAACTCTTGTAGTTGGTCTCTTATTTCTAATACCCTCATAAAGTATGAGGATATTCCATCTTCCTTTGAGATCTTCATTTTGTATAGCTCGTTTCTCAAAGATATCACCTCTCCAAAAGTACTTACGGAGAACAATTCTACTACCTTCTCATATATTTCTTTTGATGTCTCCAATCTTGATACATAAGGTATGAGGGGATCCTTGATAGATTCTAATAGAATCCTTTGAGCCCTTACTTCCCCTTTCATATACTTTGCTAAGGCTTGAGCTTCTTCCTTTCGAGGTTTAGTGATTGAACACTTAACATGTTCAACGACTTCGTTTTCTATGAGGAACAAATTTGACCTCTTCTTCCATGCAAGAAAGTTTGATGACCCAGCCTATTTGTTGCTTTCCTAGCAAAATGAAGTCATTTTGATAGCACATTCAGTCATAAAGGTAAGAGTACTTACTTGACAAGTGAAGATGCTTCTTGATGACAATATCTTCAACTTGATGCCTTTTTAATGATGATTTTGACGAAAGAAGATGTCTTCTTGATGAATATTTCTTCCTTCAGAAGTGATCCTTCAAGGAGAGGGAGATCACCTTGATCCTTGATGATGATGAAAACAACTCTTCTTGCTTCCCTAGGATGTAGTAACTTTTAGATGCTTCGATGATTAGTCCTTTAAGTGGAGTTAGGGTCTTGTAGATATTTTCTTTGTGATGACGATGTGAGATTCTCAAGAATACTTAAGTGTATAACCTTTCTCAGGATGAGCTAGGGTTTTGAGGTCTTCTTTCTTCAAGATGTGATGATCCTTGAAATGAATGCTCCTTGATGATTGATGCTCTTGATGATCTTTCTGTGCTTTGATCTTTGAGTGTCCTTCGAGTTTCCCTTCCTTGACTTGTCACCTTAGCTCTGATACCATGTTGAGAAATCTAAGGGTAGCAGATTAGGTGATTTCTCTTTCCTTGATAACTGCTTGCGATGTCTTTTACTTATCATAATTAGATTCTTCTTCAACTTGATTATTATTGTGTTCTATTCATCAAACAGCTATCAAACCATAAAGAACATTGAGACAAGAGGACACAAGATATAGGCGATCAGCCAAGGCCAAAACCACCCCAAGTGAGAGGAAAACCCACTAGAATTCTTCTCTTCTTATAGAACTTCAATTAACGAATTCCAAGACCTATGACCCTTGACCAAGAACCCTCCAAGACTAGGTCAACCTTCCTTCTTAATGAACTTTTTGTTGACAATTTGGTAGGGCAGAGTTTAATTCAAATTTTCTTCTAGATAATTACGTGAGAACTTACTTCTTTAACTTATTTCTTCTCTTCTTAGCTTATTATGTCTTTCATCAAGTTAATTACCAAAACACAAGAGACACAAATTTAGACTCTTCAAGCCAGGGCCAAAACCTCTCCCTCTTGGAGAGGAAGACCCCACAAGAAATTCTTCTTATAGACTTTCAGATGACAAGTACCATGACCATGACTCAGACCCTTGACCCTTGAAAGCCTTCAAGACCTTGTCACTGCTTCCTCCTTGACTCGTTAAGTTGATCCTTCTTATTTGCATCGTCCTGCACCAGGACTAGAGAGCTCGGTCTCTAGCTGTATTCTTCCTCCTCCTCTTATACATTGTTTTGCACTTGTCACTTTAGAGAAACTTGGTCTCTGTTCAGTAACTCTTTAGGTATCTTGGCCTCCAACAATCTCCTTATTACGCTTTCCAAGAGACTCCTCCTTACAACTTCTTTCTGCACCTTCTAATACTTGACACAGATTAGCACCGAACAGCACTAATCCTAAAAGAGCCTTGAACTTCTGTGATTGCCTGAATTTTATTACAGAATAGACTTCGAGATTATAATGAACCTTCCTCGCACTTTCTCCAACTGAGATTTTCGTTGTATACTCCTGTTCCTTCGAATCTGTAGTCCGCACTTCAAATTTCAAACTTGACCTCAAATTTCATACTTATTCTCAACAATAAACATAATCTCCTTTTTTCATTTCTGTCTCCCTTTAACGCAGCCTTAATATCACCGAAAACTTGCTCAGACTTATCCGAAGTTGTTATCATCAAATGAGCCGCAAACATATCTTATATATACATATGGGCAGACCTTCTTCTGGGCCAACATGTGATCCTACTTTTGAGCCGACTTCATTGCTGACTTGGAGGATATCTTCCAGTTGACTTGTAGAGGATATTTAACGCAGATCTTGAGGAACATTGTGCCATGACTTCAAGAGTTATATGACAAGGTCTTGAGGCATACTAGATTGACTTGTCTCTTCATATACATGACTCTTTAAATAGTACATTTATGACCAGAAGACAAATACCTAAAAGACATCGAGAAGAAGTCTTTTGACTTATAATAAAACCTTGCTCATGAAACCCATGAAGCAAGCATACCAAAACATATGTATTTATTATCTTTGTCTTCTTCATTACATTAATACATAATTACATAGTCAATATGAAGACCGATCCTAGTTACACTTTCCAACACTCCCTCTTAACTAGGGAGGTATTCATAACAGTACATGGTCACTTTCAATCTGAAGAATCTCATAAGAAGAATCAGATTGGTAATCGGATTTGTATAGCATCATATCAACCAGCATTGTCCTAGTGCAAGGCTTTGACTAACAAACCCATCTCTCAACGAGACAATGGGCTACAACGCTGGCAAGACACATGACTTATACACACCATAGTCATTGTCTCTCCAAGGTACATACTCCACCCAGGTGTTCCCAGAGTATGACCTTCTTGGACTATTCTTCTCTTAGGTAGCCAGCCCTCAAAGAATATCGATTCCCGACTACTCTTATCTTGAATGCCCTATCTCATTCTCAAAGAGTATCGAATGCCAGATGATTATCTAATCCTCCATTTTGTCTTCTAGGTGAAGACCAGAATGATGTGTCTATCCATTCTCTCCTCATGGCCTTCACTAAGACTTACGGTTCTTAGTCTTGGTCTAGTGCATGACACATGAATTAGAGAAAAATATATGCCACTCCCTCTTAACTCAGGAAGGGCATACTTCAAGTTTCTTCCAAGTAAGAAACTTACCACTAGGCTCCCTCCTAACCAACGACCTGCAGCAGCAATGGTGAGACACCCAGCTGCTCATGAAGAATTCCTCCCCTCGATGTCATGGATTTCGATATTGAGGAATCTTCAACTTTTGGATTCGTAGGGCACAGATCATCCATCACTTTCATCCATGAGTCATGCTGTCCACCTGAATGTGATTTATCAATCCTTTCTCATCTGGTCCAGCTTTATGCCATGTTACTTTCCTTCGAACCATCTCCCAAGGATCTTACATCCTTCCACATGATTGGTAGCCCTGCATAAACTTATCCAGATAAACATATACATAAGAACTTTTAAATCAAAAGTTACCTTAGTGATGATCTTTCACCATGACAGATTCCTATAGGCATCAACATCCTTTATTCAGATTGACACATCTCTTAAAGATATGTATTGTCAAGGGTCTTCTTCTTTACCATACTTCTATCAGAGTCCACATATCTTCCCAGGAGATCTCCTAGTCACATCTTCTTGTCTTCTAGATGATAACCGCCTCTTTACATGGTTGCACTTCATGATCTCTTCCATTATTCTCCACACAGCTTCATTCCCAGGAACTTCCAGTATCTAGTTCCTTGTTTGTATACAACCACCTCATATTCCATATGAGGACATATTTAATTTCATCTGTTAGTGGCAACCTATGTACCAAAAGAGATCCTTCTTCCATAGATCATAATTTCTAAAGATAGAAGTTCATCACCTGCAACCATATGACATGACGTTACAGCATCCAATGTCAGCACATAGATATATGCACCTCATCCTTTTCCTTTTGAGTCATCCTGCAGCAATTTTACTAGAATGAAGAACTTCATTCCCTTGACCTGCTTCATCAATATGTCATCATATCCTAATCCCAGAATTTTGTAACATAGAATTCTCGATGAAACCTTTTGCTTTCTTTCTAACCAGTGAATCCATAAAGAACTCCATTAGAAGAATGTCAGCACCTGCTTTCATATTGATTATTGAATGATGACCCTTGATCTTGATGACTTCTTTCCAACAATGTAGATATCAGTGAGGTTTTCAGGAGCTACTTCTTCAAGTGCTCCTTCCATGCTGATATTAATACTAATCAACAGAAATCACTTAAAGAGAAAGATGATATCAATCATAATAGAATCCTTTCACTTCTTCTTTCTTAGATTTCTTTGCATCAGGTTCTTCCCTTTCATCTGTGACATGGGCTTCTTCCTTTTTCCTCTTGTCCTTCCCAGATTTAGAACAATCCCTTTTATAATGCCCAAGTTCATTACATCCAAAGCATTGTACTTTGTCTATATTTCTTCCTTCATTCTGAGGACCAAATTTGTCGAATCTTTCATTCTTCCTAGACATGGCTGCAAAGGCTTGATTCCCTTCATTTGATCATGTATCAGCTTTGGCTTTCAATCTTGTTTCCTCTATTTTACATAAAGACCATAGATTGTGGAATGGCGTTGCTTCTTTCTTCCCGTATAAGCTTGAAGTGAAGTTTCCCCATTCTTCCGGTAGACCATTCAGCACTATTGTAGTCATCTCACTATCAGACATTAATTCTCCCAATTCCTGCAGTTGGTCTCTTATTTCAGAAATCCTTATAAAATATGAAGTGATTCCTTCCTCTCTTGACAATTTCATCTTATATAGTTCTTGTCTCAAAGAGATTGCTTCTCCTACAGTGCTCACAAAGAATAGCTCCACCAGCTTCTCATATATTTCCTTTGCAGATTTCAGTTTTGATACATAGGGTATGAGTGAGTCCTTAATGGATTCTATGAGAATCCTTTGGGCTCTGATTTCTCCTTTCATGTACTTGACATGAGCTGGAGCATCTTCTTTTGAATTGTAGATCCTTCGATGTAGCCCATAACTTCATCTTCGATTAGATTCAAATTTGTCCTCTTCTTCCACGCAATAAAGTTTGATGACCCAACCAATTTGTTGCTCTCTTTGCAATAAGTCATTTTGACAGATTTAGATAAGGTCATAGATACTTACTTGAGTAGAGTGACTTCCTCCTTATAGCAACTTCCTTGATGATGATGAAGATGAAGTGAGGAACTTCCTCTTAGATTGAATTCTCCAATGTAGGTGACCTTGGATCCTTGATGATAAAGGATGTCTCCAAAAAGATGATGTCTCTTCAACAATGTTTTTAATATTAATATTTGATGGCAAAGATATTATCTCCTTGGTAAGTGAATCTTTGGAATGAGATTGATGGTCTTCTTGAGATGACTTGAAAATCTTCCTTGCAAATTGATTTGACTTTTCAATGTAGACTTTGATTCTTGCTTCCTTAAGTGTCTCCTTGTCAAGTAGCCCTTGTTTTCAGCACCTTAGCTTTGATACCATGTTGAGAATTTGGTAGAGCGGACTTTAATTCAAATTCTCTTTTTGATAATTACTTGTAACTTACTTCTTTTACTTATTTCTTCTCTTCTTAGCTTATTGTGTCTTTCATCAAGTTAATTACCAAAACACAAGAGACACAAATTTAGGTTCTTCAAGCCAAGGCCAAAACCTCTCTCTCTTGGAGAGGAAAACCCACAAGAAATTCTTCTTATAGACTTTCAAATGACAAGTGCCATGACCATGACTCAGACCCTTGACCCTTGAATGCCTTCAAGACCTTGTCACTGCTTCTTCCTTGACTCCTTACGTTTATCCTTCTTCTTTGCACCGTCCTGCACCAAGACTAAAGAGCTCGATCTCTAGCTGTATTCTTCCTCCTCCTCTTATACATTGTTCTGCACTTGTCACTTTAGAGAAACTTGGTCTCTGTTCAGTAACTCTTCAGGTATCTTGGCCTCCAACAGTCTCCTTGTTACGCTTTCCAAGGGACTCCTCTTTACAACTTCTTTCTGCACCTTCTAATACTTAACACAGATTAGCACTGAACAACACTAATCCTAAAACAGCCTCGGACTTTTGTAATTGCTTGAATTTTATTACAGAATAGACTTCGAGATTATAATGAGCCTTCCTCGCATTTTCTCCAACTGAGATTTTCGTTGTATACTCTTGTTCCTTCGAATTTGTAGTCTGCACTTCAAATTTCAAACTTGACCTCAAATTTCAAACTTGTTCTCAACAATAAACATAATCTCCTTTTCGCATTTCTATCTCCCTTTAACGCAGCGTTAATATCACAAAAAACTTGCTCAGACTTATTCGAAGTTGTTATCATCAAATGAGCCGCAGACATATCTTATATATACATATGGGCAGACCTTCTTCTGGGCCGACATGTGGACCTACCACTGAGCTGACTTCATTGCTGACTTGGAGGAGATCTGCCAGCTAACTTGTAGAGGATATTTAACGCAGATCTTGAGGAACATTGTGCCATGACTTGCCATGACTTCAAGGGCTATATGACAAGGTCTTGTGGCATACTAGATTAACTTGAATCTTCATATACACGACTCTTTAAATAGTACATTTATGACCAGAAGACAAATACCTAAAAGACATCAAGAAGAAGTCTTTTGACCTATAATAAAACCTTGCTCATGAAACCCATGAAGCAAGCATACCAAAATATATATATTTATTATCTTTGTCTTCTTCATTACATAAATACATAATTACATAGTCAATATGAAGACAGATCCTAGTTACACTTTCCTTACATAGCTTCCAGAAACAAACTTCGACCTTCCAACAATTTCTTCAGCAACTTCGACCCCCAGCAACAATTTCTGCAACTTCAACCTAGTAGCTTCAGCAACTTTAACCTAGCAGATTCACAGCTTCAACCTAGCTGCAGCTTTACAGCTTCGATGCAACTTCACAACTTCGATGCAGCGTCATAATTTCTTCTTGCCCGGTAACTGTAGAAACCCTAACACGAGAGAGAAAGGGAGGCCCAAAACTTTGATCTTGTTCTTCTTCTTATTTTTCGTCCTTTTCCAGCTTCTATCTTGAGGAGATCGATCTTTGCTTTTTGTGTGTATCCAAATGACGCTGAGTTCCTTCTTATATATAGGCTTTTGAGGGGACGAATTTCTATCTTTAGGTCGATTTGACCCTTCATGTAGGTCGACTTGATCTTTGCGCCATGATGAGGACTTGGAGGGTCTTTTGACTCTACTTTGACTCAAATAAATTTTATTTACGATATGTAACATGCCCAAGAAGGGTCTTTCATACATGACATATTATGACTTGTTGACTTAATGACAAGCCCTAGAAGCACTCAATGGGTGCTTGACCTAAAAATAAATTTACCTTGAGAATGAAGCCTGCCTCAAGAATAACAATAATAAATTTATTTTTCTCTTTACATCAAATACATAAAATCATGATTACATATGTCATTATGAAAACCGAACCTAGTTACAAATTTCAACAGAGGCTTTGAGGGTCATGAAGAAATCTCCTAGAAGATTGCACCTATGATTTGGATTGATGAATCAAGGTTGATCTTATATGATTTGTTTTTTATGGAAGTAGGACTCATGTGACAGAGGGAGCAGTCAGTGAGCCTTTTTTAGCTTCAAAGGGAGTTGACCACCGAGTTCGAGATGGTGGATTGTCAAGCTAGATAGTTGATATGCTAGAAAACAGCAGTGGCAAAGGGAGGAGCTGGGATTTCCAAAGCAGAAGTTGTTTCAAAAAGAACACACAATTAGGGTAACCAGAAAGTAATCGATCAGCTTATGATTGAGCCAAGGCATGTGGCTCAACATGTATTGTAAGTACAATATGGTACATTTGGTCATGGCACAATTAGCTATGGTTTGAGATATTTCTCAAACAGTACAGCTACACAAATCAGTGTTGATAATACCAACATCGACAAAATATCAGCGAGGGTCCTAAAAACATCTTTTCGGCAATATTGACGAAAATATCGGCAAACATTAAAAAAAGCATAATATATTTACTTTTTTCAAATTTGTAAAGATATAAAACAACAACAACAACATGAAATAAACACATTGGCACATAAATATGAAGAAAGCACTGATATATATGATGCAGTGGTTGTCAAATAGAAATGATACATCAAAGGCGATACCAAATCCTGCCGATCCCTAATAATTATCCAATCAAGGACTCAAATGTGGAGACCCAATACAAAATAACATGATATATATAAAATTATCTCATCATCATGAGTTATATGTAGCAAAACAAACAAAACTATCAGCTAGCTATCTGAGATCAGTGCCCTCTCCCCCTTTTACGGGAAAAGATGATGGGTTGTCTGCCAGACCTACCCCTAGTAGTAGAAGGCCCTAGCCCTGCACCTAATGTCAAATGATGACTGTTGGGTATGGAGTTGTGCTCTCCTATATCTGTAGCAGATGGTGTTATCGTTGATGCTCCCACAGTCTCCTCCTCCTGCTCCTCCTACTCCTCTTGCTACTGCTCCTCCCACAAGTCCTCCTCTTGTTGCCCTATACTAATGGTTCCTCCTCTAACCATGTAGGTGACTCCTCCATGATGGAAACCTCAGACTCCACCCTCCCCTTAGATAATACATCAATATTGTCTAAGGAAATGGCATCCACATCCAATGGTTTCTCTATTTGCTTCACTCATAGTTGAAGATTGTAATGCACAAACACCAAGTCATTGAGGTGAGAACTCCAACCTATAACAATGTCATAAAAAAACTAACGAGTCTTGATACTTGAGGATCATAAATTACAATAAATGTAATTCTCAGTTGAAGGTTGAAGCTCAAAGTTATAACATGTTGTGCTTCTTTGAGTATATTTTCTGAAATACACTCCAATTGCACAGACATCCTAAAGAGCTACATGTCCGACTCAAGATTTTGATGGCCAACTTCCAAAAATTCGATGCCCTTGCACCAGAGTTTTTCCACCAAACATCAACAACAAAATAAAGAAAACTTAAGAGTTAAAAACTTGAAACATAATTAAACTTCAAATAAAACATAATTGAATTTAAAAAATCTAAATTTATAAATTAATATATTGAAAATTCTAATGAGTAATGACTTGTCACTTACATGGCATGAAGAGGATCCTTTCACGAATAGCATTATCAAAGCCAAATAGGCCAACACCATCTTGATACATATGTATCTCGCAATTGATTTTGTTGCGCAGCTCAGGATCAGGTGCCATCCTATGAATACAAATATGGAACCCTTCCATCACCTCGCCATCAAAATCAAAGCCGCATTTGTATGAAAATCCAGCGGAACCCTTGACTACATAATAACCATGAATGGTCTCCTTGGCCCTATACATGGCCTCATCCAAATAAGCCATTGTTGGCTTATCCCCATCTACTAATGTCAGAACCTTTACTATATGTTCACTAACTGAGCACACTTCTTCAACTCCTTGCCAAAATGTGTCAGTGTACACCATTTTTGCAATGGCTCTCCCATCCTATCTCCTGTTGTATCTACAATCATGCCACTCATCAGAAACAAACATTTGTTTCAACTCAAACTGACATCGAAGCAAAGACTGAATAGTAATAAAGCTGGTGGTAAAACGTGTGATTGCAGGGCACCACAACTCCCTGTTTCTGCTGTATCTCCTCATGAGGCTGAGAACAAAAGCATGGTTATATATTAACTTGGCGGTGCTCTTAGCCATATCAATCACCTCCTTGATGGAGGAGAGTTCCAGCGATGTCTTTCCATAAGCATCTTGCCATCAGCCACATAATTAAATGCATTATCTGTTATGACTTGCTCCACATTCTGCACACCAATCTCTCGAACAAACCCATCTAACAACTCACATATCAATGTTGCATATTTTATGTGTTGATGCGTCCACTGATTTAATAAACATGGTACCTTTAGAACAATGTACCAAGAAATTTAGAAGGGTCCTACCCTTCCTATTTGTCTAGCCATCAAGCATCATTATGCATCCAGACACCCCCCATGTCTACTTCAACTCCACTAATATAGAGTTGATATCAGAAGCAGATATTTGGATCCCACTACCCTCAGGCTCAATATCAGAAGCAAATATCTGGATCCCTAAAGATATTCCTGTGCATTTAGCCTTGTTCATAGTTGCCTCTTCTTTCTTTCTGTCTTTTTCCTTAATTGCTTAAAGTGCAGCTCTTATAAGGTCCGCGCTAGACTCCTTACAAAGCCCAACATCATGTCCAGGGAGTCTAGCCAGATGGTATTTAAATCGCGTAACCCGTCCTGTCATTGTGTCCCCACACAATTTCCATTGGAGATATGCCCGATTTGTCCCACCGTCAGGTTCCCCATACTGCCAAAATGTGTCCAAGGGCTTTGGCATATTTGTAGTGGATTAATGGAAAGTGTCAACACTCAACATTCAAACCTAAGGCACCAAAAATACAAAAAAATGGCATTAAACCCCCGCTACACAAAAAATAATAGCCATCTCATTTTAAAAATCAATATTTTACTACATTAGTTGCAATGAAAAATGGCAATAAGAGGGTGCATAAGAAAGTTTTTTTTTTAAATGAAGCTTGCTATCCTAATATGGAGAAAACCCTTGCATTGGTTCATGAGCATGAAAATCATAGCAACAGACAAAAAAACAAAGAAGCAAAATGTTGGTAGGCAAAGAGGCAAGCAAGCATAAGCCTAAATCTATGAAAAAAAATCATTAATATAAGGGTTTTTAGGAACATACATGTTAATGGAAGAAATGAATTTTGTCTCACTGATCTTGAATCTTTGATCCACAAAAAAAGCTTGGTTGGTGATGATAATGGTTGTCTGATCCTCAATCCCTCCTTGAAAACCACCACAAAGCTCTTCCCTTCTTTCTCCAAGACCAACAAAGCAAAATGACCAAATAAAACCACCAAAATCGTTTTTGTAGTCGCAGTTTTGCGCGCCCAACGATATTTAAGATCGTTGTGCGACATTTCGGCGATATTTTGAAAATATCGCAATATTTTCAAAGGCGAAAATACTGTCATATTTTCTCGGCAATATTTCATTTCCATCAAAAAATCACGATATTTCGCGAAATATCGCCAATATTATCAACACTGACACAAATTCAAATTGGGCAGAGACTGCAAAAGACAAAAAGAGTTCATCAGGATATTGTTTCATTTTGGGCTTCGTTATGATTTTTGGATGAGTAGGAAGCAAACATCTGTCGCACTTAGTACTGCAAAGGCAGAGTATATCGCAGCTTGGTTGGCCAATTGATAAGCAGTATGGCTTCAAAAAATAATTGCAGGATTGTTTGATCAAGTGCAGGTGACAACCATGATGACAAGTCGAAGCACAATAAGATTTAGTACCAAGACATGGTACAGAAGGAAGCAATATGGCTCCAGTATTATTCTACAATCAAGCAGATTATTGACAAAGCTTCTATCCCAAGATGAAGTTTGTATACTTCAAGGACAAATTGCAAGAGGGAGTGATGAAATTGCAACATCAAGGACAATCATTCTCCCTAGGTCAGGTTGACCACGATTAGTAAAATGGTCCAGAGTGTTAATATGATAGCATCAAGGATAGACATTATCCCAATGTCAAGTATGTTGACCAGGATTAGGGAGAATAGTCCGGTAAAGGACAATCATTCTTCCTATGTCAAGTGTGTTGACAAGAAATAGGAAGAATGGTCCTAGAGGCCCAGAATCACTCAGTTGAGTGGGTTCCTTTCAACGTCAAGCTCAGAGTACTCTCCAGATAGGTTGAGTGAACCCATTTAGCATCAGGCCCAGAATTACTCATCAAGAGTAAGGCCTTTGAAGATTCACCATGTGTCAAAGATATTGACCATAATGATGGTGAACCAAGAATAATTAGTATACCATTGTGTCAGCGAGACTAGAATTATGGTGACTAGTTGATGCTAATCATCTACAATGTGTTACGAGTACCGACCAGGATTATGGTGCACCATAGGTCAGAGGTACTAAGTGGAATTATGGTCACTGATTTGTTGAGAATTCAATAGGGCAATGATTAATTCAATTCTCTTACTTGATAATTGCTTGTGTTATACTTTAGCTTCTTTATCTTTGTTTCTTGTTATTACGATGAGCAATACATCAAATAGTTACCAAAACAATAAGGACAGTGACACAATATGTAGGCTGCAAGGCAGGGCCAAAACCCCTCCTCTTGAGGGGAAAACCCGCAAATCTCTTCTTATAGATGCTTCAATTGACGAATACCAAGACCCTTCACAAAGACACTAGACACAAGTTTTCCTTCAAGACACTTGTCACTATCTCTTGCTCTTCTCGGCCTTCTTAATTTTGTTCTCCTTTTCTCGCATTGTACTGCACTGCTACCTAGAGAATCTTGGTCTTTACTCTGCAGCCCTTGACAAAGTACCTTCTTCCTTCGGCCTTCTAGATTCCTCTTCTTCGGCCTCCTTCCAGCACCCTTCTACCCTTTTGACAGCCCTAAGACTGAACTGTATATGCACTAAAGCAGCCCTCGGTCTTCGCTGAGATGATAGAGGTATAGGTGCAACTTAGCCTGAAATAGAGAGAGACCCCTTACGCAAACCCTCGCACACCTTGTAGCCTTTCCTTCTTGCTATAATACCCTTACACTTCACGCACTAAAATCTTGCTCATGAAACCCATGAAGCAAGTAACATAATACATTTTATTTTTCTTTGTCTTCTTCATCAAATAAAATCAAAATTACAAGTCATTATGAAGACCGAACGCAGTAGTGGACCAATTTTCAAGGTGTTTGATGGCTACAAAAGATTTTACTTGATGCCCTAGGTGACCAATAGGGTTAGGCCTAGAATTTGGAAAAGTGACGAAAAGAAAGATAAATTTGACCACCAAGAGGATGTGAGGATCAGTGCCTTGCTGAGGGGGCTTAATGGAGTCAATATACACCTAGATAGAGAAATTTCCGTAACTTAAGGAGCCCTACTTAACCTTTGCTAGCCTACTCAAGGGCAACAACTAGGTAATTAGAGATTTATACTTCAAATTTGCCAAAGAGATGAAGTTTCGAGGCATAAAACCTATTAGGTGCCTCTAGAAACATTCACCCACTCTCTTCAAGTACAACACATGCATTGAACCATTTCTTCAAGGTTCCCAGAAGAATTTCACATTTACTTTTAACCCATACAAGAATAATGATAATCATAACATTCAGTGAACCAGTGAAATAACAAGAATAGCATCAAAATTCGACATACATGAGAGAGAGAGAGAGTATATCCATTCATCAACTTTGCATTAGAAAGAAGCTCCAAAGGCAATAGCGAAAATCCAGACATCATAGTGCATCAAGAAAGCTACAAAAATTTTACCAGCAAAAAGTGCAAAAATATCTCAAGAGATACCAATCCAATCCAAGTGTTGATGATGAAAATGAATCATCTCACCTCTATTTATACAATCCTCTAAGGGATTCGAATGGTCTAATTTGGACTAATAATGCCCCTAAAATAAAATAATGTGCATAATAACAATACTTTTGATGACAAATCCACCAAATAGCTCAATAACACAAGAATAAGCCTCTCAAGATGCTCAAATGATCAATAAAGTGACTCATTGTGCCCTTGAGGAGGCCTAATGAAGTCTAAAGGGTGCCATGATGTAGAAATGGACTCCAAACATAGTGGACAAGGGGTTGGCCCCTTGTTTTCCAAGCGAGAATCTGTGGTGCTCCCAAGTGGGTGTGGGGGCACAAGAACATTCTTATACAAGAATAATGATAATCATAACATTCAGTAAACCAGTAAAATAACAAGAATAGCATCAAAACTCGACATGCATGAGAGAGAGAGAGAGTATATCCATTCATCAACTTTGCATTAGAAAGAAGCTCCAAAGGCAATAGCGAAAATCCAGACATCATAGTGCATCAAGAAAGCTCCAAAAAGTTTACCAGCAAAAAGTGCAAAAATATCTCAAGAGATACCAATCCAATCCAAGTGTTGATGATGAAAATGAATCATCTCACCTCTATTTATACAATCCTCTAAGGGATTTGAATGGCCTAATTTGGACTAATAATGCCCCTAAAATAAAATAATGTGCATAATAACAATACTTTTGATGACAAATCCACCAAATAGCTCAATAATACAAGAATAAGCCTCTCAAGATGCTCGAATGATCAATAAAGTGACTCATTGTGCCCTTGAGGAGGCCTAATGAAGTCTAAAGGGTGCCATGATGTAGAAATGGACTCCAAACATAGTGGACAAGGGGTTAGCCCCTTGTTTTCCAAGCGAGAACCTGTGGTGCTCCCAAGTGGGTGTGGGGGCACAAGGACATTCTCATGGATCTCCAAATGGATTGAAAATGTCTGTAGACCATCTATAAGGGGTAGGATGATGACATAAGCCCTCCCTCTGCAACGGGGGACATCCTCTGGACCCTAGAACATCTACCAAGTGTATGGTGCAAGTGTGGAGCCTGTTAGGCATGGTGAACAAGGTGCATCATCCTCATCCCAAAAGGTGGAACATGAGCAATCAATGGACATTTCTGGGTATCAATGAAGTAATATCTGTTATGGTGGAGACCCATGGCTAGCAACGCTCACCCTACAAGTGCCAATGTGGCCCTCTGGAGGGCTAGGACCCCGAATAGGGAGGCCAAGCCCCAAATGGAGACCCACCTTCAAACATACATTCATGACAAGTGGTTGAGGGACCACATGGCTGGCTCAGGTGGCGGAGACAATGGCACATCGAGCTATCTGGTGGATGCAAGGGTCTACTAGCTATCAGCTGAGGACCATTTAGAAAAAAATTCTCCTATATACACTACCCTCATGTGGTGGGTCACATCTAGCTTCAACTGGGTGTAATATCCCCAATTTTGATTTTTCATTTATTAGGATTGACGGAGTTATTGAGGAAGTGCTAAGCCTAGCACAATTTTGTAATATGGGCATTGGAGACATTTTGGGTACATGGGACTTGGGAGAAATCAAAAATCCCAACCTTGGTGGAATGTGGGGGCCACCCCTCATGGAATACGCACCCCTTGGAGGAAAAGTCAATTGTGTGGGAAGGAGATCGAAATAGTTGGCTAAGGGACCCACAAGGAAAGGAGAAGCAACAATTATAAATAAAGGGTTGAAGGCAGCATAGAGTACTTTGGATAATTTTCCAGTTACACATTGTTGCTCAAGCTATTCAGTTGAGTCACAGGTGTTGTTTAGCACCAGAGGTTTCCAAGGGGAAATCTCACCCTCTTCTTCAGTGGACCACGAGTGCCACCCAGGGAGGAAAATTCTACTCTTCTTTGGTAGCTGGGAGGATACCAAGCAATAGCACGAATTTCTGGCACCAATGGGATGCAGAAAAAGGGAGCTACGTAGGGCTTGGAGTGGTATTATGTCGAAGAGAAAAGATTTGTTGTTGTTGGGTTATTTTCTCACACAAATACTTGCCGAAAGGAGGAAATTTCCAGGAGCAAAGGTGCTTTTCTCAGTAGAATGAATTGAGGTGGTTGGGCCTGCGTTTTTTTCCCCAGGACTGCGCAGATGGTTGTGGAGCTATTTGTGGGGAGGCTCGGCGAGTGGATTGAGTTGGAATTGTTTGGGATTTGATTGAAGGGGAATTGGAAGAGAGTTCCTAGCCTTTGAGGAGCAGGAAATGCCTCAGCTATCACAGGTGACATTTTCCAACAGTAGAGGAGGGCCAAGCATTTTGGGGTCAATTTTGGAGCGTCAAAACTAGGACAAACCCTTTCTGGGTTTTTCTGCGTTTATTGAGGAGAGGCCAAGATTAATTTGGCAGAATTTTCTGGGTAGATTTGAAAGGTCAAACAGGGGTCCCAACTCAGCGAGCAACTGGAGGAGCTAGGGAAAATTGGGTTGAAATTTCGAGGTCAACATTTGGCCAATTCCTTCGTCAGTTTTTGTGGGTCACTGGAGGAGAGCCCGTGGTTAATTTCCCGGAGTTTTCTGAGTACTGAAGGAGGCCCTAGTAGCCAGCAATGCAGATTTCAGAGGGAAAGTTTAGAGCTTGGTTGGGGACAGGCACACTTGTGTCCGAGCAGCTGATTTCATCACCTAGGCATTGTTAGCTTGACTTGAGCAAGCCCAGGTGCATGCATTCTGATCTTATCTTGTACCCAACATTTATCTCAATAAAATGGCTCAGGTCAGCGTAGATTTTGGCATTTTCTGGGTATTTAATGTGGTGTAATTTTATGAGTGTTTTTGCTATGTTTGTTTTGTTTATCATTGTAAATTTCCATTATGAATATTACACTGGGACATGAGCTCTCGGAGAGGTGCATGAAGCTACTCGAATGAGAGGTCATGAGAACACCAGCAATCTCTTGGTACTGCAGACCTGTTACTTGCACATATCAAAAGATCAAACACACAGGGCAGCATGTTTTTCTGGTGTTTTATGATCACCCATGCTTAGTATTAGGCCATAAAAATCAACAAGAAAGTAAAATGCAAATTTAATCTAAATGCGGCTAATCTATCATGAAAATATCATATGATGTTAGTTTTAATGAGAAAATGAGCATGCAATGCATCCTACCCTAACATGCATGTTACACCACCCAAATACTAAGTGTAATCATAGACCCAATGCAACCAACATATCATGCAATCAATATGAAAACAACTGCCATTCTGCTTACTCATGCAACAGATCCGAAGGTAGGGATAGGAATGACAACATGGAAGGTCACAAGGGCGGGAGGCGGAAAAATGAAGTGAGCATGCATGGAGTATCATGGGGAAAGAGGGAGCCAAGAGAAGAAATCTATTCCATAGGATCCTTTCTTCCAACCAAAATATGGAAATATCAACAATTAGGCTCATAAACCTTCAATGGATAGCAACCTCAGGCATATCATCCCCATTATGGTCCCCATCATTAATGTCATGCTTTTTGACAACCACAGGGTCATGACTGGAACGAAAGGGAGATTGATGACAAGGGGAGACACAACAAGCAAGTTGATCATGATGATAATATTCAGAATCCCGAGGGTATGAGGGGGGAGGAGGGATACAACTAATGGATGGTTCTTCCTCAACATCATACCTAGGAGGGGAAAAAGGATCATCAATGATGGTGCTAATGTGAGAGAGGGCAAGGTGCGAGCTCAGGGGTAATGTGGCTATGTTGCTGGGATCATGGGGAAGGAATGGGAAAACAAGGCCTTTGTCAGAGTCATCACCGGTGTCATAAATGGGGCCTGCCGTTCCCAATAAACCTTCTTCATGTGAGGGAAAACCATAATCGTCCCTTTCAATGGTGTGAGTAGGGATATCATTATGAGTAATGTCCTGGAGAAAAGGAGAATCAATTTCAACCTCATTTTCTGTTTCAGTATCATAAATAGGGTCACTGTTAAATTGATGGTTTCCCATATCCCATTTTCCCTCACTAATGCACAAGAAATTAGAAATGACATCTTCACAGGGAGCTACAATATTCATATCTGCAAGCACCCTTTCTTGAATGAAAGTCCCCACTTCATTGTGTCCATCCTTACACGCTTTAATATGGCTTTCACTCATGCCATGCACAGTCTCAATCCTTAAATTTGCATCCTGAACGTCCTCAGCACGATCTTCTTTAGATTGATCCCACTCTTCCATATATTCCTCACTTTCATTATGATTCTTCACATTTTAACTTTCTTCAATGTCACCTTGATCATCCAATTGATTACCTTTTGTGGGGCTTTGCGACTAATTATAGTATTTTTCATTGATTAGGTCAGTCAGAATATTAAAAGCACAGGTTGAGCCAGCAAAGTCTAAGAGAAGACTAGGATCCTTCTCATAGGCACGCCTCACTACATAGAGTTGTATTTGTGTTGACCCATGAAACCTGAGCATGAATTCCTTATCCATGTTCTCCAATAAATCTTCATAAAGCTCAGCATATTTGTCCACATCCTTTTTGTTAAAATTGGACAACTAGGTCCAAACTAAATGTTGTGATGCTCAGATGAAGATACCAATATTTTTATTGGGTTCCTCTTTTGGAGAGGTGTAAGATCGATCTAAAATTGATCTTCATCCGATGAGCAGAACATTTATTTTGAATTTATTTTTAATAATTTCAAATATGTGTACGTCGGCCTCAAGGTTTTACACCCCCAGCAGATGTGTCACACACCTCAATGATTGATATAAATAGAGTCAACGTTGGAGGACTTTCTCACTCATCTCATTCTCACACAACATCTCCTCTTCTGATTTAGTACGAGCTCCTTGGAAGCAGTTTCGGTTCACACGTGGGAAAGAAGGATGAATTCACTGCAGCTAGGGTTTGGACGAATTTACTGCAGCTAGGGTTTCCACGCAAGTTTGACTAGCGTTGACTTTGGAAAGTCAACGCATGGTCCAAAGAGGCTGAAAATTGGTGGAGACTTCGATTTTGGAAGGTCATACACATTGGCACAAGAACCGAGGTCAAAAGGTTGACCGAAGACCGAGCTGTGTTGACTTTCTTGCTATTGTCCTGCGTTGACTTTTCTGGACAGCATTGACTTTTCTGGGGTTGACTTTGAGTTGACCGGGTTGCTGTTTTGAGGACTGTTGTGACACATGCTGGGTTGGCTGACCAAGGAGACTTTGCTGGTTGAAGCATCCTGTTGACCACTGTAACGCACCACCACATTTTTCTGTTTCTGGTTTGTCTTCTGTAGATCCTCTAGTATGTTCTATCAGCATTTTACTTGATTGTTTATGTGATTGCTATAGTGAAAAGTAAAGTTGCATCAAGCATAGAATATCTACATAAATTTACAATTTTGCAGTTCTTGAAGGTCTTGATCATTGAGTTTTGCAAATGTAAGCCCAAGATTAATCACTTTTCGACAATAGTCCATTTTTCATGATTTTTGCGTATTAAGATTAAAAAGGGGTCGCCAGGGTAAATTAGAATGCCTTGATAGATGCTTGCCTCACCCTACAAGCATTAACTTTGAAGTTCAATGAAGAACTAGGGCTTCATTCTTCCAATGGGGTCACCAATGGTGATATGTCAATATGTCATATAGGAACAAAACACACGTTTCGTTTACCCGGCAACAGCGCCAAAATGTTATCACTCAAACTAGCAGAGTTCCCAGGAGGGGATCCTATAGAGCAACTACTAGGTCAAGGGCAACGATGGAGCGATAGCCCACTGTCACCTCAACTAAGGCTCCCTACTCTTTACGGGCTTTCACCAATGGAAGGAGACCC
Organism: Pinus albicaulis; assembly: GCA_034641835.2. Classification (NCBI taxonomy): domain Eukaryota; kingdom Viridiplantae; phylum Streptophyta; class Pinopsida; order Pinales; family Pinaceae; genus Pinus; species Pinus albicaulis. The sequence continues at coordinate 945,052,147 of CM076569.1, forward strand.
GGTATAAGAGGAATCACAAGAATGAGTAGATCAATAAATGGACAGAGGGTGATTCCTAGAGCCTATTCGCAAGAGAGACTCAATTATGTCGCTTACTTGCTTAAGAAGCGAGGTGATGGGCTCTCTAGGAAGGGCTAAGAGGATACTTAAGCCTAGGTTTTGAGAATATCTCTTGACAAGAGGCTTCCTAGGTCTAAGGATCCTTGTGGAGAAATGGCTTCTATGTAATACTTGTAGAATATGAGTTACGAGGTTGCAGGACCACAGAGAAGCCGGGTGGACCCAAACTAGGTCAAGGGTATTGAGTTGATCACTCAAGGAGAGGCTTGACCTAATTGGGGAGGAGAATAGGATCAAAGGCCTAATTTTCTTGATATTTTAATGCAATGATCCCAATGAGGACACTAACCCAAAATCAGCCTAGGGAAAGAGTTGGTCATGTGGCTATGGCTTGCTATATCTCGATATTTCACTGTCGAAATTGTTTCAAATTTGGAGGGCCTCTTGAGCAAACTCCACCGCAGTAGTGGACCAATCTTCAAGGTGTTTGGATGGCTACAAAAGATTTTACTTGATGCCTTATGTGACCAAAAGGGTTAGGCCTAGAATTTGGAAAAGTGAAGAAAAGAAAGATAAATTTGACTACCAAGAAGATGTGAGGATCAATGCCTTTCTTAAGGGGCTTAATGGAGTCAAGATACACCTAGATAGAGAAATTTTCGTAAGCTAAGGGGCCCTAATTAACCTTCGCTAGCGTACTCAAGGGCAACAACTAGGTAATGAGAGATTTATACTCTAAGTTGCAGGAAATGTTGCCCAGAGGACAATTTCAGCCCAGAAACGAAACGGAAACGCATTTCACCATACCATACCGCTTGGAAACTCATTTTTGTCTGTACTAGGCCATTTCACGTTGGGGAAATGTGCCCAGTATGGATGGAAACGCGTTTCCAGACCATCAGGCGCATTTCCGGCATTTAAAAAATTTTCTTGCGCTTTTTTTTTTCAGTTTGTGTTTTTTATTATTTTTTTAATCGTGGAAACTATCTTTTGGATGCTTCTAGATGGCTCTCTCAATCTATAAAAACACTCTCGCCTTATTCCCTCATCACACGAATTGAGCAAGTCATTTCACTTGGAGAAGAGCGATTTAATCATAATGTTTAAAATTTAAATGTAATAAATTATAATTTATCATGTATGCTTTATGATTGCACATAACATTTCTTAAATGTCTTAAATTCATATATATATATATATATATATAGTGTTTTCCCGTTTCCAAAATTTGGGGGGTCGCATTTCGCACCCGTGCCCGTTTCGGAAACTCGTTTCCGTTTTCACGTTTCGTGCAACTTAGTTTATACTTCAAATTTGCCAAAGAGATGAAGTTTCAAGGCATAAAACCTATTAGGTGCCTCTAGGAACATTCACCCACTCTCTTCAAATACGACACATGCATTGAATCATTTATTCAAGGTTCCCAGAAGAATTTCACATTTACTTAAACCCATACAAGAATGATGATAACCATAACATGCAGTAAACCAATAAAATAACAGGAATAGCATCAAAATTCGACTTACATGAGAGAGAGAGAGTATGTCCATTCATCAACTTTGCATTAGAAAGAAGCTCCAAAGGCAATAGTGAAAATCCAAACATCATAGTGCATCAAGAAAGCTCCAAAAATTTTACCCAACAAAAAGCGCGGAACTCTCTCAAGAGATACCAATCCAATCCAAGTGATGATGATGAAAATGAATCATCTCACTTATATTTATACAATCATCTAAGGGATTCGAATGGCCTAATTTGGACTAATAATGCCCCTAAAATAAAATAATGTGCATAATAACAATACTTTTGGTGATAAACCCACCAAATAGCTCAATAATACAAGAATAAGCCTCTCAAGAGGGTCAAATGATCAATAAAGTGACTCGTTGGACCTTTAAGGAGGCCTAATGAAGTCCAAGGGGTACCATCATCTAGAAATGGACTCCAAACATACTAGACAAGGGGTTGGCACCTTGTTTTCCAAGCGAGAACCTGTGCTGCTCCCAAGTGGGTGTGGGGGCACAAGGACATCCTCATGGGTCTCCAAATGGATCGAAAATGCATGTAGACCGTCTGTAAGGGCTAGGATGATACCATAATCCCTCCCTCTGCAGCGGGGCTCATCCTCTGGACCCTAGAACAGCTACCAAGTGTATGGTGCAAGTGTGGAGTCGGTTGGGCACGGTGAACCAAGTGCATCATCCTCATCCCAAAATGTGGAACATGAGCAATCAATGGACGTTGTTGGGGATCCATGAAGTAATATTTGTTATGGTGGAGGCCCATGGCTCTCAACGCTCACCCTACAAGTGCCAATATGGCCCTTTGGAGGGCTAGGACCCCATATAGGGAGACCAAGCCCCAAATGGAGACCCACCTTCAAACATACATTCATGACAAGTGGTCGAGGGACCCTGTGGCTGGCTCAGGTGGCGGAGACAATGGCACATTGAGCTATTTGGTGGATACAACGGGTTGCTGGTTGCCAGCAGAGGACCATCTAGAAACAATTTCTCCTATATACACTACCCACAGGTGGTGCGTAACAAGGCCCATGAGTGGTGGTACCATGGTTTAGTGATCTTGGGTTATGCCGGCATAACTGCATATTCCAAGTTTACTTAGAGACTCATAAAGCGCTTTGACAAGAAGAATCTAGAGATTCATTTTAGAGCATTGGCACAACTCAAGCAGATTGGTAGTCCAGAGGCATATATCTCGGAGTTTTAGAGATTGGCAGTTATGGTCACTAACATATCTGAGGCACAGTTGGTGATGTTATTTTTGAGAGGGGCTATCTGAGCCTCTACTTGGTTGGGTTAAGGGTTATCAACCCGCCACTCTACGGGATGTAGTTGGTAGAGCCAGATATATATAGGATTTTGTTCCTAAGAACATATTTCCTCCCAAACCATCCTTTCCTCAGAAGGGTAAAGAGGCTAAACCCTTTCAAAGGGAGTACACCGGGAAATCAACACTGGATGAGGAGACCCAAAAAGATCTGAGGAAGAAGAAGCTTTGTTTCAGCTATCAGAAGCCTTGGACGCCAAGACACAAATGTGCATGGAAGGACAAGCCAGGCAAAACACACTACATTGAGGTCTACTCGAATAGTGACAGTGATGAGAAGGCTAAGTAGTCGGCGTAGGGACAGATACATATACAGGAGCAAGGACATATGGCAGTAGGTGAGGAGTCACCATAGACTGGGGCTAAAGGCCCTGCTATTGCATCTGTGTCAAGACTTCCCAGGTACCATGTACTTAGAGTCAGGAGGGTCATGTTGGGACATAAAGTGACAGTGTTGATTAACAATGGGGCATCCCACAATTTTATAGATGTTGTGACGGTGGATCGAGGGAGATTCCAACAGAGGAGTTTGATGGATTCACAGAGGTCATATCTGGTGGCCATCAGATGAAGTGCACTAGATGGATCCCCAAGTTAAAAATAACCATGAGGAACTAAACATTAACAGATGGCTTCTTTGTGGTGGACGTACTAGATACCAATGTGGTACCTGGTGTTCAGTGGCTTTACTCCATTGGGAGATACACTATGAATCAGAGGATGGTGATGGAGTTTACATATCATGACAAGAAGAAGGTTGTCTTGCAGGCCATGCATCAATATCCACCCAAGATAGTATCATGTCCAAGTATGAAGGCAGTGTTGCGGCATGGAGACATCAAGTGGGCAGTAGAGTGCTACATTTCTGACAGAAGACATCAAGAGAAACCTCAACAGTATTCAAATGTCATTCAGGTATTACTTTGCAAACATCAAAAAAAATTTGCTGACATTCCTTCCAGTAGACCTCTAGATAGAGGATCTGAGCATTTGATAGAGTTGGAGAAGGGGTGCAGGATGTTATAACCAGCCCTTATCGTCATCCCAAGGTTTATAAAGATGAAATCGAAAAGGCTATCAAGGAGATGTTGAGATTGGGCCACATTTGTCTAATTCCTAGCCCATTCGCTTCTTTGGTGGTGATGGCCAAGAAAAAGGATGGCACCTTGAGGATATGCATTGATTAGCAAGCACTTAACAAAAGAACAATCAAAAACCGGTACCCCATTCCAAGGATTGATGAATTGATGGATGAACTAAGGGAAGCAAAGTATCTTTCGCAGATATATCTTTTCTCGAGTTACTATCAGATTCGAGTTCAAGAGCAAGATATCCCGAAAACTACTTTCAGGTGCCACTATGGGCACTATGAGTTTTTGGTTATGCCATTTGGGCTAACCAATGCCCCCGCAACATTTCAACCTTGCATAAGTGATGTGTTCAACAAACAGTTGCGGAAGTCGTTGTCTGTTTTCTTTGACAACATTCTCATCAATAGCAAAACTTGGGAGGATCACCTCAAGCATTTGGACGAAGTGTTGGGAATTTTGGAGGAACAAGAGTTCTATTCTAAAGAGTTCAAATGCGAGATTGGTATGATTGAGATGCTCTATTTCAGGCATGTGATGGGGGAAAACGAGGTTCAGGTGTACTAGGAGAAGATCAGGGTAATCATTGAGTAGCCTACCCCAAAGAACATCACAAAACCGAAGAGCTTCTTGGGATTTGCACATATTACAGGAAATTTGTTAAGGGCTTCTCGCAGTTGACAGCGCCTCTTACAGACCTCACAAAGAAGGGAGCTTTCACTTGCTCTGATGATGCACAGAAAACTTTTGAGAGAATGAAGCAGGTGATGACTTCATGCCCTGTGCTAGCACTATCAAACTTCACTCAACCATTCATGCTTGAGTGTGACGCTTCGGGGATAGGGATAGGAGCAGTGTTAATGTAGAATCACCACCCCATAGTGTTTGAGAGCCACAAACTCAAGGATTATGAGTGGCATTATTCTATATATGATAAAGCGATGTTGGCCATTATGCACGCACTCGCCAAGTTTAGATAGTACCGTGGGGAACAAGTTTAAAGTGAAGATTGATCATAACATCTTACGATTCCTCATGTAGCAGAAGGAGTTGAGCAAGAGGCAACAAAAGTGGATAAGCAAACTGCAAGCATACAATTTTAAGATTCAGTATGTGAAGGAAAAGAACAATGTGGTAGCACATGCCCTTTCCAAAATGCCATCCACCCTCTCTCTCATGGAGATTATGGGAGATTGGAAATCCATCCCGCTGGTGGAGTATTTCAAAAACAAATTTGCTTGCTAGATCCTCAATGGGATAATTGAGGATGACAAGTATCGTGTCGTTGATGACATTATTTACTACAAAAACCGGATTTACCAGTACCAAAGTCTCAGCTCAAGGAAAATATTATGCAAGCAGCACACAGCTCGCCCCTAGCAAGGCACCCTGGGTACTTAAAGACCTATAGACAGATCAGGGAGAGGCTCAAATGGAAGAGACTCAATACAAATGTGTTGAGATTTGTGAGGGAATGCAACGTCTGCCAACAAAACAAAGCAGAGCATACTCAATCGACAGGGTTGCTTCAACCACTTCCCATTCTAGAGAAAAAATGGGAAAGTGTTTCCATGGATTTCATCACGTGATTGCCCTAGGTGCAGGGGAAGGACTACATTTATGTGGTGGTGGACAGGCTCATGAAGTTTGCACACTTCTTCACCATACATTCCAAATATTCAATTGCACAAGTAGTAGAGTTCTTCAAAGAGGTATTCAGATTGCATGGGTTGTTGAAAACCATTGTGAGTGACATGGATAATAGGTTCATGGGAGGGTTTTGGCATGAGTTGTTCAGACTAGTTGGACGGAGCTAACGCCTAGTACTAGCGACCCCTCGGCAAACTGATGGAAAAACCGAGATAGTCAACAAATGGTTGGAGGGCTATCTCAGAAACTATGTATCTAGACAACAGAAAGCATGGGTAAAGTGGTTACACCTGGGAGAGCACTATTATAACACCACTTACCTTGAAGTTACCATTGTTAATTAGGATGACACCCTTCAAGGCCCTGTAGGGATATGAAGCTCCAACGTTTGTGGATTGGGCATTTAGGGATAGTTGAGCTCCTCTAGCTAGGGATTGGATTCAGGAGAGCCAAGACATACTGTCGGTCCTCAAAGACGATTTGCAAATGGCTCAAAACCAATAGAAAATATATGCAAACAAGCATTGGGTACAGTGTAGCTTTGAGGTTGGGGACCTAGTGACAAGTGTACCTTCGGCTGCAACCCTACAGGAGGTCATCACTCAAAATAAAAGGGGTTGAGAAACCAAAACCCAGATATTGTGAGCCCTACAGGGATGTGAGGCGTGTAGGGGAGGTGGCATATGAGCTAGAGCTTCAGAAGGGGTGTAAGATTCACAATGTTTTCCATGTCTCTAGCCTCAAAAAGGCCTTGGGACAACATGTAGTCACCTCTATCGAGCTTCCACCATTGGACGAGAAAGGGGAGTTGATCCTAGTTCCAAAGAAATTTTGGAGGTAAGGGAGCGGAAGCTAAGGAACAAGACTATAAAGGAGTACCTAGTGAAATGGAAAGATTTGCTAGTTGAAGATGCCACATGGGAAGGAGAACAGGTTCTCCAAAATCTGGGACTAAAGTTGCTTGAGGACAAGCAATCTTGGGCAGGGAGGACTGTAATGTCCCCGTCTGCTTAGAATACATAAGGAAGGGAATCTGCTAGCCTAATAAAGTTCCCGTAGGCTAGAGCAGAAAAAAATTAACCAAGAGAACACGATTCGCCTAGGAGAAAACATTACAAAAGCTAAAGTGGTAAAAAGGGGGGCATGGGTCCAAGGCTAATGAAAAGTCACTTTTAAATTAAAAAGTGAGAAAACCCACTAAAGTGACTTTGTTAGAATAAAAGGGTAAAAAGGTGGCAAAAGTGCTGAATGAGTTATAAAATAGGGAAAATGAGGAGTCTCTCCTCATTCTTGCATTCGCTCAATTGAGAAGAAGAAATTTGGAGAGGTCTTGAGGAAAAGTATAGGGTTTTCGAAAACCCTCTTTGTTGGTTGCTAGTTTCAGTGTTGAAACTATAAACCTAGCTAGTTTGGGAGCGAGATCAGTCAGATTCTGACATTGTACTTCAATGGAGAAGAATATTTTGGGAAAGGAAGTAAGCCTATAGTGTTGTTATCAGTTAATTTTAAGCATTGACATTTAGTTTTCTATATTTTTTATACAGGTCGAGTATTTTTGTGGTGGAGGGCCAAATCTGGGCCATTTTGGTGGAGGTCGAAGTCCATTATTCCTTATTGATCGAAACCGACAAATATGAACCCCAAAGAGGGCCAAGTTCACTGTCTAGAAGGGGGTTAAGTATCTCGGTGCTGAAGGACCGAGTTGCCATTGTGTTGTTGGCCGAGTTGCTAGTGGAAGGGCCAAGTTGGGTTGCTAACCTCAGGCCAAGTTCATTCTGAGTTGTGTGGATTTAAGTGCTGATTTTTACCACTGTCAAGAGAGCCAAGAACTGAAGAGGGTTCAACTTTTGTTTTGCATTGGGGTGAGTCTACACTTGTGGAAAGAACCCGAATCATCATCCTACATACCGAGTTAGCTATCACAGATGAGTTGTTCGTGATTAGGCTGAAATTATCAGTTCTAGGGTCAAGTTACAGCAAACCTAATAAGGGATGAGTTGCTGGTTTAGAGGGCAGTTTATACAGAGCATTTGTGTATTGAAATCACTGTGGAAAAAGGGATCGAGATCATAGCCATCTTGGAGACCTGGTTCCTGAAGAATACGTTGTTGAAAACACTCAGCAAAGTGACTGAAAAACTGAAGTTGTAATGTTGAAGCTACTCTCAATTCCTCTAACACTGTGCTCTGCAATCTTTGTTGGCAAATTAATGATATGGCTGAATATTCTTAAATCTATTTGGTATCTATGTCTTCGAGTTTAATATGAAATATATACAGTTGTGTTGTAGTATTACCATGGCATATTTTTGGGTACCGTGTTTAGCTATTTGAAACACTACAACAGTGCACCTACAGCCATACGTCGACTCAAATAAACTCAAGAATTTTTAGTGAAGCCTAAGATATTCTAAGGGTGTATCTTACACTAAACTCTTCCCATTAATCCAAACATGACCCTTTTCCATACTCCCCAAATCTAACGCTACAAGATTGTCATCATCTAGGGCATCAAAATTTGTCTATAAATAGACAAAGAAACAAGTCCACGACATTGAAAGGATAATGGATGAAAAAATCAATATAAACAAGAAATGTAAGTCTTGGAATGCAATCAAGTACATTGTTAGAATTATTTCCGCAATAACCTTGATCCCTACTCTAATAAAAAGAACTTTGATTTTTGGGAGTTGGAGGAAAAAAGGAGAGTGCACGAACTAGGTTTTCTTTCTCAGGTGTTGAAAAACATGGCGTCGAGGGACGATTAGGTATTTTCCATAGCAGCCCTGGGGTTCCTGGTAAAGGGGTGTTTTTTACTCATTTTGAGCATGGCTACGGGCAGGGACTTTTTTTTACCCTCACTCACGGAGAAGAGACCTTTTTACCTTCATCTAGTGTACAGTAATCGAGATGGTGGTGGGGGTTTAGATCTTATGGTCGACCTCCCAACTTGGATATGCCTCAAGTTGGAATACTGTTGTGTAAATGGAATAGTAGATTGTATATGCGGCAATGGCGGTTCTCATTTACTTCAATTTAGATGTGATAGAGTTATAGGGTTTATATGCCATTGGGGTATGATTAATTTATGTCGTGGGTGCCTCTACACAGTGGCTACGGGATCTGGTGAATCTAGAACGCAAGATTGACATGACCTAAAGGCCTGTCATGGTCTCTTCGTAAGTCCTCGCAAACCCTCTTTTCAATGTTCTGTGTATGCTTTGCTTCAGGGTTTTTGGGTATGACAGGTAGTTTGTTTTCGGGACATTTTTGGGTGCTTCCTTCTGAATCTATGACCAACTTTTACTCTAGATCTGAGCTGAGTAAAAGACAGAGTGGGCAGGCTCAAAGCACTTTTCAAATTTTTATAAAAAAATTATATGGGAAGACCTCAATATTTTGGCTGAGGAGCTCAAACACAGTAAAAACCTGAAACAGAGTGTTGGGGATAAATGGGGCACACCAATCCTTCTACAAAGCCTACAATTTGAGGGGAGGGTACTTGAAAATTCAGCCCAGATTAAAGACTATCATATACAAAGGGACTCCACTATTATAATAAATATGGGGCTGAGGGGTGGGGCTCTAAGCCCTAGATTACAAAAAGGAACAGCCACCTCTTTTAAAGATGTATTAAAAAAGAAACCTTCCTCTTTTGTAGAACAAATACAAAACACCCCAGGCCCATACATCGTTGAACAAATGGAGCTCTCCCCAACAGCGGAAATTGATATTGCAGAGGTAAACACCCTCTTCTCTACCATGCAAACAAAAGTGATCCTTGGTAGATTTAATGGTTTTTTGCCAAAACCAGAAGCATTACAACAATGGATCTTTTCCTCATGGACAGATATTTGTGACCTATACCTATGCTCCAAAGGATTCTTCATTGTACATTTTGATACACATTTGTTTTAAATTAAGGGCCTTGGTTTTGGGGAAATGTTGGACTCTATATAACCCCATGGTTCTCAGAATTTGATGCAATAAACATGGTGGTCTCAAAAATGCCAGTTTGGGTGAGACTCTCAAATCTTCCTCTTCCCTTTTGGCACCATAAGGTTCTAGAGGATATAGGTAACACTTTGGGAAAATTCAAAAATAGGGACTGACAGAACTGAGAAAGGAGTTTTTACCTTTGCTGGAATATGCGTGGAGATTGATCTGAGCAAGGGCTTACCAAATCACATTATTCTAAAACACAAAGATCTCAGTGGTCTTAATCTCTAGACTACGAGAACACAGCTTTCAAATGTAGGAACTGCTTCCAAACAGGAAATTTGAAGAACACATGCCCACATATAAAAAAGCTCCCAAAAAAAAAATGGCAAACAAGCCAAGAGGATGGAAATTTACAGACACACATACTTCTGAGGTGGAAGAAGAAGAAATCATGGAGAATTCAGGCAAAAGAGGAAGGGGGCATTCAAGATTATAATGCTACTACCCACAATCAGTGTGGGACAGTTTCAGTACGAATACAGGTAACAGAATTAAAGCCAAAAGTGAATCCGATGGAGGATGAAACAGGGGGTACAAAGTGGGTCCATGTATCAGAAGGATCAGAGTCAGACAAAGAAAACCCACTAGAGTCATTGATGGGAGTATTGGCAATGGTTCCAGTGGATCCCAAGCCCGAGGTTTGGCAGTAGCTCCGGAAGAAGAATGGAAAGAAAGGGAAGACTAGTGATGCCTACATTACTTGTACTTCCTAATTGTACTATTTTTATTTTTACTTTTTTACTTTTTCGTTGGAAGAACGTAAGCATTTTACTGGTAGTATATTCTGTGCAATGATTTTCCACACAAGGATCTGGACAGATCCTTCATGAATGCACACTTCATGCGAGTATATACAAAATGTATTTATTTTCTATATGAATGAAAGTATAGGTTTTTTTTTTCGCAAAAAAAAAATAAAAAGAACTTTGATGACAATAAAAATAATGGTTTGGCCCTCCTGAGATTGGTCATTGATGGTAAACATCTTCACTCTCATTCCCCAGCAACTGAAAAGACAAATGAGTTAAACAAAATCCAAAATCTGCACTTTAAGAGGCTCAAAATTATTCCACTGATTTTTTCCAATTTTTCCAAAAACTCGCAATGTCCCGATTTTTTCAATAAATTGTGATTTTATTGAGTCAATTTTTTGTTTGATGTTTGAAATCACAAAAATCACAACCTCGTCGACTTTTCAGATTTTTTTCATCTATGATTTGAATTATCCATTAATCAAATTGTTGGCCTTTGGAACCCCATTAATCAAACTAGTTTCCCTAAAATTTGAAATTCATAGTTGCATTGTTGACATGGCTAAAGGCAAGGTTCGTAAACAAATAATTGAACTCCTTCCAAAGGTCTGAAATATGCATGGGAATCTTCATCCTTTTCTCAGTTGAATCTCTTCATTCCTTATTATTTTGCATTTCTTCACTCCATATTTTGAATTCATTTGTTTTCCTTTTTCCCAAGTCATGTCGATAGTCTATATTAATAAATGAATTTACAAAGCCCAAAGTGGGTCCTACCAAGTGGAGGGAAGTCATGTCATTGTACATTCATAAGTTATGTGAACGAACCATTTGAAAGCTTCCCAATCATTCTTTACCTTTGTGAATTTCCTTAGACCAAGGTTTCAGCAATCAAAAGACTTCTTAACAAATTTAACAAAGTCTTCCTTTGTTCAACCCCGACCCAAGCTTTCGAAGCTACACGGTTAAGGAACTTCAAGCTTTGAAGACTTTATAAACTACTTACCAAAGCCCTTTTCCTATTCGTTTTTTTCTTTTCTGAACTTCCATGGAGTAAGTTATATTGCAAGGGTGTTTATTCTCCCTTTCAAACTTTGAAATGAGCCCAAACAAAACTAAAAGAATTGAACTTGAAAATATGTTTGGTTTTATGCAAAATTGTTGTAAACCCCTGGGATGATAATACATCAAAATATTAATAGCATTTGTAAAACATCCAAGAGAGGCATGTAAGAGGCTTTTCAAGCATAGTCCCTGCTACCCATCGATATACATGGGTAACCATAGCAGGAAATTTCTCTCCTATGATGCAGATTCCCAACTAGCAGCGACACACATTCTTCACTTCTCCGCAGCAGAGATCATTGTAGAGAATTGAGATGATGACCAGCATTCTCCACATACAGCAGCTCCTCAAATGGCTCTTGCTCCTAATATGCTCAGCTCATCAACATACTCATTCGATGATGGTGGTTCAACACACATGAGGTACTTTAGTCATTGTTCCATACAAAGAGTTTACATTTGATGTATTAGGCATTTGAGTAAGGATCATGGGTTGAAGTCGGAAAATGAATCATGATGCTTAGAATTTATGCTTCTTGTCTTATTTCATCTTGGTGGTTATTGGTTCCTTCTAGTCCAATGTGACCACTCCGGCACTTTTCTTTCACTAACCAAGAGGAGCACGAATAGGAGGCCTAGATTGAGATATCATGACCATATAACACTTTCCATTTGTCCTTCTTTTCATTGTCCTTTCTTTCGAGTTGGTTGTTGTCAATCATTCATACTAGTTCCCTGCTTGTCTCATCCTAGGAGATTAAGGGGATTGGAAATGTCCAAAGCTTGATGCAGTTGCGAGAAAGAATAAAAGAGCATGTGCCAAAAATTAAATGCACAATAATGGCAAGGAACGAATTTTAGTCAAAAGTGAAGTTAGCTTGAGCTCTACCCCCTCAGGTGAGGCCATCACCCTAGTCCCATGTATATCATGTCTATCTAAGGGACTTAAAACAACAACACAACCCCTATGAGCAATGAACTATCAATTCTAAAAGGAGCATTCAGAATAAAAATCAATGAAGCTTGTTAAACAAGCTAATCAAATAAAGTAAAAGGCTATTTAAAGGATGGGAAAAGCAGTGTCGAGGAAAGGATAACTCAAGTACTACAAGCACTCCCTTTTCAAAGTGTTGATTTCTGGTAGCATCGGATGTGCTCTAAGTCTCAAATTTTGCAGCGAGGCTTGGACACATGTATTCCAAAATACCCAGAAAGCGTTTTGGGAAATTCCACCCAGATGTGGTTTAATTAAAATAATTAACTATTTTTAATGGGAGCCTAAGTCTAAACTTAAAAAATTAAAATAATTAAAGTATATTAATATAACTTGGTGTGAATCTTCTAGAAAAAAACGATGATCAAGTCAAGTTAATCTTAGCCCTTGATTATGTTTTAATCAGGGCCGTTGATTTCTCAACGAGAAGGTTATAAGAGAAGGCTTCATCGGCATTTGGAAATCACATCAAGAGAGAGTCTAGAGATCGATTTCTCAAGTGAGCAACGCAGAGCAGCCGAAGAGATCATCGAGTTGATTCTTGCAGTGAGGGGCAGAGATAGTTTTGGTTGAATATTTTTCCTGAGCCGGGAATACATCGCAGAGAAGGCAGAGAGAGGACGCAGAAGAGGCATCGTAAGGGCTACGCTAGGCAGCACAGTGCCACACAGAGGCAATGCTGAAGCCTTGAGGAGATCTGCAAATTTGTTGAGGGTGAGCTCAGTTTCAGTGTCGGGAGCCAGGGTGTGAGTCCAGAGGGTCGGAGATTGAAGCAGCCAGCTAGCAGAAAGATCAGCCGAAGGAAGTGATGCAATTCCCAGCAAGTGTGATGCAGATCTGCGGAGAGGCAACATGGGGCATGTCAGTTTGGGGCTAGATCAGTGTCGGTTCTTCAGTGATACTGTGAGAACATTTTCTCACTAACTCTTTGCCAATTATTCTCTCTATATGGATGGCCAGCAAGGCATCCTAGATTGTATTCGGAACTACTACTTAATAATACAAACCCTCAGTTGCTACACCGGTTTTCCCACACTGGGTTTTTCCGGGGACATTTGTCCAAAAATAATGGTGTCATATGTGGGTCTATGTTTCTCTTGCTCAGTTCTTGTTTCCGCATATTATTTTTATGTAGTGAAGGTTGCAGTGTGATGTATTCAGTGTTTGTCGTAAAACAACTGCAAATAAATTGTTAAGTAATGAATAACAATTAGGTGAATACTTTCCAGTCGTTGCAATAGGATTCCGGTTTAGGAATTTTCACATGGTATCAGAGCAGCGCAAGTGAAGCAAGAGAGCAAACCGGAAGAGCTCAAAGTTGAAGAGAAAGAGGGAGATCGAATAGCTGCATAGGCAGCAGATCGAATCCCCAAGGGTTTGAGCAGTCCACACCAAGAAGGGCAAGATTTGCGAGAAAGTCTTTCTCTAAGTGAGTCGACAGAGAGGTAAGACTTTCCAGTTCGTGATTCGTTAGTGGCAGAGGGAGCAACACAACAGCAGATTCAGCGCAGAGCAATTTTCTGTGGGACAAGTTTTTTTGCAGCTTTTGTTGGGGCAGAAAAGTGCCAGAAGAAGGAAGAAGACACTTTTTGACGGAATTTATCAGTTGCAGAGCAGCAATAGCGAGGAGCAGATCTACTAACTCCAGCAGGGAGTGCGTAGGCCTGCCTAGCAGCTGCTCAGAGGAGAAGAGGGAGCAGTTCGACTTTTGTTGGCAGAACGGGATGAGAGATCAAGACCAGTTGGAGGGTGCCTCCAACTATGTGATCTGGCAGGCAAGGATTAGATGTCTGCTAAATGAGCATGATCTCAAAGCTTTCGTCGATTGTGTAGTAGTTGTCACTCTGGATGCAGATCCATTAAAAGCCTACAAGAAGGATATGGCAAAAGCCAAGCGTTTGATCCTCAATGGAGTGAGGGATCATGTAGTATGTCACATCGCTGGCAAAGGGACTGCCAGAGAGATGTGGGATGCCCTGGAGACATTGTATCAAGGATCTTCCAAGCAACGGAAGATGTTCTTGCGGGAGAAGATGCGATCTACAAGGATGCAAAAGGGAGAACGCATTGATCCAATCCTTGCAAAGCTACAGGAAACCTGAGATCAATTGGCAGTTGCAGGATTAGCGCCTCAAGGAACCAAGATGGTAAGACTAACACTGAATTCAGTGTCAAAAGAATGGCAAGTCTTTGTCCAAGGCATCCTAGGCAGAGAAAGGTTGCCTAATTGGGAATCGATGTGGGTCGCTCTTCAACAAGAAGAGATGAGGTGAGATATGATCAAGTGCAAACTTGATGGCAGCAGCAACAGTGGGACGAAGCCCAAGGAGGAGGAAGAGAATGCAATCCTTGCATCCAAGGGGCAGCAGGAGCAGCGGAGGCGGAAGAAGGACATCTCAAAGATCAAGTGTTTTCAGTGTGGTGAGATGGGTCACTATGCTACGCAGTGTCCTTTCAAGAAGAAAGACAAGGACGAGAAACAGGATCCGCAGGCTACAACTGTAAGGATCAAGGAGAAGGAGTTCGCCATGATTTCCCAAATACCTCCAGGGGAGAGGTGGGGTGATCTAGTATTGTAGTTCCAGAGAGCTACAAATGGGCAGGATCCTTGAGGAATCCACCTCTTGGACCAATACCTTGCTACAAGAGCCCATATCAAAAGAAGCAGGATGGACCAATGTAAGTTGGTGCAGAGGAGTTCCGGAGTGACAGTTGCAGTGGCTAGAGAGCGCCAGAAACTAAGCAGATGAGAGCAAAGCTGAAAGAGTGCAGTAAGGCACAATGCAGTAGCATCAGAGGGTCGGTGCAAAGACTAGTAGTAGTCAGACCTTCAATATCAGATGCATCATGCTAAACACTTAGTTCAGTATTTTGGATGTTTTTCTATTGCAACAGCAGCAGAGTTGCAGTGCAGATGCAGTTGGCAGCAGTATGCAGGGTCAGCAACAGCGCAATAGTTGGTGGGCAATGATGTCAGACATCAACAGCGCAGAAGGAGATCTTACAAAGTTAGTGCGATGCTTCAGCAGGATGCATAGCCAGACCACATTCCTCGCATAGCCAGACCACATTCCTCGCTAAGAGAGAGTGTTGATTTATGGTAGCATCGGATGTGATCTAAGTCTCAAATTTTGCATGGAGGCTTGGACACATGTATTCCAAAATACCCAGAAAGCATTTTGGGAAATTCTACCCGGATGTGATTTTATTAAAATAATTATTTATTTTTAATTGGAGCCTAAGTGTAAACTTAGGGAATTAAAATAATTAAAGTATATTAATAGATTTGGGTGTGAATCTTCTAGAAAAAGACGAGGATCAAGTCAAGTTAATCTTAGCCCTTGAATATGTTTTAATTTGGGTCGTTGATTTCTCAACGAGAAGGTTATAAAAGAAGGTTTCATGGGCATTTGGAAATCACATCGGGAGAGAGTCTAGAGGTCGATTTCTCAAATGAGCAGCGCAGAGCAGCCGGAGAGATCATCGAGCTAATTCTTACAGTGAGGGGCAAAGATAGTTCCGATTGGATATTTTTCCTGAGTCGAGAATACATCACAGAGAAGGCAGAGAGAGGACGCAGAAGAGGCAACTGTAGGAATTTACAGGGTAAGTTCTGTAGATCAAGAACCAAAGGTCACCGCTCACAAACATATCACAAATCAGTACACCAGTATAATCACGTGGTTAAAACCCTCAAAGAGGGAAACAGTCCACGCCCTGAGCCAACGCGGCCACTTCAGGGAATTTATTAATATAAAGGAAAAGTTACATATGTTTCTCTCATAAACGGTTACCGGACAAATGACCCTCCATGCTCTTTAAATAGAGATCATGGACCAATCGGGTGTTAAGCCACGGATCAAGTGCCGTTAATACCGAGGTGAGAGATAACCGTCGGATCACTACAAATTGTGACCGTCGGATTATAAGTTACAAATGTACATGGTAAAGAAACACACTTTACCTAACTCTACACTAGACTAAGTTATTCTTAACTATTTCCTATGTGTCGGAATATCCTAACATCCCCCTTAAGAACAACTTGGGATAGGATTGAAGGATTTACAAAGGTGACACAAAAGGAGCCTATTTCCTATGTGTCGAAATATCCTAACATCCCCCCTTAAGAACAAATTGGGATAGGATTGAAGGATTTACAAAAGTGACAAAATAGGAGAAGGAAGGAGGCATTAGAGCCTATCCCACCTTAATGAAAACTTTCATGAACTCCAAGCATGGATCGAAGTTTAGTAAACTTCGCTTCTGTGAGAGCCTTCGTAAAGATATCGACTACTTGATCATTGGTCGGACAATACTGCACTTCAAGAACACGATCATGAATGAGCTTTCTGATGAAGTGTATGTGGAGTTCAATGTGTTTCATACGCTGATGCTGAACTGGATCTTTACATAGCTAAATGGCACTCTGATTATCACACCAAAGTGTAGTTGGATGCTGCTGATGAAGATCAAATTCAGACAGGATCTGACGAAGCCACATGGATTCCTTGCTGGCTTCAACTGCACCACGATACTCTGCTTCTGTTGAAGAAAGGGAGATAGCACTTTGTTTCTTACAAGACCAAGTAATAGGTCCTAAACCAAGAGTGAATACATATCTTGCAGTGGACTTCCGATCATCAGGGTCACCAGCCCAATCAAAATCAGTGAAACCAATCAACAAGGGAGATGCTCCTACACTGTAATGATTCTCGAACTGAATTGTACCTCGAAAATATCGAAGTATTCTTTTAGCTACTTTCCAGTGACTTTCATGAGGTTGGTGCATAAACCGAGTGACAATACCAACGGCAAAGGAAAGGTCAGGACAGGTATGGGTTAGATACAAAAGTTTACCAACAAGTTGACGGTATAGGGTAGCATCAACTTTAGGGGTAGTACAGTTGACTGAAAGCTTAACACCAGACTGAAAGGGAGAAGGGGCAGGCTTACAGTCTTCCATGTGAAAGTGGTGTAGAAGATCACAGACATACTTGGACTGAGAGAGGGTAATGCCTTCCTTGGATTGCAAGACTTGAAGACCAAGGAAATAATGCAAGTGTCCTAAGTCTGTCATTTCAAACTTCTTTTTGAGGCTAGACTTCACATGGTTTGTATGGTTTGGATCACTACCAGTAAGGATAAGATCATCAACATAAAGAACAAGGATGGTGAAGGAATTACCCACCTTCTTGGTGTAGACAGTGTTGTCAGAATGACACCTAGAAAAGCCATTATCTAAGAGAAATCTATCCATTTTGGCATACCAAGCCGAGGAGCTTGTTTGAGACCATAGAGAGACTTCCTAAGGCGACAAACAAGGCTAGAGTCTTTTTGGATAAAGCCAGGGGGTTGTTCCATGTATATTTCTTCATGCAAATCTCCATGTAAGAAGGCGGATTTAACATCCATCTGATGGACTTCCCAATTAAAGGAAGCGGCAAGGGAAAGAACAAGGCGGATAGAATTCATTTTGGCAACAGGGGAGAAGGTTTCAGTATAGTCAATGCCTTCAACTTGTGAAAAACCTTTAGCGACAAGACGAGCTTTATGTCTATCCACTTTTCCATCTAGTCCAAACTTTGTTTTGTAAACCCAACTGCATCTGACAAGTTTTCTTCCTTTTGGAAGAGGAACAAGATCCCAAGTATTGTTTGCCAGTAAGGAACGATACTCTTCATGCATAGCTTCATCCCAATATGGATGACCGGAGGCTTCTTCAAAGGTTTCTAGATCAAGTTTTTCTGGAACTTAAGCCAATAAGGAAGAGGCTCTTTTGAACTGAGAACGTGTACGTCGTCGATCGGCAGGGTCACCTGCAAGAGAACCTGTTGCATCCCGAGTAGAGCGAACCCATCTTGGAAGCGGTGGAGTATAAGGAACAATTTGACGAGCTGGAGGAGGATTGTCATCCCTGCTGTCATCATCTGAACTAGAAGGAATGCTATTAAAAATAGAAGAGAGAGAGAGAGGTGGCACATATGCCAAATCAGGCTCACAGGCCAAAGGTGGCACACCGGCCGAACTAGGCTCGCAGACCGATATATTTTCATCAAACTTTACATCTCTTCTAATGATTATATTTTTGGATTTGGGTTGAAGAAATCTATATCCTTTGACATCTTCAGAATATCCAACAAAAATACATTTTTCACTCTTAGGTTCTAAGGCTTTATGTTTCGCATCTGGAATATGGGCCCAAGCATCACTTCCAAAAACACGAAAGTGACTTACATCTGGTTTGATTGAGCTCCAAGCTTCTTCTCGAGTTATATTCTTTAAAACCTTAGTAGGAGTGCGATTTACTATGTAATTTGCACAGTTAATTGCTTCTGCCCAAAAATTGAGACTAAGTCCTTTAGATTGAAGCATACAATTAGCCATTTCTTTTAAGGTGCAATTCTTCCTTTCAGCTACACCATTTTGTTGTGGAGTATATGGAATAGTATGTTGCAATTGAATGCCATGCTCAGTGCAAAAGTTGATAAATTGTTGTTAACATATTCTCCTCCATTGTTTGATCTTAACTTAAGAATTTGATGTCCAGATTGTTTCTCAACAAAGGCCTTAAAGGCCAAGAACATGTTAAAAACTTCACTCTTGAGTTTTAAGAAGTATACCCAAGTGCGTCTGGAAAAATCATCAATGAAGGTTAAGAAGTACTTGCAACCAGAGAAAGAAACAACAGGAAGTGGACCACATAAATCACTGTGCACAAGCTGCAAAGGGGCTGAAGCGTGCCAAGAGGCACGTTTGTCAAAACTATCCCGATGATGTTTTTCGAGTACACATCCAAAGCAAACACCATCCCGGCAAGATACCATAGGAAGGCCCATCACCATATTTTCCTTACATAGAGTTTGAAGAGAGCGATAGTTAAAGTGACCAAATCGCTCATGCCAAAGTTTGCTCACATCATCATTATGAGCAACAAAAACAAAGGGAAGAGATGATGACCCAAAGTTGTCATACTTATACAACCTTGTGGAATCATTAGCAATGCCAGTAGCTAAAATATGTTTAGGATCTTTGAGGTCCTTGATTACAACATCATGAGGTGAGAATTCTACTATTTTCCCTTCACCTGAATGAGTTATCTGATAAACAGATAGAAGGTTGCATGACAAGGTACGAACACATAGTACATCATTAAACTAACCATTATCTAGATGAATGGTTCCAGATCCTACAACACTAAGAGATCTATCATCACCAACATAAATATGTTTGGTGTTACAATCATTTAAAGAAGAAAACATGGATTTATTTTTAGCCATGTGGTAAGAAGCTCCAGAATCAATGAGCCACTTATGAGAAGGAGAAGAAGAAGATACATTTAATGCATAACTAGATCTTGATGCTTGACAACCACAAGCAGAAAGTGCCATGCCTGAAGATGAAGGTGAAGAGTGCTCCAAATTGATGTTGTGCTTCTTCATTGCTACTTCTAAGGCTTCCATCTTCTTAAAACATTTGGACTCTAAATGGCCATCACGATTGCAAAAGTTGCAATGTCTATCTGTCTTCTTTCCTTTGTTTTTATATGCCTTATCATTTTGGTGAGTTGCTTTTTCAGTTTGTGGTTGAAATTGCTTAGGACCCTTGTTTGGTTTCGGACCATACTTTTTAGGATACTGCTTCTTGGGATTCTTTTGATATGATTGATGTTGGGCTGCTAAGGCTTTCTTAGAAGCGTTTCCAGCAGTGATAAGACCAAGGTGTAAAAGTTTTTCTTGTTCTCTTATCAAAGAATCACAAAAGGCATCAAAAGAGGGATTCTTGTAGGTGGTTCCTGAAGAAATGATGGCTTCTCTACTGGAATGGAAGGCGAAAACAAATACAGAGTATGCAGGGCCAAGCTTAGTAAGAATGCAATAAATGAGGCTACCATCTTCCTTTTTGACCTTACAACCTTCTAAAAGAAAAAGAGTCTTGAATTTGGACAAAAAATCTTCAATAGAAGAGAAATTATTGGGGTCCAAAGTAAGCAACTCATTTTCAAGCTGATGGGCCCTAATTTGATTTTGAATGCCAAAGACAGTATTTAGGTTGTCCAGGGCTTCATGAGGGGTGTCAATGTCAAGGATATGAAATCGAAGATCTTGAGCAATGGACATTCCTATCAACCCTCATGCTTGATCTTGTTTATTTTCCCATTTAGCAACTTTATCATCATCAGAAGGTTTAGTTTCTAGCCCTGTGGCTATTCTATAAAGCCCTTTACTTCTAAGTATATCTACCATGTGAAGTAGCCATTGGAAATAATTGGTGCTGTTAAGAATAATCGGGCATGCACTTTCCATTTTTTTTTTAAAAACTGAAGCTGAGAAAAGTTGAAACTAACTGCTCCAATGGAAAGATCTCGAAAAATTAGGCGTTTCAAAAACAATGGCTCGAAAAACGGCTTCTGGATGAAGAAGTTATGCCTTTTGAAAGAAACTGAGTTGTAGATGCCGAATAGTTACGGGAACGGGATGAAGTGCGGCTCTTTAAAAAAAAAAATTTGCCCCTTTGAACAAAAACTTTTTACAAAAGAAGCTTGAGAAGGAGACTTGAACCCAAGACCTCTATTCTCATAAACTAACCCCTCACCAAGTGAGATAGTAAAAGGATTATGTTATTTTAGAAAGGAGGAAGGGGGGCTTATTATTATTATTATTATTATGGGAGGTGTGCGTGCCTTTTCCTGCACAAAAAACCAGCAAAAAAAAAAAAAAAAAAACGAAATTCAAAGCCTTACGGCAGAATGTTAGATTCTCAGTTAGCCTTACCATCAACTATCACTTTTTTCACTATTTCTGATTTCCCGAGATCACATAAAGACACAGGGAAAGAGCATACATAGCAAAAAAAAATCCCTTTTTTTTGTTTTTGATTTGCCGAGATCGCACGGGGCGCACAGCAAAGAGCATACACAGAGAAGAGGGTATAGATCCGGCAAATAAATAAAACCTTAATACAGGAAAAAAAACCGAAATAAGCAAAACTATTAACAAATATAACTGCAAAATAGATGCTTTATACCTCCAGATCTAAACTGACATAACTTGGACAGCCGGAAACCTTTTCGCATGAAACGAAAGGCGTTCCTCACTGTAACAGACGCTCCGGACACAACCGAGCAGTTCTCCAAGCCCAAAAATGTTCAGAAATAGTAGATCTACAAAACGGCATTCGCATGCAGTCAAACCAGCTTCGGATTTTGATCAACAACAGACGCGGCCCTCAAAATAGCTCTGATACCATGTAGGAATTTACAAGCCGTAAGTTCCGTAGATCAAGAACCAAAGGTCACCGCTCACAAACAAACATCAACAAATCAATACACCAAAGATAATCATTGGGCATAAAAACCCTCAAAGAGGTATAGAAACAGTCCACGCCCGAGCCAACGCGACCAACATGGCCACTTCAAAGGAATTTATTAATATAAAAAAAAAGTTACATATGTTTTCTCTCATAAACTACACGGACAGAACACCTCCATGCTTTTTAACAGAGATCATGGACCAATCTAAAAGTGGCCGCCGATCACAAGCCGTACACTAGAGGATAATCGCCTTGATCACTACAACCGTGACCGTTTGACATAAGTGGCAATGCATACAAAGTGAAACACACTTACCCAACTTCACTAGTCCACTATTCTGAACATTTCTGTCGGAATATCCTAACATCAACGCAGTGCCACACAGAGGCAGCGCTGAATCCTTGAGGAGATCCACAAATTTGTTGAAGGTGAGATCAGTTTCAATGTCGGAAGCCGAGGTGTGAGTCTGGAGGGCCAGAGATTGAAGCATCCAGGCAGCAGAAAGATCAGTCGAAGGAAGTGATGCAGTTCCAAGCCAGTGTGATGCAGATCTGCACAGAGGCAACGTGGGGCTTGTCAGTTTGGGATTGGATCAGTGTCGGTTCTTCAGTGATAGTGTGAGAACATTTTCTCACTAACTCTTTGCCAGTTATTCTCTCTGTACGGATGGCCAGTAAGGCATCCTAGATTGTATTCAGAACTACTGCTTAATCGTACAAACAGGGAAAATTTGAAGGATGGAAATTTATCTTAAAGTTTAGAAACCTTGGCGAATCTTACGAGTCCTTAATATGTAGATTGTAAAATGTTTGGTGATATATTTTATAATATATCAAAATTTCTAATGAGTTTATATAGTCTCTATAAAATTTTGGCAATTTTTAGGATAACATAATTTTATACTATAAAATTTAGGTGAATCGCTTTTAGAAAATAAAAGGAAATTGGCGAATCATTTTTTTGGAAAAACCATGGAAAATTAACCCACTTGCGAATATTAGTCCCTAAAATTTTCCATGAATACAAACCCTTAGTTGTTGCACCAGTTTTCCCGCATTGGGTTTTTCCAGGGACATTTGTCCAAAAATAACAGTGCCATATGTGTGTTTATGTTTCTTCTTGCTCAGTTCTTGTTTCCACATATTATTTTTATGTAGTGAAGGTTGCAGTGTGATGTATTCAGTGTTTGCCGTAGAACAACTGCAAATAAATTGTTAAGTAATGAATAACAATTAGGTGAATACTTTCCAGTTGCTGCAATAGGATTCTGGTTTAGGAATTTTCACACAAAGGTGCTCATGGATGAAGGTCTTGCATAAACCATGTATAAGACTATGACACCACTTATGAAGTCCACCCTTGACCATAGCACTTATCACATGCACCTATCGATTTAAGGGTCGGCCTAGGAACTATTCCTCCACTAGAGCCTTTTCATTCATTGTCATTTGGAAGCCACCTAATGGGAGTAGTTGATAACCCTCCCTGTAATATTCCAAATTAGCAGTCAACTAATTGGAATATTAATTTTGATTTATTTTGGCATTTCCTAATGTTGGGCGGAAATAACGTGGGTAGTGGACCCACAACTAATAATTAAGCCAAATAAAGTCTCTCCCTAAGGGAAAATTGCGACTCTAGTGGTAAGGTCGAATTGGCCTTAGGTGGCAGCGTAGAAGAAGCACGAAAAGGACAAGGTGGGGTTGGCTAGAGGAAGGCAACACGTGATTGGCCAAGGAGAGGCAACGTAGGCCAAGGTGGGACCCAAGGCATATGTTGGGCCTCAATGGACAAAAGGAAGAAGGGAAGGCTCATTTTGGGCATTCATTCATTCATCTTATTTCTCTTGGTCTGTTTGACTGAAGCACGCTTGAGATGGAGAGCCAAGTCTGCAGTGTTGTCTAGCACACGAAATCTTCAAGTGGAGATCTCATCCTCTACCTCGGGGGACTTCGAGTGCCTGCTCAGGAGAGGAGTTCTGCATTTTGGTGAGGGAATTACACAGCAGCAGCAACAGGAAGAGCGTAGCCCCTTCAGGACTACGCAGAGGTAGAGTAGACTGCGTAGTGATTGTGCAATTCAGTTCGGTGTGGGTGTCGGGATTGTGGAGAGCATCGGAGTTTCAACAGGAGATTTGGAGGGGAGGTTAGCCACCTCCTAACCAGGATTTTGGTAGCTCTCTCGAAGCATTTTCCAGCAGATTCATCCAAAGGTTCGATTTACCCAGAAACGTAGTGAGCCAAGCCCAAGAGGGAAAAATTTCGAAGTTAAGCTTTGGGCGAACCCTTTCTGGGTTTTTCTAGGTTTATTGAGGAGAAGCCAAGATTAATTCGGCAGAATTTTTTGGGCAGGTTTGAGGCTTCAAACAGAGATCCTAACGCAGCCAACAACTATAGGAGCTAGAGGAAATTGGGCCGAAATTCCGGGGTCAACATTTGGCCAATTCCTTCACAGGTTTTTTTGGGTTTGGTGAGTAGAGTCCGGGGTTAAAAGCCCGGAATTTTTTGAGCAGAGGTAGCAGCCCAACCATAGTCTGAAGTCAGCCAGCAGCGGCATTTCTGGGCTAGGCAACGCAGACATTGAGCCACGCAGAGGCAGTTTCCAGCAAGTGTTTTGCTTGGGTTTGAGTTGTTCTTCAAGCCTGCCTTGAGCAGGCCCATGTGCAAACTTTCCAACACCTCAATTGTACTCTTTCCCAACATATTAATAAAATGGCTCAATAGTGATTTTGGCTCCAGTTTGTGTGTTTTAATGGTGTTTGCATTTTTTTTGTAGTTACTTGTCTATTTGCACTTTTATTATTGTTAATCCCCATTTGGGATATTACAATGTTATCAGGGCCCATAGACTTGACTCAGCCTGTGGAGCACGCAATCTATGACACCAGAAGATAGGCAGAACATTACCCACCAAAGGCAGTAGAGGTGGAAAATATGGGGGAGTCAAGGTGCAAAGGAGAAGCAACATTTGGTGGCATCTTAAAGGCCCTAAATGATTTAGCCAAAGGGCAGAAGGTAATGTTAGAAGGACTCGAGCAACAGAATAGGGATATGAGCATCCATCATGAGTTCCCATTTGGGGAGACTTCAGGGGTATCACAATAGTGTGACCACCCTTTACCAACCACTCACCCGCCAGCCTTCAGTAGGCCAACCAGGACCACGATGCCTACATTTTTACCTTCAGTACCTAGTGAGCAAGGTAGGCAGCATGATCATATACCCATGGGAGATTATTTTCGAGAATGGCAGTCCATGGTGGAAAACTTCAGAGCTACCTTGTCCTTCAGAGATTATTGCTAGCTCAGGCAGGATGAAAAAGGCAGGAACAGTGGGGGGTCTAGCACGCAGAACTCAGAGTTGTAGCGTACCATTGGGAGGATACCTTTTCCCAAGTATGATGGATCCACCGAGTGCGCGACTCAGGATTGGGTGGAAAAGTTGAATAACTTTTTCCAGCTTTACCGAGTAACATAGGGGGAAGCCATCAAAATCGCTACCTCGCACCTGGAGGATGAGGGCACACAGGATCATGGGGAGAATGTGGATACACCCAGTGTGACGCAGGGGTCACCCGTCTTGGAGACTTCCTTGACCATGTCGGTTGACATCCTAGTAGAGAGAGTAGAGCCTACCCTAGCAGTGCCATCCATTGAGGTGGTGTCCGAGTCTTCCGGTGGTAGCAGCACACGGTAGATGGGTGAGGTGCCAGGAGATGTATCCACCTTTGATGAGGCACTAGGAGATATAGAGGCATTGGACGATGGTTGCACACAACAGTGTCATCAGCTTCAGGCCGACCTTCTAGCTTTGAAAGGGAAGGCCACGTCAATTAGAGAGGCTATTTTGTTGCAGAAGAGGAGCTGGAGGGCATGAGAGTGGTTTGTGTCGAGTCAACGGCCAAGTTGGCCCACAATGGGGAATGGTTGGATTCCCTAATGGTATAGCTAGAGGGCACATTGGAGTGTCAAAGAAGCCCCCTTCAGGCATACATAAACGGGGCTAGCAGCACTGTTGGGTCACCTCTTCCCATTGGTGAGAGAGAGACGGAGCCACCTAGTCGGATCTCATATGTTGACCTTGATAGCGGGATGAGACAATCAGAGTTGCACAGGGTGCAGCATCCACATGTGGAGGTTGGATGGCAAGAGATTTTGAGTTGGTACCCGAGGTGGAGTGGGTTATGGAGATGGTGGTGGACACAGGTGTAGTTCAGCAGGAGTTTCCAGGCACTAGGAATATAGGAACCCCAGACTAGCATTGGGATCCAGGTGGGACTACCTGTCGTTTCCCAAGCAGGTCGATTGACTATGTCTTGGAGGGTACAGTTGGCCTAACAGTTGAGCGTGCACATTCACTAGGGGAGTTTCGTTCTGCTCCAATGGTCAACCAGTTTATGGGCAGACTCCTTGGGTTGTCTTGGTACGACATTTGTATGCGGAGTCACGATGTGATCAACATACTTTGGCAGGAGCTTGTCGGAGGAGGTGGCATTGGCAGGCCACCAGACGGTGCCTTGTATGGAGCCAAGGATTATTCACCTTTGTGTGGGGCACAGAGATCACAGCGGAGCAGAGCAGTGGTTGTATCACTACTGACACATAGGGAGATTCACTTCTCGGACCCCTGAGGAAGGGTTTGGAGTGATGATCCATTCATCAGAGGGTGTAGCGATGCGACGGTGGAGGTGATGATACCGATTGGGGGTGGTCTGACATGTAGAGACACAACCCTAGGCCATCACATACAAGGATGTGTGGGAGCATCTAGCATTGAGCAGTGGACTACTGGTGGACATGTAGGTACATGGTGGTGTACCGTATTGTGTCTCACTGCATTATGGAGTAGGAGTGTCTTACATCACATTGAGTACACGCGAGGAGTGACTGGTGCCTTGACACAGACAAGCCACAGGACGGTACAGGGTGGTACAACAGTAGCAAGGGGTACCCAGAGGTGTACAGGGGTATATCACAGTGTACAATGGGATGCCGAGGAGTACATGGATGATCGGTGGTATGCAGGGGTGTATGGTGCTATGCAGCAGGGTCTAAGAGTATTGCCTCCAGGGAGACTCATGGACGGAAAAACCGGGCATACCTTTGGGGCTAGTTCACCCAGGATCGATGGGGAGACAAATGAGTGCCTAGCCCTCTTCTACATCACTTACGGGCACAATCGATTTGTTGTTGTCCTTTGGCACTCTGGTCATGAGAAGCGGGGTACACGAAGCTCGCCCAAGATATTTGGATGGCACTCAGCACACTAGGGGAGAGACTTCTCAACAGTGGCATTGGGTCGGTGCGTTAGTTGACAACCACAGGTTGGGGGATGAGATGATCATCTACAGGGGTGGCATATCAATCATCAATGAGCCTACGCCTGAGGAGCGGGTCATGAGGGAGACATGTGTCACTCTTTTCTCAGGGCATGTCGAGATCGTGCATGAGCAGAGGATACTGGGTACAACCGATGTAGCATCCCCGTATGTGTCTGGGCTCCAAACATTGTATCGGCATATGATCGAGGGGGTGGATGGCAGACCCAGTGGAGATGGCTGGTAGGAACAAGAGGGATCCACATACCTTGAGTCGATTGCGAGTATCAGATATCCATCTATTGGTGGCATTCAGGGGGTATCTATTTGTCACATGTGGCTTCCAGCGATCATTGATGCTACTCAGTGGTAGGCACAAGGCAGGTTAGCATGCATCAGGTTAGCCCATGATATATGGCCCTCTATATTGGTCACATGCAGGGACTAGAGATGAGGCACGGAGGGATTCCTGCAGCTGTCAGAGCTATGGTGCAGCAGGTCCGACTATGGGATGCAAAGATTCAGTTGATTGATAGCCCATTATGTCTCATGATGGTCGGAGTCAAGATAGAGAGTGATCTAATTCACTACTGGGTTGGCACATGGGGGTACACAAAGGCCTTCATCGAATGGCGAGGTAGACTTTCTCTATTGCTGCATAAATTTGGAGTTGCATTCAAAGGGGTAGGAATTGGCTTCATGGCGATGCCTGGGCCGAATGAGCTTGTCTCTCACAGATCTCCTGCCACTAGGCCTCGAGAGACGAGGATACAGTTTGTGCACGATGAGGAGTATCTCATGGTCAGAGTAGCGCAGCGTCAGCATGGTGGTAACTCTTTGAGATCAGCAGGGAATCCGAGCATTACAGCTCCACACAACTCGATAGCCTTTAGGGATGAGCTGTATACTCCATGGGGAGATCATGTACATCTTCCATTGGGCTTTAGTGAGTCGCTGATGGAGTGGGGAACTTTATTAGCATGGCAGGATGGTGAGTGGAGTAGGGTGAGCTTCATGTTGGATAGGATGGCTTGGGATCTGGGTATTGAGGGATCCCTTCATATCAGGGAGATGCAGAGGCCAAGGATGATATAGTGGCATATCTAGGACCCTGGCACATTTTGCAGTGACCGTGGGGGAGTGTAAACTAGAGAGGATGCTTGTTCAGGCATTGCTTGAGGACAAGCAATTTTTTGCGGGGAGGACTGTAATATTCCAAATTAGCAGTGAGCAAATTGGAATATTAATTTTGATTTATTTTGGCATTTCCTAATGTTGGGCGGAAATAATGTGGGTAAGGGACCCACAACTAATAATTAAGCCAAATAAAGTCTCTTCCTAAAGTCTCTAAGGGAAAATTGTGGCTCTAGTGGTGGGGTCGAATTGGCCTTAGGTGGCAGCATAGAAGAGGCACGAAAAGGATAGCGTGGTGTTGGCTAGAGGAAGGCAACACGTGATTGGCCAAGGAGAGGCAGTGCAGGCCAAGGTGGGACCCAAGGCATACGTTGGGCCTCAATGGACAAAAGAAAGAAGGGAAGGCTCATTTTGGGCATTCATTCATTCATCTTATTTCTCTTGGTCAGTTTGACTGAAGCACACTTGAGCTGGAGAGCCAAGTCTGCAGTGTTGTTTAGCACACGAGATCTTCAAGCGGAGATCTCAACCTCTACCTCAAGGGACTTAGAGTGCTCGCTCAGGAGAGGAGTTCTGCATTTTGGTGAGGGAATTACACAGCAGCTGCAACAAGAAGAGCGTAGCCCCTTCAGGACTGTGCAGAGGTAGAGTAGACTACACAGTGATTGCGTAGTTCAGTTCGGTGTGAGTGTCCGGATTGTGGAAGGCAGCGGAGTTTCAACAGGAGATTTGGAGGGGAGGTTAGCCACCTCCTACCCGGGATTTTGGTAGCTCTCCGGAGGCATTTTCCAGCAGATTCATCTGGAGGTTCGATTTACCCAGCAGTGTAGTGAGCCAAGCCAAAGAGGGCCAAATTCCAAAGTCAAGCTTTGGGCGAACCCTTTCTGGGTTTTTCTGGGTTTATTAAGGAGAAGCCAAGATTAATTTGGCAAAAAATTTTGGGCAGGTTTGAGGCTTCAAACAGAGATCCTAACGCAGCCAGCAGCTATAGGAGCTAGAGGAAATTGGGCCAAAATTTCGGGGTCAACATTTGGCCAATTCCTTCGTGGGTTTTTGTGGGTTTGGTGAGTAGAGTCTAGGGTTAAAAGCCCGAAATTTTCTGAGCAGAGGAAGCAGCCCAACCAGCAATCTGAAGTCAGCAAGCAACAACATTTCTGGGTTAGGCAGCATAGAGAGTGAGCCACGCAGAGGCAGTTTCCAGCAGGAGTTTTGCTTGGGTGTGAGTTTTTCTTCAAGCCTGCCTTGACCAGGCCCAGGTGCAAACTTTCCAGCACCTCAATTGTACTCTTTCCCAATATATTAATAAAATGGTTCACCAATGATTTTGGCTCCAGTTTGTGTGTTTTAATGGTGTTTGCATTTTTGTTGTAGTTACTTGTCTATTTGCACTTTTATTATTGTTAATCCCCATTTGGGATATTACACTCCAACACCTAAAATTTGGAAACTTGCATAAGGTCATAAGCTAATGAGAAGTTTGAAGAAGATACCAAATGTGAATTAGGTATGTGGCTTTTGCATTAAATATGACTCACTTTTTGTGTTACATTGACTCTTATATGCATGTTAGTTGATCATAGTTGATTCCTTGAGCCATCTTTGATGATGTCACATGCCCCTCGATTTGATGATGGCTGCCAGAGCCTTGATGATAAATGTTGGATGTTATGATAGCTTGGCACCATCCTAAACACACCCCCTCACACATAAGACCATGGATGTTGCACCTTGAAGCTAGGACATTGCATGGATGAGCTTGATGTATCACTTGGAAAGGGCATAGAGCCCTTTGATGATATTGCACCCCTTTGATGGAATGGACGCTTAGTTCGATGATATGGCACTTGATGATGATCATACACCTCTTTGGAGTTTAGAGAGGTCACAAACAACTTTCCCTTGAAATCGTGACGATGATGGAGGGCATTGCACATTATGATATGTGTTAAATTTAGATAACCATGGTGTTCTATGTTTGATGCAATTTTACTTCAATCTTTCTTAGGCTGGATACAAAATAGCAATCACATAAGCATGAAAGTAAAATGTTGATAGAACACAATAATAGATCAACAGAAGACAAGCCAGTAATATACAATTCCTTTTGTCGAGCAAAGATATGAGATATTGTGCGTTACGACAGTCAACAGGATGCTTCGGCCAGCAAAGACTTTCTCGGTCAACCAATCCTCCAAGTGTCACACCCATAGCCCTCAAAGACAGCTCATCACAAGTCAACGTTGGTCAACCTAAAGTCAATGCAGAAAAGTCAACATAGGACAGCAACAGAAAGTCAACGCTGCAGATTAGGGCTTCAGTCAAACAGCTCTGTTTTCCTCGATTTTAGTGCCCAACAGTACAACCTCTCAAAATCGAAATTTTGGAAGAGTTTTGAGGTCAAACGACCAAGGGTTGACCACGGTCAACGCTGCAGCAGCAAGCCCTAAACAGATCCGCAAAAAACAACTCCTCTAGCTCCACACGTGTGAAGGGAAGAGGCCTCCAAAGGCTAACGAACAAATCAGATCACAATGACAGATGTGTGATGAGTTGATGAGCAAATGACCTCCAAGTCTCTCCAATTTATATCCATCAGTGAGGGTGTGTGACACATCTATTAGGCATGTGAGCCTACATTACAAATATGGCCGACCTTGCACATGTGTGGAAAATAAATTCAAAATATATGCTCTGCTCATCCAAACAAGATGATCTTTAGATCAATCTTGCACCTCTCCGAAAGAGGAATCCAACAAAAATATGACCATCATCATATGAGCAGTGCAACATGGAGTTTGGACCTAGTTGCCCAAAATTAACAATATGGCATCACACTAGATTGGGCATTTGATTATGAGGGGGCATTTTTTTATGATGTGTTGCCCTATGATGAGAAGACATGACTTTTGGAGAGATGGAGATCCTTTCGATGAGGATAAATGACCTTTGGAGCATATGTACCCTTATTAAGGATGGTATCACCCTCGTGAGGTTTCTACACTCACATGTGTAGCATTTTTGGAGGATACTTTTATGTTTTAGCATTATATCTTTCTGTTGGAGGCTATTTTGGGGGTCGGCTTTCGACATGTCCACCTTGTATCATAGATTATCATGTTCTTTGGGCTTTTAGGCTTAATTAAGGTAAAGCACTTGGTTGCCCTAGTAAAAATAGAGAGTGTTTGCCTTCTTTTAGATCATTGCACGTTGGAGAGAGATCACTTCTCTTAGATACTTGTCTTTTTCTCTAATTTGCTATGAAGCACTACTTGAGTGACTTAACTTGGAAGACTTTGTGATGTGGATGGTTCTCTTTTCATGGATGATTATTGGTGAACTTTGATGATACATGCTATTCAATGTAACTTCTTCTATCTTGTCTATATTTTATGGATAAAGGTTATTAAGTATCTACCATGGTTTTTTTGGCATTTTTATCTGTTTATTCTTCTTAAACAAGAATTTTCATCAAATTCTTTAAGGACCTTAAGTTTAGTTTTGTCCGTTATAAAACAGAAGGATGCTAGGGTTAGAAGCATAGAGGACACAACTTAGTCTCCCTTGGTTCTTTGAAACCATGTCCATCTCCTTTCTTCCAAATTGTTACTCCTAGACTCCAACAGCCCTAGATTGAGAAAGGCGCTAATCATATCTCTTGTGTTAATCATTTATATCTTTAAAATCCATTTTTTTAAGGGTGAATTAGGGTTTAATTACAGAAAATTCACATTATTTCACTTAAATCTTTGAAATCCATTTTTTATTTTAGAGTGAATTAGGGCTTAACTAAAGCAAATTCATTTATTTTCAGAATTTATTGACTTGGACGTTATTGTTCTAGGGTTAGATATTGTACTTTCAGCATTCATTCGTTTAGATGTTACTGTTCTAGGATTAGATATTGTATTTCCAGCATTTATCGACTTAGATGTTATTGTCCTAGTGTTAAAAACTTAAAAATTGTTTGGAATATATTAGAAAAGCAAAACTGTCATTTTAGGTGTACTTTCCAGCCATAAATTAGAGCAGACGTCTAGGGTTTTAACTGCTATTATGTCTTTTAAACTGTAGAAATTTGTTGTAATTAATTTTCTTATTTATTGTTACTTTTAGCCCCCATTTTTCCCTTTATTATCATAGTTTCCAGGGCTAATTTTACTGTTATAACTTATGAACAAGTTTATCGCTGCAATTTCTGATTTTACATACTAATTTACTTCCGGAAAGTGTGATTTCTTGATTGTTTGTGTTTGCAGAACTTCTTTGAGCCTTTATTGGTTGACCTAAGCCTCTAGAAGACCCATGAGACCCTTTCAACTCAAATCCAGAAATTATTTCGAAAATCCACCATAAACCCTAATTGATTGATCTCCTAGATTGATGGTAATTTAAGTAGAAGCTTTATGGGGCTCTTGACTTAGTTTAAGAGGGCCATTTGATCCCTAACATCTACTAGGGAAGCCTCCCTTGTCTTGAATATCCATCCTTCAATAAAATAAGGGAAGTAGTTGTTGAGGTGACAATGGTGACACTCCCATTGTTGCACATTGTTTTAGTGACCTAGTAAAGCTTTACAGTAAAGTGCTAGATTTTATTGTAACAATACGAACTTGGAAGTCCCAACATTAACAATATAACCATCATCAATATCACCATTGTTGGGCCCACTCTGTCACAATGTAGAGCTCAAACCATGCAAACTAAACCATCTCTACTCTTGCCATGTGTGTGTATTGTGAATAATCCCACATGCATAACAATTGTGAGACAAAGGGGGTTTATAATGCATTACCGCATCAATAGCTTCGCTAATTCAAAAAAACTAGTTTTAGCCTTTAGGGTGCAAATCCACAAGTTTATAAGATAGCAACATCCATCACTTTGGTATTACTTTGGTATTAACATCCGTAATAGTATTGGGTGGCATGCCTTGTGGACCCTATGATAGGAATTCATTCCAATAAGTACTCTATTGCACACTGCTCTACACCAATTAATAGTTGTTAATACATCACAACCAAGAAACTAACCTTCTCACAACCTTCCTTTATCCAAGTAGTCTTTTTAAGATATCTGCCCGCTGGGCTAAAAGATATAGCAATTTCAATCTTGTAAAAAAATTCAACAAACAAATTACCCTCATTTTCCACATAATGTAAAATAACAATCCTCCTACTCCTTTGTTTCCCTAGACTATCAAAAGCTTTCTAGTCAGTCATAAGCCCTTCAATTTCATAGCCCTGGGAATGGCACAACAAAATTTTCAAAATCCCTTTATTTTCATAGCTGTAATTTATTCAAAAATGAGGCCCAAGTATATAAAAGGCTTTTGCTAAAAATGCATAAAATGATCATGAAATAACTTGGAGAAAGCCAAAGATAACATCCTAGAGATATAAAAGAAGGATAATAATAACTATATTAAGACATGGGATGGTGAACATACAAAAGAGTATTTATGTTGTTGAGATTTTGAGGGGTCTATGAGGCTTTGGAGCATTAGGATTCCCTTGCCCATAGAAACTCCTGAGGAGAGCAACTGCCTCTTCTGCCATCAATCCCCCGACACATTGGAATCCTCCTCCAACCACATCCTCTTCATTATCAGCACCAACCCCGCAACCTCCACATCCCTGTGTCTGCAGTGCCATCACTGAACCACAGCCCCCGAACCTGTCATTATTACACCCGTAATAAACACTCCGTATCCTAACAATGGATAAAGCAGTTGCACACATAATGCAAGGCTCACAGGTTACATACAGCTCGCACCTCCCAAATTTTTGCGCAACTTGCTCTTGTGAAAGATTTGCAGCCTGGCAAATGTCAAGCACCTTGTCAATTGCTTCCATCTCTGCATGTCTCGTTGCATTTCTTGTTTCATTAGTCCTGTTGCTCCCATTCGCAATTACTTGGCCATTCTCTACAATCACACAACCCACGGGGACTTCCAGGTGGGACAAGGCTACCTTTGCCTCATCCAATGCTTTCTCCATAAATGCAATTCTTGTATTCAAGCTATCCATTACTACAAAACTAATACTCGGTCCCCTTTTGCCAATTTGATTATCCAAGCATCAATACATGTTCCATGTGGAACTTTTATGTAGCTATTCTGGATGATGAGTCTTGTTATAGACTCCAAACGTCTACATACACAAAAATGGCTACTGTGGAATTTCAGAGCACTAAAAATTCTCAAGATACCCACCACAGAAATCTACAAACACCCTGTACCACCCTGTACGGAAGGCAAGTATGGATTGAGATTCGTAATCTCGAGAAAATTACGGTAAAAATTGAGAGAAGAGCCGCCGATCTTGACTTCTTGAAACACTGTCGCGATTTTAACCTAATTCCTCCCTTCGCCTACATAAAACATAAATTGATTAACCAGTTTAACAGCAAAGCATTCGATCGATTAAGCAGATCTCTAGTTCGCTGTGAAATCCAGAGAATTCGTTTCACTCTAAATTATCTGTCATCATTGGCATAAAAGAAACATCTGGAACTTGCTCAGAGAATTCGTCATGACCTGTGGAGGACTATTGACGACGCCCCAGCACTTAAAGCTGAGAAAGAAAGCCGGATAGTAAGAGATAAGCAGGATAAGAAAATAGAAATAAGCTAAAAACAAATAAGAAAGGGCACGGGCGGATAGATTCATATCAGCACGCAAATAAATTGAACATCGCATCTGCTAGCACGGTAATGAACTCTACAGATCTGACGGAAAGAAGCGTGAATAACTACCAACTCGTTGATGGCAGCCAGCGTGATGTAATTAGCAGCTCTAGCATCGATACCAGCTTCCTTTTCTCCGCCAAGAACGCTGATAGCAAGCTCCAAAACATAAACGCGGATAGGAGACCTTGTATGGGAACAGAAGACGCTGGCTCAGGAATTATACTAAATGCGTATCAACAGTCTAATGCAGCTTCTCGGATATTGAACACCGTCTCATCGAAATCGGTATCTAGCTCGATTGGAAAACCATTAAGTGACCAGGTAAACCAACGATCAGTTATTGGGGAAGATTACTCTATTACCAGCGTTTCCAGCACCCATATATCCGCCGAAAACCTAGATAATGAGCTCCAAAAGGTTATAGAAGAAGACGCTGTGAAGATTATGCACATCTCTGCAAATAACGCAGGCAGAGAGCAGGTGGTTAACATAGCTCCCGGAAATCGAACAACGTATCCAGAAATTCCGTTATAAACTCTGTTTGAGAACTAGGAATCGTGGGACATCATGAATGTTAACGGAGGGGGCGGAGTATCTGACATTGAAGGGAAATCGTATGAAAAGGATCAGTGACGATATGTAATGTTGGATTTTGAACTCTGAAAATATTAGAAAATATGAACCGTTTATGTGGTAATTTTGGGAAATATTGAGTTAGGGATTTAATATAGAGAAAGAAA
Source organism: Pinus albicaulis (assembly GCA_034641835.2). Taxonomy (NCBI): domain Eukaryota; kingdom Viridiplantae; phylum Streptophyta; class Pinopsida; order Pinales; family Pinaceae; genus Pinus; species Pinus albicaulis. The sequence continues at coordinate 945,087,794 of CM076569.1, forward strand.
TAAAGTATTTTTTAATGTTTATTAGATTAAAAATAGGTTATGGGATAGAGATAGTTGAAATTCTTTATAATATTATGACTCAAGACTCAAGAGCTAGGACACATTTCGTGACTAATGGCAATCTTTTTAAAAAGTGAGGTGACTCATGCCAACATTTTTATAATGGAAGAGTATGTTAAACTAGTGCTCTTGGTCTGCTTTAGGTTGAATAATGTGTTTCTCACATTGTCATGTCCTTAAGGCAAGCACCTTTACCAAAAACTTATAATGGAAGAGTATGTTAGACTAGTGCCCTTGGCTCACTTTAGGGTGAACAATTTGTATCTCACACCATTGTGTGATTTAAGGCAAGTACCTATACCAAGATATTATAATCTTCTAGGACACATGAGTTAGGTGACTAATGCCAACTTTTGATAGTGAATTGAACTAAACTTGAAATGGGACACATGAGTTAGGTGACTAATGCCAACTTTTGATAGTGAATTGAACTAAACTTGAAATGGAAAAGGATGGACACCAAGATGAAAGCACCTATCAACAAACCATCCAACTCTATCTAGTCATTATAATTGTTGATGTCCCTTTTGGATGACAATATTTGTTAAGCCAATACTTGTAAAGAAGGTTTGGGCAGCTATGGAAACGTCAAACCATAACTCAACTACTAATACTTTTCACACATTTTCTTACCTCACTTTTACTTTGGTAATATTTTCCCAATTTGTTTGGTTACCTCCCATTAACTTCAAACCTACTGGTTTTTTGTTTTTACATTTTGGGTATTCTATTTTACTAGATTTCATCTTTTTTCTAAAAATTAATTTCCAATATTAATATTTTTTATAATTTTAATACTTTTACTTTATATTAATATTATTTATATTAATAAATAAAGTTTTTAATAAACAAATAGATTTCATATGAAAAATAAAACAGTGATTCATGTAATTTTTTTTACAACAATAATAAATATTTAAATTATTTTAAATAAAATGAAACAAACACTAATAAAAGTTTTTCACTATTCTACTCATAATACTAAATTAAATATGTAGTTTTAGTTTCTTAATAAAGAATGACATTTAATCATACATATTCATATAAAAAAAAAAAAAAAATTCTTTAAATTTTCCTACATATTTTATGTTGAACTTTAGTGTCTCCCCCTTTAATGTTTACTTATGTGTAGAGCATTTATTTCTCTCTCTTTATTCACAAGTGCAGTTATAATATATAGTGAAGTGCAGTTATAATATATAGTGATGCCATTTGTTGTGTGTAATACATTGTGCATCACATAATTTTTCCCTTCATTAGTGTTCACCTATATTTAACATATAATAGAGCAACAGAGCCTCTACAAATTAAAAATTAAAATTAAAAGATTGTGAAGGTATCTCCAACATTAGAGACAATGAAATAATTAACCCATGGTGTTACTGGAATAGAAAAATATTTTAAAGTAATTCAAATATTATTGAGCATTTGGAATCATGAGAAGCAACTGTAAAAAAATTCAAGACAAAATTCTCACATTAGAATGAGAATATCAAAACTAAAAAAGAATCAATTTATGATAAATTCCTTAAAATTCTATAGATTACAAGAGGAATCACCTATTGTTCACAGTTGCAAATGCAAATTGTTATAGCCTTCAAATTAATTAAGAATATTTACCCAAGTCTACATTATTCAAATGACAGTAGCTGCAATGCCAACGAGCCAATTGATTCAAAGGCATGACTAATCCCTCTATTGAGAAGCATAATATGCTCTAAAATTAAGTTATGATATTTTCTTTTGTACAAGCTCCTCTATAATATTAAAAAAATAGGATTTGTATCATCATTAACAAGATTCAATACATACAAAAGGAACAATTATCTTGAATAGTTGCGACAACATCATGCCAAGCAACACATGAAATTGGTATTTTACATTGACATTCCAAGCAAAACTACAATAGAAAACCACCATTGTGCTTGCCAATACATGGACATACTTGACAACACATGAAATTGGCATTTTACACTAACACTCCAAGCAAAACTACAACAGAAAACCATCATTGCGCTTGCCAATACATCCACATATTTGCAAATAGCTTTCAACAAAGTTGAAAATGGCTTTCAACAGATCTTCTAATACAAGTCACTAATGAAGAGAAGATGCTACCAAGCTTCCTAGAAAAGTCACCATCATCATCTTCTAGATAGTATTCATCTTCTTGCTCGTCTTCATTCCTTTCCCACTCGTCATTGTCCTTGTGCTTTGCATGTTCCAAATCATACTCGTTATGGTCAACATATTCATCTTCATTGTTGTGAACAACATCATTCATTACTGCATCTTCTTGGTCATCCATTACAATGGGTTTTTCTCCATTTGAAAAGGTTGATGGTGTGTCCTCTATAAGAGTATCCACATCATTGGATGCATGAGTGTCATCCACTCTAGGAGTAAAAATGGGTAGTTCATACGTATAACTGTCACCCGCTGGAAGTTCTCCCTCTTCAACATATTTTTTCAGGTGGTGGCAAGACATCATTTCCCTTGCTAAAATGGAATCCTTGAATGGCCTCACCCTGCCCTTCTGTAGGTTTATTTCCTTCATTGTCACCATTTTCTTGAGTCAATTTCCATTTTTTCCTTAGAATATCACTTAATGGTTTTGGAACCTGAAAGTCTTATTCCCCACTTGAATCAATAGGCGACTCGGTTCTGTGAAATTTTAGCATACCTTTCCTTGTCTTTCTGATTAGATTCTTTCGCTAGGCTAAGAGGCATTTGACCTCCTCATCAAACTCCCTTTTTATGCATTCATCACACCGTAACAGTGGCATAAATATTTATGTTTCGTGGGTTTAGGGCTACATTGGGATGTAAAACAAATCCTTGTTTTGTTTGGGATTTGGGCTTCTTTTTTGTGGTTCTAACTTGGGGTAAGGAGTCTCGTTGCACCTTTTGTTTGTGCTCTAGTGCAGGATCTTTGTTCACCCTTTTGTAGCTCTTAAATTGCATATCTTAAGGCTTTGTTTACCTTTGCTCCAGCTTGTTTTCAGGCTTATGTTTTTTTTTTTTTTTTCTTGGTCTCTTTTTTTCTCCTAAAACTTGCCTTCACCTCACTATTCCAGCCTTATGAATTAGAGTAATTCGCACTAGTTTTATCTTTGTTTGCAACCTCATAATTGTAGGTGCTTAAGGTATGTTAATCCTTTATCTAGCTCGCATCATTTTTAGGTCTGTTGTGCCCAAATCTTATTTGTTGTCCAGTCCTTGTTTAGTCCCTAATATAGCCTTGTTTTTACCTCTAATTTGTGCCACTTCTATCCCTATTTCGAGCTATTTTATCCTTGTCTTGTCCAACCCTAATTCCTGTAGCATAGGTCTCCTAAATTAATACATATCCTCTGTTCATTAACTTATCTTTGTGTAGGATGTCCTTTGCATTTAATTGGTTCTTGAAAAGCGGTTGTTTGGTCTTGATTCTGAAGCCCTAATCCAATTAGGTTTCAACTTCCATAGTTCAGTTTCAAGGGTTATACTTTGATCATTTCCTAAGGTACATTTGATAGTTTCTAAAAACCCTAACCAATGTATTCCAGTGCTAATTCAAGAGCAAAGATGTGAAGGTATGCCCTACCTTAACATATAATCTTGAGGCTTATCATTGCAATCTTTGAGAGAAACCATTCTATTGGAATTTGAACTTGAGTAAGGATTTTATTTACAGTGGCCTAGTCTTGAAAAAGGGTTAACTACCAACAATAGGGGTTTTATATCAGCAACAATTATTGTCAAGAGCAATTTCATTATCATGCAACAAGTTATTGTCAGGAACAGTTTCATTATCCATGCAACAAATTTCTATTGTTTTAGAAAAATATAATTACAAATATGCTAGAAAATATATATATATATATATATATAATAAAAATAAAAATAAATAAATAAAATTAAGAAATAAATAAAAGATTAAAAAAATAATAAATTAAAATAAAAATAAATTAAATTAAAATTTAAAAATTAAAAATAAATAAATAAATAAAATAAAAATAAAATAAATAAAAAATAAAAATTTCCTTTCAGATTTTTCCAAAGCTGACTTTCTACAATAGGCTCTGTTAGAACCAGTGAATCAAAGATTCGGGGTTCGAAACCCACAACACCCAAAAATAAAGTTTTCAGCCCAATTCAACCGAACTGTTTCTCATTGTAGGTATGGCTGAACTGCTAGTTAGAGGGAGAAACATTGTTAGAAGTAACAGTCTTGCCGTCACTAGTAGTAACCTCGAATGACATGGCTTGCCCCCTGAAATTGACATTGACGTGCCAGTTCTTGCCCCAATTTCTTCCCATCGACAACCATCCCGTATTTGAACCCTTGACCTTCACACCTGTAACGGCTCTGTTTCCTGCAACATTACTTATCAGAGCTGTCAGTAAAAAATCCTTTCTGTTTATGAAGAACCTCATTTCCCCCTTCCTTCACACATCTAACTCTTCAAAAACAAGAAAAACAACAAATAAAACCATGTGATTCCTGGTAAATGTGATTTCCATGAGACACAAACAAATTTCCTTGGACATTCATGGTGCTGATTTTCCACATGGAAATCTTATCAAAGGCGGTGACAGGCAATACAAAATGTTGGTGAGGGATTGCACCACTTGCCATTGTCCCCAGGCAGGCCGTACTTTGGCAGGCAAAAATTTGTAGCTGTGACAATAATTGAAGTTCCCGAATGGAAATAAAGAGGATCCTCCACACATCTCAGTTCAAAACAAGCCCCGCATGCCTGACCTCCATTGTAAAGAATGCTGTTGAGTGCCACCGTGTTAACGCCATATCCCTACCTGTACAAATCTCCATATCCAAACAAGCCACCATAGCCCTACCTGTACAAATCTCCATATCCAAACAAGCCCCGTATGCCTGACCTCCATTGTAAAGAACGTTGTTGAGTGCCGTCGTGTTGACGCCATAGCCCTGCCTGTACAAATATCCATATCCACATGCACCTACTGTAAGATGCATAAAAATAAAACCCTTTATTCAAAGAACACAAAATACGCAACAAAGATGTGTAAGGAATTCATTAATACGCAAGAGAAATGTGTAAGGACTTCATTTTTTTAATGGTTCTGGTTAGTAGTACAAACTGGACAGATGACGAATTTCTATTGGTTGGAGGAATACCAAAATGTAAAAATATAATTGGTTGGAAGGGAGATAGGAAAGGCTTCTCATTAGCTGGGGTGAACAGTGTTTGCCCACCCCAAGCCAGCAAATAAAACGCCTCTTGGCGTAACCAACAATTGACCATGTAAGCCTGGAGTCAGTCGATGGGGAGAATAATGCTTTCAACACTATTTCTGGCACCTACATCTCCAACGAAAACTTAGATAATGGGCTCCATAAAGCATTAGAATATAACGCTATGAAGGTTACTCACATCTGCAAGAAGGTGGTTAACATTTTTTCTTATCTTCTTCTTTTTTTCGCAGAAGAAAACACCTTCTTTTATATATAATAAAGAAAGTTCAATTACATAGTTCTAAGACAATTTTTTTCACCTGGTTCTTCTTATCTTAGGAAAGGGACTAAGGTGTGCTCTAGCACCCAAACAGATTCTGATTGCAGAAATTATTTGCATCCTCAAAGAGGGGATAAGAATTCCACCCAAATAGATTGCTCTAGCACCCAAACAGATTATGATTGCAAAAACTATTTGCAACCTCAAAGAGGGGATAAGAAGTCCACCCAAACAGATTATGATTGAAGAAATTATCTACAACCTTGAAGAGGGGATAAGAAATCTAACAGATTGTGATTAAAGAAATTATCTGCAACCTCGAGGAGGGGATAAGAAGTCTAAGGGATGAAAATAAGGAACAAATTAGACGGGATTGTGCAATTATCTTATCTTAAGAAAGGCTAAGCCCCCAAATGAATCGTGGACAACCAATTTCCCTTATAAACTTAAGAATCAATGATAACATTGTCATCTTGAGAAGCAATGATGACATTGTCATTTTGAAAACTAACAAAGGGAGGCAACTCTATTAATGGATAAGGAAGAATATGTCATCAAAATGAGGGACCACCTGTATAATAGTGGCAGTTACAAGAAGCTCAAAGAAAACCCTATTTCTAAGATTACCAAAGTGGTTAGAAAAGTCATCAAGGATTCTAACCTTGACGATAAAATTAAAAAAAACATCTTTCTCTAGAGAGTGAAATTACCCATCGAATTTACAAAGCCCCCAAAATTCATAAAGAAGGTGCCCCCTCAAACCCATTTTCAACACTAATGGGGAACCCACATATGAGTTAGCCAAATATGTTGCAAGCACTTTGGCTCTATTGGTTGGAAAAACAAATTCATGCATTAAGGACTCTAATCATTATGTGGAGCTTATAATGAAAGAGAAGTTGGATCCTCATGATAAGATTGTAAATTTCGATGTTGTTCAATTATTCACAAAGATTATGTTAGATGAAGTTCTCCAAGTGATAAAAGAGGTCACTGACCCCCAGCCTATGAAATTTGCAAAGATATGTCTTAGTTCTACATTCTTTACCTTAGAAGGTCAATTCCTTGACCAAACATCTGGGGTGGCTATGAGATCCCCACTTTCCCCTATAGTAGCCAATCTTTTTATGGAAAATTTTGAAAAAAAAAGCCTTGGAAACCTACACTCTGAAACCTAAATTCTGGATTAGGCTTATTGATGACACCAGTGTAAATTGTCTACATGGGGATGAGGAGTTAAGAATATTTCTAGACCACCTTAATAACTTATCTGAACACATCAAGTTTACTATGGAGGTGGAAGAAAACAATTTCATCCCATTTCTTGACATTCTCCTCCTTAGGAATGAAGATGATCTTTAGGGCACAAGGTGTTCAGGAAGAAAGCACACACAAATAACTACCTTCATACACAATCACACCATCATCCAACACAAAAGATGGGTGTGCTCAAAACCATATTCACTAGAGCATTGAGAATATAATACAAGCAACATGTTGAAGAGGAGATAAAGTATCTGAAGAAAGTCTTTGCTAGCATTGGATATAAAAATAAATACATCATAAAAACCATCACTAGAGCCAGAACCAGATATGGATCTATATCCTCTTCAGCAACCTCCCAACCTTCTAATAATAAATTCTATCTACCATACATACAATGTGTCACTGATAAGCTATCCAGGGTTCTCAAAAAGAAAAACATTGATACCTCTTTCAAACTCTTAACTACCATCAGGTAAAAGATGAGATATGTTAAAGACAATATCGATCACCTCCAACACAAAGGTGTTTATAAGGTATTGTGTTCATGTGGAGAATGTTATATTGGAGAAACAAGAAGACAAAATTAGACTCAAGGAACATGGTGTTGACATTAAGAATGGTATAACTAGATCTTCTGCTCTTGTAGATCATTCATCAAAGACATGTCACCATGTCTGCCTTGAAGACACGAAAATAATTGCCAAAGAAAAACATAAGTATAAGCAAAAGATCTGTGAAGCCTTCGAAATTATAAAGCATCCTCACAATCTTAATAGAGATGGGAGTATGGAAGTAAGTGGACCTGGATCCCCTTACTCACTCAAGTACCCTAGATTTGCCACCTTATTTTAACCTCTCTCCCTTGTTCCCTTCTGCACTTTAAACCTCTGTTGACCTTCCCTCTTCCTCTCCTCGTCATATTCTTTCCCCTCTGAATTTTCTCACTACAACCCCCTTCTCCTTTTTCTTCCATTCTATCCTTGACTTATTCGTCATATACAGCTTGAGTGGGCCTAATGGTTAAGAGCATGTGTTTCCTCCTAAGAGGTCACAGGTTCAAAACAAGAGGGGGGTAGAGTATATATGCCTTTGTAGACTTAGCAATCAAATCGTTGCATGGAGGTGGGTCCCTTGTCCCACAAACAAGCGGGTCTCATGCACCAATTTGGTGTCTCGCTTGGTCGTGACCTTAAAATTGGATTATTATTATTATTATTATTATCATCATCATATTATCTAAAATAGTAATAAATAATTAACCCTAATCTCATTTTAATAATAAATTATTATATTAATATTAATAATAATTAATATAATAATAATTATTATTATTATTATTATTAACTTTATTAATAATTATTATTATGAACTTAAGATGTTTACAATAATAATTATTAACTTAGAAGATTAATATAATAATTATTAACATTATTGTTATTATTAATTAGCGTCATTGTTAGTATTAATTAAGTAATTAATAATAATAATAATAATTAATTCAAATAATAATGAATAATTATAATTAACTTTATTATTAATTATTAACAATGAAAATTAATAATTAACTTATTATTAACTTTCACCCTTATATTAACTATCAAAACTTATAATTATTATTAATAATAATTTAATAAATTTATAGATAATTTTTTTTTGTTTTGTTGGTCGGTTCATTCCCATTTGATTTTCTTCCATCCCATATTTATTCCCCTCCTTCTCGTTCTTCTATGTAGGAATTTGTCTTGACGATGAGTCCTATTATAGATGTTGGCGAAAAAGGAGGTCTATGGGCAAGACCCAGGTTCAGGATAGAGGCCAACAAGGTTTCCGCAGTAGTCTAGCACAACGCTGACATTTTCACCCTACTCCAGAGAGCAGAGCATCTCACCCGAGGCGTGTCGTGACCTTACTAATATTAGGAGACAGATCATGTACAAGACGATTACAACCATGAAGAACAATTAAGGAAACTTGGAACAACAAACAGATCTCACCTCTCTGTATACGCTATTACTCATCAATGTTGGCTTAAGGGGTTCTGACCGAGGTTCGGATTTAAGGTTTGCTAACAAACCCCTATACTACTGGCCCTTTCGGCAATGACCTACTTTCGCAGGCCAATGTCTCACCCAAAGTAGTATGGGTGGGTGCTGGAACCAGGTTTCCGCACCCTGGGAGAAAGTGGGTAATTAAGGCAATCCCATTGAGATCTATCAGGTTCGCACATAAGAAATCTTATTATTGAGCCCTTAACAGTATAGAAAGAGAAGATTATAACCTTATAGATAACATGTAAACACAAACAAAGCTACTATTATTAAGCAGATCTTAGCAACACCTTCGCATCCACATACGCATCAGTAATTATCATCATAGAATAACACAATCACAGCTAATTCAGATAACACAGACACAATTGCAACTAATTCAGGTAACTCAAAGATACTTCAACAAATTCTGCATTCATTAATCATCCAAAACCCAGTTACAAACCCAAGTCACAACCCACGCACACAGCTAGCGAGGTCTGCACACAGTAGGACTAAGGATCTCCCCGCACACAGCCAGCAGGAGTCCTTACCCAATACTACCCAAAACAGATATCAATAGTTCGTACTTAGCATCAATCTTACTTAACCTTAGACTCAAACTATCTATCTATTTATATCATCATAGCCTGCACTATCCTGTGGTTCGCAAATTATGGTTTGCGGACTCTAGGTCTACCCTTTGACCCGTTACAATACATTGGGGGCTTTGACCTGCCCCAAAGCCCCTGCGTTAGACTAATTAATACAAAATATATATAAAAAACGCCACTAGGGGACCTCGTTCCAACAGGTCCCCAACGCAATCTTGTGACTCGTCCTGAGTCACAATGGTCGTGGGGTTTGCATCTTCGCCTGGAGCTGCTTGATTGCATCGACCAGAGGGGGAAATACACCTTCGCTCTGTGCAGCAGCATTCTGCTCAATGTACACCAACTTTTGCGAAGTTGGTCCTTCAGTGGCAACGGTGACACTCTCCGGGGTCTGATTTAGTTGTTTGATTGCGACATCCAAGTCCTGGGATAACTTGAGGGCTTCATCGGCCCATGGCTTGAGGTGGTCACTCAGAACCTTCTTCTTGTGGCGAAGCCCCTCCAGGTAATCTTTGAGCGCATGGCTGGCTCGCAAATGTGCTAGGCGTTGGATTGGGATCAGAGTGGGCATTGTAGCCTCCATTTTCTCTAATTCTTCTTCCTTCTAGCGCAGTTCTTGAGTAAACTCATGTACATGAGGGTCACGTTGCACCATAGACCACAACTACATAGTTGTCTCAAGCAATTCGGTGCCCTGAGCAATTTATGTTGTAATGGTGTTTGTAGCTTTTGTGACCAGCGCAGCTCTCTGGGTGTGTACCTCAGGAGGGGTTTCTGGATGCAACGCAGCAATCTGCTGCTCTATCTCGGCCTTAACGCTTTGGATCTAGGTGCAAGAAGCTTTCAGGGCTGCGATGAGTCCCTCAATCTTGGCTTGGGGGGTCGCAAAGGCCGGAATGTCTTCGATCACATCTGCGCAAAGTCTGCTGATCAGGAATTCTGACTCAGTCTGATGTGCGGTGGCAAGGATACACGCGGCCTATGCCTAAGATTCCTCGGTAGTATTTTCTACGATGGTATGCTCAGTTGTACTTAGCTACTGGTGCACCCTTTGGTCTCTATGTTGGATTTCCTCAAAGAGGGATATGTGGAGAGCCTACAGCGGCTCGCCCTGAAGTCAGGCCAAGTCCAAATGTATTTTCGTGCATGCTTGGACTTGCACACATAAGTTGCGTGGACTCGGAGTGATTGCGATGCCTAATAGGGGGCAGAGGTGGCTCTCGGTCGTGGAGATCAACTCAGTGTTGGTCGCTTGAGGCAAACTCACTTGAACCATGCTCGTCTGCAAGGTATCGACTTTGAGCTGAAGAGCTTGGGGCTGAGACTATAATGCGGCGACTGCGACTTTCTGTTTCTCTTCCAAGGCAAGCCACCTTTCCTCCGAAGCAATGGTGACCGCATCTACAATTTTCTCCAAATATTCCTCAGTTAAAGTAACCTCAATCTCCCTACCGGGCCTCGTAGCTCGTCGTTTCGTTCGTCAGCCCTTGAGAGGTTCAGCTGTTTGTTTCATGCCACACGGGGAACTAGCGCCCTGCGCATCTAGGCCCTTAGTCTCCATGTCCCGCTGCGACTCCTACTCCACGCCCTGCGCTGCATCTGTGGGAACCTCCATCCTGGTGGAGCCTTCTGGGCCACAACCTTTTGAGTTCTTGGTAGTATTAGGTGGGGTGGTGGTCTTCGAAGCTGCGTTGTACCAGTAGTGTTGGTCATTTCAGGGCCATACGATTTTAATCCCAATTTCCATTGCGGCAGTCAAGTGGCGATGAGCCGATTGATTTCCTCATTGGCAACCATGTAAGGCAACGACATCCAAGCTAGATCATTACGGCCCCGAATCTGCACATTATGCATCGTAACCTGGAATGTCGCAATGCGCTTATACTTTTCATAGACCGTCGGCGATAGGCGTGGCCATAAGTGAATTTCTGCTGCGAGCACGCCCTCAAACAATACCCAAAATACTTTGTTTTCCTCAATATGCTTCACATCCTTTGAATCCTACAAGTTTGCGTATTGTGCCCCTTCACACATGCCCATTTTGAGGTCAGGGAGGACCGATCCTTTAGGGGCTTCCCATGTGACCAATGCAATTAAGAGTAACAACCAAGAGTAATAGAACACCTTCTTGTGGTCCTGGGCCTCGCACACGTTTTCCAAAAATTCGGTGTAGAGGAACTGCGACCAGTTAAAGCAGACCTCCTTTTTGCAGCGGCCAACAAGTTGAATTACATAGGCAGGGACAGTCATGGCCTGACACTTACACATCATTTTACAAGCCAGCATCAGGGTACCCATGTGCACTTCAGGGTCAGCAATAGTTTCGATCAGGAACCCTCTTGTGTTTCGCTCGACATGGTAGTCTTCTTGCACCTTGTCAATGATATGTTGCTCGTACTTCTTGCCAACACGCTCCATGGGATTCGGCCCCTCCATGGGAGACCATTAATGCAGTGAATTAGGGCAACATCGATGGGAATGTAGTCCCGAATTCACAAGCTGTCGTCATGGATCAAGGCTAGTAGCTGTCACACAACTTTAGTAATCCTGAACTTGCTAACTTGCACGCCCATGGCATTGGTACTACCTTTAGCACATCGTCCTCCAATACTCTTTCGAGATATAGCTCAAGTGCCAATTCTGGGAAGGCCTCCAGGTTGGCAAGGTCGTGATCGTCGAAATTAACTGAGGGGAGTTTTACAAATGCTTCTCCAATTATGGGGACTCCATCTGAAATTAGCGGCATTTGCTAATAGGAACGCACAACATCGAGATTCTTGGGCATGCACACTGAGGGTCTTCTAGGCCGAACATAAGGCAGTAGCCAAGTTAGCGGAGCAGCAAGCAGAGCTTCTTCCTAAGAAGACAAAGGTCGCTTTGCCGGGTTAGGCGAGTGTGCCCTAGGCACCTTTTGGGGGGATTTCATGTTCCGAGGGGATGTGCATGGCTTCACCCTAGCCCATTTTGTAGTCCTCCCCTGCTCCTGCTCCTGGCCTTTCCCCTTAGTCTCATTTTTCTCCACTTGCTTCCCCTTGGTCGGTGTGGACACGACCTCTTTGACTTCAGGGGTTACCTCCAATACTTCATTAGATGCTCTCTCAATAGAGGCCATAGTATGCGATGACTCAGCGGGATTGGTCGCAGTCATTCTTGCTCGGAAGATGAACTCGGGGTTGCTGCTATCAGAGGGGGTAGCACGCCCAGACATGAACATAGCACAGTAGTGACCGAAATTTTCAAGGCACAAGACTTTTAGGATGTACGAAACCCAATTCTGATCTGCCCTTCTCCATTTATACCTTTGGATAGTGAACAACGGTCGGATGAAACTTAGCTGAAACTTACCATCAAGGAAACGGTAAAAAATCCTCGGAAATTGCCGCATTAATTGTCTACTTCCTGCTCCTTCCAATGGTAAAATTGGCTTTTTACCCAGCTTTACTATTCCAATGACTTGTTTTCTCAGCTGTGTATTACCCCTGTGCGCCCAACGCACCTTTCTGTGATGCGGTCAACCCCTGCGCGTATAATGGGTTTGCCTACATTTTTCCTCTTGCCTGCGCGTATCCATCCTAATACAGCTACTCTAGCCATATAGTCATTTGGTATGCGTTGAGTTGGCCTGGTATGGTTTGAGTCGATTGCCATTAACGTATCCTGGCAGGGGTTCCCCGCGCAGCGTAACCAATATCACCACACCGCCATTCGTAATTTCTGTTACGATATAAGGTCCCAACCAATGTTGGCAAAATTTCCTTAGGTGGCGTGCAAACTAGCTGTCATATAATAATACTAGCTCATCTTCTTTAAGCGACTTCTGTCGGATATGCCTATCGTGCCAGGCTTTTTCTCGGGCCTTTTGAACTTGCTGATGAAAGTGAGCAATGAATCGATCTTCCTCCAAGGCGAATAGCTACGCTAAGAGTTCCTTCATGATATCGGGCTCCACTAAATTTGTAAAGGCCGCTTTGCGCAGGCTAGGAATGATATACTCCACGGGCATAATGGCCTCCTTCCCATAAACCATCTAAAACGACGTTTTCTCAGTCAATTTCTTGCACGTGATCCGATAGGCCCAAAGGACTGACAGGATGCGCACGTCCCAATCGCTTTGATCAACATTATAAACCTTGGTAAGTGCCTATTCCAGAACTTTATTAAAATCTTCTACCGTTCCATTTGCCTGTGGGTGATATGGGGTAATTTTTGTATGGTGGATTCGAAACTCCTCAGTCAAAGCTTGAATTGTGTCATTAATGAAATGTGTACCTCTATCACTCATCAAGATCTTTGGATAGCTAAACGTGGTTAAAATATGCTCAAAAATAAAGTGCGCAGCAGTATCTGCAGTATAATCCTTCACAGCTTGCACTTGCGTCCATCTAGTTACATAATCAGTCGCAATGAGGATGTAGCGAGCACCTGTCTTCTTACCTGGTGGGTTGATGGGACCAATAAAGACTATTGCCCATTTATTGAACGCCTGCAGGGCCATCTGTGGTTGTAAAGGAATTTCGTCCCTGCGTGAAGGTCTTCCTATCCATTGGCATGTGTCGTAGGCTTTGCAATAGTTGTGAGAGTCGCTATGTAGTGTTGGCCACCACAACCCAACTCTTATGATCTTCTGCGTCGTCGCTTTTCCTACGTAGTGACCTCCTGCTATGCCTCTGCGGGATTATGATAAAATGGCTTGTCTTTCATGATCCAGTACGTATCTTCATAGTAATTCATTAGCTCTCAACTTATACAGGTGGCCCGCGATGATGGTAAAGTCAGCTGCGCGGGTTACCAACTCTCTTTTTTGTTGTACCGAATATTTTGCAAGTGTCATCCCTGTAGTTAAGAATTGAATAATATCGGCAAAGTGCTCATCAACCACCTTAATAGAAAATAGCTGCACATTGGGCAACCCTTCCTCTAGGTTGGTTGGTTCTTCACCACTCTTGATTCGGGACAAGTGGTCTAGTCCAACATTTAATCTCCCCGGCTTCACAATTATCTCAAAGTCATATTCCTGAAATAGTACTAACCATCGGCAAATATTCCCCCCCAAAACAGGCTTATTGACGAGGTACTTCAAAGCTGAGTGATTTGTGAACATCTTGAAGTGCCCTCCCAGCAGATAATGTCGGTATTTCTGCAGGGCATACACCATTGCCAAGCCCTCGCATTCAGTAGTGGAGTAATTACGCTCCGCACTAAAGAGTTTTCTGCTAGCAAATGCAACCAGGTGGTCAATGTCCCCCTCCTCGGGCTGCATAAGGATAGCTCCTAGGGCGATCCCTGAAGCGTCCACATGGACACGGAACACCTTCACCCAGTCAGGAAATATGAGGATAGGTGCAGAGACCATCTTTTCCTTGAGTAGCTCAAAACTCTTTTGACACTCCGCGTCCCAAAAAAATGATACGTCCTTCTTTAACAACTTTTCCATGGGTGTCGCGATTAGTACGTACCCTTGAATAAACTTCCTATAGTAGCTCGTGTGCCCGAGGATGGAGCACAACTATTTCTCAGTTGTGGGGACTGCTAAATTGATGATAACTGCAACCTTGGTGGGTTCAACCATCAATCCATGTCGATAGACTATGTGGCCTAACAATATCCCGAAAGGTACACAGAATATGCACTTCTTAATATTTAGGGAAATCTGGTGCTTTCTACAAGCATCCAACATCATGCGCAAGTTCGAGACGTGCTTCTTTACCAATCCAAATATTATCCAATCGTCAAAGTATACTTCCAGAAACTTGTGAATGAACTCCTTGAATACTGCAACCACTACTTGTGAAAATATGGCAGGGGCATTTTTGAGCCCAAAGGACATGAAAATGTACTCGACGGATCCCCATTCTGTGGCAAAATTAGTTTTTCCACAATCTTTAGGTGTGATCCTGATCTGATGGTAGCCCGAAAACCCGTCAGTGAACGAGTATACTTCCTGCCCTCCCACACTATCAAGGATTTCATCGGAGAATGGCATAGGGAAGGGATCATGTACACAAGCATCATTTAGCTTACGCAGGTCGACGCAAATTCTTATTTCTCCTTTAGTCTTTTTTTCTTGGACCACCATAGGGCTTACCCAATCTAACCGTTCTACTAGTTCGATGATACCTGCGACTAGCATTTTGTCGATTTCTTCTCTGACTTTATGCTTATACTTGGGGTTCAATTGGTAAGGTCGCTGCTTGACAGGGCGTCCATATGGTTTTAAAGTGATTCGCGTGACCCCTAGGTCCCCTGTGATACCTTTTCGTTCTGAAAATTTGGTGGGAAACAGATCTTGGTACTCTGTGAGAAGTTCCGCAACTTTCACAATGTTATCATCATCCCAGTAATCCCCAATTCTAGCTAGCTTGGGTTGTTATTTTGTTCCAATGTTGAGTTCCCTTAACTTAAGGGGCTTGGTCACATCGACGGCTTGCAGTGGGGGTCCAGCAACTGCTCATTCACCCTCAGACTCTGGGATAGTGATATTTCGCAGGTCTTCGTCATATTCCTCCATTGATAGATTGCAACAGTTGGTAATATCCAGCATCTGCGTATCCCAAGATGGTTCCCCATACTCTACACGAGGGCATGATTCATCAAATACTAGAGCATCTATGTCATGTAGGGCTTCGTCTAATTCCTCAGTTCCACCTATTAACCCAAACGTCCTCACAAAATCATCCCTCATGGTATCCTAGTGGCAGGTGCGCTGATGTAGCTTTGCATCCAAATACCATGCAGTGGGGATTGGTCCCAAGGTATGAATAAACAGGTGGACCCATTTGTCCCAGGGCCTTTCGCACCACACCTCCATCCACATGGACAAGTGCTTGCGTGGGTCCTCACGGCCGAGGAAAATCTCCATGGGTAGGTGAATCGGTGGTTCAAATCGCAGGATCATCATCCTACGACATTCCTCCTGTTGATCATGATTAGCCCCCTATTATTTTTTTGACAAGCAAACAGGGGGTCAAACTGTCTTTGAGCTTTCAAGGAATACATTCCCTCTGAAAACACATCATCCTTGAAGCCTCCTTGTGCCTTTCCCTTTGATATATCCTTACTGTTGTTCCCAGTTTTACAGCCTCTCTGTTTGTGAAGAAGAATGCCAAATAGGCCTTTCCCTCTTATTTCATCCCCACTTAACCTCTGTTTCTTCACCTTTTCCCCCTCTCCTAATTCCTCATTAATCCCTCATTAATCATCCAATTCCCCTTTTAACCTCACAAATACGCGTTGTTTGGCTGAAAATCCCTTCATCCCCCTTACCATTACCCCTTGTTGGCCTTAAAATGCATTAAAAACGGGCCCAAAACCCACTTTCCACCTTAGGATAGGCTAAGCCCCTTTTAGGCCAGCCCCTTAACCACTTCCCTATATTCCCAGGCGCCAAGACTAGGTGCTAGCCTGCAAGGCGCTTATCGCAATCAGAGAGACGAATGGAAGTGCATTTCTTTGTTAACTCAAATATCTCTGATGCGACAGTGTAATGTTCTGTGGAGCGCGGGTGCAATACCCGCTGTCGATCTATATAGATCCGACGGTTCGCGCTAGTTCTACATCGCGCCCATCACTCCTCCCCTTTTCCCCTCTCTGATCACATATCAACCGTCGATCTGTTCTCAGATCTGACGGCCCAGCGCTAATCGCATCCCCATCACCAATCGGAGATTTCGTCAAGCGCCTTTTTGTGTTACGCCAATTGCCGATCCCCGATTCCATCCCCGCCGTTCGTTCCCTTAGATCCGACGGCCCTCATTTCTCCCACCCTACTTCTATACCTCCATCTCGTCTTTGTTGAGATTGCAACAAGATGATGAGCTTAGTGGAAAGGAGTCGCCTTCACTAAGTGGGCCCGCAGGCTATTTTTGGCGCAAAATCTATTTTTAGACTGTGTCTATTTTTAGACATATGGATCATGTTCTATGAATTGCAGGATGCTATTTGTGGATGGTTGGTCAAGTCGGAAAAAATAGATGGACTTCTATTTTTAGACATACTGGGTGGAATCTATATTTAGATTGCCAGTCTAAAAATAGATACGTCAAATATTATTAGCTCTTAATAATATTTGGACTCTAAACATTATCTTATTCTCTTGGAGCACTTCAGTTAAGTGCACAGATGTGGCACAGGAGCTGACAGAAGGAATTACGCTATTCCTAAGGGTTAATTGGAGCTATTGCATGGATACTTCAGTTAGAACTCATGTGACAGAGTTTGGTGGAGTTGATTGAGGAAGTTAGTGGAGTTGTATTCAGTTTAACTAATCTAAACATAGTTGAGCTATTTGTATTCAGTTTAACTAATTGATACAATTAGTGAGAGTGGTGTGAATTAATTATTAGTTAATTCACTAATTATAAACTTATTAATCAACTAAATAATGCATCAGTTAACTTCAGTGCATGGACAGTTTCAGTGGAGACCAGTGCAGAAATAGGTGAAAGAGTAGGTTAACTATCAGTTCTGACAATACTGTTGCTATTTGCAACACACAGATAGGTGGAGAAGCCCATTAGGATTGCGCAGTACAAGCCAGGTGGTTTATCTATTTAATGAAGCCATCCCATAGCATTGATTACGCAATAGAGGCTGGCTATCAAGTGGAAAAAGATTGGAGCATGTGTTTTGCTAGATCTAGCTTGATAGTGTGTAGCAATTGAGGGTGTATGAGAGCTTGTGAGAGATTTTGTACTATAGATTGTTGGTAGAAGGATCTCTATGACATATAATATACAGATAGTTGGGGGTTTTCAGCTTTAAGCTTTCCCATGAAATACTGTGTTCATATGTGTGATTGTTTATGGTTTTAATGTGCGCATGCAATTGATTTTATTTATGCATGTAATGATCAATGGTAGAAGAGATTTTGTATTGTGCATGAAGCTAAAATAGTGTGTGATAAGGATAATCTCGATGAATAATATATCAGTTATTCAAATTTCTACATGGTATCAGAGCGATATTGATCATTAGAGCAATTGCAAAACATTGAAGTGGTTGAGTTTTGTGTTGGTGGAATTCGAATTTGCAGCAGTGTTTCTTGGTGTCGAAGTTGAGATGCCTTTCAAGGGATTGCGATTGGAGTATGCCCTTGAGGGAAGCTCGAATTATATTCCATGGAAGGACAGGATGGAGGTGGTGCTGGAGGACAATGAGTTGAAGGAGTTCATAGATGCAGAAATTCCAAAACCTACTTCTAGCGATGCTGCCGCACTTGACGCATGGCAAAAGAAGACAGCAAAGTGTCGAAGGATTCTGTTGGAAGGTGTGAAGGATCACATAGTGTCTAGCCTTCATGGTAAGGCTTCTCCATTATTGATGTGGAAAGCTTTGATAGACTTATTCCAAAGCAAGAGCGACCAGAGGAAGTTGGCGCTCAAGGACAAACTCAGGAACATAAAAATGGAGAAAGGCGACAGTATGCCCAAGTACCTCACGAATTTCATCCAATGCAGGGATGAGCTGGGAAGTGTGGGGGTTACTGTTGATGATGAGGAATTGGTGAGCTTGGCTCTCCTTGGGCTTCCGAAGAGTTGGAACTCCTATCAGGACTCTGTCAATGGTCGGGAGAAATTGCCAGGATGGGAGCGACTTTGGTCGAATCTTGTGCAAGAGGAGATAAGGCGGAGTACCAGGGACGAATCTTCATCAAAGAAATCTGATGAAAAGAATTGTGCTTTGGCTACCAAAGAAAATAAAGGGAAGAGCAAGAAGCATGCTTCTCATTCCGGTGCGAAAGCCAAGAAGCAGGACATGTCCAAGGTGAAGTGCTTTCACTGTCACCAACACGGACATTACGCCACTAATTGTCCACAGAAGAAGAAAAATAAGCAGGCTGCTGGGACTGCAGTTGGAGAGGCCTTAGCCTCACAGTTTGAGCTGGATTTTTCGCTGATCGCATGCTTGGTCTCAAGTATGACGGGATCAATGTGGTTTCTTGACAGTGGTGCGTCTTTTCACATGACAGGAGATCGAGATTTGTTTACTGATCTGGATGAGAAAGATCTTGGAGTGCACATCGAGATGGGTGATGATGGTAGATACAGTGCGATCGGTATCGGTACCATTTCCTTTGAGAGGGAGTCTCGTAAACCCTTCAGATTGAAGGAAGTGATGCATGTTCCAGGATTGAAGAAGAATCTTATCTCTGTGGCGATGTTAGAAGACAAGGGATATGATGTTGTCTTTAGCGAGGGAAAGGCTTTCCTATGCAGTAAGGCAACTGGTGACCCGGAGGATAGGGGCCCGAGTTAAGAACCTTTATCAATTGGTGGTATAGATGGTCAGGGGTCAATGGCGGGTGCAAGTTAAATCTGGACCGATGATGGCGAGTTGCACCCGGAGATTGGGCCACCTTCACCATGGAGCTTTGAAGATACCGTAGCAGATTTCTAACTGGCTTCACTATTAGCACTTGCATAGCTCAAATCAAGGTAAGGGATGTAATTTTGGGAAAATTGTGGAAAGCCACATTTCACGAGAAGGATAGTCACGCCGCGACGATCCGAGAGAATTCACACAGACGTGTGTGGACCTTTCTCAGTAGCTTCGACAGAAAAGCACAGGTACTATGTGATATTTGCTGATGATTTTTCTCGTAAGTGCTGGATCTTCTTCATGCAGAAGAAGAGCGAGACATACTCAAAGTTCTGTGAGTTCAAGGCACTGGTTGAGAAAGAATCGGGGAAGCAGGTGAAGGCTCTAAGGAGAGACAATGGTGGTGAATTCAAGGAATTTTGTAGCGCAGAAAGAATTCGAAGAGAGCTCATAACACCTCATAACCCACAACAGAACGGGGTTGCTAAGCGGAAGAATAGAACGATCGTGGGTGCGGCACAGACGATGTTGCATGATCAGGGCCTACCCATGCACTTGTGGGATGAGGCATGCAATACTGCAGTATATGTGCAGAATCGTTGTCCTCATAGGATACTTGGCATGAGTACACCCGAGGAGGCGTTTTCTGGTAAGAGGCCTGATATTTCCCATTTGAGGATTTTTGGTTCACCCGTTTACATTCATGTGACGAAGGATGCCAGGAAGAAGCTGGAGCCGACCGCAGAGGTTGGGATATTTGTGGGGTACACTGATACGCCCCACAACTATCGTGTGTATTTTCCAGACAGTCGCAAGACTGTTGTGCGACGAGATATCAAATTTCAGGAGAAGAAAGCCATGAAGTGTTCGCTTGAGAGGGAGCCACACTTGCATGCAGATGAGGAGCTATTAGTTCCTAAGGATGAGTCTTAGGATGTGGATCAGCCACAAGATGAGGTTCATGGAGTGGAAGAGACCACTCAGGCAGTGCCAACCATCAGAGGGCGGAAGCACACTACAGAAGCTGAGCGACTGGCTCAAGATGCAGAGAGGGTTGTAGGAGCACCTACATCACAGTGCAGACAGAGACAGTCACCTGACCGGTATACTGGATACATGGCTCTTATGAGCAAGTGTATCGTGACAGAGCCATCCTCTTTCGAGGAAGCTGTGGAGGACCCCGCATGGGTAGATGCCATGGTGGAAGAGTATGATTCGATTGTCAGAAACAGTGCATGGGAGATTGTCCCGAGACCGGAGGGTAAATCAATGGTGGGTTCGAGATGGATCTACAAAGTGAAGCAGGCAGCTGACGGGAGTGTGGAGAAGTATAAGGCAAGATTTGTTGCCCGAGGCTTTTCACAGATTGAGGGGATCGATTATGAGGAGACCTTTGCACCTGTCGCAAGGTATTCTTCAATACGAACGATTCTTGCTCTCTCAGCGCAGATGGGGTGGCACATTCATCAGATGGATGTGAAGACTGTGTTCCTCAACGGAGTCATTGAGGAGGAGGTGTACATAGAGCAGCTCGAAGGTTTTGAGATCTTCAGCAGCGAGTCGCATGTGTGCAGGCTCAAGAGAGCGCTGTATGGGTTGAAACAAGCACCTCGTGCTTGGTACACACTGATAGACAGTTATTTCACCGGACTTGGATTCTCCAAGAGTGAGGCGGATCCGAACCTATACCAGATTGTGGTGGAGGGTAAGTTGCTGATCATTGTACTTTATGTAGATGATTTGATTTTGACAGGTGATGAACTGTTGATACACTCATGCAAGGCTGATCTTTCAAAGGAGTTTGAGATGAAGGACTTGGGCCTCCTTCATTATTTCCTGGGATTGGAAATTTGGCAGCGCAGTGATGGACTGTTTGTTTCTCAAGGCAAGTATGCCCGTGAGATACTGGAGAAGTTCAACATGCATGGCTGCAAGCCTGTTGATACTCCTCTTCCTGGTGGATGGAGGAAGGAGGATGCTACTTCGACAGAGGTAGTGGATGCCACTGTTTATCGACAGTTGGTGGGGTCGCTTATGTATCTGGTCAATACATGACCGAAGATATGCTATGCAGTTAACCAGCTTTCACAAGCTATGGTTAAGCCTACCAAGCTCTTTTGGAAGGTGTGGAAGCATGTATTGAGCTATCTCAGAGGCACATCGGGATATGGATTGTGATACAGACAGTCAGATGAGGTGAAGCTATGTGGCTTCACGGATGCAAATTGGGCAGGGAGCCCAACGGACAGAAAGAGCACATCTGGAGGGATTTTCAGTATCGGGTCGACAATGCTTGGCATGCAAAGAGGAAGCAGAGGATCTCGTGGCACTCGGCCTCGTCAGGAGGCTGAAACGAGGCGGCGCCGAGTTTACGCATGCGAGGCTATATGGATGAGGAAGATCCTGGTTGGGTTGTTCGGTTCACACTTAGAGCCTACTGTGATTTATTGTGATAATCAGAGTTGCATCAAACTCTCGGTTAATCCAGTATTTCATGATAGATCTAAACACATTGACATCCGGTATCATCATATCAGAGATTGTGTGCAGCGGAAGGTCATGTTACTTTCATACATTCCCACGAAGGATTAGGATGCTGATATCTTGACGAAGGCGCTCACCAGGAGCAAATTCGAATACCACAGGGGTAGGATAGGGGTTGCAGATAATCCATATCTTGTTGAGAGGGAGTGTTGATACTGCAACAAGATGATGAGCTTAGTGGAAAGAAGTCGCCTTCACTAAGTGGGCCCGCAGGCTATTTTTGACGCAAAGTCTATTTTAGACTATGTCTATTTTTAGACATATGGATCATGTTCTATGAGTTGCAGGATGCTATTTGTGGATGGTTGGTCAAGTCGGAAAAAATAGATGGACTTCTATTTTTAGACATATTGGGCGGAATCTATTTTTAGATTTCCAATCTAAAAATAGATATGTCGAATATTATTAGCTCTTAATAATATTTGGACTCTAAACATTATCTTATTCTCTTGGAGCACTTCAGTTAAGTGCACAGATGTGGCACAGGAGCTGACAAAAGGAATTACACTATTCCTGAGGGTTAAGTGGATCTATGGCATGGATACTTCAATTAGAACTCATGTGACATAGTTTGGTGGAGTTGATTGAGGAAGTTAGTGGAGTTGTATTCAGTTTAACTAATCTATACATAGTTGAGCTATTTGTATTCAGTTTAACTAATTGATAAAATTAGTGAGAGTGGTGTGAATTAATTATTAATAATTCAATAATTATAAACTCATTAATCAACTAAAGAATGCATCAGTTAACTTCAGTGCATGGACAGTTGCAGTGGAGACCAGTGCAGAAATAGGTGAAAGAGCAGGTTAACTATCAGTTCTGACAATACTGTTGCTATTTGCAACACACAGATAGGTGGAGAAGCCCATGAGGATTGCGCAGTACAAGCCAGGTGGTTTATCTATTTAATGAAGCCATCCCATAGCATTGATTACGCAATAGAGGCTGGCCATCAAGTGGCAAAATATTGGAGCATGTGTTTTGCTAGATCTAGCTTGATAGTGTGTAGCAATTGAGGGTGTGCATGAGAGCTTGTGAGGAGCTTTTGTACTATGATTGTTACATGATCTCCATGACATATAATATACAAATAGTTGGGGTTTTTAGCTTTAAGCTTTCCCATTAAATACTGTGTTCATATGTGTGATTGTTTGTGGTTTTAATGTATGCATGCAATTGATTTTATTTCCGCATGTGATGATCAATGGTAGAAGAGATTATGTATTATGCATGAAGCTAAAATAGTGTGTGATCAAGAGCATCTCGGTGAATAATATATCAGTTATTCAAATTTCTATAGTCTCCCCGCCAATTTAATCTCCACCGTCGATTTGACCCAGATCGGACGGTTGGCGCTCCATCGCACCATTGCACCGATCACATTCACAAATTTTCAAATGTGTCACCCACTGCCTTCCCCGATTGCAATTCTCCGATTATAATCTCGACCGTCAATTTCCCTTTGATCCGACGACCCTCATTTCTCCCGCTCCACTCCTTTACTTCCCATCCGTCTCCCCGTTGGTTGAATCTCCGCCGTCGATCTCGACCCATATCAGACGGCTGGCGCTCAATCGCGCATCGCCAATAGCAAGTTCTAAAGGTGTTACCCTCCGTCCCTTCCGATTGCGATCCGCCAATCCAATCGTATCCATTAATCTAACCCAGATCCAACGGCTCTCAGTTAATCACCCTCTGCCCATGCCGGGTCCCACATCGTGGTCTTCGTTTTCATACAGTTTGCTCCATTTTCTTTGTAAATCACCAGAGCATTAAACTTTGGGTTTTACATTATATCTTATTTCTTCCGCCACTCATTCATTGTTTCCACTATTCTCCACCGTCGCGCCGCCATTCCTCCAGGCCTCCAAAGCCCTCTTCCGCCATCTCCCATGTATTTTTATAATAGGTTTATTGCATTTGTGCAGGGATTCCAGAGTGGTAAATCCACTCAGCCTTCACAGTCATATCCACTGTGATTCAATGCACAGAGATAACCTTTCAGCAGCAGAAAAGTGTACCAGTAGCAAAGAGGATTAAAGGGGTTTAAGCCTGGTATTGAATAATTAACGCTTAACCCCGCGCTCAAAGGAAGAAAGCACAAATTGAAGACCAAATGCACACAAAACAAGCCATAACTATGTTTAATGTCAGTAGAGCATCATTTCTCCAGAAATGACATCTTTCCATTAAGGCCTCCATGCCTCCTCGATCCCAGAAATAGTCAATTACGCTGACAGAAGCCTCTTAAAGACTATCAGAACCATCATTTATGGAGAATGGAGGCCCGCAGACTTTCTATCCAGTTCACCAATTTCGGAAGGCAGAAAAAAGAGCTTTATAGCTATAAAGGACTCCAGAGAAACATCAGAGGTCATATATCGACCTGAAAAAGACCCCTCAGCCATACTATAAAGTAAATACAACAATGTCCGAACCTGCAGTAGATAGTAAGCAGAGATGCACCCGGTTTGCCAGCCTGGTCACCAGCTCATCAGCCATTGTTCCGCCACCTGTGACAGTGATTGTCTCAAATCCACCTCGTCAGTGAACATCGTCAATTCATGATTAGGCCCCAGTGGCCTTTTACTTCCATTTTAGTCTGTTACTTTCAAGTTTCGAGTGGAATTCACCTTCCCTTCCTCCATTTTTACTTTCTGTCAGAAATTGTTGTTTAATATTTTGTTTAAAACGACCGTGAACCTAGCTGTCAATGATGAGATGTCCCTTTTCCTCATCATGAATTTTGGTTATTTTTGATGGAGACCTCAAACTTATCACCAGAACGCGAGGAAGATATTTTTTCCCAAAAAATATCTTCTCACTCATGTTTCTGAGGCTATGAAAGAGTTTCTTGCATGCCTTTTATTGAAGCTTTAATACAAACGTGAAGAGCCCATTGGGTCTCAATGAAAAGGAGTTCTATCTTCAACGAGGATTCTGGTCTTGGTATTTTACAGTGTGTAATTCTCTCCTATGTGTTATAGCTTAGTTGTTCTTTTCATTTACATCCATTCATCTTGTATCATGTTCTGGAATGCGAGTAGCCCACTCGTTTTGGAATGAATTTATCCTAGTTGATACTTATGCCATAACCTGTCTGGCACTTTAAACATGGCTAGGGCGTGATATGCTGTTCCATTTTCACTTCACCCGTACTTCTGCTATATTAGCTGCTATGAGATATTATTTACAAATGCTGTTATCATGTGTGGATTCTTAATTTCGTAATCCCACCGCATGCTGATATATGTTTCTGGATATTGTCTCAATAACAGTTAGTATTCTCTTTATTCTACGTACGCAGTAGATACTTTCTAATTATTCATCTCTGTGAAGTATTTAGAATCCAACCCTCTTTGTAGTAAGCTGCCTTTGAATTGTCTGATACATTCGTGTTAGAGTTTCACATCTTTCCTCTGCAATATTGCTTTCTCTGTATCAAGCTTCTGAAAGTTTTGGTCCCATTCCAATTAATCTTCCCGTTTACAAGAGATAGCATGAGAGCCTTGTTCTGCTAATTATCCTTGTCATATCATATTGCTCCTTGCTATATAAGATGTCCTAGGCACTGGTCTTTCACAACTAAAAGGCTATATCTAGGATTGACAACATCTTTTTGGCGCCGTTGCTGGGGAATGAAGTTAAGAAAATTTAAATCCCTAGGCCTCGACAAAATATTTATTCACTCTTCAGAAAGGTGAGCATGAAGAGTTGAGAGTTGTAGATCCCTCACCTTGGCGACTCCACAGTTCCTAAATGATTAAAAGACTCCACTAGTGATCAATAGGCCGTTGATTATCTTGGTTTCACGAGACTCCACTGGGAGACCATGTCGCAATACAACATCAGCCATGCTAAAGACCAAGCCACTTCACCAATGGAAGACTCTGAGTAGTTTGCATAAATGCATCCAAGTTTCATAGCAGAGTGTCGAGATGTAATGTCACATGGCTTGGAAAAACTGAAAGTGGAGGACCTTCCAAGGGCTATTATTCTCAGATCAAGTTTCAAACCCGTGCTTAAGAAAATCTTTCTAGAATCGGTGGTTGAAAGATATGAAGCTGAGATTGAATTTCTAAACTCACAAGAAAAATAATATCAGTTCAGAGACCCTAGAGCCTTTTCGGAAAGTCTCCCGCCCCCTAAAAGAGAAGAGATTCCACTGCCTTTCGAAGTACAATAAGAAGGTGATTCGGTTCTCAAGAGCCACATTGAAGACGCAGTGGAAGATGCAGAAATCAAAGCTGCCCAAGATGAAAACAATCTACCAGTCATGGAAGGCCTGAAAGAAAAAAGTGTACATCATGTGTTCATTGATCCTGTGGCAGAATATATGGATTCCCTGACTAGCTCAAATTCTCCAGCAGCGCAAAACATGTCAGAGCTCCATGAGGACTCAACAACAATGTATGATGAGTCCTCCGGTTCAGAAGATGAAGGAGACACTCTACCCCAAGAGAGTCTTCTTCTCAATCCAATGGAAGACGAAGAGATCCTGGTTGAATCCTGCCTGCCAAATATTCATAACCAGGTATCTTTTCATGATCCTTATGCTCATTTCCTGCAAACATTTAAGGAAGGATCAAAGGTATTTTTAAGCAGCATGTTGCAGACAGAAAGAAATTTTTTTGAAGCTGCTGACGAAGAACAGAAAGAGTGGGAGCAGCCCCGCCTATCCGGCCTACTCAAGGAGTTGGGAGGAACATACCAGTCATGGGAACACTTGATGGACTGGTTGCATTGGAAGACAATGTTTGTAAGCTAGACTTTTAAATAGTCCATTTAGAGTAGGGTAGGTAGGAAAATCTCAACAAAGCTCAGTCTGTGAGCATGTAGTTAGTTGTTTTTATTTTCTACAAAGTCCAGCAAGCCAGACAGTCTAATCCTGGCTTGGCTGTTTTTCAATTTCTTTTTTAGAATGTAGAGAAGAAATATTCTAGACAGTTTAATCCTAGCAGATGTAGTTTAGGTAGAGAAAATGTGAGACCAACAGTTTAATCTGGTCTCATGGAGTAATAAGGGTAGAAGTAGAATAAGTTTATTTTTCCTGTTTGTAAAAATTGATGATGTAGGTGGTCTACGAAGTTCTCGACACGCCCAAGGATGAATGTGCCGTCCCCAGGTGGAGCCAATGTTGATCATGATTAGCCCCCTATTAATTTTTTGACAAGCAAACAAGGGGTCAAACTGTCTTTGAGCTTTCAAGGAATGCATTCCCTCTGAAAACACATCATCCTTGAAGCCTCCTTGTGCCTTGCCCTTTGATATATCCTTACTGTTGTTCCAAGTTTTAAAGCCTCTTTGTTTATTGAAGAAGAATGCCAAATATGCCTTTCCCTCTTATTTCATCCCCACTTAACCTCTGTTTCTTCACCTTTTTCCCCTCTCCTAATTCCTCATTAATCCCTCATTAATCATCCAATTCCCCTTTTAACCTCACAAATACGCGTTGTTTGGCTGAAAATCCCTTCATCCCCCTTACTGTTACCCCTTGTTGGCCTTAAAATGCATTAAAAACGGGCCCAAAACCCACTTTCCACCTTAGGACAGGCTAAGCCCTTTTTAGGCCAGCCCCTTAACCACTTCCCTATATGCCCGGGCTCCAAGACCAGGTGCTAGCCCGCAAGGCGCTTATCGCAATCGGAGAGACGGACGGAAGCGCATTTCTTTGTTAACTCAAATATCTCCGATGCGACGGTGTAATGTTCTGTGGAGTGCGGGTGCAATTCTTGGTAGTTACTCGGACTTCCTAAAGAGCAAACTTCAACTTTGAATCCCAGTCTTTATGATTCTCTGTCGATCTATACAGATCCGACGGTCCGCGCTAGTTCTACATTGCACCCATCGCTCCTCCCCTTTTCCCCCCTCCGATCACATATCAACCGTCAATCTATTCTCAGATTTGACGGCCCAGCGCTAATCACATCCCCATCGCCAATCGGAGATTTCGTAAAGCGCCTTTTTGTGTTACGTCGATTGCTGATCCCTGATTCCATCCCCGCCGTTTATTCCCTTAGATCCCACGACCCTCATTTCTCCCACCCTGCTTCTATGCCTCCATCTCGTCTCCCTGCCAATTTAATCTCCGCCGTCGATTTGACCCAGATCGGACGGTTGGCGCTCTATCACACCATTGCACCGATCGCAATCACAACTTTTCAAATGTGTCACCCACTGCCTTCCCCGATTGCGATCCTCCGATTGTAATCTCCACTGTCGATTTCGCTATGATCCGACGACCCTCATTTCTCCCGCTCCACTCCTTTACCTCCCATCCGTCTCCCCGTCGGTTGAATCTCTGCCGTCAATCTTGACCCAAATCGGACGGCTGGCGCTCAATCGCGCATCGCCAATCGCAAATTCTAAAGGTGTTACCCTCTGTCCCTTCCGATTGCGATCTGCCGATCCAATTGTAGCCATTAATCTAACCCAGATCCAACGGCTCTCATTTAATCGCCCTCCGCCCATGCCGGGTCCCACATCGTGGTCTCCGTTTTCATACAGTTTGCTCCATTTTCTTTGTAAATCACCTGAGTGTTAAACTTTGGGTTTTACATTATATCTTATTTATTCCACCACTCATTCATTGTTTCCACTGTTCTCCACCGCCGCGCCACGATTCCTCTAGGCCTCCAAAGCACTCTTCTGCCATCTCCCCTGTATTTTTATAATAGGTTTATTGCATTTGTGCAGGGATTCCAGAGTGGTAAATCCACTCAGCCTTCACAGTCATAGCCACTATGATTCAATGCATAGAGATAACCTTTCAGCAGCAGAAAAGTGTATCAGTAGCAAAGAGGATTAAAGGGGTTTAAGCCTGGTATTGAATAATTAACGCTTATCCCCGCGCTCAAAGGAAGAAAGCGCAACTTGAAGACCAAATGCACATAAAACAAGCCATAACTATGTTTAATGTCAGCAGAGCATCGTTTCTCCAAAAAGGACATCTTTCCATTAAGGCCTCCATGCCTCCTCGAGCTCAGAAATAGTCAATTATGCTGACAGAAGCCTCTTAAAGACTGTTAGAACCATCAGTGGGGAGTATGGAGGCCCGCGGACTTTCTATCCAGTTCACCGATTCCGGAAGGCAGAACAGAGAGCTTTATAGCCAGAAAGGACTCTAGAGAAACATCGGAGGTCAGATATCGACCTGACAAAGACCCCTCAGCCATACTATAAAGTAAATACAAAAATGTCCGAACCTATAGCAGATAGTAAGCAGAGATGCACCAGGTATGCCAGCCTGGTCGCCAGCTCATCAGCCATTGTTCCGCCACCTGTGACAACGATTTCCTCAAATCCACCTCGTCAGTGAACTTCGCCAATTCATTATTCGGCCCCAGTGGCCTTTTACTTCCATTTTAGTCTGTTACTTTCAAGTTTCGAGTGGAATTCACCTTCCACTCTTCCATTTTTACTTTATGTCAGAAACTGTTGTTTAATATTTTGTTTAAAACGACTGTGAGCGTAGCTATCAATGATGAGATGTCCCTTTTCCTCATCATGAATTTTGGTTATTTTTTATGGAGACCTCAAACTGATCACCAGCACGTGAGGAAGATATTTTTTCCCAAAAAATATCTTCTCGCTCATGTTTCCGAGGCCTCTATATAAGCAAGAACTAAAGAGTGAAAGAGGGTTCCAGATTTTCGGAAGAATTGGCTGTGAAAGAGTTTCTTGCATGCCTTTTGTTGAAGCTTTAATACAAACGTGAAGAGCCCGTTGGGTCTCAATGAAAAGGAGTTATATCTTCAATGAGGATTCTGGTCTTGGTGTTTTACAGTGTGTAATTCTCTCCTATGTGTTATAGCTTAGCTTTTCTTTTCATTTACATCCATTAATCTTGTATCATGTTTTGGAATGCGAGTAGCCCACTCGTTTTGGTATGAATTTATCCTAGTTGATACTTATGCCATAACTTGTCTGGCACTTTGAATATGGCTTAGGCGTGATATGCTGTTCCATTTTCACTTCACCCGTACTTCTGCTATATTAGCTGCTATGAGATGTTATTTACAAATGTTGTTATCATGTGTGGATTCTTAATTTCGTAAGCCCACCGCATGCTGATATACGTTTCTAGATATTGTCTCAATAACAGTTAGTATTCTCTTTATTCTACGTACGCAGTAGATACTTTCTGATTATTCATCTCTGTGAAGTATTTAGAATCCAGCTCTCTTTGCAGTAAGCTACCTTCGAATTTTCTGATACATTCATGTTAGAGTTTCACATCTTGCCTCTGCAATATTGCTTTCTCTGTATCAAGCTTCTTAAAGTTTTGGTCCCATTCAAATTAATATTCCTGTTTACAAGAGATAGCATGAGAGCCTTGTTCTGCTAATTATCCTTGTCATATCATATTGCCCCTTGCTATATAAGATGTCCTAGGCACTGGTCTTTCACAACTCAAAGGCTGTCTCTAGGATTGACAACATCTTTTTGGCACCGTTGCCAGGGAACGAAGTTAAGAAAAGTTAAATCCCTAGGCCTCAACAAAATATTTATTCACTCTTCAGAAAGGTGAGCATGAAGAGTTGAGATTTGTAGATCCCTCACCTTGGCGACTCCACAGTTCGTAAATGATTAAAAGACTCCACTGGTGATCAGTAGGCCGCTGATTATCTTGGTTTCACAAGACTCCACCGGGAGACCATGTCGCAGTACAACATCAACCATGCTAAAGACCAAGCCACTTCACCAATGGAAGACTCTGAGCAGTTTGCAGAAATGCATCCAAGTTTCATAGCAGAGTGTCGGGATGTAATGTCACATGGCTTGGCAAAACTGAAAGTGGAGGACCTTCCACGGGCTATTCTTCTCAGCTCAATTTTCAAACCCGTGCTTAATAAAATCTTTCTAGAATTGGTGGTTGAAAGATATGAAGCTGAGATCAAATTTCTAAACTCACAAGAAAAATCATATGAGTTCAGAGACCCTAGAGCCTTTTCGTAAAGTCTCCCGCCCCCTAAAAGAGAAGAGATTCCACTACCTTTCGAAGTACAAGAAGAAGGTGATCCGGTTCTTAAGAGCCACATTGAAGACGCAGTGGAAGATGCAGAAATTAAAGCTGCTTAGGATGAAAACAACCTACCAGTCATGGAAGGCCTGAAATAAAAAAGTGTACATCATGTGTTCATTGATCCTGTGGAAGAATATATGGATGCCCTGACTAGCTCAAATTCTCCAGCAGTGCAAAACATGTCAGAGCTCCATGAGGACTCAGCAAAAATGTACGATGTGTCCTCTGGTTCAGAAGATGAAGGAGACACTCTTCCCTAAGAGAGTCTTCTTCTCAATCCAATGGAAGAAGAAGAGATCCTAGTTGAAGCCTGCCTGCCAAATATTCATAACCAGGTATCTTTTCATGATCCTTATGCTCATTTCCTGCAAACATTTAAGGAAGGATCAAAGGTCTTTTTAAGCAGCATGTTTCAGACAGAAAGAAATTTTTTTGAAGCTGCTGACGAAGAACAGAAAGAGTGGGAGCAGCCCTGCCTATCCGGCCTACTCAAGGAGTTGGGCAGAACATACCAGTCATGGGAACACTTGATGGACTGGTTGCATTGGAAGACAATGTTTGTAAGCTAGACTTGTAAATAGTCCAGTTAGAGTAGGGTAGGTAAGAAAATCTCAAAAAAGCTCAGTCTCTGAGCATGTAGTTAGTTGTTTTTATTTTCTACAAAGTCTAGCAAGCCAGACAGTCTAATCCTGGCTTGGCTATTTTTCAATTTCTGTTTTAGAATGTAGAGAAGAAATATGCTAGACAGTTTAATCCTAGCAGATGTAGTTTAGGTAGAGAAAATGTGAGACCAACAGTTTAATCTGGTCTCATGGAGTAATAAGGGTAGAAGTAGAATAAGTTTATTTTTCCTGTTTGTAAAAATTGATGATGTAGGTGGTCTACGAAGTTCTCGACACGCCCAAGGATGAACGTGCTGTCCCCAGGTGGAGCCAATGTTGATCATGATTAACCGCCTATTATTTTTTTGACAAGCAAACAGGGGGTCAAACTGTCTTTGAGCTTTCAAGGAATGCATTCCCTCTGAAAACACATCATCCTTGAAGCCTCCTTGTGCCTTGCCCTTTGATATATCCTTACGGCTGTTCCCAGTTTTAAAGCCTCTCTGTTTGTGAAGAAGAATGCCAAATAGGCCTTTCCCTCTTATTTCATCCCCACTTAACCTCTGTTTCTTCACCTTTTTCCCCTCTCCTAATTCCTCATTAATCCCTCATTAATCATCCAATTCCCCTTTTAACCTCACAAATAAGCGTTGTTTGGCTGAAAATCCCTTCATCCCCCTTACCATTACCCCTTGTTGGCCTTAAAATGCATTAAAAAGGGGCCCAAAACCCACTTTCCACCTCAGGACAGGCTAAGCCCCTTTGTAGGCCAGCCCCTTAACCACTTCCCTATATGCCCGGGCGCCAAGACTAGGTGCTAGCCTGCAAGGCGCTTATCGCAATCGGAGAGACGGACGGAAGTGCATTTCTTTGTTAACTCAAATATCTCCGATGTGATGGTGTAATGTTCTGTGGAGCGCGGGTGCAATACTCGCTGTCGATCTATACAGATATGACGGTCCGCGCTAGTTCTAGATCACGCCCATCGCTCCTCCCCTTTTCCCCCCTCTGATCACATATCAACCGTTGATCTGTTCTCAGATCTGATGGCCTAGCGCTAATCGCATCCCCATCGCCAATCGAAGATTTCGTAAAGCACCTTTTTGTGTTACGCCGATTGCCGATCCCCGATTCCATCCCCGCCATTCGTTCCCTTAGATCCGACAACCCTCATTTCTTTCGCCCTGCTTCTATACCTCCATCTCATCTCCCCGCCGATTTAATCTCCGCCGTCGATCTATCCCAGATCAGACGGTTGGCGCTCCATTGCACCATTGCACCGATTGCAATCACAAATTTTGAAATGTGTCACCCACTACTTTCCCTGATTGCGATCCTCCGGTTATAATATCCACTGTCGATTTCCCTCTAATCTAACGGCCCTCATTTCTCCCTCTCCACTCCTTTACCTCCTGTCTGTCTCCCCGTCGGTTGAATCTCCGCCGTCGATCTCGACCCAGATCGGACGGCTGGCACTCAATCGTGCATCACCAATCGCAAGTTCTAAAGGTGTTACCCTCCGTCCCTTTCGATTGCGATCCGCCGATCCAATCGTAGCCGTTCATCTAACCGAAATCCAACGGCTCTCAGTTAATTTCCCTCCGCCCACGCCGGGTCGCACATCGTGGTCTCCGTTTTCATACAGTTTGCTCCATTTTCTTTGTAAATCACCTGAGCGTTAAACTTTGGGTTTTACATTATATCTTATTTCTTCCGCCACTCATTCAGTGTTTCCACTGTTCTCCACCGCAGCGCCACTATTCCTCCAGGCCTCCAGAGCAATCTTCTGCCATCTCCCCTGTATTTTTATAATAGGTTTATTGCATTTGTGCAGGGATTCCATAGTGGTAAATCCACTCAACCTTCACAGTCATAGCCACTGTGATTCAATGCACAGAGATAACCTTTCAGCAACAGCAAAGTGTATCAGTAGCAAAAAGGATTAAAGGGGTTTAAGCTTGGTATTGAATAATTAACTCTTAACCCCGCGCTCAAAGGAAGAAAGTGCAACTTGAAGACCAAATGCACACAAAACAAGCCATAACTATGTTTAATGTCAGCAAAGCACCGTTTCTCCAGAAAGGACATCTTTCCATTAAGGCCTCCATGCCTCCTCGAGCCCAAAAATAGTCAATTACACTAACAGAAGCCTCTTAAATGCTGTCAGAACCAGCAGTCATGGAGTATAGAGGCCCGCGGACTTTCTATCCAGTTCACCAATTCCAGAAGGCAGAACAGAGAGCTTTATAGCCAGAAAGGACTCCAGAGAAACATCAGAGGTCAGATATCGACTTGAAAAAGACCCCTCAGCCATACTATAAAGTAAATACAGCAATGTCCGAACCTGTAGCAGATAGTAAGTAGAGATGCACTCGGTATGCCAGCCTGGTTGCCAGCTCATCAGCCAATGTTCCGCCACCTGTGACAGCGATATCCTCAAATCCACCTCGTCAGTGAACATCGTCAATTCATGATTCGGCCCCAGTGGCCTTTTACTTCCATTTTAGTCTGTTACTTTCAAGTTTCGAGTGGAATTCACCTTCCACTCCTCCATTTTTACTTTTTGTCAGAAACTGTTGTTTAATATTTTGTTTAAAATGGCCGTGAGCCTAGCTATCAATGATGAGATGTCCCTTTTCCTCATCATGAATTTTGGTTAGTTTTGATGGAGACCTCAAACTGATAACCAACACGTGAGGAAGATATTTTTTCCCAAAAAATATCTTCTCGCTCATGTTTCTGAGGCCTCTATATAAGCAAGAACTAAAGAGTGAAAGAGGGTTCCAGATTTTCGGAAGAATTGGCTGTGAAAGAGTTTCTTGCATGCCTTTTGTTGAAGCTTTAATACAAACGTGAAGAGCCCATTGGGTCTCAATGAAAAGGAGTTCTATCTTCAATGAGGATTCTAGTCTTGGTGTTTTACAGCGTGTAATTCTCTCCTATATGTTATAGCTTCGCTGTTCTTTTCATTTACATCCATTCATCTTGTATCATGTTCTGGAATGCGAGTAGCCCACTCGTTTTGGTATGAATTTATCCTAGTTGATACTTATGCCATAACCTGTCTGGCACTTTAAATATGGCTCAGGCGTGATATGTTGTTCCATTTTCACTTCACCCGTACTTTTGCTATGTTAGCTGCTATGACATTTTATTTACAAATGTTGTTATCATGTGTGGATTCTTAATTTTGTAAGCCCATCGCATGCTGATATATGTTTCTGGATATTGTCTCAATAACAGTTAGTATTCTCTTTATTCTACATACGCAGTAGATAATTTCTGATTATTCATCTCTGTGAATTATTTAGAATCCAACCCTCTTTGCAGTAAGCTGCCTTCGAATTGTTTGATACATTCGTGTTAGAGTTTCACATCTTGCCTCTGCAATATTGCTTTCTCTGTATCAAGCTTCTGAAAGTTTTGGTCCCATTAAAATTAATCTTCCCGTTTACAAGAGATAGCATGAGAGCCTTGTTCTGCTAATTATCCTTGTCATATCATATTTCTCCTTGCTATATAAGATGTCCTAGGCACTGGTCTTTCACAACTCAAAGGCTGTCTCTAGGATTGAAAACACGTCCCAATCCTAAAAAGTCTCCTTATGAGTTTCCCACCGCTGTGCAGGGGTCACACACATGGCTAGGTTAAGCGCCCACATTCTCTATTCCCTTGGGATTTCTGCTTCGAATTTTATAAGAAAATCCTTAATACTACCAGAGTGATCAAAGTAAGGCAACTCTCTTACCTATGAGGAGATACACTGGAAGCTCTTTGTGATCTTAAGACACCGTAGTGCAGATATGTCATGCAACCAGTTCTACTAATTTTCGAACTCCCCATCGAAGTCAGAGAGGCATTCACTGTCCTTCTCCCAGAAAAGCACACCATTGGCTGTAGGGTTAATCCAATCCTCATTCCGGGCAGTTAGTCTATAGATATGATCAAAGTCGTCTTCTTCACGCACGGGTTTTGTATACCGCTCTCCCTCTGCTGGGTCTAGAGGGACTATTACTCTCATACCCTCATTCTCAAAAACCATGCTCCTTTTCTTCAAGTTGATAATGCCTCCCATGTCTATATCCCAGTCTAGTCCCAGGAGCGCAGGATAAGGGTCTGCATCCTCTACAATTTGAATCACCTCAAAATCCGCGTATACCTTAAATCCTGCAATATCTACCATAATCTTTGATAGTCTCCCCAACGGTATAATCTTTTGTTGGTTAGCCATGCACAACTGCATAGTAGCCCATTCCAACTTAGGTTCTCCCATGCTCTGCCAATTCTATTTGGGCAGGAAATTTTCATCGGATCCCAAATCCAGGATGACCTCATCAATTTCATAACTGCCAATCTGCGCAGTTAGTCGCATTTCCCAACTTGTGTGTTTCGTATGCCTCTAAAGTTTGTGGACATCTTTAACTTCCGTTGGAGGGTCAGGATTTTCTGCGCAACTGTCTATCAATGCTTAAAGATTTTCTACTACCTTCTGGTTGCGTAGCAACTTCATACATGCATGTAGGAATGGTTTAAATTCTTTGTCTGCTTTTAGATTTGTTGGAGCCTTGGAGGTAGATGCCTCATTTTTAGTAAAGTCTTTGCAAGCTTCTAAGAAGGTTCCTTTCTCATTCTGTAGGTCCAAGCTTTCCTTTTTCATAGAGGATTTTTGGATATGGGGTTCAGCCGTAGCTCTTTCCTTAGCTCCTCCAGTAGCCATGCCACTGCGTGTAATGACTTTAATATTGGGTCCCTCATCACGTGGTTCTGCGTTAACCCTTTTTACATTATGTGTTGGTGTCTGTTATTTTTCCTGCATCTTTGCTATCAATACCGGACAACCTTCGATGAATGAATTTGTATAACTGGCTGGTCCCCTAGTTCTGCATGCTCTCAACACCTGATATGTCCTGGGTTGGCGGTCTTTCTCTGAGGGGTTGCCCACTGGCGATCAATCTCTCAGAGTGCTCTTGAGGGGATGCTGGTTGGTTCTGCTATGACAACTGAGGTTATGGGTTACTCATATTAATGGTCGGCTGAATCTACTGCAGTATCAGGTTGGCTTGCTGAAATGGGTTCAGCTCTGTTGGCGAGGGCATTGTATTTGTAGTAAAAGACCCCCCTTGAACTAATTATAGTTCTAGGAAAGTTCCCTGCCCCACTAAAGGTTGGTTAACCTCAGGTACCCTAGCCGTACTTGAGTTAACTTCTGCCTCGGTGTCCCCATTTGTCTTGTTTCTTAGCTTTACTGGGTCTGAGATAGTCGCTGAGGTGGACGGAGTGCGAGTGGATTGGTCTTTGGAAGTAAATGAAGTATGGGGTTTTGAATTATGAGTATGAGGTGATGAGTTGTGAGTGTGAGGTGGAGATGATGTTTGAATGTTTAAAACTGAGGACAGATCAAACACAGGTAGCGCGGAGGTTACTTGGGTAGTAACCTTTGGCTCTTCTCGAACTGGTACTCCTGTATCCATAGGTTGGGTCTAATCTTCCTCTGTGAGGTCAGCTATTTACTTAGGTACCATAATTGTTGCTTTCTTGGCCTTGGGTGCAGCTACTGGGGGTTTAGGTGCCTTGCTCTTGCAGATTGGGGTAACTATGGTTGTTGGGGGTGAATTGAACATGGTGGAAGGTAGGGCGGTGACGATAGGGGTGGTTGTGGATGGTGATGCAGAATTCGAAGACTGGAAATTAGAAAAAGAAGAAAACACAGTAGAAGCACTTGTGAGGGTTTGTATTACCAGATTGAAGCCCTTCACCATCGTGTCCAGCCGGTCCAATAAAGGTCTTAGCTGCAGTTGAGAAATCCTCCTCGTTGTTTCCTCTGGTGTCTCTCCTAGGAGTGCTTTCGGCAACATTGCCTTGAACGAATAGTGAGGTATTCCAATTCTGAACTCCATTGTAACTCCTGGCCACAAACATACTTCGGTGTGGAAGTATTTTTCTTCTACTTGAAATTTTAATGGCCTCATTTTGAACATGGTTTCGTCCATGCAACTAGGTCTGATATATGTTTGCTTATGGGTGACCCCAAACCATATCTGCGAATAATATCTATCTAACAGCTCCCTTAGAACCCTTTTCTGTCTCCCCACCACATCCACCATCTACCTATACTAGAATGAGAAAGCCTCCTCATTGACGTCCTTGGAATTGGGATCTCCCGAGACTCTCTAGGGCGTAAACCTTAACAGCATTGGCTGGTCGTTTGTGATTTTTGCGAGCTGCCTTACCCTCAGGTGATTCCATTTCCACATCGCAAATTCCATAACGAGATAGCCATAAATGAATCCTATGGCTCGCCTGTAATTATCCTTGCAGGCATCAAACAGTTCGTTCAATAGGAAGGTACACCAGTTTAGCTGGGCTCCCTAGATGTAGTGCTCTGCGACTGAAATGGTGTCGAGGGTGCATTCGCCTTTGGTGTAATGCCTCATGGTTTTACCCGCTATTAGATAGCATAAAAATTTCATTGCTGGATTGTTGATGAGGTCTATCTTCGCCCCCTTCCCTCCTCTTCTGGTTTCATATTTCTTATAATAATCACAGTCCCCAGCCTTCCTGGTTCTCTTGGAAACATTATGGAATCTCATTTAGACATCCTTCCCCTCTTTTGATAATCTGGTAAGTCTACTGATGTCCTCTGCATGTATAGGTATTTATCTCCCTAGCCATAATGATCCGTTCTAGACTCTGCTTAGCAGGAATTTCATACACTGCATTGCCGCTCCCATTGTTCAGAACACTGGGAGGTTCCCGAGGTTCAGTATTGTCAACTTTTGGATACCTTTGAACTCTAGATTCATCCTTACTGCTTCCCCTCCTCCCTCTTTGGCATAGTTTTCTATGTATACTTGTCGCTTCATAGCTGGGAATTGATAGGAATCCATGAAATTTGTATCAATTAGTGAAGCATTGTAATACGTGCCAACCAGTGATTCTATCCTCTGAATTCTCTCATCGAGCTCGGGCTCAACGACTGCCAGTGCTACCTTCGTCATCTTCGTTTTTCTTCCATATACTTGGAGTGTTGTTTTTTATCTCTTGCCTTGAATTTCTGCTGCTGGACTATCTCTTTGAACTTCCTCTAATGAAATTTCACTTGTTGTTATAGTTGTTTCTTGTTCTAACTAAGAATTTTCCAGCATTCTGGTGCTTTTCTTCTTTCATGTAGGTTAAGTAATGTAACCGGCATGAATGAGGTTGATAAGACCCCATAGCTAATTAAATTTTTTTGTCTCTCCCACGGCTATAATCGTGCGATTAGTTACTGCGGTGAGGTGTATTCTGACATTGCTGAGTGTGTCTTCAGTATTTGGGTAGACGTGATGGGTAATGATTATGGCTTAATATGGAAAATTTATTACGGTATGTTTGTTACTAATTATGGCAGTTAATTCTCAAAACCGGGTGATCCTACAGACTGACAACGGTATGATGGGTTATTATGACAGAATGATATTTGACACACCTGGCTTTCTGACATGGATGACACGTTAGACGCTACCCCCCCCGGGCGCCCTGACCACAATTAGTTGCGATGTGGTCTCCGCATCATAATAGGTGGATTTACTCTCTGCTTTATTGTGATGTCTTTTTATCGGGATCCCTATTCTATGTCTCATCTCGGGTGCGAGAGAGTTATCGACTCTATCTATTTCTATTATACCCTACTAACTACTCTCGGTTGCGAGAGTTATTTGAAAAAAATAAATAGTGGAACTTACTCGTGATAAGGCTTCAGGTGTGCGCCATTCACCCATCCTTGCAATACTTGGCCATCTAGTTGCGCCAATCGAACAACCTGAATATTTAATTTCTATGACATAGTATGGTCCCATCCTGTGCATTTTGAGTTTGCCCGAGAACTTTTGAAATTTTATGTCGTACAAAAGAACTTTCCCTCTAATAGTGAACGTCTTATGCTTGATGTGACAGTCATGCCAAGCCTTATGTCTTTCCTTTTGAACTGTCTGATGGAACTCTGCCAAGAATCTCTCTTCTTCAAGCTCTTGTAGCTCATGGAGGCGTTCAGTGATTGAGTCTTCATCTGTCATCTATACTGTTGAAGCGATTAATAGACTCGGTATGATAAATTCAGCAGGCACCACCGCCTCTCTCTTGTACACCAGCTGGAATGGAGTTTGGTTGTGCAACCTTTTGATAGTTGTCCTGTATGCCCATAATGTTTCTGGTACCATATCATCCCAGTCATCTCAATTGGCATTGCATATCTTGGTTAGTATTTTTTCTAAGATCTCGTTGAATGCTTCAAAGGTTCCATTTGCTTGAGGGTGGTATGGGTTGCTTTTATGATGTTGCACCATAAAATTATCTAACAGAGACTTGATTGTTGTATTGATGAAGTGTGTACCGTGATCACTGGTTAGGCTTCTGGGGTAGCCAAATCTGCTAATGATATTTTCAAAAATGAACCTGGCTGCTGTATCTATTGTGCAATCCTTTACTAGTGCTTCCTCTTCCCATCCTGTGAGATAATCTGTTGCGGTTATTATGTACCTTGCCTGTGAATGTCTTGCCACTGGTGCAATTGGCCCAACGAAATCAACGACCCATTTTTCAAAGGGCTACAATGCTCTTACAGGTTGTAGTGGTAACTCATCCTAGTGTGATGGACGTCCTGTTCTTTGGCAGACATCACATTTCTTTACATGGCCACCATAACCTTGCTTGTAGTATTTTTCTTGTAGTGGGTTTTGCACCGACATGGTCCCCCGCAACTCCGCAATGACACTTCCACAAGATATCCTCTCTTTCATGGTCCATGACACATCTCCGCAACACATGATCCAACCCCATCTTATATAATTGTCTTGCTATCAATTGATACTCAACTGCTTTCACTACCAAATTTCTTCTTTGTGTCGTCATGTATTCAGTTGGGCACTGTCATGTGACCAGATATCCTGCTATCTGCTCTAGATAATATGGGATGTCTTCTACTATGAAGAGATCAGCATTCAACAACTGATCGTCAAGGGATCCCTCGTTATCTCCATTCTCCAACCTTGATAAATGGTTAGGACCCACGTTTAACCTCCTTGGTTTCACTATCACTTCGAAGGTGAACTCCTGGAACAATAGGAGCCATCTACATATTCTTCCTTCAAGCATAGGTTTGTTAACTAGGTATTTCAATGATGAATGGTCTATGAAGAATTTGAATGTACCTTCCAGTAGGTAATGACGAAACTTCTGAAGAGAATACACCATCGCAAGAGCTTCTCGTTCTGTTGTTGTGTAGTTCCTTTCATCGGTAGACAACTTCCTGCTTGCAAAGTAGATTGGATGATCAACGGAAGTTTCTCTTGGCTGAGATAACACCGCTCCTAATGCAATGCTAGAGGCGTCAATACAAACATGGAACTGTTTATACCAGTTAGGATAAACCAATATGGGTGCACTTGCTAACTTTTCTTTCAATGTATTGAGGGTGTTAGTGCATTCGCCGCTCCACATGAATTGCTCTGACTTCCGCAACAACTTTTCCAATGGTGTTGTTATCTTTGCATAGTTGCAGATGAATCTTCTGTAGTACCCAGTATGCCCGAGTAGTGATCTTAACTAACTATTTCACAATTTCAGGTGCTTCTATATTAACAATGGCCGCTACTTTTGCTCGATCCACACAAACACCCTGCTTACAAACAACATGTCCTAGTAGCGTTCTGAAAGGTACTGCGAAGATGCATTTCTTGAGGTTGAGGGAGATTTGGAGTTGTTTGCATCTGTCAAACATTATGTTGAGTAAAGTCACATGATTTTTCAGTAAGCTGTAAACTGTCCAATCATTACCTCAAGGAACTTATGGATATAGTCCCGAAATGCTGCTATCACTATTCGTGAAAACATCGCTAGCACATTCTTCAGTCCAAAAGGCATGACATGGTATGCAAAAAATCCCCATTCGGTTGTGAAATTGGTATTATTCTTGTCTTCTTCTGCTATTCTCACTTGATGATATCCTGAGAGTCCATCTGTGAATGAATAGGCTTCATTTCCTGCCACATTGTCGAGAACCTCATCACTAAACGAAGTGGGAAATGGATCATGTATGCATGCATTTTTGAGGCTTCTGTAATCCACACATACTCTAATCTCGGATTTCTCCTTTTTGCTTTGTATTACAATGGGACTGACCCACTCTACTTCCTCTACTAGAAAAATTAGCCCTGCTTTCAACATTTTTATCTATTTCTGCTTTGACTCTTTCCTTTACCCTTGGATTTAGGTGGTAAGGCCTATGCTTCACTGGTCTTGCATCAGGCTTTAAGACTATGCGCATTTCCCCCATGTCCCATTTTATTCCCTTTAACTCCGCTACTGAAGATGGGAATAAATATTCGTATTGCTGTAATAGGTCGAATATTTCCTTGGTCGTTTCTATATCCCAGTAATCTTCGATGGACATTATTTTGGGTTTCTCTGTGCTTCCAATGTTCATCTTCTTAGTCTTCAAGGGTAACAAGTGTAGTCCTTCTATGGTTGGTTCCTCTTTCTCTTCAAATTATAAGTGTCGGAGATTCTCTAAATCGTCATCATCCATCTCACTATCTATCCATTTGCATGCTACTGATTCTTTATTTTTCTGCTTTGAAAGCGATATTTCTTTATCTCCTTGAATCTCTGGGGAAAATAGTGCCCTTCTGATAGCTTGGAGTGCATATGTGACTGGTTCTATTTCTCCCTAAAAAGAAAAATATTGCGTAAACTTTTCCGCGACTACTCGCCAAGTTCCAGTTCCTCTCTTCTTTCTTCCGTCAAGTACCAGGCTTGCGAAACGGTGTCCATTGAATGTATGAAATTGTGTATCCACAGAGATTCTGGATACCCTTTCTTCTTCTAGTTATACTCACAATTCCTTCAATGTTCTAGAGGGTCAGAGTCCCCTTGGTACTTTTCAATGAATTGTGTTCTTGAAGTTTCTTTGAATCTAGCTCTTAATGCTAGTGAAACATCTCCCCATTGCGGAAGTGAGTTGCGATGGTTGACCCACCATCTTGATGACGTGGACTACAGTGCTACATCCATAAGAAGGAATCTATGTTCTATTGGTACTTTTTCCTCTACCTTTGCAATAAATGTATTTACAGCATGCATATTTGATAGAGTCGGATATCCTCTTACCTTAGTTCCAATCTAGTTGACTCCTCCTTGTTGCTAATCATCCCAAGCTATTTCCAAGCCCAAATTTGAACTCTGAACACTTCTCCAGCTTACGGTCCCTCCCGCTGTTGGATTGATATATTCTTATCTCTTCCCTGCCGTCATCTGGTAAAGGTGATCGAGAATTTGAGCATCCTCTCTGTTGTCAACAGTTTCTGTATATTGGGGTCCCTGATATGGGTCAAGTGGCTGAGTTAACTTGACTTCCCCGTCTTAAAATATCATCAATTATTTTTTCAAGTCAATCACTGCATAATTCTAAAAGGCCCAATCTATCCCCAATAAATCAGGATATGGATCCTTGTCCCCCATGATGTCTATCACCTCAAAATATGTATATGTTTTCACTCTCGCGACATCAACCTTGAGCTCTTCTAGCCTTCCTATGGGTACAATACAGTACTGATTTTCCATTCGGAGCTGTATTGATGAGTATGTCAACTTTGGCCTCCCCAGTGCTTCCCATGTCTTTCTTGGTAGAATGTTGATATCTGATCCTAGGTTGAGCATTATGTCTTTGATTTGAAATCCCGCGACTTGAGTTTTCACCCAAAATTCCTTTCCAGTTCTTCTCTTGTTTCTTTTTATCCTTCTTATGTATTTTTCAGTTGAATCTCTTGACTCTCACAGTTCTGCATTTTCCTGCACCACCAACTCTAGATTTTTTTTTAGTTGTTCTAGCATTGGTGCATTGGTTACAATTTTCAGGAACAACCAGAACCCTTCCTCAATTATTTTACTTTTATGATTCTGCTTCTCTTTTTCGACGGTCGGCTATGGAAGCTCAATGCTCTACTCCCCCCTATCTGGGGAAATTTTTCCACTGCCTCCTTAAAATATTGCTTCTGTCTATTTGGTTTGAAAGCATTCTTTGGAGATGTGGGCTTGATTAGCTTTACCGGGTACATATTTTGTGTATCC
The DNA here is from genome assembly GCA_034641835.2 of Pinus albicaulis. NCBI lineage: Eukaryota > Viridiplantae > Streptophyta > Pinopsida > Pinales > Pinaceae > Pinus > Pinus albicaulis. The sequence continues at coordinate 945,131,834 of CM076569.1, forward strand.
TCCCCTGTTTTCTTTCCTCCCCAGGTTACTATGGCTACTCTTTTCATTGGCTAAGCTTCTACTATTCTAGGTTCTGCATTCACAGGATTTGGTCCTCTCCGTCTGGAACTTTCCTCCCATCTCTTAATTAATTCTGGACAACCTTCAGTTGCACGTGTATTTAATCTGCACTGAGAGCACCATGGTCTTCTGGGTAGTAGGCATTCCCTTGCTACGTTCCCTTCTTGGTCACAGTTGTAGCACCTTATTGGTCCTCTTCCTCCAGTTCTGCCTCCTATCATTCCTCATCCTCGGCCCCTTGGAGTTTCATTCACCCTATAAGATGGTTTGTTCAGTCGTTTTACCAGTGCATCGAGGGCTCTACACTGCTCTGTATTATGCCTTGTAGAAGCGCAAAATTAACAATATGTATTGTTTGGAACGTTGGAATATTTCAACAAAATTGGGCATAGTCATGGAGGATGACCAAAGCCTTTGCATATTTCATAGTAGTTAGTTGTGGTCTGATTTTGCTGAGCAGGGATGGGAAGTGGGATTGTGATTGATATAATTCCTGAGTATTTATCTCCGCAACTCCCCCAACTAGTGGAGCCCCCTATGTCCCTGCTGCTGAAGTTCCTGCATTTTCCCCCCGCAACCTCAGATATTCTATGGCCACGTGTCCTACCATCAGGCAATGGGTACACCACACATTAAGCCTTGCAGGTCGTATTGGCTTAATGTCTTTCAAATTCTCCGTTAAAATGGCTATCTGATGTTGTAGCCCTAATATGGAAGGGTCTTGTACTGCTCCTTCGCCTCTAAACTCTTGTGGATACCCCACCATAACTTCTATATTCATGGCTTGCTCGAGGGCATCTTGTAAGGTATCAATCTTCTGATGTGTCAGTGGAGTTCTCGTCAACGGGAGGAGTGCCTTAATAAACCAATCTCATTGGTGGTTTGGGTCGATTGGGTAACTCAGCTTCCCAATTTCATCCTTGAACCTTCTCATCAGGTCCCAAGCCGTTTCACCTTCTCGCTGTTTGATCTCCCACAAATCAGACAACCCTTGCTGATCTGTCTGAGGTAATTTAAATTCTTTTACAAATTCTTTCTTCACATCATCTATCGCTGGGTTTGGATGAGCTTCTGACCATTTAATGAACTAGTGGAGAGCTCTCTCTCTTAGAGTAGTCTAGAACTCAATCAACTTAACTGCCTCTGGTGTCTGTCGAGCCCTCCATATTGCTTCGTAGAGATACCAGTGTTGCTCCACATCATCGTTACCCCTCTTGGAGAATTCTAGGTATCGGGTGAACGATACCGCCATATTTCCTTGTATGGGGGGTACTAAAATAAAGCCTCTATTTCTTGGCTGAGGGATTATCTTACTAGCATTGTAGCTAGTAGATATCTATACTGTAGACTTAACACTATTCAAATTGATAAACTCTCGTAAATTTACAAAAAATTTATCTGGTGGGTGATAGAGTACCAGGGGAAGGTTGGGACTAGTGCTATTTGAACTTTGGGGAATAGGATTACCTTGAGTTACGGGTGCCGACCTCTCTCGAAATAGTTGCTCCATCGCAACATGCAGCTCCACATCGAATGTCTCCTCGGGGCGCGCGTCCTCCACATAGGACTTTTCTCTTTTTTCTCTTCGGGCTGGGCTCCTATACACTTGCCTAACTTCTTTGATGGTCCCTCCTATTCCTTGGGATCCCATCTGACCTTCCATTTCATTTGTCATCTGCGATGCCTTTTCCTTGTCCTGTCAACTACTCTCCTGCTTCTCAAACTATTTCATCACCCTTTCTTGCCACTTCTCAGCAACCTGCGCCCTCCGATGTGCTCGTCACTCTCTTAGTCTACTAGAGGTTTCGGCATCCATATCCCTATTCCCCCTTCTTACTTACTTGCAGCATATTTCCCTCAGATCCTTCCTCCAGTACTGGAGGTTTAAGTCTCCATCTCAAACTTTTGAAATGCCATCAAACCCTCATCCACCATTAAATCTTTGATCCATAACGAGATTTCCTTCAACAATTCTCCTAGCAATCCGGATCTGAATATGTCTTCAGCTTTTGTAAAGGATTGGTAACACTCAACTGCGAATTCCACAATGTATCCTTCCAAGGTAGATTGTACCCAAAAATCTACTGCTCGGGTAAAATTGGTATCTAACCGATGGAGTGTTACTAGATCCATGTGCGTCCACTTGCGACAGAGTCTACACGATCCTCCTAGGAGTGACTTGATTTGTAGTCTCCGCAACCAATTATAAATTTCTTCAGAAAAATTTCCCCATAAAATTTCGTATAGGTCACTTTCAGATTCAGAAAAAAAGACCTGATCTTTAACAACCTTTTCCCTCTGCTGTCGCAACTCTGCTTGTTGCGATATGAAATGGTCTAAGTGGTTATCCCACAAGCTTCATAGTCCCCTCTTAGAGATTCATGATACCATGATCTAACTCCTAAGTGAATTTTTCAGGTCCCAGCAATTGAACCATTTTTTGGAGAAAAAGGAGGTCTTTGGGCAAGACCCAGGTTCAGGATAAATGCCAACAAGGTTTCCACAGTAGTCTAGCACAATGCCGGAATTTTCACCCTACTCCAGAGAGTAGAGCATCTCACTTGAGGTGTGCCATGACCTTACTAAGATTAGGAGACAGATCATGTACAAGATGATTACAACCATGAAGAATAATTAAGGAAACTTGGAACAAAAAACATATCTCACCTCTCTGTATACGCTATTACTCATCAAGGATGTTCAGAATCCTGAATTAAAATTTAAAATTGGGCATACATTCATAGTAAGCAAATGAATAAAAATCAACTCATAATATTACACACAACAATAACCATATTTCATTATCAATATCAAAACATCATACATCACTCCGTGGAGTCTATTACAATGCAATTCAGTACAAAAAAGTTCTCAGAGAGCTCTCCTACAACTTTGCTCTCTCTCTAACGTCTTTCTGCTGCACTGACTAACTAACTCTTCTATGCTGGCTGATTTCCTATTTGTTCTTCCGCCAACGTGACTATCAGTGTTTCCTCTTTTTCTGCTCCGTTGGTTTCTGCTTCTTCTTGATTACTGGGAATTCTACTGATTGTCCTTGTATCCCATATCTACCATCTGCACTATTCTTCGCAACTGCTGCGCCACCTATCTTCCAACTTTCTGCAACCGTGACAGCTCCTTTTCTACCTTTATTGCGCTACACCACTTGTTCTCCGCAACTCAAAACTGTTTCTTTTTCAAAACAAAGGCCCCAAAAGTAGACTTGAAACGTAGACACAAAAATGGTTACTCTGGAATTTCCAAGCACTAAAAGTTTTTTGTAGATTTTAAAATTCCCATTGTCCATTTATCTTCTGCATGAAGCAAGAGACAAGCATGCTCAAAAAGGGCCAAATATAACATAATACCTTTAAAAGAAGGTAATTTTTAGCTTCCAATATAATACAAAAGAAAAATACCTACAAATACCCCATAACTTACGCAAAATATATGTATGTTTTGTAAATATGGAAGTTGTGCTACATATAATTGCCAAGTTTTGAGAATAAGGTAAATAACTGAAACTGAATGGGTTGAAAATAACGTTGTCCTAAAAAAAAGAATGGAGGCTTGGTTATGCTCGGAATGAGACAAAGGAACGCCCTTGTGAGGGTACGTACGGGGTACGACAATGGTGTCCCTCGAGAGGGCCACATCTAAATAAAAGGAAGCCATGTACCAAGGGTCTTACAGCATAAGGGATAGCATGGTAAGTCGAATTTTTTAGTTAAATCATGTTACTAAGTCATATATTACAAGATTTAGTTTTGTGAGTCTTTGGGACTTACCATCAACTATTGTTATTTAAGTAGAACAATCAAAATATGAAGACGCATTTTCTCTTGACCTTGCAGGAAGTCATATTCCCCATTCACGACAGCTAGATTCGATTAACCCATTTGTTTTACTTACTCGTATCCTTGGGTTTGCTTATTCTCTTACAGGCTTGGGCCCCATTGTTTGGTGATGTTTACCACAACAATGCACTCACCCTATGCTGTTATTCCCCCACAAAAATGCACTCACCTTCTGTCATTATTCCCTCCCAGGCTAGGGTTTTTTTATTTGCTTGTATCCTTATGCCTTATTCTCTTACAAGCTTAGGCCCCGCTGTTAGGTCATTTTTCCACAGTAATGCACTCACCTTCTATGGTAATTCCCTCACAGGCTTATCCCAATTTTATTTTCTTACAGGCCTAGGGCACGTCGTTTGGCCATTTTTGCCACAATACTACACTCACCTTACTGCGACAATTCCCTCTGAGGCTTATCCCAATTTATTCTCCTTCATCCTTGTCTAAAGCGGGGAAGAAGTAATCTTCCTTGGAAAATTAACCCTAAGTTATTTTGGAAGGAGCTACAACCAATAAAAAATCAACTTAAAATAGTATTACAATTTCTTAATGGTTTAATTATAGTTTTATAAGCAAGACTCCAAGGTTGACCCTCCTCCCTTGGTCAACACTACTACCAAGCTCTTCACTATGCAAGTGGTAGAGATGGGTATTAATAAGTTGGGTGTCCAAAAAGAAAAAGACTTGGTTGAACTTGACAGATAGTATCTAAAGCAGGGCTTGAAAATTCTTGCACCTCATATTACAAAAATGTTCAATAACATCGTGCAACAGGGGTTCCTCACAGGTTGGACAACTAGTTTAACAATACTTCTTTTCAAGAGTGGTGACGTCAATAATCCCTCCAATTATAAGGCCACAATGATAAACCCATTTTTTGCAAATTTATTTGGAAGTATGCTAGAAAATAAAGTCAACGAGTGGGAAAAAGAAAGAGATAAATGTGCTAAAGAAAAATCAGGTTTCAGACACAAACATTCCACAGTGGATCATTGTATAACTTTAAGGCACATAATTGAAAATGTTTGGGAGAAAAAGGAAGAAGTCTTTTGTTGTTTTGTTGATTTCAAAAAATCCTTTAACGCGGTCCCTAGGGATAAGCTTTGGCACACAATGGAAGAACTTGGGGTTCTTATGCATCTTAGAGAAATTATGCATAGGTTGTATGAAAAGGTGAAAGTCAAAATCAAAACTTCAGTAGGCATCTCTGAAAGTTTTAGGAGTGATATCTGGGTTAAGAGAGGGTGCCCATTGTTTCCTACACTTTTTGGATTAATATATTGACAAAATTGAAGAGTGGTTAAATCATAAGGGGGTGATGGTGTCCTTTTGGGTGAGTTTGTTATAAGGCTTCTTTTGTAGGTGGATGACCTTATTCTGATTTCTAAATTTACTCTTGGTTTGCAAGAGCACTTACTTCCCCTTGAGAATTTTTCTAGAAGGGTGGGAATGCAAGTCAATATTAGCAAAAACAAAGTGGTGGTTTTCTCTAAAAAAATAAAACATAATAAACATAAGTTATACTTTGAACGCGACACTCTTAAATAAGTTGTAGATTACAAATACCTCATAATTGACTTCAAGATAAATCTAAGTTTGGAAGGTTGCAGAAAGAAAAGAACTTTGGGGTTTGGAAATAATTTTATGCTTTGCATAATAGATGTAGAGAGGTAGAGTTATGGGATTGGAAGACGACTCAAACTCTTTTTTGGCTTTTAGTGATTGTGGTGATTCTCTACGGTTGTGAAATATGGGTCAGCAGTACATCTGACGAACAATTGAAGCAAATTGGGAAAAATTCAAAAGTGCTTGATTATAAACAAATTCAAAATTAACAGTTCAGTTCATTATGATATCTTACTGAGTGAAATGGGGGCTACTCATATTGAATCAATGGTTATGGTGCAACTCATAAGATATTTAAGCAAAATTGAGCAAATGGAAGAGGGCAGATGGCCTAAGGTTGTCTTCATTGACATATTGTGCGAAAGAAAGAAGACATGGATGTGAAAAAATAACAAATGGTTTATTAAATTGGGCATTTACTTGAACATGTGTCCCACAAATAGTAAGGAGATAAATGATTTTGTTATGGATAACTTTCACAAGCGTACTTGGGATAAAGAGCGAGGGAGAAAGATAAAGTACTATATTGAAGAGTTTAATCCCACTTGTGATCATCATCAAAAAACATACATAGGGGCCACTATTTCTTGGAGAGCCAAAATTATTATTGCTAACTAAGGATTAATTCTCATCAACTTCGTTGTGAAACAATGTGTTGGAAAAGACCAAAAGAAGTTTGGGAAGAAAGAGTGTGTATTTTTTGCACTTTCGGAGAAGTGGAAACATAAAAGCATTTCATTTTAGAATGTGAGGCCTTCAAAAACAATAGGGATAGTTATGTAAATATTTTGACAGCTAGCTCTTGGGGTAATTTATTCACCAAGGGGATTGTTGAGAAGTTGGGAGCACTCATTGTGAGGTTACATAGGAAAAGGGTTGAATACAAAAATAATATAGCGAAGAAGTTTTTCCCATAGGCTATCTTTAGCCTCATGGACACTTAAATAATTTATTTATTTCTATCTTTCCCTAAATTAAACCCAATGAAGCCTCCCACGTACGAATGACACTCCCTCCATGGCCCCACAAATACATTAGGAAGTGAACGCACGGTGATAAATGTGTAGTGAAATGGGAAAAATGTGATGAGAAAGACAAAGCAAAGACGTGGGGATATAATATACTGCATGTTGGCTAACTATATATATAAGGCTAGGTTTGGAGTGGGATCCATGCATACGCTTAGGGACTAGAGAAAATAGAGTTACACATTTTCCTTTATGTTATCCCTAGTTACCAAATTCATGTTTCAATACATCTTAAAAGAAGCAACACTTCATCAAATTTTTTTCAATACGTCTTAAAAAGAAGCAACACTTTGTCAAAGATTTTTCAATACATCATAAAAGAAACAACACTTCGTCAAAGCTTTTTCTATGATGTTATGTTTTTTTTCATTTTCTTTCCATATGCGAGAAGAAATATTTTTATAAATATCTTTGGAGCTATGCATATCCTTGGTTTTATGCCATTAGATACTTCATTAGTGATTGAAACAAGATAGTAGTTTACGTGAAAGAAATACTTCGTTAAATAGGGAAAAAAAAAAAAAACTTAAGAGGCTGCCATTGAAATACTTTCCTAGGGCTAAATAAGTCCTTGCCTCAAATATTTGTCCTTTGCTTTGTTTTGACATGCTACCTTTGTTGACTCATTTTATGTTGTGAGGATAGAGAAGTCGGGGCGGGGGGGTGGGGGGCGTTGGGGAGTTTTTGCCCTTCTTATTGGCTTTGAATATACCAGACTAAGAAAACTTCAATGGAAATATGATAGGAGATGAAGCAGAATGGTTAGGAGGGTTATCTCATTTTTTTTCGTCGATTTCGATTGAGTTACTATCTTTATTTATGATGCATAATTCATTTTTTTCCCATTGCTATATAAAAGAGGTCATGTGTTTCTTACACCTATCGCCACCTTATAGGTGTGGGATATAAAGAGGCATGATCAAAGATGGGGACCTCTAAATGCACAAAGATATAAATTTTAGTGGTTCCAGAGATCTGTTATGAAGATAGCACTTGCGCTGGAGATGCTCATTATATATGTGATAAACCCAAAAGAGTGCATTTCCTAACTTGATTGGTGTGGGTTTTAAACATGCACATTTTGAGAAGGGAGACTTGAAGACCCGCACCGATCTTATCCATTGATTAGATATAAGATCTACGATGTTGACAAGCCTCGTGCTCAAAGTTATAGAATCTTTCCTACACTATCACTACAATTTGGAAACTTAGGAGAAAGTCTTCACCTCTAATTTTCCAAGTGTTTGAAACAATGAATAATCAAAACCGTTATAAAATACCCCCTTGGAAAAGCACACCCCAACCTCCAGATGATGGAAACTACACTCTATCTCATTGTAGTTTTTAGGATGAAGGAGACCTACCTCATAAAGAACGTTATGTGAAATAAATTCTAGGTAGGTAGGTACAATTTTGGAAAACACATTAGGTTCCAACTCATGGACATCACCTCCTTATGAGGTAACTAAGAACCATATACTTTGGGGAGAAAGAGGTTAGACCAGACCAGTGTTGTGAAACCAGCTCCAAAAATAGAATAAAAGAGAGATCAACGCCTTAGAAATAAGCCACTTTGAGGGGGCAACCTCCAATACATTACATGAATGAACAATTCTTGGATGATACAAATTACAAAACCTCCTTTCTATATATAGGAGTCCATGGGGCCATAATGTAATCCTAGTGGGGCCACAATGTAATCCTAGCCGACCTAACAATAATAATTTAAGGGCACAATAATAACAATATGGGGGTTACAGTGGTACAATAATAACAATAAGGGGGTTACACTAACAACAATAAGGGACTATACTAGTAATATAGGGACCTAACATGCCCCTCTCCTTCAAAAAAGTGTTGTCCTCAATGCTTGAGTAGCTCTGGGTGCTTCTGTATAAAATTCTCATCCTCCCATGTAGAATCTTCCGTGGGTAAGTTCTTCCACTTGATGAGATACTCTGAAATTGATCGATTCCGTAGTTGTCGAGTTCTTGTTTCCATGACCGCTTCTGGTTCCAATATGATTTTTCCTTCATCATCAAGTTCTGGCAATATTGTTTGAACTGGAAGATTTTCACCTATAACCTTCTTTAAGCATGAAACATGGAAAACTGGATGCACTCGCGAAGAAGCAGGAAGCTCCAATTTGTATGCCATAGTACCAATATTTTGCAACACCTTCTAAGGACCATAGTACTTTGGCGATAATTTATTATCCTTCTTAGCTTGCTTGAGGGACATTTGTTTATACGGTTGTAGCCGTAAAAATACCCAATCTCCTATATCAAAACTTCTCTCGCTGCGATGTTGATCTGCCTGTTGTTTCATTCGATTTTGTGCCAAATTCAGGTTATCCTTTAAGGGTTGGAGAACTTCTTGCTGATGCTCGACGTGATCTTCCACTGCTTGAACCTTCGAATTTTCCCTTAAAGATGATGTGATCGATGGTGGATGATATCCATAAAGGGCCATAAATGGGGTCATTTTTGCTGCAGTATGGAAGGAAGTGTTATACCACCATTCAGCGAGAGGTAACCACTTGACCCATTGTGTTTGTTTATCAAATACAAAACAACAAAGATATCCTTCCAAACATTTATTTACTATCTCAGTTTGACCATCGGATTGAGGATGATAAGATGAGCTATGAGCTAATTGAGTACCCAAACAAGAAAATAACTCCATCCAAAAAATTCCAGTAAAAATGGGATCTTTGTCGCTCACAATAACCCTTGGGTTCCCATGTAGCTTTGGAATTGTGTCCATAAATGTAGTAGCAACTGTACTTGCTTTAAATGGATGAGATAATGCACAAAAGTGTGCATACTTGGTAAGTCTATCAACTACCACCATGATGACACTCTTTCCTTCGGACTTAGGTAAACCTGTGATAAAATCCATTGAAATCTCCTCCCAACATTGACTTAGAATGGATAAAGGTTGTAGAAGTCCCGGGGTCTTAATTGTCTCAACTTTATTCTGCTGGCAAACCAAACATTCCGCCACAAAATTTTGAATATCAGATTTAAGGCCATCCCAAAAAAATTCTTTCTCCACCCTGTGGTAAGTTTTTAAAAATCCTGAGTGTCCTCCTAAAGGAGAAGTGTGCAATTCCAAAAGAATATTTTGTTTTAGTTGGGAATTCTTACAAAGATATAAGCGATCTTTGTACCATAAGGAATCATTTTTCCAAGTAAATGTATCAGATGTACTAGGATCTTGCTGCAACTTTTGAATGAGTGTCCACACTTCTTCGTCCTTCTTCCATTCATCCCTTGCTTCGGTTATCCAATCTGGTTGGATAATAGATATGGCACAAAGCAATGCTTCCACCTCTTCATTCTTTCTTGAGAGTGCATCTTCAACAACTTTTAGCTTCCCTTTTTTGTAGATTATTTCAAATTCATAAGCCAACATCTTTGTGACCCATTTTTGCTGCTCTTCTGAAGATAGTCTTTGTTCCAAAAAGTGTTTAAGACTATCATGATCAGTTTTTACCTTGAAGTGTCTTCCCATTAGGTAAGTTCGCCATTTCTTTAGTGCATGCAGTATTGCTAACATTTCCTTCTCGTAAATAGCTTTCTGTAAACACTTTCCTTTGATTGGACGACTTTCAAAAGCAATGGGTCTTCCTTCTTGTAATAAAACAACACCAATTCCATTTCCTGAGGCATCGCATTCCACAATAAAGGTTTTTGTTAAATCTGGCATAGCTAAGACCGGTGCTATGCACATTGCTTCTTTAAGATGTTCAAAGGCCTTAGTTGCTTCAGGAATCCACGAAAATGCATCTTTCTTCAATAATGTTGTAGAGGTGCTGCTATTCTCCCATAATTCTTAACAAACTTGCAATAATACCCTGTTAACTTGAGAAATCCTCGCAAATTCTTTATGGTTGTGGGGAATTTCCATTACTTAATGGCTTTAATTTTGTTAGGGTCTACCTTAACACCCTCATGAGATACAATATGACCCAGATATTCCACCTCTTGTACTCCAAAGAAACATTTGGATGTTTTTTCATATAATTGTTTCTCCCGCAATAGTTTGAGCACCCTGTCAACATGTTGAACATGATCCTTCCAAGACCTGTTGTAGATTAGTATATCATCAAAAAATACTAGCACAAATTTTCTAAGGAAGGGTTTGAAAATGGAATTCATCAACTTTTGAAATTTAGAAGGTGCATTGGTAAGGCCAAAAGGCATGACCAAAAATTCATAATGACCCTCATGAGTTCGAAATGCTATTTTTGGAATATCTTCAGTCTTCATTCTAATTTGATGATATCCCGAACGAAGATCCAACTTGGTAAAATAAATTGCTCCATGTAATTCATCCAATAATTCATCAATCACAGGAATGGGAAATTTATCTTTAATGGTGAGCTTATTGAGCTCCCTATAATCCGGACACATTCGCCATGATCCATCCTTCTTGTGTACCAATACTACAGGAGCACAGAAAGAACTTTGACTAGGTTGAATTATACCCGCCTCTAACATTTCTGCAATCATACGTTCAATTTCGCTCTTTTGGAAGTAAGGATATCTATAAGGCCTGATGTTTGGAGGAACACTTCCTGGAATCAAATGAATAGCATGATCATGATCACGAATAGGTGGGACTCCTTTGGGAGTTTCAAACACCTTGGAATGATTGTCCAAGACTTTTTGGAGATCTGAAGAAATAGATGATTTTGATGTTGGAACTTCTAGTGAGCATAATTGTGCAATTACGCCTCGTTGTTCTTTCTTTAGAAGCTTTGTCATGACAATAGAGCTTATTATCTTTCCTTGATTCCCTTCAATACCCCGTAATTCGACTTCCTTTCCTTTTGAAAAAAATTTCAAGAAAAGTTCTTGAAAATTAAAAGCTACCATCCCCAAAGATTGTAACCATTGTACTCCTAGTACAACATTAGCACCTCCCATAGGAATGGGAAGCATTGGAATTTTCAATACATATTCCCCCATGGTTAGCTTGATATTATGACATTTTCCAGAGAAATTTATAGTTCATCCAATTGCAACATCACTTGACATTATAGTGTTGGGTATAGGAAACAATTCAATTCCTTGGCTACCTTACAATGAATAAAACTATGGGTACTACTTGAATCAATCAACACTATGACCTTTTTCTTCTTGATATGTCCTTCTATCTTGAGAGTTTGAGGAGTGTTAATTCCTGCCAATGCATTACACGATATGGTCGAACTCATTTCTTCCTCTTCTGTGGTTGGGTCATGGTGTATACCCTCTTCTTTTGAAGATTCTTGTTCATTTTCTTCTTCCTCTTCACAATCTATGTAAAATAATTTCTTCTTAGCACACTTATTACCTTAGTGTATTTGCTATCACAACTGTAGCAAAGCCCTTTTGCTCTTTTTTCTTCCAATTGTTGTGGTTTCAACCTTGTATGTTGTGCAAATCTAGGAGTAGCAACACTTCCCTCTTTAAAGAAGTGAGTGGTAGGCTTCCTTGTCACCATAATTTTACATTCAATTTTTCTGGCCAACCTGAATGCCTTCTCCAATGAATCAGGTTCCAAAACGCGAGCTTCATGTTGGATGTTATCCTTTAAAGTACCTATGAAGAGATCAATCCTATGTTCCTCTAAAATATCAGTTACCCTTATATTCAATTTTTGGAAGTCCTCAATGTGCTCCCCCACTAAACCCATTTGTTTGAGATTTATCAATTGGCTAAAGAAGGTGTTTCTCTTTGTATCCTCATAATGTGCTATCATTTCCACTTATGAAAATTAAAACTACAGTAGTAATTTTTAAGACAAGCCATCGATACCATACAAATGTATTTTTGTTCACAATGTAACGTTTAATCGTACACTTTTGCAGCACACACTGTGTTTTTCACATTATTGAGATCAAAATATTGCTCCATCCACAGCAGTATCCATGTTACAGGATCCTTTCCATCAAATTTCCTCATATCCATTTTTGGAATATGGTGGTTCTTCCCTCCAACATTAGAGTTTATGAAATCACGATTAACATTTATTTTGTTCTCATCATGAGTTTCCTCTACTATATTTTCAGCATTAGGAAAAGTTTCTTGTATCAACTTTGCCAAACCTTCTATGTCTACTTTTAGATCATTCTTCATGTTTTCCATGTTGTCTTTCATTTTTTTATCGATCTTAGCTTCCATGTCATCCACATTAGCTTCCATGCCCACTTCTATGCCATCCATCTTAGCTTCCAAACCATTCATCTTAGCTTCCACGCCTTTCTTCAAAACATCCATCTTAGTTTCCATGCCTTTCTTCAAAACTTCCATTTCATTTTTTGTTGCTCTTTGTGAGAGCGAAATTTGTTGCACTTGCTCTTGTATTTTTGATATGTCATGTTGCCATTCTTCGTCTTGATGAGTCATAGTAGAGCCTTCTAAAGGATTAATGGGTGTTTAATTATTTTTAGGGGCCATTTTAGAATCCAATACTGATATCTATTCTACAATATGCCCTTGGAATCAATTCAACTTGATTCTTCAAACAAGCCTTATGCAATTCGAAAAAAAAATACACACCTTTTACTTGATTTTTAGGAGCTCGATATTGAAATTTAATTATCTCTATAATTTTAGATCCTCAATATCTGAAATTCATCGTTGTCGTAGCCCTCTGAAGCTTCTTTCAAATTCCACAGGTCTGATCTAATTTGGATTCTTCAAGACAAAGTTATGTCTAATCTCCCACAATGACCCAATTATGGACTGGTTTAGTGGAGCGAACTTGTATGACTTGCCACACGTCACTGTTTCCTCCTTTGGCTATGAAATTGATAAACAACAAACTAAAGTCCGTGTAATTACGGCCACTTTTTACAGCGTTCCAATCCGATGCTTCGAGAGAGAGCTATGAATATTTTTCCACGGTCACCTCTTTGAGATGAAATTCATAAACCTAAAAAAGCCCTAACTTCCACAGATCATATCCCCAAAACTATTGCGAACCAAGATCTGAAATTTTGTGACAATGTTCCTCAGAATTTCGGCTTCACAGTCTAAAAATGTTAGCTTTTGAACCTTCGTAGAAAAAAAGTTATAGCGAAAATTCCACGATGACATGTTTAGGTTAATTCAGGAGCCTGCAAAATGACCTAAATTCCACAGATTATATCTCCGAAACTATTGCGAACCAAGCTCTAAAATTTTTCGACGAAGTTCCTAAGGATTTTAGCTTCACACACTAAATTTTTTAGCTTCTGAACCTTCTTAGAAAAAAATTTATAGCGAAAATTCCACGATGACCTATTTGGAGTAGAAAAACCCTAGAATCCAAAGCTCTGATACCAAATGTTGTGAAACCAGCTCCAAAAATAAAAGAAAAGAGAGATCAACACCTTAGAAATAAGCCACTTCGAGGGGGCAACCTGCAATACATTACATGAATGAACAATTCTTGGATGATACAAATTACAAAACCTCCTTTATATATATAGGAGTCCATTGTGCCACAATGTAATCCTAGTGGTGCCACAATGTAATCCTAGCCGACCTAACAATAATAATTTAAGGGCACAATAATAACAATATGGGGGTTACAAGGTTATAATAATAACAATAAGGGGGTTACACTAACAATAATAAGGGACTATACTAGTAATATAGGGACCTAAAAACCAATTCCTTACAACTTGGGCTATGGATTCATGAGTTATCTACTAGGAAAAAACATCATCTAGCTTCATACTTATTGGAAAGATAAACAAGGACAAACTATGAAAATAATAGACAACTTGAAAGAATAGGAAATCCTATCCTCCTATGGTACAAAAATTGGGGGCACTATCAAGATATAAATTATTTTAGATGTTTCCCACTTAGATGCAATTCTTGTTGTCCACCATCTAAGTTGGATAAAAGGCAAAAATTAATCTTATTAATGACATCAATGAAAAAATGGTTGCGCCACAAATGATCAAACTTCCCATTCTTGTCCGACCTTTCAGTCCTCTTATCCCAAATAAATACCAAATCCCTTGACTAAAAATCTCGAGGACTAACCTTATTATTGAAAACTTGTTTCATCTTCTTATTGTAATCTTGAACCCTTGTATGGAACTATGCCCTATATTACTGCACTATCATCAGTTGATTGATTCTCCTTTTAATATTTTATCGCTCCTTAACCACATCTTGCAAAAGCTTCATTACTAATAACGTGAGTTGGACTGGGAGAATGAAATATGCCCCATAAACTCATTGAAAAGGTGATTTCCCAGTGGCCCTCTTAGCACATACTCGGTCAACCAACAAAGCACACCTCAAGTGGGAATCCCATGCTCTCTTTTTCTCTGCCATTGTCTTCTTAATAATCCTAATTCAAATTTTGTTAGAATATTTTTCTTGACCATTCCCATATGGGTAATAATTTGAGGATTGAGACAAGATAATAACGTGCTTATGAAAAAAATAACCAAGTAAATGGCCTTGAAAGATTAAGCATTACTAGTCACAATCTTCAATTGGCACACAAACCTAGAAAAAATATTCCCCTCCAAAAACTTGGTAACTTTTTGAAGGTTATCTTGCATGGTGGGAACGGATTTCACCCATTTGGTTAAGTAGTCAGTAGCAGTCAGGTTCCATTTATGATTATCATTGGAATTTATAATTATATCTCTAATAAAATCTAGGCCCCACGGCAAGAATAGTACCTCAACTTCTACCAGTAGCTTAAAGGGTAATGCAGGGATCTTCTACTTACTAGTGAACATTTGGCATTCTTCATAACATCATATGAAATTATACACAACAACGAATACAATGATGCAAGAATAACCAAACCTAAACATCTTTTGTGTTGTATCCTTAGCCTTATAGTGTCCCCCGTAGACACCATTGTGCATATGCTTTATCACATGCTCAACCTCATCTTCCACCGTGCACCACGACGACAAACACTCAAAGTCTTACCAATACAATGCTTGATATAAAATACAATACTTGATGGTCCTACCTTATTGATAGATAATAGAACCTTGTTAGGTACTATTGAAATGACTACTCTTGGTCCTAGTGAAGACTTCTTCCAACAAGAGCGATCACAACCTACCTTTTCAATAACAAGTTAGATAGTCTTATTGGCGACAATTTTTTTTATCATTTATTCTCTAAAATTCTCTAGGATATACTATTTTTTGCTCTATGGTGTTATCGATGTTCCTAGCTTTTGAATAGAGAAGGTGGGTTCAATAGCTATAAGATGGGAGAACCCTTAATGAAAAGGCAAGTTCAATAGCTAGAAGATGGGAGAACACTGATTGAAAAGGTGGGTGAAACGAGGGCCACCTAATTTACATTCACTACAACGTATATACTTACTTGTGGGAAAGATACTAGTAAGTCTTCCACCAAGCCTAACTAACAAACTATTTCAACTATAGGGGCCCGGTTACACATTGGGGAAATATGGAGAAGCGATTATACTTCAGGGGAGACAATAAGAGGTACAATCATCAGTGCTAGTGTTATGTTATAGGTTAAGGCTGCTACCTTGGGGAGAGATAATTTCATTGGGATGACTCTTACTATAAGGGATTTTCTATAAACAAGATACTACTAGATAATACCCCTCGAGGAATCCTAAAGTAGAAATCTTAGTCTATCACTCTAGGATTTTTACAAGCATTATTGGTATCTTATTGACTAGGCTTAAGATGTAGAGCGTTGATGGTGTTGTAATGTAAGGCCTCTACACTTGACATTTATGGAAAGTGTGTTAGGAGTGGGAGTGAAAGGGACATTAAACTTTTAATAATGAATGGAGATGCTAGATTCTTTGGCGAAGATTGAACATGGTGCTTGTAGAGTGCATTTTTGTCTTAGAAATAGAATGGAAGGAATATTTAAGGATACATAGGGAGAACGGGAAGAGTTTGGCCAATTAACACTAATATTATCATAGAATTGAAGTTAGGCATAATTTTTTGGGAAAAAAAATGAAAAGAGGTGGAGTTTGGCCAGTTAATATTATTACTATCATAGAAACAATAAATTAATAACACCCATTCCAACTTGATATGTATTTTAGGATAACAAAAAGAAGTGGATTTTGGCTACTTAATGTTGGTAGATTCATAGAAATGTAACAAAATGTAAATCATTCATTTAGTCAATAAGTCAAGATTACATTAACAAGAATTGAATAAATCGCTATTAGTTGCATTGATTCTTCCAGTGTTAGTTGTTACCTTGGTCTTGGCCTCCTATAACACAATATCGAATACAAATTATTTTGGATGGGGATATCCCCCCTCGTTATTTGTAATATCAATTATAATAAAAATTATTTGCCTATATAATGGAAAGAATATTTGACTGAGAGGAAGAAACAAAATGAATCTGCGTAAAGAAGCCTCTCCAATTGACTTAGAATTTCGGTAGCCTCTCAATGCAAAATTTCCTCTTCATATTTGAGAGAATGGCCTCCCTTTTTACAAAAGGACTTCCCAACAAATTGGGTATTGTCATGATCAATACAAGTACACATGGCCACTTCCATTTCGATCGATGATTCAAGGGGTTCTCCACTCGACTAGGATGCAATTTAATATGATATTAAGAACTTTTTTAGTTTTGATTTGATTTCCATGGCTGATTTCCCTCTTGATCCTTCGATTAGTTGAGGATATAATGAAATATTTTCCTTGAAACCACTTGGACATAGTTGAAACTAGGACACTGATTGGACTGGATGCAATATTGTGCCTCACCTTAATGATTAGATTAATAGTTACATGAAAATCCAAGGTGGATGCCTCCTTTCAGAAGATTATCTCTTAAGAAATCCAGGTCGTCTTACTTTATCCCAAATTAGGTTCATGTGGTGTAAGAGAATAGGTGTTAAAATATTCTAAATATATTGAGTTTCAAAATGGTTGGGGGAAGATATATCTATCCAATATCAGCTCCCTCTAGGTGTGGTTTCCAGTGGGAAAGCATGCAAGCATCAACCAACCCTTACCTAGATAGGATCCCCATACCTTACCCATTAATTCATATTTTCAACCTTTAGCGATGTGGAAAAGGGTGTGAAAAAATGATAAAATAAGCAGTTTCCACTCCTAATAAGATGTAAGGCATGAGACCCTATGACTAGTTGAGAAATTTTTTGAGATGGAGAGAAGGCACGAGGTCATCATTCTTTATACTATTCATATTTGGAAAGAAAATGGTTACATCCATCCCCTTCATTCCATCCTTTGTAAACTCAAGAGTTACTCTGGTCATGATTGTTACCATTCCCATTATCCTCACTAATGCATAAGGTGGGGAAGGAAAATGTTTTTGTGCTTCAAGATCTTGAAATAATGTTCACTTATCATTCATGAAATATTTGTCATAATTATGGGTATTGTACTTCCTCCCTCGATAATCATGTTTCTATGAAAGAACTGGAGTGAATGGATATGCTTGGTGTAAAATGGCACGTTTTTCAATCTTTTTTTGGCTTGGATGCACTCCATTTCACTCGTGCTAGCTAACTTTTTTATTTGATTGAAATGTTAGGTTATTCATTAAATATGATAATTGATTGCATGATGATGGGACTTATCAGGAAATGTATTCCACATATCACTTATTTTAGCACATCATTCTTCATTTCAACATTGTCCCATCCTCTTCAAGGTCCTTGGTTGTCAAGCTCCACCACAAATTGCGTCAATGTGTGCACTTGTCTTTCCATTTAGTTTTTTTAAAATGTGGTATCAACAACCATCAGGTCATTTGAGATAGGATGATCATGACTACTAACACCTCGCATGAATTTTTATCCTTTAATGAATTGGGTTGACATTGGGTCTTATTGATTGTTGATCTCTTCAACCTAAAAAATCTTGATCCATTGGCACTTGTACCTTCACACGATATCCCAAATGGGCCTTACCAACGTGAAAGCATCTTGACCATTGATCATGCATGTGTGTTGTTATTTGGGTTGTTAGATATTGATCATTTTTTAGGTTCATCCACCCAAAATTTGGAGCACAAACACTCAAGGACCGTTGATCTAATCTCTGTGTTTTATTAGTGATTTATCTATGCAACTCATTGGTGATGAATGAGAGATTCCACTTTTCCATATTTTAAGCTCTTCATAGTTTCAAAGTATGTTATTAAGAGTAATTTTTTGAAAAAAATGTCATTGACAGCTCGTCGGCCTTATTCATATTGGGTTAGCTTGGGACCACTCTCATGAACCCATGATCTGTGAGAGTAGGGAATAAAGAGGGGAAATGCGGATGGATAACACTCTTCATTTAAAAATATGTTCAAAATATCCTAATAGTGCAAACATGAACCTTAGGGTGATATCCTAGAGTTTGTATATAGGATCCCAAGAAGGTAATCCCCTTGGCCTAAGGATAGGCTTTAAGGCCTATAGTGGTGTAGGATAGGTGCATCCTATAGAGCATGTCTCGCCCTTGTATTTCCTTCCCTTACAATACCCTCCTAGTGTGAGAGTAGTGAGAGAGGACAACCTATGGGATAATAGGTGGGATGTAAACTACTTATCGTTGATTATTATCATGACCGAAAAAAATGTTTTATCTCCATGGGTGATTCATCCCCCACTTCCCCACTTGGACCATAGTATTCTTCATAATATGTAGGGGGGAAATTGACCGTGTTGGCATGTGGTCTAGTAGGTGGACGTAATTTAGGTTCCTCTTATCTAACCTCTTTTTGTAACATATTAAGAGATCACCTATTTTAAGATGAGATTGAGCCCTAGAGGATGGCCCTAAAAAACAATGACTAGTTTTTCCTTGTTTCACTTTAGTGACATCATTTTCCCTATTTTTGGAGACTGTGGTTTTTATTTGTGGACAAAGTGGTTCTTAAGATTAATATAATATTCAATAGAATCATTGGTATCTCTTATGTATATAGGAAGGAGGGATAGAGAAAAATATGTTTTATATTGAAGGAGAGAATTGATAGAATCATTCAAGCATGTCCTATAACATAAGTTCTAAAGCACTATGGTTGTAGCTGAAGACTAGAGACTAGGTGGTTGAGGATGACATGTGGACAATGTAACATAACATAATCATATCTTTATGAAAACACTTTAACAATCACTGTTTCCAAAGCAAGTATCATTAGTTAGTGATAATAAATCCATATTATTTGCACTAGATTTCACGATCGCTAGTTCCAATAGCAATTATCGTCAGTTCATATAGTGTTTATAGTATCATATGAATATGTGAGGACACAAGTAGATGGAAGGCCGATTTTTGGTTGAAGGAACAAAATGGGAAGTAGATGAAATTCTTCCTTGGGGGTTTTTAAACACTACGTGATGATTTCTCATAGTTCACCTCACTTGTAGATGGGGTAAGGAAGGGTACAATTTATGTTTTTGTCATTTTAATGTGAATCATGTGATATAATTTGTAACATGATTGTGTTTTTTTGGATATGTTTTTGAATGTATAAATGGATTTAATCTCTGGAAGACCTTTTGGGGCACTTATATTATGCAATCTACATAGTTTGAATTTGCGATTTCAACTAATTTCTACTAGATTTTGGGCAAAATTGATCAGAAAAGGGGAAAAAACAGAGAAGAGTTAGATTGCAATCAAAGTAAGTTGTGTCCGTGACAAGGTAAATTTCCTTATGCTTTATGGTGTAATAAGCTTCCATATCTTAATTCTTTTAAGTTTTGGTTTTTTAATATTTTTTCGTTAATTTTGCTTTACATTTTATAAAGTTTTGTTGGAATTACAAGTTTGACTTGTGTAATCTACATAATTGGAATGTCCTTAAGGTATTTCGGGGTATTAAGTCCATTTATGCATTCAGAAACATAATTAAAATAATTAAAATTTCTAGTCTTCCTAATAATTATATCGTTAGATTTAAGCAAAAAATGTGAAAATGTAGAACAATTACACTATGCCACTTCTTTGTGTCTAAATGTGTGTGTATCTTCTTAGGTTTATGTTGCCTCCTTCCACATGTATCGCTTCATGGTAGACATTATGAACACGTGGGTCCGCATCAATCATGTCAACTTTATCCTCATGTTATTGAGCTTGACAAGAGAGATACTTGAGAACCTAAGCTCGATAATAATAATTAATCTATTATCCTATTAATTTAGAATGTTGCTTTTAATAAGTTTAGTATGCAAATTGACTATCTCTCAAACGGATGTAGTAGATATATGCTATTGAGAAGATCAAATAGTCGAATATTTCTCTTTGGAAAAGCGAGCGTTTTTTCATATATCTTTCTTATAAGTCTAATGATAACTTTGTATCATGTGTATTTGAATATTGTTCTTTGATAATTTGAATCTTGTTATTTTTAAATATTTTTATTAAATTGTTTGTTGCAAGTTGGATGACATACTTTGGTTATTATAATTACATTTTTCAATATTTCATGGATAACAAATTGAAGTATTTTCGATAATGACTAAAACCTTAGTAATTAGTATTTACAATGTAATGAACTAAATGTGGATCCACTTTATTAGCACCAAAGTCATTCAATTCCAAAAGAAAGATTTGAAAGCCATTAAAAACCATAGAAACCATTCACACTAAAGGCCCTCCCAATTGCACTTCATATAAAATCACTTGAGCAAAATAAATTCAAACTCTGGCTATAATTGACATAGAAATCAACATTTGAACAATAATCACATTTTTTTGACTAATCAATTTGAAGAGAATTATTAATTACACAAAAAAAATGCCTGTGAATAACATAAGCAATTCTTATCACAAGTAGAAAATAATTCAAGTCCATCAAAAACAAAATTATAAAATCAAGAATAAATAAGCATTTTCTTTTCACAAAAATACTACATTCCCAGACAAAAACATTATCAAGTTATCTAGTACTCAAGTGGAAATTTCCATCATATCTATAAATATGTTATTAACCAAAGACCAACTCGATCCAAGTATCTTACTACAATTTCAAAGATCAAGTCGATTTTCGTACAAGATAATAGGAGTGAAAATGATTAAATTGATAAAACAAAACACTCGAGTTGAAGATATATCCAATATTATGTCCATTGTTGATTTTGTAGCATTGGAAAGTTTTCCAAGTCTCATATATTGTGAGGAGGCTTGGACATCAGTATTTTAAAGAACCCATAAACTGTTTGTGGAAATTCCACTCGGTTCATGTTTTATTAAAATAATTAATTATTTTAATGTGGCCCCTAAGTCTAAACTTAGGGAAATTAAATAATTAAAGGGTATTAATAAAACATAGTGAGAATCTTCTAGAAACCAAAGATCAAGTCATGTTTTAATATTAGCCATTTATTAGAGATCTAATCTGGGCCGTCGATTCATCAACGAGAAAATTATAAGCAAAGGCTTGAGGGTCATTTGGAAAGCAAGCCGGGCACACACTCAGTACTTGAAGGAAATTGATTTTGAAGGAATATAATTTGATTTCAGAGGGAGGTTGTAGAGGCAGAATAAGGAAGGGGAAGTCAGCAGAGGTGAAGAAAGGCAGGAGGAGGACGTAGAGGGGACAACGCTGAGTAGCAACATTGAGTCCCCACGCAGAGTGACACAGTCCAACGCAGGGACTGTGTAGAAGATCATGCAAAGTGACACAGAGGGAGTTCAAGAATGCTTCTCGAGCTACCAGGAGGAGCAGATGAATTTTCAAATAACTATGGGAAACAAGGCAAAATGTTCCCCTATTGGAAGAGGCACCTTAATATTTCAAACAGAAGCTGGCAACAAGTTTCGGGCCACCAACATACTCCATGTACCAATATTTGGGATGAACTTTCTCTAAGTGTCTCAACTTCAGAATAAGGGTTACGATGTATACTTTATTGGAAACAAATTTTATGTCAAACACCCTAGTTGGAAAAAGAAGGCACAAATTGGAGTTAGGAGCCATAAATTGTACAAGTTACAGCTCGAGTCCCCAATGGCACTGATAGGCAGTACTGATGAAATATATTTGAATGAATTATGGCATAGAAGAATGGGGCATCTACGTCATGGAGCCTTGATAATTCTCAAGAAGACTGTCACGGGAGCTTCGAAACTTAGCACCAAGCGAGATGATGTATGCAGGGGGTGCATATTAGTGAAGTATGCCAAGAAAACATATCCAAAAAGCAACAATAGGCCCAAGAGTGTGTTGGGATTGATACACTCAGACATCTGTGGACCAATGTCCACGAATGCTCTCAATGATGCAAAATATTTTGTCACCTTTATCAATGACCATTCTAGAAAGACGTGGATCTACTTTCTGAAAACCAAAGACGAGGTCTTTGAGAAATTCAAAGAGTTTAAGTCTCTCGTAGAGAATCTAGCAGGAAAGCAGATCAAGACATTGCGATCAGACAATGGTGGAGAGTGCATTGATAAAGACTTCACAATGTTCTGTGCAAAGGAAGGCATCAAGAGAGAATGGACTGCTCCATATAATCTGAAGCAGAATGGGGTCGCAAAGAGGAAGAGCATGACTATTGTGGAAGTTGTGAGGGCAATGTTGTATGATCAAGACATGCCCAAATTTTTGTGGTCTGAAGCTTGTAATACAACCGTGTATGTGCAAAACATAGTGCCTCATAACGCATTGGGTAAGGCTACTCCTAAGAGTGTGTTCACTAGCAGCAGGCCTGAAGTGAGCCATTTTAGTATATTTGGCAGTATAGTGTATTTCCATGTTCCCGATGAGAAGAGGAAGAAGTTAGATCAAACTACTGAAAAAGGGTGCCTTGTGGGATATAGCGAGAATGCGAAGGCTTATCACATCTATATTCCTGAGAGTAGGAAGATAGTAGTGATACAGGACGTGAATTTCATGGAGGAGAGAGCCTTTAGGAAATCCCGTGAAATGTATTTAGTTCGCAGTGTGAAGAGGATTTGTTGGTCTAGCCACAACAACCTACAGATGATGGCTCTAGTGCCTCTCCAAGGCACAAGGATCCTAAGGAAAGCTTTTTCGAGGAGTGTAAGAAGGAGAGAAGGTGAATCCACCCACCATCAGTTGAAGGATGAGTAGAGAACTACAACAGATTCTAAAGGATGCAAAGGAGTTTGTTGGAGCTCCTGGAAATGAGAAGAGGGAATGTAGACAGCCAGACAGGTACTAGGAATTGGTAACATACTTTGGATAAACCTTTAGTTTTCAGGAGGCAGCTCAACATCAAGTGTGGGTAGATGCTATGGTGTAGTAGTAAAACTCCATCATGACTAATGATGTCTAGGAAGTAGTTCCTAGACCTTCGAATAGGTCAGTTGTAGGTTCGAGATGGATCTACAAGATTAAATATGCTGCAGATGGAAGCATAGAGAAATTTAAAGCCAGGTTTGTGGCTAAGGGCTATGCACAGAAGGAAGGGAAAAATTGTGAAGAAACATTCACCCCTATAGCTCAGTATACTTCAATTAGATCCGTCATCTCTCTTGTAGTGCAGATGGGATGGGAAATTCACCAGATGGATGTCAATACTGCGTTCTTGAATGGGGTGATAGAAGAGGATGTGTACATAGAACAAATAGAGGGCTTTGAGATGCATGAACAAAAAACTCATTTGTGTAGGCTTAAGAAATCCTTGTATGGATTGAATCAAGCCCTTAGAGCTTGGTACGGGTGAATTTATAGCTACTTGCAGAAGATGGGATTTTTCAAGAGTGAAACAGATCCCAACCTCTACTATCTGAGAGTAGGGTATGAGCCTCTAATATTGGTGTTATATGTAGATGATCTGTTTCTAATTTGTTCATCTAGGCTCATCAAAGACTGCAAGGAAAATCTGGCTACCGAATGCAACATGAATGATCTAGGGTAGATGCACTATTTTCTAGGGTTGGAAGTTTGGCAACAGAAGGGAGAAATCTTCCTTGGGCAAGGAATATATAATACAAAGATCCTGAAGAGATTTTAGATGGAGGACTGTAGACCCATGGCTATGCCAATGATCATAAATTGGAAGAAAATCAACACGTCCGAGGATGATGAGGCTGATCCTACCTTGTATAGGCAGCTCATAGGATCATTGATGTACCTGGTCAAAACTAGACCAGACATCTGTTATGCTGTGAATACCCTCAGTCAGTTCATGGTAGAACTAAGGAGGGATCACTGGGCAACAACCAAACATGTCCTCAGATACTTGAAGGGGATAGTCGAGTTTGGATTGAGTTACTCCATGGGTAATTAAATCCAGTTGAGTGGGTTCACTGATGCAGGTAGGGCTGGAAGTCTAGTAGATCGAAAAAGTACCAGTGGGTATTGTTTCAATGTCGGATCAGGAATGAATTCCTGGTGCAGTAGGAAACATAAATCTGTGGCGTTGAGCTCAGCCGAGGTTGAATATATGGCAGCTGGCACAACTTTGTGTGAGGCCATATAGCTTCATAAGTTACTCTTGAACCTACTCAAGAAGGGGATGGAGCTAACCACATTTTTTTTGTGATAATCAGAGTTGCATCAAGCTCTATGAAAATCTCATGTTTCATGATCAGTCGAAGCACATTGACATCAGGTGCCACTTCATCAGAGACTATATCCAATGGGGAGTTATATAATTGAAGTACATTCTTACAGCAGAACAAGTGGCAGATACCCTCACAAAATCTCTGGGTAAGATTAAGTTTACTTACTTCAGAGAAAATATGGGGATGGTCAAGAATATATTCCAGTAGAGGAATGGATGGGCTCGAAATTCAGAGGGAGATGTAGTATGGATGAGGGAGTGACAGAGATGGTGTCATGGGAAATAGTACATAGGGCAGCAGTGCAGCAGATGAGGGGCAACAAGCGAGATATCAACAACGCAGTAGATGCTTCAGGTAAGAGCAGATGCAGTTGGTATTTTGCTTGAACACTTTCCTCGATAAGAGGGAGTGTTGATTTTGTAGCAGTGGAAAGTGTTCCAAGTCTCATATTTTGTGAGGAGGCTTAGACATCAGTATTCCAAATAACTTAGAAACCATTTGTGGAAATTCCACTCGGTTCATGTTTTATTAAAATAAATAATTATTTTAATGTGGTCCCTAAGTCTAAACTTAGGGAAATTAAATAATTAAAGGGTATTAATAAAACAGAGTGAGAATCTTCTAGAAAACGAAGATCAAGTCATGTTTTAATCTTAGCCATTGATTATAGATCTAATTTGGGCCGTTGATTAATCAATGAGAATATTATAAGAGAAGGCTTGGGGGCAATTTGGAAATCAAGCCGGGCACACACTCAGTACCCAAAGGAAATCGATTCTGAAGGAATAGAATTCGATTTCAGAGGGAGAGGTTGTAGAGGCAAAGTTGCAGAGGCAAAATAAGGAAGGGGAAGTAAGCAGAGGCGAAGAAAGGCGGGAGGAGGATGCAGAGGGGACAACGCTGAGAAGCAACACCGAGTCCCCATGCAGAGTGACACATTCTAACGCAGGGACTGCACAGAAGGCCACACAGAGTGACGTAGAGGGAGTTAGGGTGCCTCCTGGGTGTTAGAAATTCTCCCAAAGGATTCGAGGAATTTATCTCAGGTGTATTATAGAAGTTTTCTCATCAAATTATTGTAAATGATTTTCCTTGCTAAAGAATAATACAAACCCTCATCTGCTGCACAAGTTTTCCCGCATTGGGTTTTTCTGGGGACAATTGTCCAAAAATAACTATATTCATGTGATTGTTCCTATTGCGTTATATGAGTTCTGTTCTATTTTATTATTATGGTTAAGTGAATATTGTAGTTGTGTTTATTTCATAATTTACTGGAAGAATCTGTAAATAACTTATCATAAAAAAAGTAGGCGAAGTAAATCTATCATTGCAATAGTATTTCAGTTTGGAAATTTCACATCCATAAGATATTATTTTACACAATTTGTTTAGTTAAAGATAAATACCACTCACAAAAAATGAAAAATAAATATAAATATTACAAAAATAAATAAGGAATACAACATCAATTAACATTTACAATAATATGATAAACTCAGGACTCTTGATTTGGAGGATTCCACATGGAATGATTCACTTTTAGGGGGAAAGTGCAATCTTTGGTCTAGCATGAACCATTAATGCCCAATTCCCAAACTTAATAGAGTGAGTATCACATCGTAATTCCATGTTTATGGCATATCAAAACCATAATAAGTACTAATATGTAAAGATTGAAACCATCTAATACACTGATCAAGTAGATAAAAAGGGTGTACACCAAACTATTTTCTAAGAATTAATATCATTGTAAACATTGAGCTTCACATTTGCAATGACTTCTCAATAGGGACATTGTCATTGCAATGGCCCTCTAACTAGTGATTTTATTAAAGAAAACAATATTATAACTATCCACGTAAGACTAAACATTATATTAAAAATACTGTAAAATAGTGTGAATGTCAAGCAACAATAAAATTAGCACTTTCATCCATTGCCACTTTTGACAACACTTCTTCCTCCTCCCCAACCTCTTCATGTGAAGTAATTAAGGATTAAGGATCCTCATTGATCTTGATTGGGTTGGTCTATGTATCGACCGATCCAACAATACATTCCTCATTCTTCTTGCATGTATTCTCCTTTGTAATGTTGGTTGTTGAAATCCTAATCCAAAGACTATATTGCACATAGCCTCAATTTTTCATTAAAAAATCCCAATGTTTTGAATAATGTCTTATTGTTCCTCGTGTTTCTTTTTTAAGGCTCAAGAAATTAGTTATTTTACTACCTAATATGTCTATGCAATACATAAAATGTTTCTCTTTGGTTCAAGATTAAACCAAGTTTTTCACCTAGTGCTCCACATACTTCAAAAAATAGGAATGAGTTAAGTTGCGTATTTTTTCTCTAAACAATATCTCAATCTCATCTACCTTTATCCTATCATTATCATAACAATTTTTCTAATAATTTTTCTTTGCTTCCCACGCCTCCTTTTTGGCTCTCGCGAAATTTTTATGTTTCTTGGAATTTGATGCCTTTTGAGAACCAACACCATTATTTCTCTTATGTCCTCTCCCCTCTCTACCAACCCTATTAGTCTTTCTAACTGAATAGAAAATTCCTAGAAGAAATATGAAAACCACTTTAACAACACTAATTACCATATTAGAATGAAACAAGAAAAATAAATTAATTAGACAACACATAAAATTTTGTTGTCTTCCTCCCTCAGGATACCAATATAACATTCAAAACCATGCATGTCAAACAAATACTTAATTTACTAAGAGTGGTAAAGAGGTAATAAACCCTAGAAGAGTTGAAGCATGTAACCCATAGCTACAAAGTTAATTTTGAAAATGCAACAATAAATTCCTAATTTAATTTTGCCTTTGATTAAATTAGGAGAAAATGGAAATTCCACAATAGCACACAACTTGAATGAGTTAACTGAGTTGTTATCACTCAATTATCTTAGTTAATTTGAGTTGGGGGATGAAATTGGGTTGTGTAGAATTATTCCTAAATTTCAGGAGCCTAGGTTGAGTTAATTTCAGTTTTAACAATTTAATTAAGCTAAATTGAGTTAAGGCCAGTTAAAATAGTTCCAGCTATTGGAGGAAATAATGGGAGGTCTAGCAATGGGGTGCATATTCAGTGTTTAACGAGTTAATTTATCAATCAGCCTAAATTAACTCATGCATGCAAAAAATTCAAGTTACCCAGATGAGATTGGAGTTCAAGGGCAGTGTACTATCACTTGTAGAATTTTCCAATTTGTATTGGTCATGCATACAGTGAAAGGAAGGCCTAAAGGAATTGCACAATTCTCAATGAGTAATTTCCCTAATTAATAGGGGCTAATCCCTCATCAAATAATGCAAGGAAATATGAACTTGGAGGGCTTGAAAATTGGCTAAGTTTTGGCCAAATTCAGTTAGTCAGACAGAGGATAGAAGATACAGGTGCAGGTTGAGCATATCATATTGTATTCATCCAAACCCTTTGATTAATGAAATACAGATATTAAGGGATTTTGAGTAGTTTCTTTCCCCTATATATATCTTTATGTTTGTGTGTTGAATATTTATGCGGGTTAATTATTTGTGTTCTCGATCGTGAATTTACTTCCACAAATTGGTAGAGTAGATTATAGTCTTGTGATTTAGTAAATTTCATGAGAATTTTTGCATCTACACTAAAATTCTACATGGTATCAGAGCTAGATTCACAGTAGAGAAGAGAATTCGAAGTTTTCACTGCAGGAGGTTCGAATTTGAAGATCAGTGTTGCAGGTTTTCTCTAGGACTGAGAAGATGGTTTTCAATGGAATCGGGCTCGAGTATGCTTTGGAAGGAACCATGAATTTTGTGGCATGGAAGATCCGCATGGAGGCAGTATTGGATGACATTGGGTTGCTAGAATACACCAAGATAGATGTAGCAAAACCCGCAACATCTAATGCCTAGGATCTTGCTCAGTGGAAGAGGGATGTTGCTAAAGTGAGGAGAATCATATTGGAGGGAGTTCGAGATCATATTTTCTTGAATATCCACAGGAGAGAGACTCCATTTATGATGTGGAAAACACTGACATATTTGTTTGAGAACATTAGTGACTGCAGGAAGCTGACACTCAAGGAAAAGCTTCATAGTATTAAGATGCAAAAGAATGAAACAATTTTGCAGTACCTGAGCAATTTTACACAGTGTCATGATGAACTTGGTAGGGTCGGTGTTACTGTCCGTGAAGAATATTTGGTAGCTCTAGCTCTTTTGGGCCTTCCCAAGAGCTGGCACAATTATCAAGATTTGGTAAATGGTAGGGAAAAACTACCAAGTTGGGAGTG
Source organism: Pinus albicaulis (assembly GCA_034641835.2). NCBI lineage: Eukaryota > Viridiplantae > Streptophyta > Pinopsida > Pinales > Pinaceae > Pinus > Pinus albicaulis. Next base: position 945,161,183 of record CM076569.1, read on the forward strand.
ATTATGTTCTTACCTAGTGTAGGAAGAAATAAGGTGGAGCAACAGAGATGGGACCTCATCCAAGGTTTAGGATGAGGAGAATTGTGTCTTGGTTGGAAAGGAAAAGAAAGGGAAAGGGAAGAAATACCAAACTAAAGATTCTAGATAAGGGGACAAGAAAAAGCACTTGTCCAAAATCAAGTGCTTTCGTTTTCATGAATTCAGGCACTATGCCATGAAATTCCCACACAAGAAAACAACCAAGAAGACCTCAGGAGGAGCGGTAGTTGAAGCTCTAGATTCGCAATTCGAGCTTGATTTTACCCTCATTGCATGCATGGAAAGCATAATGATGGGAAGTATCTGGCATCTCGACAGCGGTGCCTCATTCCATATGACAGGGAACAAATATTTATTCAGTGACTTGGAGGAGAAATACCTCCAGATGCACATCAAGATGGGAGATTTTGGGAGGTATAGTGCAACCAGTATCGGTATAGTTACTTTTCAGAGGGAGTTTTTCTCCCCTCTCAGGCTTAAGGATGTGATGTTTGTTCTAGGTTTAAAGAAGAATTTGGTTTCTGTTATGGTGTTGGAAGACCATGGTTACAATGTGATATTCAACAAAGGAAAGGAATTCCTAAGACACATCGCCACGGGACAAGTGAAGAAAATCAGAGTTTGGGCGAAGAACCTCTATAGGTTGGATGTGGGAGACTGTGCTGCTTGATCACAAAGGCGGAGAATGTGCAGAGTTGAGATGTCGACGGATTATGGCATAGAATACTTGGCCATCTACACCATGGAGCTTTGAAGATCATAAAATAGATTACCACATGACTCCCCAATGGAGCATTGGAGTAACAGAATATATGCAAAGGGTGTACCTTGGGGAAGTACATAAAATTCACCTTCAATTATCTGGATAGTAGTGTTCATGCGATCCTTGAAAGGATCCACTCTGATGTTTGTGGACCTTTCTCGATAGCCTCCACAAGCAAGCACATTATGTTATATTTGTAGATGATTTCTCATGTAAGTGCTATATTTTCTTCATGCAGAAGAAATACCAGATGTTCTCCAAATTTGTTGAATTTAAAGCACTTGTTAAGAAAGAAATTGGCTTGAAAGTGAAGGATCTCAGGAGTGATAACGATGCTGTGCAAAGGAATACATTAGATGGGAGTTAAAAACACCCCATAACCCAAAATAGAATGGGGTGGTTCAGATGAAGAACATAATTATTGTGGGTGCTGCACGGATGATGTTTCATGATCATGGCCTACCTCTTCTCTTGTGGGCCGAAGCATGCAACACAACAATATATGTGTAGAACAAGAGTCCTCATCGGATTCTCAGGATTGGTACAGCATAAGAATATTTTTCAGGGAAGAAACCAAATGTGTCAAACTTCAAGATATTTGGATCATCAGTATAAAGCTATGTTTCCATAGAAGTAAGGAAAAATCTAGAGCCAATAACAAAGTTGGGCATATTTGTGGGGGTACACTAATACACCTCACAACTATTCGGTGTACCTGCCATATCTCAGGATGAAAATTGTTCCTATATGGAATGTGGCACTGCTGTCGAGATACCAAATACGTCCCATCACTATTCTTTCCATGCATGCAATGAGGGTAAAATCAAGCTCGAATTGTGAAGCTAGAGCTTCAACTACCATTCCTCCTGAGGTCTTCTTGCTTGTTTTCTTGTGTGGAAATTTTATGGCATATGAAAAATTTTCATCCTGAGATATGGTAGGTACACCCATAGTTGTGAACTGAAATGCACTAACACTGGTTGTAGCATAATGATGAACAATGTTGATACTGAGTGAAAATATAGATACATATTTGATGCAGAATATATAGAGTAGATGTAAATATCTACAATTTTACAACATTACGGAACCCCATATACAACTCATCACTGAAAATCACTGGAAAATAATTGTTCAGTCCTATATATGAATCTAGAACCCTATCAAGGCTGACTACAAACATCTACATGAGCACCAGAGGTTGGATCAAGATCAGACCTATCTAGAAACCCTTAGCTGCAACCTTGCAATGTTGTGCTCATGACTATATCTTCCCTATCTGCTACTAGGACACTCTGTGCCTACCGCTATGGGAGAGCGCAACCTAAACTGCCTTCTGGGCCCTCGCCGCACCCATAAATCTCTGTGCCTGTGGCTATGGGTCCTTGGTTGAAAACATAACTTATTGAGTTCGCGAAAATGGCCTAGATCAGCCTGATCTGTCCTTGAAGCCTTGGCAACTACATTTCCATTCTCTGCCTGTGGCTATGACACCATGGATGTTGGCATAAAAAATTGTCCCCAAGGCTTTAGCCCAAATTTTCCAGTTCTATACTTGTGGTAAGAACAAAAAATAATAATTTTTTTCGCAAGATTTGGACCAGTGATTTCAGGCTCTGAATGAACTCTTTCTGTCGAACCTGTGCGAGCCAAGAAAAAATAGACGAACCAAGAAATGGGATGCAAATCGACGATCACTTGAGAAAGTGTGTGAGAATGTGCTTGAGGCTATGTCTCTTTATATTATTTTTTGTGGGTCAACTTATGGTTAAGGCTGACTTGACTAATTCCACATGAGCTTAGGACGACCCATTCCATTTCACTTTAATAAATAAAATAATTCAAAATGTAACTTCCACTTAACCGATTGAGGTGATCTATAGGTCGATTTTGGTCCTCTAGAAAAGCAGAATCTAATGCAATTATGATCTCGACCAGTTGAGCTATCCAAAGTGGAATTTGACAACACTTGCATAATTTTAATAGGGTGCCCATTGTTTCACTAGAGGTTTGTACCTTAATATCACCTAGATGTCATGTGTGCTCTCATTATCATGAGAACATGCCCCCCCTTTAGAAAGTGCCATACGATATGTTGAGAAACATCTTTATGAAACTGCAAGAATAATATAATAGTAGAAGTGAATTATAGGTATGTTCTATGCATTAATTTTTTTAAAGTAATATTTTAAAAATTGAGAACCTATTTGTCTTAAACGATTTTGCATGAAATCACTCATTAACTTAAGAACTCAAAATAATATGATAGCATTTAATCTTCTGTTACAAAAAAATACCCACATACTTCGATATGTTGAAGAAGGAAACTAGTTTCGATGGAATAAAAAGAATTTTTTTGGATGTCTAACAACTCAGTTGGAGGTGGTTATTTCCTTAGACTACAAATTGTGAACATGGTGGAACATCCTTCCATCAAAGGCACACCAAATTCTACATTATAAGGGATCTAAACCTCTCATTATCACCCCAATGAGGCCCTTGTACCTAAATAGTGGACTAGGTTTTTGATCACTTTTTGCCAGCTTCAAGAATATTGGATAGTGGTTTGAAATGCATAGTTTCATCATCCAAGAGATGTATTCATAAATATGTGGAATAATATCCCAATGAGATAGTAACTAATATTGTCATTTTTATACTACAACGTCCCCCACTCTATTATTGGACTAGGTGGACATATCCTTTAGAAGCTGCAAGTCAACACAACTAATTTTTTCAATATTGTTAAAGGTTGGATAATCAATATTCCCTAGAATTATTACTCCATATTTCCAATTGATGTAATGTGAAATTGAGATTGTTATTGTCTTATAATTATAGTAGTTAGAAAACAAGTTTTGTCATTCAAATTATTTTGGAAAATGTATAAAGGTTTTGCTATGATCTTGTAGAGATCAAGCTATGGGTCTTTGCTTAGAAAAAAATTCTCACTATTGAATGTAGTTATGTTAGTGTGTGTGAAAGGTCATGCAATTGGAAATTTAGAGTCTAAGAGGTCGATTTAAGCGAGTCTAGGGTTATGAGCCTTTCGACTCATGTGCGGGGGTATGATGGTCCCAATCTTGCATCATTGGAATGTGCTAGTGACATATTTTGAAGTTTTTTTCTCATAAAATCAGGCTTGTACTATGGCTTCAACCTCCAATACAACAATCTGAAAGGTTTGTTGTGAAAATTATACAAGGAGTGTTGCGTTTCTACCAAGGCATCAAAGTTTGATGAGGAATCAAGATTTTTGGCACCTTTCTCCATGTAGGAGGTTTTTTTTAATACTTTGATCAACTCCAAAACAATTTTATCAATCAGAAGATTAGTGTTTGGTCAATTCATGAAGATGGAGGTGTGTTGTGCAATTACGTCGTGCTTTTGTTGCAAGAATAATGTTTAGGGTTTTAAGGTTAAGGTATGGTCTAGAATTTTTCTCATGGTATGAAACACTACATGGACCATTACATTCCATCCCAGTGCCCTCAACATGTTAGATGATGGTTGAAGATAGTATAAGCTTGGAGCGTTGCACTTTTTCATTGCACTTTCACACGGTTCCCATATTTTCACCATATCCCTTAAAACTTGTACCTATTTTCCATGAAATTTTTATAGTATATGCATGGGAGTGATATGAATAATCTCAGTTACTTTTAGGTCAAAATGCCTCACGGTGTTCGAGAAACGAGCCACCATCATCTACAACCATGTTTGGATTTTCTTGAGATCCGTGAGTCAAAATTGGCTCAAAATATGTGTGGAGAAGGGTTATATTGGTATTAATGTTTTATAAAAAATAATTACAATTCGATTTACTATTTAGGATTAGTCAAATAATACATTTGTTGTTATTTTACGTTGCGCTTTTGAAAAGTTGCAATTCTTTTGACAGTTTCAATCCAAGTTACGTTTTCAACCAACTTGAGATTAATTTTCAAAATGAAAAATAGGTTTTTTTGAAAAACAAGATAAATTACAAAAAACTCCTTCAGTTTATTCACACGTGTCATAGATTAGAAGATTCAAATGAATGTTTACAACCTATTTTTCAAATTTTTCTATTTCCTATTTCAGTCATGATTTTTGGGCGCAGATTCCGACTAGCTAGAGAGGAATTATTGAAAATGGAGAAAGGTTTCTCCCACGAACAAGCACATATAGAAAAACCTCCTTCTGCTTTGTAATAAATATCATGGTTCAAGAGATATGAATTAATATTTGACCCCTACATTCCAAAAATTCGGTTCTTGTTCCTAACAAGCAGTTCCAAATATAATGTACTTGATTCTATCTTTGGGGAAATGGTTTAGATTGATCCACTGAGTCTAGGGATGATCTAAGTTTATATATTTTCATGAGTTTCAATGTGAAAAAGGTTGGTTGGGTTGGTTAGGTTCAAAACAAGAGACATTGTATAGTGCACTTACTTTGGATATATTTTTTAGTGGATGAAAGATAGAGGTCGATTTATATAGTTATTCATGTGTTAGTTTCTTTGGAGATGTGATTTTTTTTTTGTAAGCTATATTATGTTATGAATCATTCTTTGAAATGTGTATTCTTGTTTAGTTGAAAAAATATTTGTTTCAAAATTCACTACAAAAGGTGCTTTATTTCAGTTTGTTAAACATTTATGTTTTCCAATTAAGTGACATTTAGAATTCATATTGTTTTTTGATGCCCTATATGTCATTCCACCTATCTTCAACTCACCCTCCTACAAAAATTTTTACCGAAAAACTCCAAAAAGGCTACCTACCTTGCCCCTATAAAATATTATCTTTCTTTTCATCATATCACTGGAAACATAAGCAACTTGACATGACTCCATGCCCAATGGATTTTTATTCTTTGTTACCAGTAAACCTATAAATCTTATACCTCACTGAGCACCATACCTTGCTTAACATCTAAGTGATTGAATATTTCAGATAGAGACAACCCTCTCTAAAGGTGGAAGGACTAGATTTGAGCTTCTAAGTGGTTTGTGGTTACCTTTGGGTTCCTCTCCTCATCCTAGAGGAATTATAGAGTGCTAATATAGATCACCTCCTTATTGTATTATCCTCTTATAGAAAACTTAGGGAACAAAGTCAACCCAAAAAAAATCATTTTCCCTTGTAGGGCCCATATAGATCCAATATGTAAATTTTCATAACAAGTTCACAAACATGGAGAGAAATCATGAAGCTTGAGTGAACTGTAAAATTACAAGAGAGGGTGAGTGAAATCATATAAAAAAAAGTTAATCCACACAAAAAACCAAAGAAATATATCCCACAAAGTGAGAACCTTTACATTTGTCCCTAGAATGGTAATTACAAAATCACATCTGGTCATGGATTCATGTAGTAAAATTACGTATATGATTTTTAACCCAGTCAACATTTAGATGGATAATATTTTTGGCTTCCCTCCTATTCCTCTAACACTCATAGACATATTTTTCATGGATTTATATCCAACTTTCATCAACCCCTATTAATGACAAGGTTAATTCCAAACCCCAATGAGGTTGAGATCTTGATGGGGTCTAAGGAGATATGTTTGCCTCCAATTAGACGTTAAGGAGTCGATCAAATAGGGAACTAATCATTTTTTTCACGAGTAAATAAAACCCTTGCATTCAAGTTGGATACTTAGGAATTTTACCCAAATCAAAACATTATATGATTTATATGTATCCACACATCAAAAAAAGGGTTACATAGTATAATCCCAAGAAAACAATAATTCATAAATAAAGTTTGGGCCAATATCTTCCATGCTTCCTCGTCATACAAAAGGATAAAACCATACCATCCTCTTGACATGGAATGCCTAATGGCACTATAGATGAGAAAAGGAAACCTAAATTATTACATCCACAAAGACACATGACCTATATTAACACATCAATTGAAGAAATTGCTGACTAATGTTTTGTTGAGAAATTGCTCAACTTGATAAATAGAAGTGTCCTTTCCTAACACAAGAGCTATACTATTCCCATTGGATTTGATGGGACTTCTCCTATACCAATGAATATTGTGGTTTTGTTTTGGAAAATGTAATGAACCTCTATCATCATTAATCCCTGATCCATCTCTGATGAGGGAAATATCGAAGAGTGCCAAACATAGATTTTGACCCACCTTCCATTATGATAGTGATACATGTCATGTTATAGACAACCATACCCACAAAAAAATTCACATTAAGTGCCACATGAGAGGTCTCAGGCCTATTATTAATCTCAAATGATGGTGGTTGTAGACTTCCAAATGCATAGAGTGGAAATATTAGGAATTTTTAGAGAACACTTACTCATCTCCATCATGTCACCATGATATAACCTTGTCTCATTGTTAGAGTGATTTTTTGAGATTTTCGATGACATAATTATGATAACTAGCTATAAGAAAATATGATCCTTCATCAAAGTATCCTATTGCTAGACATCCTCATTATCTAAAGAGGGACCCATGCTTGGATCAAGAACCTCTAATTAGAGGAAATTTAAGCTTAAAAGTGCCCATGAAATTTTCACGTAATTTCCATGTCATAATATGTAAACCATTAAAAATCCTTTAAATTTAAAAATAGTTACATGTAAATATTTTGGAGGGAAAAGAAGAAAAACTATTTTTTTTTGGATTATATCCTTATAGGTTTACTCAAATTTCAAGTGTAGACACTCGATGGATGCGGAATGAAATTCCGCATCTAACGGGTACCCATTGTGCATACTTTTGAGAATACCTGCATTCATAAAAATTGTTCGTATGCCATGAAATTCCCACACAAGAAAACAAGCAAGAAGACCTCAGGAGGAGCGGTAGTTGAAGCTCTAGCTTCACAATTCGAGCTTGATTTTACCCTCATTGCATGCATGGGAAGCACAATGATGAGAAGTATTTGGTATCTCGACAGCGGTGCCTCATTTTGTATGACATGGAACAAAGATTTATTCAGTGAATTGAAGGAGAAATACCTCCAGATGCACATCAAGATGGGAGATGTTGGGAGTTATAGTGAAACTAGTATCAGTATAGTTACTTCTCAGATGGAGTTTGTCTCCCCTCTCAGGCTTAAGGATGTGATGTTTGTTCTGGGTCTAAAGAAGAAATTGATTTTTGTCGTGGTGTTGAAAGAGTATGGTTACGATGTGATATTAAATAAAGGAAATGCATTCCTAAGACACATCTCCATAGGACAAGTGAAGTAGATCAGGGTTTGGGCAAAGAACCTCTACAGTTTGGATGTGGGAGACTGTGCTGCTTTGAGCACAAAGGTGGAGAAGATGTCGACAGATTATGGCATAGAATACTTGGCCATATGCACCATGGAGCTTTGAAGACCATGAACCAGATCACCACATGACTCCCCAATGGAGCACTGGAGTAGCATAATACATGCAAAGGGTGTACTTTGGGGAAGTACACAAAATCCACCTTCAATTATCAAGATAACAGTGTGCATGCAATCCTTGAAAGGATCCACTCTGATGTTTGTGGACCTTTCTCGACAACCTCCACAAACAAGCACATGTATTATGTTATATTTGTAGATGATTTCTCATGTAAATGCTATATTTTCTTCATGAAAAAGAAATACCAAACATACTCCAAATTTGTTGAATTTAAAGCACTTGTTAAGAAATAAACTGGCATGAAAGTGATGGATCTTAGGAGTGATAACGATGGTGAATATGTATCAAATGAGTTTAAAAATTTATGTGCAAAGGAATACATTAGATGGGAGTTAACAACACCCCATAACCCAAAATAGAATGGGGTGGTTGAGATGAAGAACATAAGTTTTGTGGGAGCTGCACGAGCGATGTTGCATGATCATGGCCTACCTCTTCTCTTGTGGGATGAAGCATGAAACACAACAATATACGTGTAGAACAGGAGTCCTCATCGGATTCTCGGGATGAGTACATCATAAGAAGATTTTTTAGGGAAGAAACCAGATGTGTCACACTTCAGGATATTTGGATCATCAATATATTGCCATGTTTCCAAGGAAGCAAGGTAAAATCTAGAGCCGACAAAAAAGTTGGACATATTTGTGGGGTACACTAATACACCTCACAAATATCGGGTGTACCTGCCATATCTCAGGATGAAAATTGTTCGTATAGATGTGAATTTTGATGAAGAGAATCCAATGAAGTGCTCCCTTGAGAGGGAGATTCAGTTGCATGCACATCATGATATTTTGACTCCAAAGGAAGAGCCTCAAGAAGATGTGGAGCAGGCATAAGTAGAGGAGCAGAGAGTGGAGACAACCACTAAAGCAGAGACATCCAGGGAAGGAAGGAAGTGGACTAGGGAAGCTGACAAATTATTGCAAGATGTTTGAGAGAACATGGGAGCACCCACATCACAACGCAAGTAAACGAGGTCATGAGATTAGTACACTGGCTACATGGATGAGTGAGCTAGTAGAGACATAACCAACCTCATTCAAGGAAGCAATAGAGCAGCTGGTATGGGTTGATGCTATGGTAGAGGAATACGATTCTATTGTCAAAAATAGTGTTTGGGAATTGGTCCCAAGACCAACAGACAAGTCAATGGTGGGTTTGAGATGGCTTTAAAAGGTAAAGCATGCAACATATGGAAGCATCGATAAGCACAAGGCCAAATTCGTGTCCAAGGGGTACTCTCAAGGTGCTCTCAGGTAGAATGGATTGAATATGAGGAGACCTTCACTCTTGTATCAAGTTACCCTTCCAACAAATAAATTCTAGCTCTGGTTGCACAGATGGGGTGGAAAATCCACTAGATGAATGTGAAGACAACATTTCTCAATGGAGTGATTAAGGAAGAGGTGTAAATTGAAAAGACCAAAGGATTTGAGACCTTCGAAAAAGTTACACATGTGTGTTGACTCAAGAAAGCGTTGCATGGGCTGAAGAAAGCACCCTGTGCTTGGTACACTAAGATCGATAGCTACCTCACCGAGTTGGGTTTCACCAAAAGTGAAGGAATTGAAAACCTTTACTGTGCCTTTACCACAATTTGGTAGAAGGTAAATTTTTTATATTAATCTTATATGTTGATGACTTTATTTTTAGCGGCGATGAAAAACTTATCAGGTATGGCGAGGAGGACCTTGCAAGAGAGTTCAAAATGAAGTACATGGGGTTGATGCACTATTTCATTAGTTTGGAAGTATGGAAGAGAGAAGGGGAGATGATTGTCTCTCAAGGAAAGTATGCCAATGAGATACTTAAGAAGTTCCACATGGACAAATGCAAATCCATGGAGACTCCTCTAGTGACCAGTGAGTGTATAGTTGTATACCTTGATGTTGGAGAAAATGTCTCTTCATAATCGTGCCTTCTTGTTGAGAGAAGCCGCTAGCCAAAAATATTGACTTATACTTATCAATAATTCCATCTGTCGCATGTTTAATCTTGTAAATCCATTTGGAAGTTACCACAGACTTGTCTTCATGCCTAGGTATGATCTTCCAAATCCCATTCTTCATTATTGATTGATATTCTTCATTCATGGCATCTTTCCATTCTTCATTATTGACAACTTATTCAAAAGTGGATGGTTCTACTTCTATTAGTTTTTTCATATATGCTGCATACCCTGCATATCTATTGGGCTTCTTACTTTATCTAAATTTACCTTTAGCTACTCCATGTCCCTCTTCATCTAATAGAGTAGATTTCAACCAATTAGGCCTCTTTCTAGTCTCGGGGATTACCACATGTTGTATGGGTTCACTGGGACCTTCATCTTCATGAATTAATTCTTTTTCCTCCCTAGTACCTTCCTCTTCAAATACCGTAAGTTCTTCATCATTAGAATCCATAGGGAGATCCTTTGATTTCTTGAATACAATAATTACGTAAAATGTCACATATTGACTAACTTTTATTTAGTGTCCTTCCTTTATGTAGAACCTATAGGCCTTAGAATAATTACTGTAGCCAACACATATTCCTTTCATGCCCGAAGGATGTAACTTATTTATTTTTTCCTTCGGTATATGAATAGAGATAGGATAAAAGAAAATTTTGAGATGATCCACGCTTGGTTTCTTCCCAGTGAATGCTTCTTTAGGAGTCATGTTATCTGGTGACCTGTGGGACTTCGATTTTGTATGTAACAATTGTCTTAATAGATTCACCCCACAAAAATTTCAACAAATCTTGATCATGTGACATGGCTTTTACACTTTCTTCAATGGATTGATTCTTTTGTTCTACAACTCCATTTTTCTTGGGATTATATGGGACTATCAGCTTCATCTTAATCCTAGACTCCTTACAGAAGGCTATAATTTCCTTCGATGTGTATTCTCCTCCATTATAAAAAATTAAAATATTGATTCTCCTTTCCGTAAGGTTTTATACTTCAACTTTGAATTCTTGAAATATTGATAAATGCTTCATCCTTGGATTTCATTAAATAAACCCAATTTTTCCTTGAATGGTCATATATGAAGGTGACATAATATAGATGACCTCAAGTGACTTTGGAGTCATAAGACTGCAGAAATCGGAATGAATGAGATCCAAAATTTCTTTTGACTTGAAGCACTTCATCCAAATGGTCTATTGGTATTTTTACCCAATTCACATCCCTGGCATACTCTTTCATGAGCTTCTTTTAGTTTGGGGATGCCATTCACCATTGAATTTAGGGTAGGTAATATTTTGTAGTGAAGATGACCAAATATTCTATGCCAAAGTTCACATGGGATAAATTCAATGTGAACTAAATATTGAGGGAGGGGAGTTAACAATCTATAAAGTATTCCTTCACAAATCCCAATCATCCTTGCATCTTCTATGATTGAGTTTTTATCCCATACTACAACCTTTCCATCTATGAAGGAAATTCTATCGCCCTTATCTTCTATACATGAAATTGAAAGTAAATTCCTATGCAAACCTGGAACAAATAGGATATTGTTGAGATGAATATTTCCTCCATTCTCCAGCTCTAACGAAGTTGTTCCAAATCCTCTCACATGATATCTTTTATTGTCACCAAGCTCTACGTAGTAAGAGGACTTTCATTTAGATGATGTATTTAGTTTCTTGTGTCAACTAGTCATATGTCTTGATGCTCCACTATCGATTAATCAAATATTTTCATCTTGAAATGTGCCAGTGAGTGCCAAGAATAATCCTTTGTCCTTTGTAGATGTCTTGGTTTATTCCTTCTTAAGAGAGAATAAGAGATCCCATACTTCTTTGATGTCGTTCTTGAGATGATCTGCCACCTTGATACACTTATTTAGGAACTTATTCAATGTAGTAGAGATCTTCATTATGCCCTTAGCCAACCTTAGCTCTAATTCCATGTTGAGAAATCTATAGGGTAGTAGTTAGGATGATTTATCTTTCTATGATAACTGCTTGTGATGTATTTTTATTTTTTTATTACTTATTAGCTCCTTCTCTTATTATTGTGTTCATTTATCATAAAAAGATACCAATAAAAGAAGAAAATTAATACATAAGAACACAAAATATATGCTACAAGCCATGGCCAAAAACTCTCCACTTGAGAGTAAAACCCGTAAATATATTCTCTTCTTATAGATTCTTCAATTGATGAATTCCGAGACCTCTAGACCAATACCAATACCCTTCCAACAACAAGTCCAACCTCTCCTGATGATGTGATTCCTTTTTCCAAGTCAACCTCAGTCAAACCTCCTCCAACAACACAACTTCGATCCCCAGCTTTAGAATTTCAGACTCTACTGCAGGTTTGAAATTTTCGACCCCATGTAACTACTACTACATCCACACGTGTGAGTGAAATTAGCCTTCCAAGGCCTCCCAAAAACTTGACTTGACTTGCTTTCTTGTCTAGGGCTAGTAGGTGACCTGTTAGTGCCTTCTTCCCAAAATTTTGATCCTCTTCCAGCAGATACAGAATTTCGACCTCTAAGCAACAAACCCTAGATTTCATTCTTCACACGTGTGAGAGATAATTAGCCCATAAATTTCTTTTCTTTCTCCTCCTTCTTCATTATCCTTCTTATGATTCTCCTTCGCTTATATGATATGAGAAGTGAATGTGTCCAAAGTAGGTCAAGTTTTGTCCTTTATATAGGCTTCTCAAGGTGGACATGGATCCTCAAATTAGGCCAACTTATTAGATGCCAGGTTGAAGATAATATACTTTTTGAGTGTTGCAATTTTTCACCGCACTTTCATACGGTTACCATATTTTCACCATATCTCTTAAAAAATGTACCTATTTTCCATGAAAGGTTTACAGTATATGCATGGGAGTGATATGAATAATCTCAGTTAATTTCAGGTTAAAATGCTTCACAGTGTTCGAGAAACGAGCCACCATCATCTACAACCATGTTTGAATTTTCTCGAGATCTATGAGTTATAATTGGCTCAAAATATGTGTGGAGAAGGGTTATAATGGTATTAACGTTTTATAAAAAATAACTACAATCCGATTTACTGTTTAGGGTATAGTCAAATAATACAATTGTTGTTATTTTACGTTGCGCGTTTGAAAAGTTGCAATTCTTTTGACAGTTTCAATTCAAGTTACATTTTCAACCAACTTGAGATTAATTTTCAAAATGAAAAATAGGTTTTTGTGAAAAACAAGCTAAATTACAAAAACCTCCTTCAGTTTCTTCACATGTGTCATAGATTAGAATGAATGTTTACAACCTATTTTTCAGATTTTGTTATTTCCTATTTCAGTCATGATTTTTGGGCGCATATTCCAACTAGCTAGAGAGGAATTATTGAAAATGGATAAAGGTTTCTACCACGAACAAGCACGTATAGAAAAACCTTCTTCTGCTTTGTAACAACTATCATGGTTCAAGAGACATGAATTAATATTTTACCCCTACATTCCAGAAATTTGGTTCCTGTTCCTAACAGGCAATTCCAAATATAATGTACTTGATTCTATCTTTGGAGAAATGGTTTAGATTGACCCAATGAGTCTTGGGATGATCTAAGTTTATATATTTTCATGAGTTTCAGTGTGCAAAAGGTTGGCTAGGTTGGTTAGGTTCAAAACAAGAGACATTGTGTAGTGCACTTACTTTGGATATATATTTTTAGTGGATGAAAGATAGAGGTCGATTTCTATAGTTATTCATGTGTTAGTTTCTTTGGAGATGTGATTTATTTGTTATGTAAGTGATATTATGTCATGAATCATGCTTTGAAATGTGTATTCTTGTTTAGTTGAAAAAATATTTGTCTCAAAATTCACTACAAAAGGTGCTTTATTTCAATTTTTTAAACATTTATGTTTTCCACTTAAGTGACATTTAGAATTCATATTGTTGTTTGATGCCCTTTATGTCATTTCCACCTATCTTCAACTCACCCTCCTACAACAAATTTTACCAAAAAACTCCAAAAATACTACCTACCTTGCCCCTATAAAATATTATCTTTATTTTCATCATACCACTGGAAACATAAGCAACCTGACATGACTCCATGCGCAATGGATCTGTCTTCTTTGCTACCAACAAACCTATAAATCCTATAACTCACTGAGTACCATACTTGCTTAAAATATAAGTGATTGAATATTTCAGATAGAGATAACCCTCTCTAAACGTGGAAGGGCTATATTTGAGCTTCTAAGTGGTTTGTGGTTACCTTTGGGTTCCTCTCCTCATCCTGGAGAAATTATAGAGTGCTAATAGAGATCACCTCCTTATTTGATTATCTGCTTATAGAAAATTTAGGGAACAAAGTCAACCCAAAAAAAACATTTTCCCTTGTAGTGCCCATATAGATCCAATATGTAAAATTTCATAACAAGTTCAAAAACATGGAGAGAAATCATGAAGCTTGAGTGAATTGTAAAAGTGCAAGAGAGGGTGAGTGAAATCATATAAAACAAAGTTAGTCCACACAAAACCCAAAAAAATATATCCCACAAAGTGAGAACCTTTAAATTTGTCCTTAGAATGGTAATTACAAAATCACAACTGGTCATGGATTCATGTAGTAAAATTACGTATATGATTTTTAACCCAGTTAACATTTACAATGATAATATTTTTGGCTTCCCTCCTATTCCTCTAACACTCATAGACATAATTTTCATGGACTTATATCCAACTTTCATCACCCCCTATTAATGAAAAGGTTAATTCCAAACCCCAATGAGGTTGAGATCTTGACTGGGGTCTAAGGAGCTATGGTTGTCTCCCACTAGATGTTAAGGAGTCGATCAAATAGGTAACATCAATCAATTTTTTCACGAGTAAAGAAAACCCTTGCATTCAAGTTGGATACTTAGGAATTTTACCCAAATCAAAACATTATATGATTTATACGTATCCACACATAAAAAAAAATAGGTTACATAGTATAATCCCAAGAAAACAATAATTCATAAACGAAGTTTGGCCAATATCTTCCATGATTCCTCGTCATACAAAAGGATAAAACCATACCATCCTCTCAATGTGGAATGCCTAATGGCACTATAGATGAGAAAAGGAAACATAAATTATTACATACACAAATACACATGACCTATATTAACACATCAATTGAAGAACTTGTTGACTAATGTTTTGTTGAGAAATTCCTCAACTTGATAAATAGAAGTGTCCTTTCCTAACACAAGAGCAATACTATTCCCATGGGATTTGATGGAACTTGTCCTATACCAATGAATATTGTGGTTTGGTTTTGGAAAATGTAATGAACCTCTATCATCATTAATCCTTGATCCATCTCTGATGGAGGGAAATATCGAAGAGTGCCAAACATAGAGTTTGACCCACCTTCCATTGTGATAGTGATACATGTCATGTTATAGACAACCATACCCACAAAAAAGTTCACATTAAGTGCCAAATGAGAGGTCTTAGGCCTATTATTAATCTCAAATGATGGTGGTTGTAGACTTCTAAATCCATGAGTGGAAATATTAGGAATTTTCAGAGAACACTTACTCATCTCCATCATGTCACCATGTTATAACCTTGTATCATTGTTAGAGTGATTTTTTGAGATTTTCAATGACATAATTATGATAAATAGCTATAAGAAAATATGATCCTTAAAGAGAGAATCATCCAAGTATCCTATTGCTAGACATCCTCATTATCTAAAGAGGGACCCATGCTTGGATCAAGAACCTCTAATTAGAGGAAATTTAAGCCTAAAAGTGCCCATGAAATTTTCACATAATTTCCATGTCATAATATGTAAACCAATAAAAATCCTTTAAATTTAAAAAGAGGTACATGTAAATATTTTGGAGGGAAAAGAAGAAAAACTACTTTTTTTTAATTGTATTTTTGGATTATATCCTTATAGGTTTACTCAAATTTCAAGTGTAGACACTCGATGGATGCGGAATTAAATTCCGCATCCAACTGGTACCCATCATGCATACTTTTGAGAATACCTGCATTCATAAAATTTGTTCGTATGCCATGAAATTATCACACAATAAAACATGCAAGAAGACCTCAGGAGGAGTGGTAGTTGAAGATCTAGCTTCACAATTCGAGCTTGATTTTACCGCATTACATGCACGGAAAGCACAATGATGGGAAGTATTTGGTATCTCGACAGCGGTGCCTCATTCCATATGACATGGAACAAATATTTATTGAGTCAATTAGAGGATAAATACCTCCAGATGCACATCAATATGGGAGATGTTGGGAGGTATAGTGCAACCAATATCGGTATAGTTACTTTTCAGATGGAGTTTTTCTCCCCTCTCAGGTTTAAGGATGTGATGTTTGTTCTGGGTCCAAAGAATAATTTGGTTTCTATCACGGTGTTGGAATACCATGGTTACGATGTGATATTCAACAAAGGAAAGGCATTCCTAAGACACATCGCCACGAGACAAGTGAAGCAGATCAGGGTTTGGGTGAAGAACCTCTACAGGATGGATGTGGGAGACTGTGCTGCTTTGAGCACAAAGGTGGAGAAGGTGCAAGCTGAGATGTCGATGGATTATGGCATAGAATACTTGGCCATCTGCACCATGGAGCTTTGAAGATCATGAACCAGATCACCACATAACTCCCCAATGGAGCACTGGAGTAAAAAAATACATGCAAAGGGTGTACCTTGGGGAAGTACAAAAAATCCACCTTCAATTATCAGAACAACAGTGTGCATGCAATCCTTGAAAGGATCCACTCTGATGTTTGTGGACCTTTCTCGACAGCCTCCACAAGCAAGCACATGTATTATGTTATATTTGTAGATGATTTCTCATGTGAGTGCTATATTTTCTTCATGCAGAACAAATACCAGACATTCTCCAAATTTGTTGAATTTAAATCACTTATTAAGAAAGAAACTGGCATGAAAGTGAAGGATCTCAAGAGTGATAACGATGGTTAATATGTGTCAAATGAGTTTAAAATTTTCTGTTCAAAGGAATACATTAGATGGGAGTTAACATCAACCCATAACCCAAAATATAATGGGGTGTTTGAGATGAAGAACATAAGTATTATGGTAGCTGCATGG
Source organism: Pinus albicaulis (assembly GCA_034641835.2). NCBI lineage: Eukaryota > Viridiplantae > Streptophyta > Pinopsida > Pinales > Pinaceae > Pinus > Pinus albicaulis. The sequence goes on from CM076569.1 coordinate 945,178,477, forward strand.
GCGATGTTGCATGATCATGGCCTACCTCTTCTCTTATGGGTCGAAGCATGCAACCCAAAATTATATGTGTAGAACAAGAGTCCTCATCGGATTATTGGGATGAGTACACCATAAGAATATTTTTCAGGGAAGAAACCAGATGTATCACACTTCATGATATTTGGATCATCAATATATTGCCATGTTTCCAAGGAAGCAAGGAAAAAGCTAGAGCAGACAATAGAGTTGGGCATATTTGTGGGGTACATTAATACACCTCACAACTATCGGGTGTACCTGCCATATCTCAAGATGAAAATTGTTCGTATAGATGTGAAGTTTGATGAAGAGAATCCAATGAAGTGTTCTCTTGAGAGGGAGATTCATTTGCATGCACATCATGATATTTTGACTCCTAAGATAGAGCCTCAAGAAGATGTGGAGCAGGCACAATTAGAGGAGCAGAGAGTGGAGACAACCACTAAAGTAGAGACATCCAGGGAAGGAAGGAAGTGAACCAGGGAAGATGAAAAATTATTGCAGGATGTTTGAGAGAACATGGGAGCACCAACATCACAACGCAGGCAAACGAGGTCATGAGATTAGTACATTGGCTACATGGATGAGTGAGCTAGTAGAGACATAACCAACCTCATTCAAGGAAGCAATAAAGTAGCTAGTATGGGTTGATGCTATGGTAGTGGAATATGATTATATTTTCAGAAATAATGTTTGGGAATTGGTCCCAAGACTAGCAGACAAGTCAATGGTGGGTTTGAGATGGCTTTAAAAGGTAAAGCATGCAACATATGGAAGCATCGATAAGCACAAGGCTAAATTCGTGGCCAAGGGGTACTCTCAGGTAGAATGGATTAAATATGAAGAGATCTTCACTCCTGTAGCAAGGTACTCTTCCATCAGATAAATTCTAGCTCTGGCTACACAGATGGGGTGGAAAATCCACTAGATGGATACAAAGACAACATTTCTCAATATAGTGATTAAGGAAGAGGTGTACATTGAAAAGCCAAAAGGATTTGAGATGTTCGACAAAGGTACACATGTGTGTCAACTCAAGCAACAGTTGCATGGGCTGAAGAAAGCACCCCATGCTTGGTACACCAAGATCAATAGCTACCTCACCGTGTTGGGTTTCACCAAAAGTGAAGCAGATGAAAACCTTTACCATGCCTTTACCACAATATGGTAGAAGGTAAAATTTTTATTATAATCTTATATTTTGATGACTTTATTTTTAGCGGTGATGAAAAAATTATCAGGTATGGCGAGGAGGACCTTGCAAGAGAGTTCAAAATGAAGTACATGGGGTTGATGCACTATTTCATTAGTTTGGAAGTATGGAAGAGAGAAGGGTAACTGATTGTCTATCAAGGCAATTATTCCAATGAGATACTTCAGAAGTTCCACATGGACAATTGAAAACCCAGGGAGACTCCTCTAGTGACCAACTGGAGGAAAGAGGATGCCACTTCAGGTGAGGAAGTGGATGATACCATGTACAAATAGTTGGTGGGTTATCTCATGTATTTGGTGAACACACGGCCAAACATGTGTTATGCGGTCAATCAATTGACCCAAGCCATGGTTTGACCGATCAAATTATTTTGGAGGGTTGCTAAACATGTACTACTGTACCTCAGAGGCACCACTCAGTTTGGACTTTGGTATAAAGGAATTGAGGGAGTGAAGTTGTAAGGCTTCACAGATGCATATTGGGTGGGAAGTCCATCAGATCGGAAGAACACTCTAGGAGGAATTTTTAATGTTGGGTCAACAACAATTTCTTGGTACAATAGGAAACAGAGATCAATTGCACTCAGCTCAAAAAAAGCAAAGTACATGGCTACCAATCAAGCAGTTTGTGAGGCTATCTAGATGAGAAAGTTTATTATTGGATTATTTGGTCAGATGATGGATCCCATCGTGATATAATGTGACAATTAGAGTTGTAACAAACTCTTTGAGAATCAATTTTTTCACGATCAATCCAAGCATATTGATATCTGGTACCACCATCTACGAGACTGTATGCAGAGGCGGATTATGTTGTTGCGGTACATTCCAATAGAGGAAAAAGATGCATATATTTTGACAAAGGATTTGTCAAGAGGAAAATTCGAGTTCCATAGAAGCAAGATTGGTATATATCATAATCCATTTCTTGCTAAGAGGGATTGTTGAAAATGCAACAAGAAATTCCTAATTTAATTTTTCATTTGATTAAATTAGGAGAAAATCAAAATTCCACATCAGTAGACAACTTGAATGAGTTAACTGAGTTATTATCACTTAGTTAGCTTAGTTATTTCTAGGTTGGGGATGAACTTGAGTTATGTATAGTGATTCCTAAATTTTAGGATCCTAGGTTGAGTTAATTTCAGTTGTAACAATTTAATTCAGTTAAATTGAGTTAAGGTCAGTTAAACTAGTTCCAACTGTTGGAGGAACTAGTGGGAGGTCTAGCAGTGGGGTGAATCTTTAGTGTTTAACCAATTAACTGATCAATCAACCTAAATTAACTCATGCATGCACAAAATTTGGGTTACCCGGTTGAGATTGGATTCTAGGGCAATGTACTATCAGTTGTAGAATTTTCCAAGTTGTACGGGTCATGCATGCATCCACAGGAAGGCCTAAAGGAATTGCACAATTATCAATGAGTAATTTACCTAATTAATAGGGGATAATTCATCATAAAATAATGCAAGGAAATATGAGCTTGGAGGGCTTGAAAATTGGCTAACTGTTGGCCCAAGTCAGTTAATCAGGCAGAGGATAGAAGATACAGGAGCATGTTGAGCATAACATATTGTATTCATCCAGATTATTTGATTAATGCAATACATTTAGTAAGGGGTTTTGAGTAGTTTCTTTCCCCTAGATATATTTATGTGTATTTTATGCATGTTAATGATTTGTGTCAAATATTGATGCATGTTAATTATTTGTGTTCTCGATTGTGAATTTACTTTCGCAAATTGGTAGAGTAGATTCTAGATTGATTTAGTAAATTTCATGAGAAATTTTGCATATATATTAAAATTCTACAGTTAAATGCCAAAAATTGGAAATAGGAATACCTAAAAATATATTGAACATGTGCCCATGGAGTGTTAGGATCCCAACTCCATGGTTGTGACCACTATCATACTTTGGGGACTGCAAAAAATATGATCAAGAGTGCTAGTCACTATATACCATAAGGCATCATCCTTCCACTAAAGTCATATTTCCAACAGTCCTCCTTCTTTGTCTCTCTAAGAAATGATGACAATGGTTGCTCTCATGACCTTCATGTAAATACACATCTCTTCTTTCAATATTCATGGTGTTCTTATTCTTGTACATCTCTCCGTCCTTGTGACACATAGCCATTATGCTGACCACTGGTGGGAGGATCCTTATACTCCTTACTTTGTTCCCTCTCCTCCTTGAAATCAACACTAGAGCCTAAATTTCTGTCAATTACATTTGTATCATCGATGCAGGGCATGGTGGTGGTGATAATACATGCGAGAGTGGTCATTGGTCTCTAATATATATACACCAAGGAGAGCTTGTGTGAGGTCATCAAATCTTGTCTTATATATTGTATTCATTGTAAAAGGAGTTCCCCCCTAAAAGTGGACTGTATTATTAGTTTCCTATCATTTTTAAGGTACAAAGTTCATAACATTTGGTATTAGAGCATAAAAACATAGGGTTTTGTTGTCTTAAAAGAGTCATTGTGGCATTTTTGTCATAAATTTTCCTTGGGGACGATTCAAACTATGAAACCTTGAGATGATTTAGGTTATATTGGGAAGTAAATCTAGTAGAAATTTCATATTCTGGTTTGCTATAATTTCATATGTATACCTTATGGAAGTTAGGATTCGCAAATGATTGTAAAATCAATTTCAAATGAGTGATCTTGGAATTTTTGCATTTTTTTTTTGGGGCGCTAGAGGGAGTTTTAGATGGTGAAATTTTGAGCATATTTTTAAGAGATCTCAAGGAATATATGGTATTCCTAATTAAATAGAATTTTGAAGATATCCCTAGTGGAGGTCAGGGTTTGTGAATGGTCTTGAAACCAATTTCAAATGAAATCTTGTCATTTTCTCTATAACTTTTTGTTTTATGTAATGGTTCAAACCATGAAATTTTAAGCACATTAAGAAACATATATAGGTGTGTTTGGTAAATTTTTCATATTTTGGCTCACTACACTTTCACAAATATATCTTGTGGAAGTTAGGGTTTGTGAATGATTCTCAAATTAGTTTCAAATGAGTGATCTTAGCATTTTCACTATAATTTTTTTTATCAGGACACTTCACACTATGAATTTTTCAAAGATCTAATTAGGCATATTGAAGGACTTAAGTAGAAATTTCATAATATATTTTGAAAATTTGGATGGGTGGAACACTTTACAATTTTCTTTTGAGAAGAGGTAAAAAATTAACAATTTTTGAGAAAGTTACCATAAATTTCACTTAGAACAACAGATTTTGGTCAAACTTATGAAATTATAGAGATGATATGTCAAAGTATTCCAATAAAATTTTTATATTTGGGAGGGCTCAAATATTAGATATATATCAAGGAAAAGGTTAGATATAAATATAGTCTCTAAACCTAGATTCTAAAACTTACAACTGACATAACTTTTGTTTGGAAGATCCATTGTTTTAGAGATTGAAAATTATGATAAAGAGGAGTATTATTATTTTCTCACATGCCTCCAAAGAAAGATTAAAAAGCTACCACTCCCATTTAACCTCCTAAAGGCTCATCCATGGCTCATGGGGAGACAGAAGACATCTGGTATCGGGTAAAAAAATTAGAAAATTAGTTGTCTCGGACGCAAGAATCAATTAAAGGGGTATTGAACAAAAGATAAATGAATTAACAAAGAAATGGATACAAAAATGAAACAATTGGAAAAAAGTATGAATGGAATGGAACAAAATATTGTATAATCCTTAAATGGGAGGGTCCTTAAAATTGACAATGTAACTTAAGGAAATCATAAAAGTAAAGGTAGTATTCAAGTTGGACACTTGCCAACAATAAGAATTTTTCAAGTGGATTTAACTCTAGTTGTGGAGCTACTCATGGATGGTTTCCAAAAGAATTGAACCTTCCCAAGGTTGAATTGACTTTTTTTTATGGAACAAAGGTCTTTATCTAGGTGCACCAAATAGAGAAATATTTTGAATTGCATAATATAATGGATGATAGGAAAACGTTTCACATAGCAACTTTGAACTTTGAGATTAAACCCTATCAAGTGTATCAATGTGTAGTTAAAAGGAAGCCCCATTCTTATCATTATACGTGGGTTTATTTAGAATATAATTATAATAACAACATGACAAAGCTTGGAAATAATACTACATCAATCTATTGATAAGAATCAAGTAGTTTTGTGAGATTGAATATTATAATTTAGAATTTAGGTTTTCGCCACAAGGGTGGATACCATAAGTGATGAAATTTTTTTGGAATATTACATGGATATATTAAAATAAGACATTAAACATGAGATTTTCCTAAAAAAATTGCAAAATTTTATGGAAGCTATGCAATTTTCTCGTCATATTCAAGCCAATAAGAAGGCTATGCACAATTTTACTGGTGGAGCTTACATAAGAAGTAGAGATCATTTCAGGGTTCATAAGACAAAACTACCTCAACTTACTTAAATAACCAAAAAGGAAATGGAGAAAAGAAGAGAAAAATGAGTGTGATTTGGTTGTAACAACAAATGGTCAAAGGGGCATGAATGTCAAGAAACAAAATTGTTCACCTTGACAAGTAATAATGAAGAGGAAATGGAGGCATATTCACCTATTAACTTAAAATATCAGGAAATATAGATGGAAAGTGTGCACAACATTAATTTAGACAGGTGTGAGAAATTTTTCATGCATTGGCAAGTTTGTCGGGTCCTCAAACCCTGAAGATCATTGGTTACATTAAGAAGCGAAGGGCCGTAATTCTTATTGATTGAGATGTTGGGTATGTGTTATATTATTTAGACAATTTATATTCACCATAAATAGAAGAGGGTTCAAGGGGGGGTAAGAAAGGGGGCATGAGCCCCCTTGTGCGGTGTTCAAGGCAGTGCCTCGAAATATTTTTTGATTTTTTTTTTTTGGGAAGTTTTTGCATCAGTTTTTTGGCATTTTTCAAGCCCATGGTTTTGCTAAAAGAAGTTTTGTGTTACATGGTGTTTTTTCCTATGGTTTTGAAGTTTTAGCTACAGAACCATGGTTCGATTGGAAGTTCATATTATGTAGTGTGTATATTTTATGTAATAAACTGTGTAGAAAATATAATATGAAAAATCTTGCTAGTTTTCTCGATTTTGGGTTTCTAGGATAAAATAGCCATGTAAATGTGTGTGTGTGTGTGTGCCATTGTATCTTTTCTATTTTACTAAGAATCTATTTGCAATAACTTATTATACAAGGTTAAAACTTACATTTGGTATCATAGTAGTTTTGGCTTCAAGGGGACACCTTTGTGGCTAAGGGGTTTTGTTCGTGCTTTTTGTAGACCATGTAACCATGGGAGATCTCCATGAGTGATTTGTGCAGAAAAGAAATGGTAAGTATTTCAAAAATAGAGATTGATAAATTTAATGGGAAAAGTTTTGAGTTGTGGAAGCTCAAAATAGAAGACTTGTTGGTGGAAAGAGTTCAATGGATTGTTGTGGATCTAGGTACAACACCGACAGGTATGTCAACAAAAGGCTAGGCAATGTTGGATCAGAAGGAAAAGAGCACAATACGATTATTTCTCTTAGATTAAGTATTTATGAATGTCTTAGGGGAAGCTATGAAAAAGTATTTGTGGGATAAGTTAGGGGCTTTGTATTAGTCTATGTCCCTAGAGAACAAATTGTTCCTACTGAAAAATCCATATAACCTGAGGATGAAGGATGGAGACTTTGTAAGGGAGCATCTGAAAACCTTCAATACTATGGCGAGTCAACCTTTGTATGTTGATATTAAGATTTTATATGAGGATAAGTGCATTAATATGTTATGTTCTCTACCAGACTCTTGGGATTGTCTGGTTGTTCCTATAGGTAGTATTACAACTACCTTAAAATTCGATGAAATAGTCTCATCCTTGTTTTCAGAGGTGATGAGATGAAAAAAATCAAGAGTCAGAACGAATATGCCTCATTTATAAGAGGACACTCCTAAAACATAAATAGAAATAATTCTTCAAGTGGGAGATCTAAATCTAAAGGAAGATAAAAATATCTAGGAAAGATTATAAAGGTATGTTGGATATGTGGAAAAGAATGGCATTGCAAGAAATAATGTAAAGCCAAAATTGTAGAGAAAGGGAAGGGATATGAAGATGCTCCTTATGTAGAAAAAAAAACTCCTCATCTAAAGTAGGGGATGTGTACTTGGCTTCTTCAATTACACAGGTAGATCATGAAGCATGGGTGATTGACTCAGGCACATCTTTTCATATGACTCCTCACAAGGAGTGGTTTTGCAAGTATGAAAGATTCAATAGTGGTGAAATTTTCTTAGAACATGAATCAAGAGCCATAATCATAGGATGAGGAAAATTCAAGTTGAAGCTCATGTATGGAAGGATTAAGACACCCCCTCGTGTTCTACACATCCAAATATTAGCCATAAAATTGATTTTTATAAAGAAGATGAGCAACATTGGTGTAAAAACAGTGTTTGAAAAGGATAACTGCAGGATGGTTCGATGATCAATAATATTACAAAGGGAAGTTTCAATTGGAACAATGTATAAGTTGTTGGGAAGCACTATTAGTTTTTTGTGCAACAATTTCATTGTTCCTGAGAGTGGAGCAAAAGAAGAGAAAACTTTGGTAGCTTCAGGAGAAAAAATTGTGTTATGGCATCGAAGATTGGGACACATCGGAGAGAATGGCCTTCAATTACTCCATGGCAATGGTATGGTAGAAGGTAAGTCTAATTTCTCTCTCGATTTTTCTTTATGTGAACATTTTTTTTAATGGGAAGCATAATAGGGTGATATTCCTCTTGAGTTATAATAGAGTAGAAGAAATTCCACAACTCGTGCACAATGATGTGTTTGGAGATGTGTCAGTTCTATCATTGGGTAAATTTGTATAATACGTCTCATTTATAAATGAATTCTTAAGGAATACATGGATATATTTCCTCGAGAATATGTTTGAATTCTTTGACAGATTCAAAGAGTTTAAGGCTCTGGTGGAGAATCAAGCAGAGAAGAAAGTAAAAGTATTGAGGACGGATAATGGTGGAGAGTTTTGCAGGAAGGAAATTGAAGAGTTCTATAAAAAGTGTCTTATATCATGGTATAAGACTACCCCATTCACACCTCAACATAATGGAGTTGTAGAAAATTTGAACAAGACATCGATGGAGAAAGCAATGAGCATGCTCAGTGGTGCTAGGTTAGGATAGGAATTATGGGAAAAGGAAATGGATACTACTTGGTACTTGGTAAATAAATAACCCTCATTAGTGTTGGATGATAAGACTCAACTCGAGGTATGGAATTGTAAGAAACCATTTCCCACACATATTGGGGTATTTGGTTGTGATGCATAAATACAAGTTCCAAATGAAAACAAAACTAAGTTGGATAGGAAATATGCAAGGTGCATATTTATTGGTTATAAAGATGGCTTAAAAGGTTACAAGCTTTGGAACCTATAAACAAGGAAAATTTTGTACATTCGAGATGTGGTATTTAAAGAAGTGAAAGATGTTATCAAATAGGGATTCCTACCAAGGGAGAAAGAACTAGAGAAAATACAGTTTGAACTAAAGGATGATGATTTAAACTCTATAGAAGAACAAGAATAAGAAGAGGAAGAACCATATACTCTGGTTTTGAGGAGGTCAGTTTGAGAAAGAAGGCGGCCATAAAAGTATACTCTACTTGATTTCTATTCACATTTTTCTTTTTCTATTACTTATGATAATCCTAGAACTATTAGAGAGGCAGTGGATTCAGAGGATGGAAAAATATGGGAAAAAGGCCATGGTTGAAGAAATGGAGGCTTTAGATGAGAATGAGGCTTGTCCTTATATGGGTTGAAGAAATCACCAAAGATGTGGTTTCAAAAATTATATATATGTGTGTGTGTGTGTGTGTGTGTGTATGTGTGTGTATATATATATATATATATATATATGTGTGTCTCTATATATATATATATATATATGTAGATTATATGTTGTTGATTGGAAATGATAGGAAAATCATCAATGAAGTGAAAGCCCAATCGTCTTCTAAATTTGACATGAAGAATCTTAGTGCTGCAAATTTCATTTTAGGCATGGAAATTAAAAGAAATCAAGAAAATAGGAAACTCTTGTTAAATCAAAGGAAGTATGTTGAGACAATATTGTAGAGGCTTAATATGCAGGAAAGTAAATTGGTGAAGGTCCCTATTCTTATAGGTGTAAAGTTATCTGCAAACCAGTGTCCCAAGACATAGAAAGAGGGGATGTCCTGTGTTCCATATGATAGTGTGGTTATAATTTTTTTGCATGTAATGGTCTATACAAGAGAAAACCGTGCACATGAAGTGGGAGTTTTGAGTAGGTATATGTCAAAACTAGGGAGGAAGCAACAAACAACTAAAAATACGATTTTCAGGTATCTATGTGGCACTATTGCTAATGGATTGTATCGTCAAGGAAGAAAAACACTGAACAAAGTGTTGGGAATACATGTATTTGTTGATGCATTCTGGGCTGATGATCTAGATTTTAAAAGATCTACAAGTGGGTATGTGTTTAACCGACATTTTTGAGGCCCATAACTTTGCTAAAGGTGGTTTTACGGTGCATGGTGTTTTTCTTGTGGTTTTGTAATTTTTGCTATAGATTTATAGTTCAATTGGTGGTTCATGTTACATAGGATGTATATTGCATTTTAATATACTATACAAAAATATGATGAGAAAAGATTACTATTTTTCCTGATTTTGGGTTTCCAGGATAAAATTTATGTGTAAATCTGTGTGTGTGTACCATTGTATCTTTTTTTCTTTTATTAAGAATATATTTGCAACAATTAATTGTATAGGGTGAAAACTTACATCAAGTAGTACCCCTAAATTTATCGTAAAATATTGATAAAACACCTTAATGGTTTTTTATATCTAGTGACAAATTTTCAAGTTTTAGTTGTCAATGGAGGGATTACTCATTGTGTGAGAAAATTTCGTTACATTTAATTGTTTATGGGAGAATATAAAGTGGGAAGCCTAGTTCATGCAATTATAATTGGAGATGTAGATGTTGTCCTATGAATAAAAAATAAAGAACATTGGGTACAATTTATACAAACTATAATGAATTATTTATGATATTTGAATTGAAAGGAATTCAATATGATCTCAAACAATTAAAATCATGATCATCTCAAGTAATCAACTGACCTTGAATGGAAAACCTCTTATAAAATGGAAACAATGGAGTTGTGGTTAAATTGTATTTTATGGAAGTTAAATAGAAAGATGAAAATGTTTCCAAGAAATTAAAATGCACCTTAGAAAAGCATTATAGGATCTTCTAAGAAATTCCCATAGGTCTTCCCCCATCTAGAGATCATGAACATAAAAATGAACTAATACTTGGAAGCATTTTTCCTATTAAAATGACCTACAAATATCCCCATAAAAAAGGTGATATTAGAAAAATGGTACACGACATGTTATTTACAAATTATTCAACATAGTAGGACTTCATTTTCAGCTCCAATAGTGATGGTGAGAAAAAAAAAAATCTTGGAGGATGTTTCTTGATTATAGAGATCTAAAAAAAATCACCAATGGAATAAATTTCCTATCCAAAATATTGATGAGCTTCATGGAGTTTCTTATTTCACAAAGCTTGATCTTAAATGAGATACCACCAAAAAAAATTAAGGAAAGAAGACATTCTAAAAAAACTTTTAGAACACATGAAAAGCACTATGAGTTCTTGGTCATGTCTTTTGGGTTGAGTGATACTCCTATTTTTCAAAACCTCATGAAGACGGTTTCTTGAACTTATATTGGAATATTTGTGTTAAATTTTGATGAACATTGGGAGTGGAAAGGAGATATACTTTGGTATAGGAGTAGGATATTTTTATTCCCTCAATCAAAGTTGACGAAATAAATATTAAGGGAGTCCTATGATTCTCAGATGGTAAGACATGCAAGGTTCCTTAAAACATAACAAAGAATCAAAAAAACTTTTTTGGGGAAGGAATGAAGAAAGATATTAAAAAATAATAAGTGAATGCTAGGTTTTCCAAAGAAATAAAGGAGAGATGATAAAATATCCAGGGTTACTTCAACTATTACACATACCTAATTAAATATGGAAATACATATCAATGAACTTCATTATAGGGTTACCAAAATCTAAAGGTAAAGATTGAACTTTTGTGGTTGTTGATAAACTCACAAAATATGCACATTTTTGCAGAATTCAAAGTACACAAACAACAATCCAAGTGGAAAAAGTGTCTGTGAAGGAAATTCATAGACTTCATATTCCTGAGGTAATAGTAAGTGACAAAGATCCAAAATTCACAAACAATTTTTGGAAATACTTATGGAAGATGAGTCGCATTGAGTTTAGCATATCATCCACATACAACTAGTTAAAAATAAACAGTTAACACATGTTTATAGGGTTACTACAATGTTATTCTTTAGATATCAATATTTATTGATGAAGTGTCTTCTCTTGGAAGAATGGTGGTATAATACTACCTATCATGTATCTACTAAAATAACACCTTTTGAAGCTCTTTATGGATATCCAAATCCTATTTTGTGATGTTTTTTACAAGATAATTCCAAAGTATAGGAAATAGAGTCACATACGAAGAAAATCAAAGAAACTTTGAAAATTCTTACGGAAAACCTTCAAATTGTGCAAAACAGGATGAAGCATCAAGTAGATCAATACTTTTTGAGGAAGGTGATCGAGTGTTTCTTAGACTACAAAATTACAAGAAATCTACACTCAAACAAAAGAAAAATTAGAAATTAGATCCAAAAATTTATGCACCCCACAAGACTGTTCACAGGATTGTACAAGTTGCATATGAGTTAAATTTACCTCCTTCTCAAATTTTTAAGGTCTTTCATGTATATTGCCTAAAAATAATTGTGGGAAAAACCATGCCATTGCAAACATAAATCCCATAAATTATATGACGAAGTGTTGTCAGGCCAACCACCTCCCCTCTCATTTGCCACCAAATAACCTCTTGATTTTCACTTTTTGGTTTTCGATTTGATTTGGTTAAGCTACATAATGTAGAATTAATTTATTTTTATGAATATTTGTACGATGTACCTTTGATTACTAAAGTTCTACATTTTTATGTTCTTGGTGATCGATGCATCCACTTTCACGAGACTTTCACAAAGAGAAAAGAACCTTGGTTTTGGTCTCATAAAAAAAGTAGTTACGAAAGGCCCATGACTTTATTTTGCATATGAATATTTAAAAAATAAGGCCACTACAAAATTTGTATTATGTAGCAGCATGAACATATATTTGGGATTTTATATTTTAAAGTATTTTTAAATTTCAATTCTACTGAGAAATATGTAGGGTAGTAGTCAGGATGATTTCTCTTTATATGATAACTGCTTGTGATGTATTTTTACTTTTTTTTACTTATTAGCTTCTTCTCTTATTATTATGTTTGTTTATCATAAAAAAAAAATCAAAACAAGAATAACAATAGTACACAAGAACACATGATATAGGCTGCAAGGCAGGGTAAAAACCTCCCCACTTGAGAGGAAAACCCGTAAATATCTTCTCTTCTTATAGATTCTTTAATTGACGAATTCCAAGACCTATAGACCAAGAACAATATCCTTCCAAGACCAAGTGCATGCTCTCTTGATGATGTGCTTCTTTTGTCCAAATCAAACCCAGTCAAATATCTTCCAACAACACAACTTCAATCCCCAGCTTCAGAATTTCGGCCTCTACTGCAGGTATGAAATTTTCAGCTCGATGCAACTGCTACTGCAACCACACGTGTCAACGAAATTAGCCTTCGAAGGCCTCCCATCAAATTCACTTGACCCACTTACTTGTTTAGGTCTAGTAGGTGACCTATTAGGCCCTTCTTCCAACAATACTTATCCTCTTCCAACAGATAGAGAATTTCGACCTTGAATCAACAAGCCCTAACTTTCCTTCTCCGCATGTGTGAGAGAGAATTATCCCAGAAATTTATTTCCTTTTTTCTCCTTCTTCTTCGCTAGCCTTCTTGTGCTTCTCCTTCGCTTAGATGATAAGAGAAGTGAATGTGTCCAAAGGAGGTCGAGTTCCCTCCTTTATATAGTCTTCTCAAGGTGGATGTGGCTCCTCAAAAAGGACGACTTCTTAGCTTCCAGGCTGACCGTTGGAATTGATGATGCAGTTGTTGGATGTAGTGTTGTTGGTTGGCATTGATGTCAACCTGGTTCCTTGCTAATGTTTGGATGATGATTGAGTTGCAGGATGTTTACCATGGTATTTGCATTATAGGTATTGGTATTACTATGGTATCATTACCTTGGTATTGGTTTGTGTGTGTTCAGGTCGGCACTTGGTATTGGCATGACATGTATTATTATTACCATGGTATCTGCCTATGGTATTGGCTTGGAAATTAACATGGTATAGGGGTCCATGGTATCGACTTAACCATGGTATTTACCCGTGGTATTGACCTAGATATTACCATGGTACATGGGTCCATGGTATTGGCATAACCATGGCATTAAATCATGGTATTGAATTGGAGTTTACTATGGTACAAGTGTCCATGGTATTGGGAAAACCATGGTATTTTCCCAAGGTAATTTTTTAGAGATTGTTGATGATATTTTAACATATATTCTTGTGATTATTTTGAGTGTGAGTGTGTATTGATTGGTGAGTGTATGGATGGAGTGAGTGAGTGCTAAAATACCTTTACATAGATAATTGTACATATGTAGTTGTGTTGAGGTGTGTGTGTGCATTAATTTATCATTTTAAGATTCATATAAGAGATAGGTTGTTGGGTTTCTCATGTTGAGCAAGTTTGAGAGCCTAGTTTGAAAATGCATGAAATGTTGTTCGCATGGAGGTTTTTAGGGCATTGACGCTCATAATAGACAATGTGTAGATAAGGTGTGCTAATTTTTCATAAAGATACATTCTCCTTTACTTTGGTAGTTTCATTTCATCAATAACATGTTAAATTCACCCCAAATCAATATATCATTATTCAGATCTACATTATTAACCATAAACATATACAACTATATAGAAATAACAACTACATCATCATAATCTAAGTAGCGGAATGTAAATGATCAAAGGAAGAGAAGCATGAACATATAGAGATACCAGGATTGGTCTGAGACCAGGGAAGAACCCACTACTTGGAAAACCCTTGCAAATTATTCTTCTTAGGTCACCATCAAATGATTCAACAAACAAGAGTGCAATGATCCGTAGATCCATATCTTCATGATGTAGAAAAAACTAGCATATGCACAATAAAACCATAAACATACTTTTGCTGAAGGGGTTGAATCTGAGAACTGAAATGCACTAACACTAGCTGTAGCATACTAATGAATACTGCTGAAACTGAGTGAGAACAATAGATACATCTTGCAGTATAAAATACATAAATAAAATTTACAAATATGTAAATCTATAGAGGTATGAAACCCCAAATACAAATAATCACTGAAAACGAATATCCAATCCTAGATTTGAGTCCGGGACAATGTCAACGTTGACTACAAACATCTGCACAAGAACTAGAGATTGGATCAATCTTAGATCTCCCCATAAACCCTTAGCCGCGACCTCAACAGGTTGTGCCCACGACTGTAGCTTCCCTAGCCGTTACTAGGGCACTCTGTGCCTGCAGTTGAGGCAGTGCACAACCCAAAACAACCTTCTGGGCCCTAGCCGCTCCCACATCTCTCTATGCCTGCGGCTATGGGCCCCTAATCGTGGGTATAACACACTGCCCGTGGCTATGTACCAAATCGACGCGATTTGGCCCTAAGGCTCTGGTCGTGACCTTAACACTGTCTGCCCGCAGTAAGGGCAGATTAGCCGGTCCCATGAAAAAATCTACCCATGGCTGTATCCCGAAATATGAAGTTCTATGCCCACGACTATGGTGCAGAGGCCCTAGTTCAAAGCAAGCCTCTCTCCTGTGATCCTAAATCTTGCACGAGCTTGTTCCGATGAACTTGTGCGAGCCAAGACAAAATAGACGAACCAAAACAATGGATGCAAATTGAAGATCGCTTGAGAAAAAGTGTGATAATGAGCTTGAGATCGCCTCTATTTATAGCTTTTGTGTGGGTTCGCTTGGGGTTAAGGCTAAATTCACATGTGGTTAGGTTGATCCATTCCATTTCACTTTAATAAATAAATTAATTCATAACTTAACTTTTAATTAACTGATTGGGGTGATCTATAGGTAGATTTTTGCCCTCTCGAAAAGAAGAATCTAATGCAATCATAATCTCTACCATCAAAGCTATCCATAGTGGAGCTTTACTATAGTTGCACAATTTTAACCATCCCTCTCAATGATGGAGGATTTGATCCAGGTGGATATTGGTGGTCACCCGCCTATTCCACTTGGGGCTCCACCATTGTCTATTTCAGTTTTTCAGTTTCGGCACAGTTTACTATTTTTAGCAGTTTTTCGGGTCCTAAACTTCCGGAGCCGTTTCAAATTTGTATTCCTCGGATAGATATTTCTAACGAGGTATGGTACGTGTCAAACGGAGATCGTATGCCAAAGTTACGCCCCTGGGAAGTTGAAACACCAATTTACCCAAACGGGGCCCATAGTTTTGGCGCTTCATCTCCTAGGGTTAGGGTTTTGGTTGTTTAGGATTTCCCATTGTTTCTAAATAATAAATAGGCCCTCGAGCCTCATTGTAACTCGGTTCAGAGGCCTGTAGCCGCCACATCTCTTCTCAGAGATAGCTACCAGCGCCCTAGCTAGTTTTATTTCCATTCTGTCTGTAAGCAAATTTCAGTTCTTTGATATTAATGAAATGAAGTGTTATTTCCGCTGCATCTCTGTGTTTATGGTTATATGTTTATTCTGTTGCGTTCCTGCATAAATCTGGATCAGTGGTATCAGAGCGGTTTGCTTTTTCTCGATCCTTCTTTGCATGTCCCCAACGAGGTCGGGGTATAAGGAGCTAGGGCTTGATCTGGTGGAACCTTTGCAAGATCAGCCTCGTAAACCTCGATGGACGCCCATGGGGGACGAAAAGAAAGATGAGGGAGCAGGAGATCCTATCAAAATATTGCTCGAGGAGGCCCTCGAAAAACAAAGGAACGCTATGATGGATAGCTTTGCTCAGATCCTTCAACGGCTGCCCACCGGCGGCGCATCTGCATCCAGTAGCCACTCTGGAGTTGCGACTCCCTTTAAGGTACAAGTAAATTTTGACATTCCCGTATTTGAGGGTCAAATAGACGCAGATGCCGTAGATAGATGGTTGAATCTATTAGAAGGATATTTCTCTGTTCATGACTTTTCAGACCGGGAGAAGATTATTTTTGCACTCCTCAAAGCTACCCCCCATGTTAAGGACTGGTGGGAAACCTACTGTGAGAACAAGGACTAGACAGAACCCTCTCTGTTCTCGGCCGTACCAACTTGGAATTCTTTCCAAGACGCCGTCAAGGAACAGTACTATCCCGTGGGGAGCTATGAGGACAAGTACATACAATGGACCACGCTGCGACAACAAAGGGATCAAGATGTGCATGAGCTGACGAATCTGTTCCATACCCTGCGCACAAAGTTGGGTATCAAAGATTCGGAGAAACATCTGGTGCTAAAGTATCGCAGCTTTCTGCACAAATACATTCAGGAGGAAATGGAGTTCCTTGACATCTCCTCGCTTGGTACGGCATACCGGTATGCTGCCAAGATTGAGCAGAAATTCAAGCAGAAGAAGCGAGACTTTGGATCTGCGAATCAAAAGCAAGGGAAAGGTGCTTCCAAACCGCAGAACAAAGGACAGAGCCAAGGCATGGCGGCTAAAGACAACTCATCGAAGCCACAAGAAAAGAACCGCAAAGCCAAAGAAGGACACGGGAAAGTGGTGTGAGTTCCATAAGAGCTCCACTCACAACACAAGTGAGTGTCGGGCCAAGCAGTCGCTAGTGGCCGAGATGAGGGCTTCTGAGTCAGATGCATGCTCTGACTCCGAATCAGAACCTGAAAAGGGGAATGAAAAAGGGAAACAGATTATTGATGCGGAGCCCAACGCCACCGTTGCCACTACAAAGGTCCAGAAGGAGGAACCGGAAGATCCAGAGGAGGAGGAACGTCTCTTCCACTCCCAGATGTGGGTAAAGGGCTCCCCTGTACAGTTCATTGTCGACAATGGGAGCCAAAAGAACCTCATTTCAGCAGACGCCGTGAAGCGGTTGGGCTTGCCGACCACAGTTCACCCACATCCATACACCATCGGGTGGCTTCACCAAGGACGAGATCTCCGCGTCAGCCAGCAGTGCCGCCTTCCCTATAGCATCAAGCCCTTCACGGATGAGGTATTATGTGACGTTGCTCCTATTGATGTTTCCGATGTATTATTAGGACAACCATACTTGTGGAAGCGTCATGCTGTGTATGAGTCTCGACCTCGTGCTGTTATTATTACTTTGGGAAATAAGTTGTACAGGATACCAGAGGTACCACCTCCTACGACTATCTCTTTGGTTACTGCAAAACAATGCAGTAAGCTCATTTCCCAAACCAGGAAATTCATTTTCCTGATGATCCGCCCCCAGGGCAAGAAGAAGACTATGGCCACAACCTCCAGATAGGGCTCCTCTACACAAAAAAAACAAATGGATAAGGTTGTGGAGGAGTACGGAGACATATTCACCTCACCCACAGGGGTTCCTCTGCACTGTCAGGTCAAGCACCCGATTGATCTGACCCCAGGTGCACCGCTACCTAATGGACCGATCTATCGGCGCTCTGTTCTGGAGAATGATGAAATCAAGAGGCAGATTCAGGAGCTGTTGTAGAAAGGTCACATCAAACCAAGTTCATCGCCCTGTGGGAGCCCGATCGTGTTGGTACAGAAGAAGGATGGGACGTGGAGACTCTGTATTGACTATCGGGCGCTGAACAAGATCACTGTCCATAATAGGTACCCAATCCCACGGATTGATGACCTTCTGGACCAACTCAAAGGTGCAAAATATTTCAGCAAGATCGACCTGAAGTCTGGGTATCACCAGGTACCAATTGAACCCTCCGATGTGTGGAAGACTGCCTTCAAAGCCAAGGAAGGCCTTTTCGAATGGCTGGTCATGCATTTCGGGTTGACGAATGCTCCCGCCACCTTCATGAGGATGATGGATGACATCTTGCGGCCATTCACCAACTCATTTGTAGTGGTGTACTTGGATGATATTCTGATCTTCAGCCAGACTTGGGAAGAGCACCTTCACCACATCCGACAAGTCCTCCAAACACCGCGGCAACACAAGTTGTGTGCCAATTTGGAGAAGTGCACTTTTGGCATGACCCAGGTTCAATATCTGGGATACATTATTGATGAAAGGGGGGTGCATGTGGATCCAGCCAAGATCCAAGTCATTCGGGATTGGCCAGCCCCAACCACTATAACAGAGCTTCGCAGCTTTCTGGGTCTTGCTAATTTCTATCGGAGGTTCGTGCTGGGATTCTCTCATATCACTTGGCCCTTGAGTCAAGTCACCAAGGGAGGAGCGAGAGAAAATTTTTTTTGGTCGGAACCTCAACAGAAGGCGTTCACAGAACTGAAAAACCGCCTCTGTTCTGCCCCAGTGCTCACTTTACCAGACTTGCAACAGCCATTTGAGATCGAGACAGATGCCTCTGACTATGCTATTGGGGCAGTTCCTACTCAACAGGGACATCCAGTGGCATTTCACAGTGAGACATTGTCTGACACAGTTCGCAAGTACCCCACATATGATAAAGAAATGTACTCCATTGTGCAAGCTTGTCGACAATGGAAGCATTACATTTTGGGGAAGGAAACAATCATCCACACATACCATAGGCCCCTGCAGTTCATACAGACACAAGGGAAGTTGCAGAATGATCGCCATCAGAAGTGGTCCACATATCTGCAACAGTTTCATTTGAACATCAAGTACAAGAAGGGTAGCACCAATCATGTTGCAGACTGCCTCAGCCGACCACCGATCGTGGCGCTCACCACTGTGCTCAATTCTTGTGGGCACGAGACTTCTGATTGGCCGCTTCTCTATGAGAGTGACCCAGAATTCGGCCAAACTTACAAGGCACTCTTGGGGGGTACGCAAGTTCCAAATTTTCACTTCCAAGATGCACTTTTATGTCACATGGGACACCTTTGTGTTCCTTCAAGCGAGCGTGCCAAGATGATATGGGAAGCACACTACAGTCGAGTCGCTGGGCATTTCGGGGTCGAGAAAACAGTAGCAATCCTGCAAAAGTATTTCTATTGGCCGAACCTTCGAAAGGATGTCGAGAAGAACATCAGATCCTGCACTGCTTGTGCCATTGCCAAACCGACCATCAAGAAGCAAGGCCTATATACTCCACTACCTACCCCTAGTCGACCGTGGGAATCCATCTCCATGGATTACATGTCGGGCCTGCCTTCTACTAAGAATGGAAATGACTGTGTTTTCGTGGTCGTTGACAGATTCTCGAAGATGGCCATCATGGCGGCCTGTAAGAAGAATATCACAGCAGAAGCCACCGCTAAACTCTTCTTTGAACGAGTGTGGGTGCACTTTGGGATCCCACAGTCTATCATATCAGATCGAGATAGCAGGTTCCTCAGCACATTTTGGTCCAGCCTCTGGTCAATGTTGGACACAAAGCTCACCAAGTCCACAAATTTCCATCCCCAAACAGATGGCCAGACAGAGGTCGTCAACAGAATGATTGTACACATTCTGCGCATGTACAATTCAAAGCATCCACGCACATGGGACGAGAGCCTCCCTTATGTACAACATAGTTATAATCGGGCTCTCCATAGTTCAATCGACCATAGCCCCTTTCAGGTGGGCTTGGGATTCCAGCCACTATGTCCCATTGACGTAGCCATGCCATTTGCAGCTGCTCAGGCCAATTCAGCTCATGTCCAGTCTGAAGTTGACAAAGCCAGTAGCTTCATCGAGCGCATTCAACACATACGCCAACAGGTTCATGATATATTGGACAGAGCCAATGCCAAGTACAAGCAACGCCATGATCAACACCGGGTGCCACACAAATTCCAGGTGGGTGACAAAGTATGGCTACATTTGCAGAAGGAGCGCCTCACTGGACCCCACCGCAAGCTTCGCCCGCTCTGATACGGGCCGTACACCATCACCAAGGCTGTAGGGAACAATGCATTCGAGCTCAGTATTCCACCATTCCTTGGTCTGCACCCAGTCTTCAATGTGGATCGCCGTCGTCCTTACTTCCCACCTCTACTGGACACCTCGGACATTGCAGAACAACTCACACCAACTGAGTTAAATCCAGACTGCATGGAACAGGCCACCACAGATTGCATCATGGACATGCAAATCAAGAACACTCGCCAGCAGAAGATCCAACTATATCGGGTTGTCAAAGCTGGCCAACTCCCGCACCAAGGAAAGTGGTTCACCAGGGACCAAGTTCAGCAGAAATTTCCTCATCTCATGGAGGAACTTAACGCAATGGGGACCATTGCTTCCTAAGGGGGGAGGAATGATCCAGGTGGATATTGGTGGTCACCCGCCTATTCCACTTGGGGCTCCACCATTGTCTTTTTCAGTTTTTCAGTTTCGGCACAGTTTACTATTTTTAGCAGTTTTTCGGGTCCTAAACTTCCGGAGCCGTTTTGAGGCCCTAAACGACGTTTTTTGGGAAAACGGAGGGCAACATGGGTCCATGGACCATGTTGCTTGTTCCAAATTTGTAGTCCTCGGATAGATCTTTTTAACGAGGTATGGTACGCGTCAAACGGAGATCGTATGCCAAAGTTACGCCCCTGGGAAGTTGAAACACCAATTTACCCAAACGGGGCCCATAGTTTTGGCGCTTCATCTCCTAGGGTTAGGGTTTTGGCTGTTTAGGATTTCCCATTATTTATAAATGATAAATAGGCCCTCAAGCCTCATTGTAACTCAGTTCAGAGGCCTGTAGCCGCCACATCTCTTCTCGGAGATAGCTACCAGGTGCCCTAGCTAGTTTTATTTCCATTCTGTCTGTAAGCAAATTTCAGTTCTTTGATATTAATGAAATGAAGTGTTATTTCCGCTGCATCTCTGTATTTATGGTTATATGTTTATTCTGTTGCGTTCCTGCATAAATCCGAATCAGGATTCCACCTGTAAATATCTATTCATCGATCAATATGCCATTGTGTTATCTTCATGCATCATCATGTATCATCACTGATCATTTCTGTCATGTAGTCATCATGTTGTAAAAATTTCTCATTACAAATCATCAATGTACTTCTCATGCTTATTTATTCTTATCTCTTAATTGATCCTTATCATATGTTGAACATTCTCGGATCTAGAAGAATAATTTGTCACTGGAGGGGAGCTGAGGCTACCACCCTTCATCCATCAAGCTATCATCTTGGATTCACTGATAGCGGGCTACTACCCAGGTTATCATCATCAATCATCATCAGAGAGAATATCATTAAGGAGCATGCCTCAATCTTCAACTACATCGGGGGGCACATATCGATCCAGAATCTCATGGGGGAGTTATACCTCTAAAACCCCATATTTAGCAATAGGATATCCATCCATGCAGGGGAACCCATCTTGACCCTGGGATTACATAGAGGATCTCAATCTCTATCTAGAACCGCATAGGGTTATCTCAACCCATCCTATTTCCTACTGATATTCCCATCGATGACCCTAAATAGTCATGTGGTAGAAAACCTGCATCATAATAGACTTGGGTTGTACACCCCAAGTACACTCTCAAATCATTGTCCAAACGGGGAGCGATGTTCCTGACAAGCCCTGCTTGAGGGTATGATACCAACTAGGGTATACTATGCAAAGACCAATAAGGGGATCAAAATTATACGACCCTATGAATATAGGGGAGAAGCATCTCTAACCCTATGGGTAACAGATAGGGAATACACCCTATTTTAAAGAGTTCCTTCAACCCCAAGATCCCTTTATCTCAATTCCTTGTCCTGGGAGCTCATACAGGGAGGAAGAGTTGGCTCGGTGTCCTCGATCAACACTGCTCTCATATCTGGTATATGTGTATCACAATAGCATTTGATTCTTATTCATACAGGACATCAGATAAAATGTTATGTTAGAACATACATAATCATGTAAATCACAACAAGATACTATAATCATCCTCCCTCTCACAAAGGTGTCAATCACAAGTCTAAGATTTTCTCGAACAATTGCATTGTCTCAATGAATGGAGAAATTACAGTCCCAACTATATGTATACGAGGTTATTTGACATCATAGTGTATCCATGTATTATCCATATCATTCTCAGACAACTATCTAAGGATATTCTACATCCTACCTCACAGCTAGTTATGCTAGCAGCATTGTACCTGACCTCGGTCATGTTATGGACCTCTCATCCAAGATATCATGGCAGATCTCATATTAAGGAAACATCCAAATGTACTCATCAATAATAATCCCAAACATCATAATTTCATTCATGCAGCTACATATCATGGGAGAAATATCTCAACCTTTAAAAGTAGAACGTTTCATGCAGTTATTTGGTGGAAATTCTGAATGAAGCAACTCAACCATGAATTTAATGATGTTCCATACACATCATATAAAGATGGAGGTTCAAAACGGAACATCAATGATTCAATCAACTAACAGATGCCATGTCATGTTCAACAACATTTGAACTTTATATCATAGTGTTCAAGGATTTACATTACACAAAGACATTTCAACCATCTTGCAACATGGGATTTATTTCCCAAATTACAGAAATAGATTCACCATGCCATGATACATCATTGCGAGATTCATAAGCCATCTCCCTCTTACACGGATTGTAAGAGGCTCATCACCTGTCAAGGGTAGACTATCAATATGTATAATCAAATCCATAATCAAAATTAAGGCCTTACCTTGGAACTCATTATCCTGACTTCATCAGATATCTGTCAAATATGGAAAAATATGATTCGAGGATCTTGCATCACTCAACACTCTCGATAAGCATAATGTCTTACCAAGCCAATATACTTAACCTTAAATAAATCAATGTTGTTTCAAAAAAATCATCTCATCAGAGTTTAGAAGCCAAACCAAAATATTATCAAAGACATTGATATCATAATATCAATTATTTCAACTAGAGACAGGTAGAGCTCATATCAAGTCTTGACTTCATTTACCGTGAAGTCAACAGGTCAATTATGCCATTACAGGTCATTTTAGTTACTAGATGCTAGTGCATACATCAAGGTTAAGTCATGCATTTTCCATATTCATATTGAATCACAACAACCATTGTGCTAGGAACAAGGAGGCTAATGCAGAATCATAATTTTGAATACTCACATACGGAATTGAAGGTCACTATGCCCGCATAGCATTGTCATTAGGGCATTTAAATAATCAACAGATCAAGTCCAAATAGAGAGATCTAAAATCCAAAGACATGTCTCAATCATCCATTCAAAGTTCTAAAACATCATGTCAAAGTTCCAAACACAACGTATCTATATCAATAAGCCAAATCATGTAGCACAATTCTCAAACATAATGACATATCCATATGGATGTCTCAGTCATCTGTAAACACAATTTTGGTTCAAACACACAAACTTTTCCTGTTGACAGATCTTACTGGTATCTGCAACACATCTGTAGAACTGAAATCTTGTAAGTGACCATTTGATTTCATGCTCAATTCCAAGAAATTCCAAAAATCAGTTTACAATGGTAGGACATGTTAGAGATCCCTTGATTCAGAGTATCGAATGAATTCATTGTACATAGCTTCAATTCTGTGTTTATTAGACATAGTCACATATATGGGCCTTCCATTGTGTGAGAGAGGCTCAAACCTCTGTTTTAGATCAACAATGTCATATACTCATAAATCATAGAAGAGCATGTAACTTCATTTTCATTCACATCATCAACCTGTATTTACTGGAGTCACGCAACAACAAATCTGTTATATCATAAACACATATCTATCATGATAATCAATATCATGACATCGATCTTTCATCAAGGGCTAGACTTGAAAGATCAGGGAAACAGGATGATGTGACAACACAACCTTATGAACCCAATAATAATACATCAATTTAGAGCATTTAATTTCACAATATGACATAACCACATGTAAGAGATTTAGAACATAAATCTCATAGATATACCTCTATCATCACGGCTACGAATACCATGCTTATCATGACCAACATGATAAAGTTAGGTTATTAAATAAACCAACAAAGTGAAATCTCTCTTTCCATGAGCTTTCATCATTCTTATCACAAGCATTATCAATGAGGTACACTTCTACAAGAGACTCAACAAATGTTATGCATATAAAGAGTCAAGAGTACCATTTACTAGAGTCAGGATAAGGATCTCAAAACAATAGATGTTAGACAAACATCAAGCTATGCCACTATATCCAAGATCAACAATTAATAGCCCTGCAAAATCAAGAAGATCGTCATGATCAAAACATTCACTGCCATGTGCACCATTTTATCATAGGAAACATAGATCCCAATCACTTTCATATGCATGCATGAGCCATTCGAGAAGGAGACATTCTCAACATACCATAAGGCTGACCTAGCCATCAATGTTACAACTGAAATACAATATAACATGCATACCTAGTGGTATTATCTGTGCACCTTCACATAAGAAACTTGTAGTGCTCAAGTGCCTCTTTACCTCTTCCAAATCTGGCCATATTTCTTGCATTTCAAAATATCCTCAAGAGGGATCCACTCATCACATCTCATCAAGGAGGTTAGAAATATCCAAGTGCTAAAATGTGCATGCAGGAAGTAATGACTAGAAACAATAGTCACAATAATAAGATCCATAAGTAAAAACAAGAGTAAGGTCATAAGTCAAGGAATACTTATCTTCAATGAGAGATGATTCTCTCCCTCTTGAACCAACCTTCAAGAGCTATCCATAGACCATAGAACAATGTTTCCCTTAATCAACAAATTTATCTACAACCAGGTCATTTGTCAAATCAATCCCAAGTGCTTCACATAGATCACATCTCAAGACTCTTACCATAAACCAGGGTTTATCTCAAGCCCTCACCATCAAACCCTTGTGCACTCACTACCTAGGGTTTTATTCATACCATAGAATTATTTTTGGTCTCTACCATCATTTTCTTGCTTCCACGAAAGTGTCTCCATGGGGGTGATCTCCATTGCTTTTTTTTCAACCCACCTCTGATACCATGTTAATTTTTCATAGAGCTACACTGTCCTTTACTTTGACAGTTGCATTTCATCAATAACATGTTAAATTCACCCCAAATCAATATATCATTATTCAGATATACATTATTAACCATCAGCATATACAACTATGTAGAAAGAACAACTACATCATCATAATCTAAGCAACGGAATGTAAAGGATCAAAGGAAGAGAAGCATGAGCACACAGAGACACCAGGATTGGTCTGAGACCAGAGAAAAACCCACTACGTGGAAAATTCTTGAAAATTATTCTTCATATATCGTCATCAAATGATTAAGCAAATAAGAGTACAATGATCCGTAGATCCATATCTTCATGATGTAGAAAAAAACTAGCATATGCACAATAAAACCATAAATATACTTGACCTATAAGCACTCAATGGGTGCTTGACCTATAAAAAAAAATATCTTGAGCATAAAACCCAAGCTCCAAAATAATAATTATAATTTTTCTTTCATTTTATAATTTATAAAAATTAAAAGTACATTTCATATTTATGAAGACTGAACCTAGTTACACATTTTTCAACACTCCCGCTTAACTTGGGAGGTATTCATAAATGGTACATGGAAATTCTCAATATGAAGATATATCATAATAAGATTTGGATTGGTAACCCATCTGTTAACATCATAACAACCAGCATTTTCACACAGCAAGGCCTTGACTAACAATTCTATATCTGCACATGATCAAAGCACAATGTTGGCCAGACCAATGATTTATAAGCACCATCATCATTGTCTCTCAAGGAACATACCCCACCCAAGTGTTGATAGAGTAGTTCCTTCTTGGACTATTCTTATCTTGGATAGCTAGTCCTCAAATAATATTGGTCCTCGACTACTCTTATCTTGGATTCCCTACCTCATCCTTAAAGAGTATTGAATGTGAGATGTTTACCCAATCCTCCATTATTTCTTCCCAAGTGAAGACAAGAATGATGTGTCTATCTCTCCCTCTCAACTAGGAAGGATTTATCAACCAAACAAAGCTTGTCTCTTAAATACACATGCTTCTTATTAGGAAGAGATTTTTTCAATATGTTAGCTACCTGCTCATTGGTGGAGATATATTGTAGCTGTAACACACCATCCTGTACTAGCTTTCGAATGTAGAGATACTTGTTTTTTATATGATTTTTATTTCCACAAAACACTGGGTTTGCATACAATCTTATACAACTAGTGTTATCCCAATATGTATCACTATAGGGTCCATTGGTTCTTCAAACAAGTCATAAAACAACCTCCTCAACCAAACAAATTCTCTACTTACCTCACATGATGCAATATATTTATCCTCATCACTACTCAAAGCAACTGATTCTTGCTTTCTACTCATCCATGATACCATGGAGGATCCCAAACTAAAACATCCTCCTATAGTGCTCCTTCCATCCTTCTCACTGCCTCCCCAGTTGGAATTTGTATATCCAATCAAGTGGAAATCATTCCTCCTATCCTATTTTAGGCAGTAGTGGATTGTTCCTTGCAACCATCTCAGAATGTGCTTGGTTGTTATCCAATGATCATGCTTCAACTCAGCTTGGAATTGAATGAGAATATTCACTGCAAAACATATGTTTGGTCGAGTATTTACCAAGTACATCAGTGAGCCAATCAATTGTCTATACCTGGTCAGGTCTACTTGGATCAATTCAGAACTCAACCTTTTCAAGTTTGTGACCATGGGGGCTTTCATCAGTTTGCAATACATAATGTCAAACGTATTGAACATCTCAATCACATACTTTTCTTGACCTATATAGATCTCATAAAGTCCCTGCCAAACTTTCAGTCCCAAATAATTGTGCAATAGCCCAAGATCCTTCATCTCAAATTTTGCAGCTAACTGCTTCTTGCATTCTTGGATTCGACCTTCTACACCTGTCAAGAGAATATCATCCACATATAGAACAATGATTGTGAGTTTATCCTTCACAACCTTGATATAGAAATTTGGATCAACATAAATCTTTTTGAAGCCCAATGTTTGTAGGTATTCATCCATCCTAGCATACCATGCCCTTGGTGCTAGCTTAATGCCACACAATGCCTTTTTTCAACTTGCAAACATAAGCCTATCTATATTTGACTTAAAATCCCAATGGTTTATTTATATAGACTTCTTCATCAATTGTGTCATTCAAGAATGCTGTCTTGACATCCATTTGATGAATATTCCATCCCATTGATGCTGCCAAAGAGACCAGTGAGTGTATAGTTGTATACCTTGCCGTTGAAGAAAATGTCTCTTCATAATATTTCCTTGTTGAGAGAAGCCCCTAGCCAAAAATATTGACTTATACTATCAATAATTCCATCTGTCGCATGTTTAATCTTGTAAATCCATTTGGAAGTTACCTCAAACTTGTCTTCATGCCTAGGTACAATCTCCCAAACCCCATTCTTCATTATTGATTAATATTCTTCATTCATGGAATCTTTCCATTCTTGATTATTGGCAACTTATTCAAAAGTGGATGGCTCTACTTCTATTAGTTTTGTCATGTATGTTGCATACCCTGCATATATCTTGGGCTTCTTACTTTATCTAAATTTTCATTTAGCTGATCCATGTCGCTCTGCGTCTAATAGGGTAGATTTCAACCAATTAGGCCTCTTTCTAGTCTCGGAGATTACCACATGTTGTATGGGTTCACTGGGACCTTCATCTTCATGAATTAATTCTTATTCCTCCCTAGTACCTTCCTCTTCAAATACCGTAAGTTATTCATCATTAGAATCCATAGGGAGATCCTTTGATTTCTTGAATGCAATAATTACGTAAAATATCACATCTCGAATAAATTTTATTTAGTGTCCTTACTTTATGTAGATCCTATAGGCCTTAGAGGAATTACTGTAGCCAACACATGTTCCTTTCATGCCTGAAGGATGAAACTTATTTATTTTGTCCTTCGGTATATGTATATAGATAGGATAAACGAAAATTTTGAGATGATCCACACTTGGTTTCTTCCCAGTGAATGGTTCTTCAAGAGTTATGTTATCCGGTGACCTGCGGGACTTCGATTTTGTATGTAAACAATTGTCTTAATAGATTCAACCCACAAAAATTTCAACAAATCTTGATCATGTAACGTGGATTTTACACTTTCTTCAATGGATTGATTCTTTTGTTCTACAACTCCCTTTTTCTCGAGATTATATGGGACTATCAGCTCCATCTTAATCCCAGACTCCTTATAGAAGATTATAATTTCCTTCGATGTGTATTCTCCTCCATTATAAAAAATTAAAATATTTATTCTCCTTTCTGTAAGGTTTTATACTTCAACTTTGAATTCTTGAAATATTGATAAATACTTCATCCTTGGATTTCATTAAATAAACCCAATTTTTTCTTGAATGGTCACATATGAAGGTGACATAATATAGATGACCTCCAAGTGACTTTGGAGTCACAAGACTATAGACATCAGAGTGAATGAGATACAAAATTTCTTTTGAACTTGAAGCACTTCATCCAAATGGTCTCTTGGTATTTTTACCCAATTCACATCCCTTGCATACTCCTTCATGAGCTTCTTTTAGTTCGGGGATGCCATTCACCATTGAATTTAGGGTAGGTAATATTTTGTAGTGAAGATGACTTCAATGTGAACTAAATATTGAGGGAGAGGAGTTAACAATCTATAAAGTATTCCTTCACGAATCCCAATCATCCTTGCATCTTCTATGATTGAGTTTTTATCCCATACTACAACCTTTCCATCTATGAAGGAAAATCTATCGCCCTTATCTTTTATACATGAAATCGAAAGTAAATTCTTATGCAAGCCTAGAACAAATAGGATATTTTTGAGATGAATATTTCCTCCATTCTACATCTCTAACAAAGTTGTTCCAATTCATCTCACATGGTATCTTTTATTGTCACCAAGCTCTACGTGGTAAGAGGACTTTCATTTAGATGATGTCTTTAGTTTCTTGTGTTGACTAGTCATATCTCTTGATGCTCCACTATCGATTAACCAAATATTTTTTCTTGAAATGTGCCAGTGATGGCCGAGAATAATCATTTGTCCTTTGTAGATGTCTTGGTTTCTTCCTTCTTAAGAGAGAATAAGTGATCCCATACTTCTTTGATGCCCTTCTTGAGATGACTTGCCACATTGATACACTTATTTAGGAACTTCTTCAATGTAGTAGAGATCTTCATTATGCCCTTAGCCAACCTGAGCTCTAATTCCATGTTGAGAAATCTATAGGGTAGTAGTTAGGATGATTTATCTTTCTATGATAACTGCTTGTGATGTATTTTTATTTTTTATTACTCATTAACTTCTTCTCTTATTATTATGTTCATTTATTGTTAAAAAACTACCAAAAAAAGAAGAACATAAATACATAAGAACACAAAATATATGCTACAAGCCATGGCCAAAAACTCTCCACTTGAGAGTAAAACCCGTAAATATCTTCTCTTCTTATAGATTCTTCAATTGACAAATTCCGAGACCTCTAGACCAATACCAATACCATTCCAACAACAAGACCAACCTCTCCTGATGATGTGATTCATTTTTTCCAAGTCAAACTCAGTTAAATCTCTTCCAACAACACAACTTTGACCCCCAGCTTTAGAATTTCAGACTCTACTGCAGGATTGAAATTTTTTCCCCCCTGTAACTGCTGCTACATCCACACGTGTGAGTGAAATTAGCCTTCCAAGGCCTCCCAAAAACTTCACTTGACTTGCATGCTTGTCTAGGGCTAGTAGGTGACCTATTAGTACCTTCTTCCCAAAATTTTGATCCTCTTCCAAAAGATAGAGAATTTCGACCTTGAAGCAACAAACCCTAGCTTTCCTTCTTCACATGTGTGAGAGATAATTAATACATAAATTTCTTTTCTTTGTCCTCCTTCTTCATTATCCTTCTTATGATTCTCCTTTGCTTATATGATAGGAGAAGTGAATGTGTCCAAAGGAGGTCAAGTTCCATCCTTTATATAGGCTTATAAAGGTGGACATGGATCCTCAAATTAGGCCAAATTCTTAGATGCCAGGTTGACTTGGTCTTGAAGGGTATTTTTGACTCTTTTAAATACAAAAAAAAATTTATTTACAAGTTACAATGTGCTTGATGGTGTCTTCAACTTATGACAATTACTCTTTTGACTTCTTGACTTGGGACAAACCTTAGAAGCGCTCAATGGGTTCTTCACCTCTAAAGTAAAATACCTTAAGCATGAAACCCATGCTCCAAAAATATCAATAATATTTTTTCTTTCATTTTACGAAATACAAGAATCAAAAGTACATTTCATATTTATGAAGACCGAACCTAGTTACACATTTTTCAACAAATTCATTGATATCAAATGCATGAAATTATATTTATGGTTAGTAGTTGGTACCTTGGTTAAAAAATGTATGCATGGTTTTAAAACTTGCTTATCTAATGTTGAAAAACCTGGGCTTAATGCACATATCAACCTTGGTTTATATGTTTTTAACATTATGTAGATCATTAAACAAGGTCTAATATCAAATGCAAAACGTATGATTATGACTATGGTTTGGAGGTATTTCTTGCCAAAGTTTCTCAATCTGTTGCCTTAATGATTTCAAGGTTATGGTGACTTTGGGTTATCGTTTGTGGTAATTTGTGTCAAGAAATGAACATCTCGATTCGTTCCACCTGTGTTAATCCAACGATTATCCATGCCCATACTTGTCATCATCATATTCTTTAATACTATGTCTTTGATCATCCACTTCTGAATTCATTATTAGGGTTTGGGATCTAATTGACCTCATGATATATCATTCTCTTCTCCTAATTTCTCTCTGTTGAAGTCACAAGCTATGGTTTTGAAGGTTTCTCCCTGTTACATGAATATCTGTTGGGTTTTTTTTACTAGCATGACTGTAAACCTTTTGATAGTTTAAAAATGGCTCAAGTTATCCAGATCGAGGCTATTGATATTAAAATGCTTGAAGTATACGAATAATGCGCTGAGATTTTTCGTAATGTTGGTTGGTTCGAGTTTTTGAAAATATTTCAAGCGTATACTCAAGGTGTGGCTGCATATTTTTCCTCTTCATTCAATGGAAACACAACCAATATGGGAGACATAGAAATTGTCATAGATGTTGATTTTATAGCAGAAGTAACTAACCTCCCTGTTAACGGTGAAAAGTGGTCAAAGAAATTCAAAGTTTGTGATAATCCCTGGAGGAGGTTGTTGGTAAAGAAGGATTATGCTTATAACATAAAAGGTATGCCCATTACCTATCTCAAACCCAAGTGGCATGATATGGTTTTATTTTTTCACCATTATATAACCTGCAAGGGACGTTACAATTTGGTCTTCCTTTATCACATAAGGCTCTTGACAATGTTTTTAGGTTTTAAGTTAAATTTTCCTTTATTTATGCATAAGAGTTTGGCCAAAAATGTCATTCGGTTACTAGAAGCAACACCAAAATTCTAAGCGTTCTCTCATTCACCATAGTTTTATCACTATCTTGGTTAAACATCAACTGGCTAAGCCTGGAGACAATTGAGAATATTTTCTAACTAAGAACCATTTTGATAAAACCCTGCCTTTTGGGGAGATTGACTCTCAAATGTTCTTAGAGCCTAACTTTGTTCCTCAAAACTCTCCACACACATCTTTGTATGATGCCATGCACATTGATGACCAAAAGTCTTGTCAAGAGACTAGTCCTTGTCTCTCAGAAGAAGATAGGGTTTTGAAGTCCAAAAATATCTGTATTTGCTAAAGCAGAAAATATGCTCAAAATATTCTTGTTGTTAGTACGGGGTAAAACAAAAAACTAAGCCTGTAAAGGAAAATCAAATTCTTTTTAAATTAAGCCCCAGTCTGAACTTTCCTACCTAGAACCTACATGTCAACCCATCGAGGGTCAACAAAAATGAAATTTTGTTTCTCATATTAAATAAAAACTAACAACGAGAAATATTTTTGGGCTGCAACGAAACAAACAAAGGGTTTCTCTTGATGAGAATTGTGTCAATCTTGAGACCAATATAGAGTCCGAGTCTAAAAAGACTAGGCCAAAATGTCCAAGGAATTGCAAAATCCCTGATAATGTGAAAGGCTTGTTAGATCTCTACTGGCACCAAGAATTTTTATTCGTTGTGCCATGACTGAATTCCCAAATTGGTAAGCTCATCGAGGAAAATGAGCAACTCAGAGCCTCCTGTAGACTTAATGAAACACTCAGGCAGCAAAATTCTACTAGTTTGGTCAATAAGTCACAGGTCTTTGATACTCATATCATAGTCAAATATTCAAAGGTTAATGTCATAATCTCTCTAGATCCTGATGATGCTAAATAAATTTCTTATTGTTAATATCTCTTAGTTGTTGGAATAGATAAGGTATGCTTATATTTTGGTTTTCATTTTCTAAAAATGTAAGGGCATTACAAAATCTCAGATTCTGTAACCACCCTCTTTGCTTTGTTTATATCATTAATAATTGTTTTTTCTTTATTTTTTCACAGGTAATTGCATTGGCTAGATTTATGCTCTTGTCTTTCATGGAGCAAGTACTTGTGAATTACCCGCAACTCTTGAGGATGTTAGCGAAGGATTTCCTATTTGTTATTTTGATAATTCTTTGTTATCTATTGAGATGGACGAGAGGCTTGAACTAATATTTATGATTATTTTTGTAAAAGAATGGTTTTTATATTCTCAGTTTGTTATGGACACAATAGATATGACAATATTTATATAAACCCCTCATTTTGTGATTGTGGGAGATCTCGAGTACGAGAGAATAGTTTTTGGGAACAAATGAATGTCATTCAATTGTGATCGTGGGATGAAAATTAACCCAAGTTCATAGATTTGGTTTGATTCAATCTGTTTCTTGAATTATTATCTTCCATGGTCATGTTATTATTCTGTTAAATATTTTGATTTACAAGTTTTATGTGTTGTTTGTTGGATGGTTTGACGCTTTAACAAGGAATATTTTTAATTGCATTTCTTTGTTAGTTACAACACTAGTTTAAATTTGTGATTGATTTAAAATAATCGATTCTTATTCTTCAATAACTTGGGTTCTAAGAAGGAACAATCGATTTATGACATTGGTTTACTCGAATGTTTTTTAGATTAACGATTTAATTGAAATATCAGTCTTTATTTATAATTTTTTCAGAGTGTTGTTACAGTAGATGGTAATCTTACCTTTTTTATTTTTATTGTATTAGATGATTGATTGATTGCGCCAAGAGGCGCTCTACAACCCAGTATAGGGGATATGTATAGGTGTTAGATGTTAGATGTGTAGGTGTTAT
Organism: Pinus albicaulis; assembly: GCA_034641835.2. Taxonomy (NCBI): domain Eukaryota; kingdom Viridiplantae; phylum Streptophyta; class Pinopsida; order Pinales; family Pinaceae; genus Pinus; species Pinus albicaulis. The sequence continues at coordinate 945,212,327 of CM076569.1, forward strand.
GTGTTTAGGCATTAGACGTTAGTAAGAGTTAAATATGTCAATATTTTTTAAATATCGACTCATAAGTGTGTGTGTGTGTGTGTGTATAATGTTATGTTATATAAACATTTTGACTTGGTAAAATTCCATAAAAGAAAACAATAATAATAATAATAATAATTAAAATAAAATTGAGATGAAATAGTAAATTTATCAATGGAGGTTTTTGGGCTCCAGGTTTTCAAAACCCATGTTTTTTCCTATGGTATTCTTCTCTAATGGTGAGATTACATTAAAAAATGAAATTTAAAAAATAGGCTCGTGATTTTCAAAATCCATTGTATTCTTCTCTAATGGTCAAATTATAAAAAAATAGAAATAAAAAAATGAATAAAAATTTAAAACTTAAAATTAAATAAATAATTAGAATTAAAATAAAATTGAGATAAAACAGTAAATTTACAAATGGAGGTTTTTGGGCTCTAAGTTTTCACAACCCATGGTTTTGGCCATGTTATTCTTCTCTAATGTAGCTTATTTAAAGGTATTTTTCGCTACTGTGAGACATTCCTTGCAACAAAAGCTTTTAACTAGATCAAAGTAAATCCTAATTTCCACAATAAAATGTTAGAACGCTGAGAAATTTTCAAATTTAATTTGGCAAAGAAAATCACTCAATAAAGACACACTACATAAAGGTTTTATAGCTCTGAGAATGCATGCTTTCCAGGAAAATAGAATCTGGTGCATGTAGTTCTACATTTTGCTTTATTTTTTTATTAGCATTAAAATTTATTGGAGTTGCTTAGTTTAGATTATGTCAAATTTTAGTTTTAACCTTCCCATGAAAATTCACCGAAATATGTCTCTCAGATGTTGATAACAACTTAGTTTAGATACAATTGTTATTGAATTTTATTTAGGATATCGAGTGATAACATTAAAAATAAAATTAAACCAAGGATAGCTAATATCCTTAGCTCATGCAAAGGAAAGTTTATATATTCTTAATGGGTTTTACAATATAACATAGGAGCTTATTGGGTTTTACGGTTTAACAATAGAGATTCAAGTAGATTTTATTAACCACCAAACTTTTATAAATATCAAACCATCCTAGATCCATCTTAACTCTGGATCTATCAAGCACCGAGAGGGATCAAATATGTTGAGGTGCAAACCTTTCCTTAATTTTTGTAGTAAAAAAAGAGGTTTTCACCATGAGAGAGTTGATCCCTCTCGACGTTTGATAGATCCAAAGTTAAGATGGATCTAGGCTAGTTGTATTCATCGATCAACGATGAGAGTATAAGAACTTTAAAAGATATCATTTACTATGTTCCTCTTTTGCTCATTCTTGGCCAAAAGAAAATTATAACTATTAGATTAGGTAATATTTTCATTCTTTCTTAATGTAAAAAAGTCTGAAAAGCGAATAAAGTTGAATTTGTGTTTATATTGTAGGATAAGTTACTTGTATTCTTACAATCTCTTGTTCTGTTGTCATTTACATTAAGGAATAATTATCAATCATTTAGGAATATAATTTAGCTTCCATTATTGAATACATTTTACATTTTGTTTAAGATATCATGATGCTTCCTTTGAGCTAGTTACATTATGTTCTAGCTTGATTGATTTATTGTATCATAATATTGTACATGTTGTATCATAATCTCACTCTGTAACAATAGTGACTTAATCATTTTCTTTAATGCTAATTTATAAATATAATATATAAATTAGGATTTTAATACCCTCTAGTATATTAATGATGAAGTGTTAAGCCTCTCATTATCGCACTTATATCATACTCAGGTTGTTTCATTTCATTTGTTTAAATATGACTTAATCGTAGTTTAGTTGAAATATAACTTAGAATAGAAATATTTTAGATTAGTGTAGGATAATTATAGTTTAGTTTAGGATTAGGATTAGTTTTACGAATTCAATCCTTCTTAGGAAGAAAGGATCCTGAGCTAGCAGAGTCAATAAACCCTTTTACGGTAGCTATACCAACGATTTGGGTTGTTAAAGAGCTTCGGTCCAAGCTACTCCTCCCTTGTTCACTTAGGTGTTCCAATGCCCGTGTCAACAAGAAGGGAACTTGATTCTTGAACCAGAAAAAATTATGAATTAGTGATCTCTATCTCTTGAAAACAAAACCATGATAGAGTACCTAATTAAGTGGAAGAATATGTCTCTAGGAAAAGCTGAATGGGAAAATGAGAAACTCATGAAGAAACACCCTCTATTAAAAGCTTTAAGGGGAAAGCTTTTTAAAGGAGAGAGGTCTATGTTAAAGCCCCTAGGCCCCTATATTAGGGCCCCATAATCATTTATTATTAGTTTATTTGTTTTATTAGGGGGGGGGGTATTTAGAACCTTCTATTATACACTTGGTTTCATATGTACACACACACACACACACACACACACAGAGATATATATATATATATATATGAAACCAAGGGTATAACAAAAGGTTCTAAATACCCCCCTAATACAACAAATAAACTAATAATAAATGATTATGGGGGCCCTAATATAGGGGCCCAGAGGATTTAACATAGACCTCTCTTATTTAAAAAACTTTCCCCTTAAAGATTTTAATAGAGGGTGTTTCTTCATGAGTTTCTTATTTTCCCATTCAGCTCTTCCTAGAGACATATTCTTCCACTTAATTAGGTACTCTATCATGGTTCTATTTTGAAGAGATAGAGATCACTAATTCATAATTTTTTCTGGTTCAAGAATCAACTTACCTTCTTGTTGACACGAGCGTTGGAACACCTAAGTGAACAAGGGAGGAGTAGCTTGGATCAAAGCTCTTTAACAACCCAAATCGTTGGTATAGCTACCCTAAACGGGTTTATTGACTCTGCTAGCTCAGGATCCTTTCTTCCTAAGAAGGATTGAATCCATAAAAATAATATGTACATATATGTGTATATACATACATATATATATACATATATATATATATATATATATATATATATATATCATATACATATTTATATATATATATATATATATGTATGTAGATATATATAGATATATATATATATATGTAGATAGATATATCATATATATATATATATATATATATATATATATATATATATATATGTATGTATATAGATATATATATATATATGTATGTAGATATATATATATATATATGTATGTAGATATATATATATATATATATATATATATATATATATATATATATATATATATATATATATATATATATATATATATATATATATATATATATATATATATATATATATATATATATATATATATATATATATATATATATATGTAGATATATATATATATATGTGTGTGTGTGTGTGTGTAGATATATATATATATATATATACCTACACACACACACACACATATATATATATATATCTACACACACACACACACACACACACACATATATATAGCCTTGGGATCATCGAAGCTTGTACATTGTGTTCATTGTACACACACATATACTAAGGATATTTAGCCTTGGGATCATCGAAGCTTGTCTTATACATTGTATTCATTGTGTTATGTAGGATTTATGATTGCAGACAAAAGTATCTCCCCTAGGTCTGGTGGCTATCCTAGAACAACAAAGAGACAAGGAAACCAATGGTTTCCTTGAAGTAAGGAGATGATGGAGTGAAGCCTACCTGGAATCCATCACACACTTCACTCCTTCTTTAGCTTGAATGCTCCAATTCCAACTCTGATTTCCAAAATTAGAATCCACACAGTCAAATAACGCAAGCCAGAAAACTATGAGATCTATGTAGTATCATCTAAGTACTTTATTAAATAGATCAAAACCATATTGAAATACATGAAATAATGACACCACATATAGGAAAATAGAGAATTCTTTGCATTAATATAAATGGAAGGAATTGTAACCATAAATAGATGTTGATATTATATAAGAGCTCCTCCAGGCTGACTTGTCCTTTCCTTGTGTTGAGGCCCCAAAAATTGGTGCAACAACATCAGGGAAACCACCCAGTCGGGGACTTAAAAATCGTCTCTTATCTATTTGAAATGGTAGCTCTGATTGGATTTATGGGACCAATGTCCCAATGTAATATAATTGAATGAATGGATGGATTTTTAATTATTTGTAACTTGGTAGATGGACGTATTAGCAAGCTTACAAGAAATAATATATCTATCTATTGTGTATCCCAAGAGTGAAATATATTCTCTGTGCGATCTATAAAAATGATCTTTCAGTGGATGCAAATAAAGATCATACAAACACTTAAAGATATGAAAACTATTTTAAGTAATTGATTTAATTAAATATTTAATTAATTTAATTGGATAAAGCTTATATCACAAATTTTAAATTCCTGTATTTCATATGTATCAAAAGATAACAGTATAACATGTTCAGAAGTGAGTTAATGCCAAATTGTATTCAAATAAATACACGAAACAAAACATCATAAGATAAATAACCATTTCTCATTTGAAATAAAAATATAACACATAGGATAAAAGTACCATGTATATGTTCACTCTACTCATTTGAGAAAAATTACTTGGTCTAACCCTTTCTATTAAGAAAAATTCAAGAGTAAAAAAGTGCAACATTCGTAAAGTCTTCCCAGGACCCCTTCTTCAAAGATATGAAGGGGTTTAAATGTAAAAATAAAGGTCTTACAATAGTTATTACAATAAAAAGCTGAGAATGTTTTAAAACAACCCTCCTTAAACTAAGTGGAAATTAAACAGAAACATAAATTAAAGGGGTGACTTGCTCGATGATTGTCCCACTGTCTCTTTAGCCATTTGTTCCTTCAGCGGAAGGATGTTAAGCATACACTTAACCTTTGGAGGTTGGCTTGGCCTAATGTGTAGTTGTCCAGTGAAAACAACACCAAAAATTGGAGGAAGCATGTAGGAGGATGTATTTGTAAGACATCGCAGCATAAGCCACTGGCTGTGAGGCTGTACTAAGTATCTCCAATACTTATCCCAATCCAACTTTTTTAGCTTCCTGACATGTTATTATTTTAACTTTGAAACTTATTGCCACTGTCTTATCAAGTTTTTCACTATAGGCAATGTTGGGCCAGAATTGTAATCTACAGATAAATTACGCTTCCCTAGGCAGTTGTTAGCCTAGAACAATAGGTGAAAGACTATACTACCATTTCTCCTAACTCAGAACATATACACAAAGAGGATTGGATGCTTACTTGTTTCAGTCGCTTCCAAATGGCTCCTTTCTGTCGCTTCTTCTACAGCTTCAAATTCAAGCGGCTTTTTTGGCTGAATGCTTCCTACAAGAAAGAACACTGAAACAACAGAAGGTGCAATAATATAGATATCTATTCAAGCTAGTTAGCTAAACCAATTAAGCATAAACTACATTCATCAACCAAGATCTTACAATATGGAAAATCAAAGTAAACATAGATGCATGTAGGGAAAAACAAGAAGTACTCTTTATTGATGATAGAAGGAGAGGTTACAACCTAGTGATTGATTTGAAGTGACCTTCCAGCAGAGTTCCCAAGTCTCATCACAGCATAAATCTCTCTAGCAGCAGCTCCAAAAATCAAACTCTCTATTGAAAATTCTCCAACATTTCTCTACTCAAATTCTTCCTCTTCAAACACTTAGGTCTGTGTTCAATTTATAGATGAAATGTAAGTTGTTTTGTAATCAATAACATTCCAAAAATATGCCAGACATGTTTCCATTCATGTAGATTGTTGAGTCCCAAACTTGCATCTTTCCTATACACCTTTCTAGACTTTTTCCATTTACCTGGACCTCCTAAGTCATCAACATCATTGCATATTAATCATAAAAGAGAATTTAAAGTGGTTTTTAACTATGTTTTGTGTCTGCTGTTTGAATTAGATTTTTGCTCATTGAGCTGCGGAATCTTGTCACTTTCCGCAACTGCTTCAACTTTCCGCAGCCATTTTGTTAAAGTCTATATTGCAGGTGTCTTCAGGAAAATCAAGCCACATGGGTAAGTTGGAAATGACATGGATATGGACCGAGTCCTATTGGCTCAATCGAATTCACCAAAGAAGGCCGTGGTCAAAGCTAGTCAAGCGGTGGTCAACCTAAGAGTCCTACGGTGACAGAACTCTGTTTTTCACCACGTGAAGACTTGCGTGGCCGTTCCTAAATCTCAGGGGACATATCAACACCTGTGAATTTCTCCATAAGCCGAATCCAACGGCCACCCTCCATAGATTTAATCTTCACGGCAGCCATAATGCTAGATTTCTGGACGTGGTTGTTCACGTGTCTTTTATCAGCGCAGATTGTAGGAAATTAGTTATGTCATCCTCTGTTATAAATAATGCATTCTCATACGCATAGTAGCTAGCTTTTGTAATGTAATTTTGCTGTAAAGAAAGCCCACTGTGCCGTGACATTATTTCCTTGTTATGACTGCATTTTGAATACATGAGAAGACTCTGTTCATAAGCATAATTCGTGGTTGATAGCTGTTCCCCGAGGATTGTGTAGAGGGCCCCTGCACACGCCAAGGTTTTGTTTATTGCTGTATAGTTTCATGCTTTATTTCCTTACATTCATTATGCCATAGTTATTCACGTGTATATATTACATCTCTTATGGTATTAACGTTTTATTTCTGTCCATAATTTTTCATGCTTTATACTGTTGTTAAATGATCAGTGTCTTTGTTCCAGATTACAGTAGGCAGCCCGGGCATTTGCACATAGTTTTACAATGACTAATGACATGGAATCAGTCTTGTCCTTCTGCTGATTTATTTTTCTTAGCTTTTAATTCCAGCACTGTTTTATTTATTTCATTTTTGTACATTTGCTTTATTAGTTAGATTAGATATTAAATTACTCATGTCATTATCAGTTACCTCCGAAAGCCATAGCGAGACTAATGGTGAGGGATTGAAGTATGAGTGTGTAATTTGATATTAGTTTATTTTTCTGCAAATTAGATATCAGATTGCTCAAGTTGTTTATGATTACCTCCGAAAGCCATAGCGAGACTAATGGTGAGGGGTCAGAATATGAGTTGATGTAATTTGATTTTAAGCTTTACTTTGCTTGCAATTCTTGGATTTCTTTGAGTACAGTTTCTTTTGTATTTAGACAGCAGCAAGGGTAATGGGTTTCATGATCAATAGTTCACTGTTTGTTTGACTAGTATAGTGGCACATTTTCATTTTCTTTCAGGAATTAATTTTTTCATTGCATGTTTTAAAACCCTCTTGAAGTTTGAAGTTTGGGAAATCATTATAAAGGACATCATTTCCTTGAACATTTATATCCATACTTGTCTTTTAGAATTTCCATCTCACATTAGGAAACCAACCAAGATAAAACCCCCAAGATAAATAAAAAACCCAAAAACGACAAAAAGTAAGAGATAGGTTATCTTGCACATATAGTGCGCCACACTTCGTCAGCTTACGAATCCTGGATTGAAAAATTAATGTAGCAATTTAGGACACACTAAATTGACCAAACATTTTGGCGCTGTTGCCGGGGAAGTGTAACTAGGTAGCCAATTTCTTAAAAAAAAACAATAAAAAGAAGGGAAAAATTGATAACTTCTTGAAGTATGCTCTCCTCTTGCACCTAGTGTGATCTGGAGGATCAGAAAAGAGAGTTATTGGTTCAATAATTTATTAAGTATGCTCTCTTCTTGCACCTAGTGTGACCTGGAAGATAAAGAGAATTATTAGCCCAACTTAAAAAAATAAAAAATAAAAATAAAATAAAATAAAATAAAATAAAATAAAATGACATGCATAGAGCAAGAGATTCTAGGGGAAGGTTTATAGCTAGAGCCAAGAGTTCGATTTTCACAACTCCATCTTCTTCACTAGCCTTAAAATTCCTGGAATTCAAGGAGCAGCTGAATTATAAGATTCTCCTACACTATCTACCAAATCTCATTTAGAAGAAGACCCTTTCTTTATTTCTACAGGAGAGTATATTGTAATTAAAGAAGTAGAATCACCTGAAGAAGAAAAGGAAGAAACTCCCTCTCATCCTCCCTTGATAGAAGAACCAGAGGACTCTAAGGACTCTGAAGAAACTATCATGACAGAGGAAGTAGTAGATGGATTCGGAGGTAGAGGTAGAGGTAGAGGAGGAGGAAATAATGGAGGCAACAATGGTGGAGGTGGAGGTAATAATGGAAGAAATAGGGAAGGATACAACTCGTTTTTATTCCCTATAGTTGATGAGGAAACTCATACAACGATGAAAAACATCTCACCATCTATCCTCCCCAACTTTTATGGATTGCGAAGTGAGGATCCTGAAACATTTCTGTTTGAGTTTGAAGTCGTGTGCCGAACCTATGACTATATGGAAGATTCTCAAAAACTAAAACTGTTTCCTTCAACATTGAAGGGAGCCGCTTTGAAATGGTTCATGGGATTAGTCACCCAATCTATTAGGACCTGGAATGATATGAAACAAACATCTTTGGATAGATACCTGGACTATTGCATGCCCACCAATCACAAGGATGAGGTATTCAAAATGGTGCAAAAAGAAGATGAAAATTTGGAGGATTTACTTGAAAGATTTCAATACAACTTAAAAAGAGCAAAGATGAGCAACTTAGATGAGGAAAATTTGAAACCCCTTCTATTAAAAGCCATCAGAGATGAATGGATAGATATTTAAACACGATGGGGAAAGGAGACATTTCTCAACTTCCACTTCGTGACATAACAGAACTATGTGTCCATCTCTCAAGGGGAAAAACTAAAACGGGAAAAGGGCCTAGAGATCCTTCTCTTATCAGGGCAAACAAATCTGCAACTGGATCAGTAAGTAGGGCAGAGATTGGCAATATGCTTGATGAATTCAAAAATGATATCTTAGGGAGCCTTAGTGAACAACTAGACACCCTTAAAATTCAAAACAAGCAGAAAGCAGAAACTGATGCTCTAGCCATCTTTTGTTCGAAATGTAGGAAGAAACATGCTTTAAGGGAATGTCCCTTGGATGCAAAAGTTGTAGAAACATGTATGATTTTCTCAGAGAATCATGAGACCAAGGATTGTCCTTCAATTCCTGGACTCAAAGCTGTCTTTCAAGAAGATCCAAATTCAGTAGAATCTCTTTGTTTTGTTGCAAGAAGACCTTGGCAAGGGCAACAAACTCAAGGGATTAACAACCCTATGAATTTTCAACCCCCACCAAATTGGAATCCTTGGCAACAACCTTGGCCCCAACCTCAAAATTCATATCAGTCATGGGTACAAGGTATGCAAAATCCTTATGGGAGATTTGCTCAATTTTATCAATATCCTCCATCTTTTCAAAATCAACAAGCTCCACAACTTCCAAACCCAAATCTACAACTTTCATTGCCATTTCCACAACAAGAACCTTCTCAACAAAATCCAAATCCTCAACTTATGCTTCCATTCCAACAAAAGACAAATAAACTTCCAGCTCAGCCATTGCCAAATACTAACAATAAAAATCCTCAGAATACTTACATGATAGAAGGACAACAATTTCCTACCTATATGATTGTTCCTCTCAATTATGTACAACTCAGGTCTGGTAGAGTTTTAGAAAAACCTTCTATAGATGTCCAAGAGAAAGATACCTCTAAGGAGGACTCTCTTAAAGTCAATAAGGGTTCTGAGGAAGCATCTCTTCAAAACTCAAACATTCAAAAAGAGAAAGAAAAGTTAACCCCCACAACTCCTATAGTTGAGCAACCTGCATCTTCATCCACACCTCCTTTCCCTGAAAGATGACAAATTGATAAAGGGGTGGAAAAAAAAAATCTTGTTGCCTAACTATGATTTTCTAGATGAATTAAAGAATGTTTGTATCAAGATTCCCTTGCTACAAGCCATTAGAGAGATTCCTATTCTAGCAAAAACAATAAAGGAGTTGAGTCTCAAAAGACCAGGAAGGAAACTAAAAGACACAAGAAGAATCCACCTGGTAGGAAAAATTGCAGATATCATGATGGGAAAAATTACCATGTAGAAGTATGTAGATCCAGGAAGTCCAATTGTCAAGACACATATAAATGGGATAGAAATTCCAAACACATTGATTGACTTAGGGGCTGCTATCAGCATTATGAGTAGACAGACTATGGACCAGCTAAAACTTCCTAACCTTCTTTTTACACCTACTTTACTGCAACTTGCAGATCGATCAATTATTAAACCAGATGGTGTATTAGAAGATATTTCAGTCTCCTTAGATTCTTGGGAATATCCGGTAGATTTTATGATTTTGACTCCTAAGAGTAATCTAGGAGGGCACCCACTTATCTTAGGAAGACCTTGGCTAGCCACAGCTGATGCTTTTATTAGTTGTAGATCTAGGGATATGTACATTTCTAATGGTAATTCGACAAAGAAATTCAATTTGTATCCTCCAGCAAAAGCAATTACAGAAGTAGGAGACAATGAATGGGTTGATGATGAGGACACTATACAACCTGTCTTTACCATTTCTAAAATCAGTGAGGATAGTCAAATTCTGAACACATTAGAAAATTTTGAGACATCTTCAGAATATGACCCCACACAATTTCAGTTGGAATCTGACATTGAATGTTTATCATCAAGAAAAATGTCTCTTTACTCTATGGAAGAGTTCGGTAGTTCTACCATTGAGATTTTTTTAGGAAAAGCATTGAATATCAACAAAAATTTGAAAAAATCACAACAGGAAGAACTAACCAAAATCTTGCAAAAACATTCTACTGCATTTGCATGGGAGTATACTTATATGAAAGGTATTGATCCTAAGACTTGCATCCATCATATCTATATTGAGGAAAATAGTAGACCAATCAGACAACCTCAGAGAAGGATGAATCCAAACCTTAGGGAGATAGTGAAAGAAGAGCTCCAAAAACTACTCAATGTAAACTTCATTTATCCAATTTTAGATAGCCGATGGGTTTCTCCTTTGGTTATAGTACCTAAAAAGAATGGTAAATGGAGAGTATGCATTGATTACAGGGAGTTGAACAAAGCAACTTTGAAGGATCACTTTCCTTTGCCTTTTATTGATCAGGTATTAGATACATTAGCAGGTAAAAAGTACTTTTCATTTTTTGGATGGTTTTAGTGGTTATAATAAAATTCAGGTAGCACCTGAAGATCAAGATAAGACCACATTTACTTGTCCATGGGGAACTTTTGCCTACCGAGTGCTTCCTTTTGGGTTATGTAATGCACCAGCAACATTCCAAAGAGCAGTACTAGGAATTTTTTCTGATCTAATCCATGATTGTGTAGAGGTTTATATGGATGATTTTACGGTTTATGGTAATTCATTTGAAGAGGCATTAGAAAATTTGGAAAAAGTTCTTATAAGATGTAAAGAAACAAACCTTTCATTAAGCCATGAAAAATGCTTTATGATGTTTATTGAAGGGATTTTTTTAGGACATCATATTTCAGGAGATGGAATTAAGGTTGATAGATCAAAGTTGAAGTCATCTCCAAGTTGCCTATTCCAAATTGTCAAAGAGATGTTAGAAGTTTTCTAGGATTTACTGGTTACTATAGAAGATTTATAGAAAACTTCACTAAAATAACATCTCCACTCTTCAAATTGCTTACAAAAGACTGTGAATTCAAATGGGATCCTGATTGTCAATCAGCCTTTGAAACTTTGAAAACAAGAATATCTGAAGCACCTATCTTGAGAGGACCAAATTGGAAACTCCCTTTCCATATTTCTACAGATGCTTCAGATACAGCTCTAGGAGTTGTGTTGGGTCAAAAGGATTTAGTCCCTTATGCCATTTACTATACCAGTAAAAATTTGACTCCCACTGAGTTGAACTATACTATAACTGAAAAAGAGTTTTTAGTTGTTGTTCATGCAATCAATAAGTTTAGACATTATATAACAGGCTATGAAACTTTTATTCATACTGATCATTCTGTGATTAGATATCTAATGAACAAACTTGTTACTATTGGTAGAGTGACAAGATGGCTCCTACTTTTGCAGGAATTCAATATTACTGTGTTGGATAGACCAGGGAAACAAAATACAGTAGCTGATTTCTTGTCTAGGATTCAGAATACTAAAGAAGATTCTCCTGTAGAGGATAAGTTTCCTGATGACTACTTGTTTGCAGTAACTACTAAGACCCCTTGGTATGCAGATATTGCTAACTATTTGGTTACAGGGAAACTGCCTCCACATTTATTTCCAAGTGAAAGAAGAAAGATTATTCAGGAGAGTTCAAAATATTCATGGATTTATAACGAATTGTTTAAAATAGGGCCAGATCTTGTGATCAGAAGATGTGTCAGGGAGGATGAAATTCTTGATATCCTCAAGGCATGTCATGATGAACCATGCGGCGGACACTTTGCGGACAAAAGGACAGCCTATAAAATCCTCTCTTTAGGATATTGTTGGCCTTCCCTCTTCAAAGATGCAAAACAATACGTCAAAAGGTGTGACAACTGCCAAAGAGTAGGGAAACCTACCCTTTCAAATGAAATGCCATTGCAGCCACAGGTACTCATCGAACCCTTTGAAAAATGGGCTTTAGATTTCATTGGACCTATTAATCCACCATATAAGCAAAAGAAGTATATATTGGTTTGTACTGATTATGTTACTAAATGGGTGGAAGCCAAAGCATTAGTGTCTCCTACTGAAAATTCAGTTGTTAATTTTCTTTATGAGGATATTTTTACTCGCTTTGGTGTTCCAAGAGAAATTGTGACAAATCAGGGAAGCCAATTCACATCCAACTTGGTGGAGAAGCTGATGGAAGAATACAAAATCAAGCACAAAAGATCTACTCCTTACCATCCGCAAGCAAATGGTCAAGTGGAGTCTACAAACAAAGTTCTCGAAAGTATCATCACCAAAACTGTTCATCTACACAGAAGAGATTGGGTAGAAAGGCTTCCTGAAGCTTTGTGGGCCTACATAACTACATGGAGAAATACAACAGGACATTCTCCCTGTTGTGGATCATTATATCTGCATATCCTTTTTATTATGGCAATTTTGAAATTTTGAAAAAGAAGATTTTTTGAAAAAATATATATAAGGATCCGAAAATATGCTATAGTATAAGGTTTTATACTTTAGTATAAAAAAGAAGAAGAAGAAAGAATGCAATGTATTTCTATTTCCCTTTTGATTCATGGAGCGGACTGACTTTAGATTGATATTTTTATATTAAAGATAAAGTTCGTGCAACTTCCGGAGCGGAAGTCACAATCGTGCGCAGAAGCATTTGGATATGCAACTGCGGGGGGTCAACTAGCCCGATGGTTATCAAAACCCGACCCCCCGCAGTTGACTGGTCAGATCTCTGAAAATTGACGATCGACGGCCCTGATTAATTGCGGGGGGTATGGGTTAGAGTTCTCTGCCGTACTCACAGACCCCCCGCATTACGTCATCCGCCGAGGTGGAAAACAACTGTCATTCACTATTTGCTGTCTTTCCACGTCACCCTTGCATTTATTGTGGTTTTTCGTTGTCTATAAGTGGGGTTTTCCGTTCTATTGTGGTTCAATTGTGACTGTTTGCCCTGTTTCAAACTCCGTCCCGCCACCTTTGCGCTGAATTGTTTTCGAAATTCTTGTCAGTCATGGCCAAGCGAGCATCATTGTCCGGTTTGTCAAATCTGAGCCCTCTCCTAGATAGTGAGAAAGATGTCCGTGATACTGCGTCATCCGTAAACCATCCTCTTTTGCATTATCAAGTGAACTTGAACACCGACAAGTCACCTGTGTTTTCCGCTGTGCAGAGTTCGGGAGTGTTGTCTGCCTATATTCCTAAAACTCATGTCTTTCCCGAATTCATTTCCTGGTTAGTTTCGTCCATGTATCCTGGCAAGTGTTTTGTCATGAATTCCCAAGGGGAAAATATTTTGCAGGTTTCAACTCAATTAATGCATCAGGCATTATGTTTTCCAGAGAATGATTCTCCTTTGCAGTTCTCCGAAGATTCGCTAATTCAATATTTCGAGGAGCTCTCAAATGAGGAGTTTAACCGCTGCATGTCGTTTTTGGTATCAAGTCCGGAGAAGACACAATTTGAATCGGGAAAGTTCAGTTTGGATGTATTTAATGTTCAATACAGGTCAGTTCTTAGCTGTATTATGGAGATTCTGGGGAGAGATGATGATCGCGAAATTGACAAGGCAGCCCTGGGGATGTTCACTCTCATGATGAAACCAGGAGTGGTGTTGGATATCCCATCCTTTTGGCAAGAAGTGGTGAATTCTCAATTGATTTCTTTCCCATTAACAGGTTATTTCAGATTTCCCTCATTGGTAGTCTACTTGTTTTTATATCATAATGTTGAAGAATTCATGAGTGTTGGTTTGAATATAATGGATAGTAATAAAAGTAAACAGTCAGTTTTGCTTTGGACTGATATGGTCAGAAGAGAAGAAAACGAAGCCGGTTTATTTGAATTTGTGGACCATTTCATGACCACTGCTTATAAAATTCTTAATGGAACTATGCCTCCATGCTTTCTGCCAAAGGCCCAGGAGTTCTTGCAATTAGGACCTAATTGTAAATATGGAGACTGGTTTGTTTTTGAAGATTATTCTGAAATAAGGCTATATGGAGTCAGTATTGAGCCTTATAGGCTTCCAACATTCGTTCCCATGAGACTGTTTGCCTTAGAATTTATAAGGCAAAGTCTTAATGTAGATCAAGTTCATTTTCTTCCTATGAAGAAGAGATTAATGTATAAGTTGCCCATGAGTGTAGGCCCTTTTGTTGTTAACACAAGGCAAGCTTATGAGGAGGTATCAAGGATATTGGAAGGAACACAGTTACTATTGGGAGAGAAATGGGCCTATGACCCACATGGGATTATTTCACAAAGAAGGGTTGAGAATGGGTATGCTGCTTTTACTCATGTGAGCAAACCGGATTTAGAGAAGTTGGCTAATCCAGGAGGGCCAAGTTCATCACGGATCAGTATTCAAACACCGGCAATATTGGAAAAGATGGGCAAGAGAGGGAGAGACGATGTTATTGAGATCGATGAAGAGGAACCCCGAGAGGAGAAAAGGACTAAATTAGCAGAAGACCACTCCTCCAATTCACCTGGTTTTACTCTCCAGGTCAGTGAAGAACAGGGTGGTCCTTCATCTCCTAGCAGACCAGAACTTCATGTGGAAAAGGCTCCTTCCATGAAGCAAGTTTTCTCACAAATTGAAGAAAGGAATAAAAGAATAAAGGCCAATATAGAAACACAAGTGGAGCACCAGATACCTGCTGGTCAAACAAGATTATTGACTGTAATGGATGTAGAGAAGGATCAGTTCAAAATGGCGCTGTCGCATCCAACGGGAATGTCCCTTGGACCCTCCGGCAGTTTTAAGGAGTTGAATATAGTCATGGATGTGAAAAAGATCCCCTTGTGGGACAAAATGAATCTCCACATGCAGACAGGTCAGTTGATTGTTAATGATTTGGGCAAAACTCATGCTACATCAGTTAAGACAGAAAATATGCTTGCTAAGGTTGTCAAACAGTGTAGGATGGAGAAGGCCAATGCCAGGGCATTGACTAATCAAAACGAAGAATTGAAGAAAATCATAATGAAAATCGGGGTTGATCCAAATGATAAAAGCGCAATTCAAAAACTGATGAAGAGTGCAGAATCAGAAATCTCTTCATTAAGGAAAAAACTGAAATTGCCAGTTGCAGAGCATTCGTTGGCAGCCGAAGTAGCGGAGGTTGAAAAGGAAAAAGAGGAGCTACGACAACAATTGATAAAGAAGGACGAGGAGCTTGATAAGGTAAAGCAAACTGCTATAACCTTACAAAATCAAATCCAGAACCATACTTGTACTTTTGATTTTTCTGCAGGTGGAGCCGACCCACAAGCCTAGGTTGTTCGGCTGAACACAGAATTAAAAATGGCAGAGAGAGATTGCAAACAGGCCCAGTCTGAATTGGACACAGCTCTTAGATTGATGCAGGGATGGGAAGGAAAGGCGAATGAAAACGAGTAGAAGCTACGAACAGCCGAGGAAGAAATCAAAGAACTCAAGGATAAATTGAAGGGAAATATTTCCCTTATCAAAGCCAAGGACCTCATCTGGAATGAGATCATTTCTGAAATGCAAGCAAAATGGGACTCCATAAAAGTAATTGCCAGAGAGAAGAACATTGTTGCAGATCACAAAAAAGAGCTATTATCGGATAAGCAAGCCGCTATCAAAAGATCAAATTGGGCCAAGAAATTAATGAATTTTATTAATTCCAAGACAGATGAAGAGTTGCAAGATATGGGGATACATGATCGGTATTTCTACGCTGAAGAAGTAAACAAAATGATCATTAAAAATGACCTTCTGAAGGCATCAGAGAAGCGGCTACAAGTAATTAAAGAGATGGTTAAGAAATTTGATATTTCGTTTGATAAGCTGATAAGAACCGGTTTGCCCTCATGCTGGAAGGAGGGAGGTGAGTTTATGTCCTGGAAGTTTTATGAGGATCAATTGGTATTTGCAAAAAGCAGAGCAGATGGCCGACATGAGAAGACACAGATACTGAAGGGAGAAACAGTATTCAATTTCTTACAAAGACATTTCCTTCTACTGTGGATGGTGAAAACATTGTTCACAAGTAACCTCACTCACAGTCATATTGTCGCCTTCACAGTAGAATATCATCGTTATAAAAATGCTCCAATAACTCAGGATAAGCTCTGGAAGGAATGTAAGAAATTTTCTATTGACACAGAAAAAGGATTTCCAGCTAAGCAGCCACAAGTAGCCGTTCAGCCGCAAGTAATCATTGAGTCAGCTGCTATTCCAGGAACATCAGTTCCGTTAGATTAGGAGTTATCATCTTTTATTTTAAGTGAAGTTATGCAAATGTAATGAAATGTTTCCGAGGCATGTACCTCCGTCACAAAGAGTAGTTAAGCAGTTATAGGTTAGTTAGAATCAGTTTTATAACTGAAAACCATTTTGGTTCAGATTGTATTTAAGGACATCTTATGGAAGAAAGAGGGTTCCGAGTTTTGAACCTTTGAAGGCTAATTTTGTACTGAGCAATATTAAATGAATGAAAAAGTTTTGCAAGTTTCCAATATTCCATCTGTGTTGAAGAGTTTTCTCAGTTTTCATTTCATCTCCATATCTGTGAATAAAGTAGAGTGATTAGAGCTGCAGGTTTCTTGATATTTATATATCTAAGAATTAAACATCCTTAATGGGCGCTCCTCTTCTTTAGCTTATATTTTTTTTTCAGTTCTTCAGGATTTTATGATGGCAGTTTCTGTTTTAAGCAGCATGACAAGTTAAAATCCTTTTCTTTCTTCGTCTTCCATTCACTCACTTCAATATATAAGGAATATGGCATTGCAGAGCTAATAAAGATTTGATATTTGGGAAATATATTACCAACGTTTGAAGGGTTAAGAAACAGAGACACATATATACATTTTGTGACATAATCTTTAATGTCTTGAGCACGGATTCTTGTACACAGCCAAGAATTGTTTCTCAAGGAACAACACTCCCTATGAACTTGTTTATGGGAAAGAAGTCCTGCTCCCCATTGAGTTCCAAGTCAAAACCTTCAAGATGGAAGTTCAGTTGGGGATGGATCTATCAGAAGCCCAAAAGCATAGAATGGAGCAGTTGAATGAGCTAGATGAGATTAGACAAGAGGCAATTCTAAGAACTGATCTAGTTCAATATCAAAGAGCTAAATGGCATGACAAATACATCAAAGAGAAGAAGTTTCAAGAAGGAGACTGGGCATTGCTATTTGATTCCAAGTTTAAAGATTTTAAAGGAAAATTTCAGACTCATTGGCTTGGGCCATATGATATTGACAAGATCTTTAGCAATGGAGCAGTAAGAATCAAGACCATTGATGAATCTCAAACTCCTCTTATTGTGAATGGCCACAGATTAAAGATCTATCATAAGCCACTCTCAAAAGAGGAATTTGTCAAAACGTTTCAAGATAATTCTGCAATAAGGCTGGTGAAGAAGAATCCTTCTTCTCCACCGGCCTAGCCTTTGTTCTTTTCAGTTTCAAAAAAAAAAAAAATTGTATAAGCCTGAAAACCAATCACTGATTGGCAGTCTTATACAGAAAATGTAGGGTGAAAATCAGGAACACCTGACACCCTATATTTTCCAAAAAAAATTCCCTCTCTCTCTCATTTCACAAGTTTTATGACAACCCACTCCATTTCATTCCACTCCACTTCATTTCATTTCACTCCATTTCATCTATTTCATTTCATTTCACCAATAAAAATTTTCTTTCATGACCATTTTCATTCAGTCAGTTATCATCTATCCATCTCCATTCACCCAAATAATTGTTGTGTCAGTTTCCGCAGCTGACACCAGTTTCCGCAGCCAGAAGCAGTTTCTGCAGCCACCACTCTGTTTTTCAAAAAATTTACAGTCAGATGTTAGTTCAACAATCATGAAATCAAATGCAGGTATGAGGACATATTATGAAGACATGAGGCATTCAAAAGCATCAACGAGGAGCAATTGATTGAAGACTAATGAAAAATGGCAAGAATTCCAAGGTATGAGTAGAAATTTATTTCAAATGGCATTCAAGCACATTTTTACATAGTTATAAACCATAGCTCCATTATATGCAATGATTGCGTTGATAACTCCATAACCGTTCCACGATCTCTATACGATTCCCCCACAATCTTTGCATTCATTTTTAAACGACCTCATAATCAAGCCTCCGGTATTCACTCGTGTTCGGCTATACTTTGATACTCCACCTGTAATTATGGAATGTGGTTGATTTGACTACGGCTTCTCTCAGCCGCATAAAATCCGTAGCCATTTCATAAACGTGCTTGCGTCTACTCTGCAGCCACCCAATTTTAAATATTGCCGGATGCACTTTACTCCCCCTACTGTTCTATTGACCTCACGACTACATTTCCACTGTGCTCACATAAGCCTTCACCCCATTTTGTTCTCTGTTCCGCTTCATTCCGTGTACCTATTCTCTGATATCCACTTACAGTCACTGATCTCCTTCATAAACCCTGTTCATTTCCGCTAATTCAACCGTCTTACCTCCGCTAAACCCTCCTCACGCAGACGAGTTTTAAAGAACAGAAGGAAGGATGGGTCAGTTGTTGAGGACAGAACCAGAGGGACCCAAATTTATGGAAGGATACCCGCAAGTCAAAGACATATTAAAAAAGGAAAAATGGCTTCGATTTATTCAAAAGTTTAAAGGCTACAATAAGGAGGTAACAAAAGCTTTTGCGAGGTCTTTCAACGGTCTGGAGGTAGAAATTGGGGACCTCAAATTTATAGTGACTGAGGTATCCATAGCAGCTGCTACAGAACTCCCTCAAGAAGGTGAACGCTGGTTCAAGAACAAGAGCATTGGCGAGGAAGCCTGGAGAGTGATCCTACATAACCCAGGTATGGATGTCACCATTTTCGAAAAGGGAATTCCTGTTCATGCTTTAAAAGAAGAGTGGGCCAGTTTACTGTTGGTTATTCAAAAGTTTATCACCTGTGAGGGACATTTTGGATCAATGTACATGGATCATACCCGACTGTTGATGAATTTCTTAGACAACCAGACCCTCAATCTGCCATACTTTTTACCAAACAGTTTGAAAAAGATGTCTGTAACCGTCCAAAATCATTTGGGGGACGTAGAACCACATTTGTATCACCATGGTCTCGTCAAAATCTTGATAGAAAAACAATTAAAACAGAAAAAGGACACCTGGGAGCAGTTTTTAATTAGAAATTTCTTTGAAGAACCCCAAGAAACCCCTGAAGGCAGTGCATCAAAAAGAAGTAGAAGAAAGAGAATAGGTGATAAAACTCAAAGCACTCCTACTAACATAGTTGAAAGAACTAGCAGAGAAGAAAGACTGTCTAAAAGGAGGAAGGAGAAGACTGAGGGTAAAAAGCCAACAAAATCAAAAGAGAAAAGAAGCATTGAGGCTGTGCATCAAACCCCTTCCTCAGAAGAAGACCATCAAGTATTGTCTGAGAGACTAGTTCACCTTCAGGAACAGTCAGCTATGGCCAAAAAGAAAGGAAAAGAAAAACAAAAGGAAAAAGACAATAGTCCACAACATGTAAGAAGAAGCACCAGGCTTAAAGGAAAGTGGAGGAAAGCACAAACAAAAGGACCCCGTTTTATTGATTTGGGATAAGAAACACCTGAACAAACTCCAGTTGCTGTAGTCCACCTAATTCTCAGCCAAACGTTGAAACTAGTCCTCAAGATGATGACATGAGTCCTTTTCGGCCAGATTTTGAAGTCAATTCTCCTCCACAACATTTTGAGGATAGCCCAAGGAAAACGACACCCAAGATAGATCCAAAGCAGCAAGAGGTGTATGATTACATAGAATCCTTAGAAAGAACAGCCACGAGTCCCAGCACTTCATCCACTCAGCCTCACACAGCACAAGAAACTCTAGTCCAATCGTTGAAACAAGAAGTCTTTGAGTTGGAGGTTTTAAATAGACATATTAAAAATGAAAATGAAGCATTAAAGGAGCAAAACAGATTGGACAAGATCATTCGTGACAACACTATGCTACATCTGGGATTGTGGCACAAAAAGAACAGGAAATTGAAGAAGAAATGCAAGAAGATAAGTAGAGCACTGATTAATCTCAAATTCAGATGCTTGATGAAGAAGCCTAGGATGTTAGCAGCGCCAAGAAAGAGGAGAAGAAGACTGGATGTACTGGAAGAGGTATCAGGGCATATGAATTGAAGGAGGATGATCAAAATTTTGGTTTCATGGGGACATGCAACACCTTCACAGTGGGGGTATGTTGAGTCCCAAACTTGCATCTTTCCTATACACCTTTCTAGACTTTTTCCATTTACCTGGACCTCCTAAGTCATCAACAACATTGCATATTAATCATAAAAGAGCATTTAAAGTGGTTTTTAACTATGTTTTGTGTCTGTTGTTTGAATTAGATTTTTGCTCATTGAGTTGCAGAATCTTGTCACTTTCCGCAGCTGCTTCAACTTTCCGCAGCCATTTTGTTAAAGTCTATATTGCAGGTGTCTTCAGGAAAATCAAGCCACATGGGCAAGTTGGAAATGACATGGATATGGACCGAGTCCTATTGGCTCAGTCGAATTCACCAAAGAAGGCCGTGGTCAAAGGTAGTCAAGCGGTGGTCAACCTAAGAGTCCTACGGTGACAGAACTCCGTTTTTCACCACGTGAAGACTTGCGTGGCCGTTCCTAAATCTCAGGGGAAATATCAACACTTGTGAACTGCTCCATAAGTCGAATCCAACGGCCACCCTCCATAGATTTAATCTTCACGACAGCCATAATGCTAGATTTCTGGACGTGGTTCTTCACGTGTCTTTTATCAGCGCAAATTGTAGAAAAGTAGTTATGTCATCCTTTGTTATAAATAATGCATTCTCATACGCATAGTAGCTAGCTTTTGTAATGTAATTTTGCTGAAAAGAAAGCCCACTGTGCCGTGACATTATTTCCTTGTTATGACTGCATTTTGAATACATGAGAAGACTCTGTTCATAAGTATAATTCATGGTTGATAGCTGTTGCCTGAGGATTGTTGCAGAGGGCCCCTGCACACGCTGAGGTTTTGTTTATTGCTGTAAAGTTTCATGCTTTATTTCCTTACGTTCATTATGCCATAGTTATTCATGTGTATATATTACATCTCTTATGGTATTAACATTTTATTTCTGTCCATAATTTTTCATGCTTTATACTGTTGTTAACTGATCAGTGTCTTTGTTCCAGATTACAGTAGGCAGCCCGGGCATTTGCACATAGTTTTACAATGACTAATGACATGGAATCAGTCTTGTCCTTCTGCTGATTTATTTTTCTTAGCTTTTAATTCCAGCACTGTTTTATTTATTTCAGTTTTGTACATTTGCTTTATTAGTTAGATTAGATATTAAATTACTCATGTCATTATCAGTTACCTCTGAAAACCATAGCGAGACTAATGGTGAGGGATTGAAGTATGAGTGTGTAATTTGATATTAGTTTGTTTTTCTGCAAATTAGATATCAGATTTCTCAAGTTGTTTATGATTACCTCCGAAATCCATAGCGAGACTAATGGTGAGGGGTCAGAATATGAGTTGATGTAATTTGATTTTAGCTTTACTTTGCTTGCAATTCTTGGATTTCTTTGAACACAGTTTCTTTTGTATTTAGACAGCAGCAAGGGTAATGGGTTTCATGATCAATAGTTCATTGTTTGTTTGACTAGTATAGTGGCACATTTTCATTTTCTTTTAGGAATTAATTTTGTCATTGCATGTTTTAAAACCCTTTTGAAGTTTGAAGTTTGGGAAATCATTATAAAGGACATCATTGCCTTGAAAATTTATATCCAAACTTGTCTTTTAGAATTTCCATCTCACATTAGGAAACCAACCAAGATAAAACCCCCAAGATAAATTAAAAAAAAACCCAAAAACGACAAAAAGTAAGAGATAGGTTATCTTGCACATATAGTGCGCCACACTTCGTCAGCTTACGAATCCCGGATTGACAAATTAATGTAGCAATTTAGGACATACTAAATTGACCAAACATAGATGTCAAATGGACACTTGGATGCAAATCTTGACACATGTGAACCCTTCTAAAAGACACTAGCCAAGTGGAGATTCCAGAACAATGAGAATTTCGCTCCCAATGTGACCAACGCACCTTTGAATGTTGGGAAGTGCTCTGCAGAGTAGCCTTGAATGGGGCTACTTGCATATGCAATGCACTTAGGCCCCTTAGAGCCTGCATTGGTGAGCTCTCATATGTTAAATAATAAGCTTCAAACCATGGAAACCCTTGCTTGATAAAAGTCTTGTTTTATTTATGTTGTTTCCTGTCTTAGGGCATATAGCAACTGAGATGATAGGGAATGATAGACCCTTAATCATTGGTCCTAGAGATGATGCCCAGTTAACCAGGTCATTGGGAATGGTGCCCAAATTTACCTATAACAATTGCAGCCTAAATCATGAGATCCAAATAATAAGAACATTTTATTGAGATGCTTTACACTGTGATGAGCCTGGAAAAAAAGCGGAGTGGTCACCTGCATCAATATTACAATACATTACATCATGATATATCCTCTATTGATCATAATTTCTGAGGGTAGGCATTCCCATAGTTAGCACATAAAACAATCTAATAACATGTACATAATTCAGAAAGTCGTCTACATTGGAATGTTTCCAGATGCAGACACGCCTACAGATATAGGCCCATTTTTGGATGACAATCTGTATGTAAGGTCACCGTATAGATGATGTGTACAAAAATCCTGAAATCGCAGCCCGGATGGCTAAAACTAGATTTGGGGTATTCTTATCTCATTCACTCAATCATTCGGGTACAAGTCTAGCCATGTGAATACATGATTTGTCGTCAAACATGGAAAGGCATCGTTTGATTACCAGCCAATAATGTGAGCTATTAAAAAATGTGAGAGAACCACCATTAATGTCAATGGCCCTCAAGGTACTGTAGTACATTTTGTAAGGCGTGAATAGATGATTTGATGTCGAACTCCAAACAAAATATTTCGGTCAAAAGTCTAGAAGCGAGGATATTTTCGATGCTGTAACAAGCCTCATGGTACTGGAGTCTGATGTTTCTAAGTGAACTTCCTGGATATTGATTTGTTGTCGACAGGAAGTCATCTTGTTGCAAAAATGGAGTTACTGATTTCAGAGACAAGGGTATGACTTGATATAGCAATTTTCAGGGGTGACGGTCATGAAAATGAAGGTTTATGAGTATTGTAGATGGATGAGTTCTTAATCACTGGATGAATTCTCTTGAACATATCAACAACACTGTAATGAGTTGGAAACATTGACCCAAAACCGAAGTGAAGGTATGATGAACCATAGGTGTGAATGAATCGTCAAGATGATTACCCAACCCAAACAGTCATGGACATGGAGTGAAAGAAGTGTCATGTTCAAGAGCGACTTGCTACCAAAAAGAAACTTTACTTGCTTTTCCCAAATTTTCCTTGTTCGAGCATGGGATCCAGTGATAGAGGCATTTCACATAAAAAATCAAATGTTATCCATAACTGTTGAGGATGTGTATTTTCTCACAGGTTTGTTGAGGAGAGGTTTGCCCATTTCACTCACAGGATCTGTCATTGGAGGAGAGAAAATGAGGGATTATGTTATGCAGTATTGCTATCCAGGGTCAAAACCTAGAAAATATGGAAAAATAAACATCCGAGATGTCAGGGATTTGCCTTTGAGAACCATCCTATTCACGATCGCTAAACTAACTGGCACCGTTACACTCCATGTAGTGAACAGATCGTATATGCAGTATGCGCTAGAGTGCTTAGAGCCAACAGTATTCAACTGGTCTAAAGATGTTCTATCTCAGATAAAGGAACAACTAAATAAAGAAAAGGGAGGAAGGAATAATTTTTTTAGTTATGGTTCCATTCTCATTTCCTTCGCTTTGGAACGGATTCCACTGATGCAACCATAACATGTAACATTGGATATATCTAGTCCTAGAGATCCTCAAATGCAGAGATGGGTAGAACTCATGGGTCGGCATTCAGGCCAATTGAATATTGTGTTCTCGACTGCATTCTTCGCCTGGTTCTGGTGACAGATCATCGCCATTGATGAGTATGCATATGCAGGCATCGACTTCCAAGGAGATCCAGATCCAGTTTTACCAGAAGGCGCTCAGTGGGGTGCAATAGGTAAGAAATTTTTGACCATGTTTTTTGCTTTTTATAAGGTCTATACAAATGTTTTTGTGTTTTGATTTCTTTCCAAGACTAAACTAGATGTTTAATGTAATGCAGATATTGGTCGCATTCAACCAGTAGAGGAACCAGAGCGCGAAGCGGATGCGCCAGCAGAGAGGGTTGTCGGGAGAGAAATCCTTAAGGACCTTGGTATGGCTGAGACTCTTGCTGAGCTTCAACAACACATAGAGGGATTGACCTTCGGGATTCTGGATTGCTGGATCAAAGAGATTCCCATGCGATTGCAGCGACACACAATTGGGGTTCCTAACCATTGGATGTGGTTGCTCCATAGGATTGCTAGATCCATATCGTGCTATCATGAGCACCACTAGTTTACTTGTGATTTTTGCATACATTTTGAGGTCAGATGACCAACGTGTCTTGGGCACAAATTTTGTAAAAACCTATAACTATCTATCTATGTGTTTTTAGAGTTTTTCCTATGTTTAATGCGCAATCCTATTCAATGATGTGAATGTTTTCTTTACCTATGTCGCAAATGTCTATCTAAAACTTGATTGGCTAATGAATCAGTTAAAGTTTTCAAATTTCTGGAAATGTGTTGATATTGAATGAAATCAAAATGTCTCTCCAAAAGTCGAACTCTTAGGAACATTCTAAGAAGTGTTGGATTTATAACAAAATAAATACTAGTAAGTTGTAGTACCACAAGTTGTGAGTCTAACCTTATGATTATGCGGTTAATACCAAATTAAATAGCATCAGAGAGAAGTTCAATCAACGCGCTATACTCAACGATATTATTCGTTGATCTACTGATACAAATCGCTTGAAAACTCACTAACTCGCCGTTCAGAGCGAAAATGGCCCACGTTGCAGAGGATAGATTCTGTGTACTATGAATAGCACCATCAGTGTTAGTGCCTAAATCTACCTCAGGCTGAAGGAAGGCAGAGTCTAGGGTAACATCAAACCACGCTTAATCTAGTAGCTAGCTCTACCAGATCAGGAGAGGGATCTCTCCGGGTCAATCTCAGCAAAAATAATCAATGGGGCTTGAGATGACTTGAAATAAAAACTAATTTTAGGCTAGGTATATATATGAAAGAGTTTGATTTGATTTTGGGGGTTTTTTGTTGGAATCAAAGGGAAAGGCAGTTTTGGGTCTGGGGATGAGGTCTAGTTTTTGCAGAGTTCTGAATGGGGCAAGGAAGGCAATTGTTTTGATGCTTTGGGTTGAGTGAATGGATAGTTAAGACTGTTGAGGAGCTAAAGAGGGAAAGAGGCTTTCAAGAATCCTCTTCAAACAGATGAAAACATGGAAAATTAAACAAAACTCAAGGCAGAGCAAAGCAATCTAATGAATTCCACCTTTATAACTTGTTTGTTTAATTCGAGAAGAAAGGAGAAGGAAAATGATACACATGAAACATCAGTAAACTTAAAATCACAGAGAGAAAGAAACCATAAAAACATAGAGCCACATGGATCCTGAAGAGTGCTGCAAACCCTGGTCTATTCCTTTGCCAAAATTGCAGAGATGAAATGTACAATGAAGTGCCAAGCAATCCCAAGTGTCCAACCCTGAAAATGACAGAAGAACTAAAAGATATAGACTAGCCTAACTCATCCCCATGCCTCTAGGGGTCGAGCTCACCATTATAGGAGCTGTTTCAACAAGATCTAAACTAAGAACTGGAAAATAGGCAATGAAACAACTTGCCTCTATAAGATAGGAAATTGATTCATTCAATTACATTTCACTTTTTGGTAAATGAATCTACTTGAATGAGTAAAAATGTGCCAAAATTACATCAAAGTCATGAAATTACATCAATTTACATCAAGATCTGTACATATGAGGATAAAAAAGTCAAACTGGCCAAAACTAGGCGAAAATCTGAACTGTTGAGTGAAAATTAGGCCAAATTTCCCAATACGCCGTGCCTGAAATCTCTACGCGTTGCGCCACTTTGGAGCTGATTTTGAGGGCCTTCCCGGAGTCAAAATTGAGTGTAGGATATCTCTTTGGAAAGATATTCTTGTCTACTTTCCAACCAAAGTGGAATTTCTGAATTTGGTTGCCATTTTCCCCTCCAAAAATCAAATCTCCCAACACTACTTCCTGTGTGTCCAAAAAGTGGCAGAAAGGCCATTTTAAAGGTGTTTTTGACCCTTCAGGCAACCCAAAACTTGTCAAAATCCTTAGGTAATGGGTAGGCATGCATAAATTTTGATGAAAAATCCAGAAATACAAATTTTTCTTTAATAGGAGTTTCCAATTATAAGCGCGCGCCAAGTGGCGCTACGCGTCGAGCAGGAAAATCTGTGTTAAGGCCAAAAAATTCAAAATTGACAAAAAGTTTTCTAAATTTCTTGAAATTTGGGCTGAATTTCCACCATCAAGCACTATGCTGGGCCAAAGAAGCTTCAGCCAAAATTTGGAGTCTATCATGCCTTTTGCGACGCTTTAGTGCCTTCTTTAGTCTTGCTTTCAGGATCTTGATCCTCGCTTTGCAAACATGATTCCTCGCCCAATAATGGTTCTTCATGTGCCTGAGCATGTTATTTTCCTTGTTGGCCTTCTCCAACAGCTTCTCCATATGAATATTGGCCCTCTCAAGCCAAGTCTCTCTATCAGCCTCAATCTCTTGCTCAATGGGTGTCATCTCGGTGTGGCTTCTTTGGGCAGCTTGCCGGTTCTCACGGATGTTTTGCAACTCCATGATTGTTTTATGATCTTCCAACTGTTTTTTTCGCTACTCCAGGTATTTTATAACCCATTGATATCTTTGCAACTTGGCGAACAAAGTGTCTATCTCCTCCTTCTGCTCCTGAATGGTCTCTCTCAACTTTG
This sequence comes from Pinus albicaulis, assembly GCA_034641835.2. NCBI lineage: Eukaryota > Viridiplantae > Streptophyta > Pinopsida > Pinales > Pinaceae > Pinus > Pinus albicaulis. The sequence continues at coordinate 945,239,946 of CM076569.1, forward strand.
AGCTTGGAGAGCTCAAATCCTCATCAATCAGTATGAAACCTGTGTCTTGGCCTCCTGAAGGCCCCTCATCCTACATAGGCCTCTTACCTCTGTCTTGTACCTGTACCTGTACTGCTGATGACAGAAACGAGACCCCTTCCACCCCAGGTGGAGATAGTACTTGCCGGGCTACTGCAGATAATCCTCTAGTGCCTCTCTGATAAGTGACATATGTCGGCACACTAGTAGTCTCTACCTCCTGACCTCCATACTAATGTGAAGGTTCACCTGTATCATGGAAAACCTCCAGAGGAACTTGAGGAGCTGTGAAGAAATCATGGGAAATGAAATCCTCCCATGAAATACCTTGCAATCCAAGCTGGTGTACAACCACGATCTTGATGAGTGAATAGTGATAAATACTGTTGTACTGTTGCTTGGGAGTTTTCCTCTGCATAAGAGTGGTCATTCTCTCGATATTCCAGCACATGAAATAAGGGATGTTCATCATCCTCACCCTGGTGAAATGCATCAATAACCTGATGTGGTAGGCATAGAGGCGTGAAAACCGGCCCTCACAACTGAAATATCTGATAATGAGTTTCATCAGAGGCACATAGGATTCCTTTAGGAACTGGAATGGGAATAATCTGCTGAGCTGTCTCACAAAGCTGGGCCTGATATATGGTTCATAATGCACTCTTTCCACCTGCTGTCTTTTGTTCCACCGTTCACCCACATTCGGTATTCTGATTGCTTGAGAGATAGTTTCCGGTGTCAAAATGAAAGTTACACCGGCAAGGGTGACCTGACCATCATGTAAATGCAACACAAACAAATGAGCCAACTCCTGATGATAACGGATCCTAGCAATCATTTCACAAAACTGATAGCATGACTGTTGTTGGAAACATGCCATGGCAAGTGGGCAAGCCTGAAATTCAGTCAATGAGGTGGGCTCCTCTCTCACATGTCTGCCACCTTTATGAGGCCTTCTAGGTGCATGTAGCTCAGTGGTAGAATCACTATCTCGGTCATATGATGTATCAGTGTCTGTGTCCATGGCATTCAAGGTTGATGCAAGGTGTATGTTGGCTTGTATGAGATGAAAATGAGAATTTGGTGCTTTTGTTTTAGTGCCAAATATGTGTTAAATGGGAGGGACTGTAGAGGAATAGGGGAGTAGGAACAATGAAGTTTTGTCAAGTGGATTTTTCCTTTTGAAAACTTGTGATTTGACAAATTTAGGGACAAGGGACAACCACTTGATTTTTTGGGATTTGGAGAAATTTTGCAAATGGGATAGGGATAATGGGAATGAGATGAGCATGAGTGGATTTAGGGATGTAAGGGAATAGGGTATGGACTATAGTGATAGGATAAAAATGAGAGGGAGGAATAAACAAGGTGAGGAATGAAAAAGTTTGGCACAAAACCAATTTTAAAAGTCCAACTTCAAAACCCAAAGGGAACAATTCTCAACAAGATGATAGGGTTTGGCTTTTGTGTATCAAATTCTCATAATCAATCATATAATCAACACCAAGCACGAGTTTATGGATAGTAGAAGATCACATGAACTTACTTGAGCAAAAAAAACCGAGTCGATTTGGAGTTTTTGGGAGCAATGGAAAAAAATTGTGTTTCAGTTCAATGCGCCGTGACCACTACCCAGTGCGTCGCACCCCTTCAATGCGCCATGCTGGTTCAAATTTGCACAGAGAAGAGTGACCCTATGCGCCGTGCTCAGCTTATGTGCCGCGACCAATGCCCAGTGCACCGCGCTCCTCAATTTCATCACAGTTCGGCCTTCCAATGCTAGCTTCGCTCCTCCATGATTTATCTTGGCTCATTGATGTCTTTGGCATGCAAATGGAGTTTTGAATTTGGAAATATATTATACATGCCAAAGATTTTAATTTTTGATTTAAAAAAACCCACTTTACAATGTTTAAAAACTTTGGCACTTTTTCAAAAGAACTTTGTTTTGCTTGCTTTTTGATTTTTGGACTGAATGATGAGTTTATTGTCTATTTTGCAGGGATGGATGGCATAGAGTTTTGGAAAAGGTGACCATGGCTACCGATGGAGCATTATTACAACTGAAGAACTTAAAAATTACATTGCATTTATTACAAACGGATAAAATAGACAATTTTTCTTCAAAACAGAGTTTTGAAGAAAAATAATTATCAAGCATTATGATGATGAAATTTTTGCACTGATACCTTATTTGAAGCTTCCTCATATGACTACTGGCCATTATTATGCATCTTGAGACCTGATTGAAAAAACCCTAGACCTAATGAACCTAAAAACCCTAAAATGACTCTTTGCCAAGGCTGAGACCAAAAATGATTGTAAATGATTTTAATGAACAGAACTAGGCCAACAGGTATGAGACATGAGGAACATGGCGAGAAGACCCTACCGTCAGCTGATCCATGCCCCTAATGGAATGCAGTTGACTGAACTGAGTGAGACACCTAAAATGAAATGCAACAAGAGAAATTTGATCTCTGACGGAGGGATGAAGATACCGACTCTAACAATCAGCATATCCAAAAAATGGTTCCGAAGATTCAGTCATCTGCGATGAAATGTAAAGCGGATTACTAACGTCAAGAAAACTCTAAAAAACAAATTAAGATAGTGAATGAAAATCAACAACATATAAACAATATAATACAAAAAAATACTATGCTCATGGTTAAGCATAGTAACGTTTCAAATACAACCCATTTCTAGGCTGTGCGAATGGAATTCCATCGTAATCAACTAACTCGTAGGCACCCTTAGCAAGAACTCTTTTGAAAATATAGGGGCCATGCCATAATGGCTCGAATTTCCCTGTACCTATTACATCAGCTTCTTGGGCGTAAAGAAGGACCAAGTCTCCCTATGGTAGATGTGAGGTTGGAAATTTTTGTCATATTGCGCCTTTATATGTCTCTTATGCGCTTCGTTGGCAATTGGGCTTCACGACGCGTTTCATCTAGATGGATGAGGTTAAGGAGACGCGCTTCTTCTTCTGAGGTATTAGGTAACAAGTCTATCGCGAGTTTTAATGATGATATTTCGCATTGGATTGGTAAGATAGCTTCCATACCGTACACCAATTGAAAAGGAGTAAATCCGGTCGCGTTTCTCACTGAGGTTTGATATGCCCACAAGGAAGAGTACAGGATCAAGTGCTAGTTCCTTTTACGGACTCCTATCATTTTTTGAAGCATTCGTTTAAGAATTTTCTTAATAGCCTCAAATTGTCCATTTGATTGTGGATAATAAGGAGTAGAATTATCATGTGACAATCCTAACTTGGCTGTTAATTCAGACATCATATGTTTGCGAAAATGCTTCCCATGATCCATAATTATAGCCCGTGGGACCCCAAACTGTGCAATAACATGGTTGAAGAAAAACAATGCAGCTGTTTGTCCTGTGTTGTTGAATGTAGGCATCGCTTTGGCCCATTTGGTAAAATAGTCGACTGCGACAATAATATAACCGTGCCCCCCGGACGAAGGAGGGTTATAGGTCATGAAATCGATACCCCATTTTGTAAATGGTCCAGCATAGACAACATGATGCATTGGCGCTGGTGGTTTGCGGATTTTACGGTCATAAATTTGGCATGCATGACAACTTCTGAGTGCGAGGATACAATCTTGAAAAATAGTAGGCCAAAAGTAACTAGCGCGGAGTATCTTCTGCACGGTAGCATAACCAGATAAATGTCCACCACAAGCCCCAACATGGCAATCATTTAAGACTTTTTCGGCGTCCTCATGAGTGAGGCACCTCCTTAAAATGGTATCGACACCATGACGATACAGTGTATCGCTGACGATCAGATAATCTTTGGCTTGGTATCAAATATGTTGCTGATCAGAGCAAGAGGTATTAGGTCGAAAAGTTTGGGTTTGGAGATAAATGATGAAATCTCCATACTAGGGATCAGATGATCCGATCAGAAACAGAGATTCGTCTAGAATAGATGGTTCCAACGTAGTTGCATTACTATGAGAGGGAAGGTCAGAGAGAAGCTCAGCCAAAACTAAATACTTCTTTGTCTTGGATTTGATGAATTCCAAATCAAATTCTTGCAAAATGACGATCCATTTTGAATATTTTTCCCCCAGAAATTGACGTGATAAGATGTAAGTCATGGGGTTGCAATCTGAAACTATTGTTGTTTTTCGGAGCAGGATGTAATGGCGAAATCTTTGGATAGCTTGAACGGCTACCAATGCAAGATTTTCCACGTACGAGCACTTAACTTTCGTATCATTGAGATTACAACTCAAATAATATATTGGATGTTCAATTCCATCTTCTGCTTGGACCAAAACCATGGCAATGGTAGTTTTGGCCGTGGCGATATATAGGAAATAATCATTTTGATAATTTGGAGGATACATTAATGACGCTCGGACAAGATGGTCCTTGACAACATCAAAAGAAGCTTGCGCAACTTGGTCCCAATGGAAGGGAACCCCCTTTTTCAATAATTGAGTAAATCCTTTAGCCATTTCGACGTAGTTTGGAATGAACCTTCTCAGAAAGTTAGACTTTCCTTGAATTTTCTATATCTAAAGTAAGTTTGATGGCACAGGCAAATCTAGAATGGCCTGTACCTTCAGTGGGTCTATTCGAATTCGTTCTTTTGAGACTACGAATCTGAGCAATGGACCAGAACCAACACAAAACACACATTTGTGCAGATTGAGGCGTATCTTGTAGTGTCGGCAGCGTAAGAAAATGGCTCTCAAATGCATCGGGTGATTAGTCCAATTTCGTGAATGCGCTGGTAAATCATCTAGATATGGTTGAAAAATGTGCTTGATGTCATTGAAAGCATAATCCATTGCTCTCTGAAAAGTTGCCCCAACGTTCTTTAAACCAAACAAGATTTTCCAATATGCGAATGTGCCCCAGGGACATATGAATTCTGTCTTATGTTGGTCATCTGGGAAGATATTGATTTGATTGTAGACAGAAAATCCATCCATGAAAGAAAATATTTCACATCCAGCACAATCGTCAATAATCTGGTCGATGAAGGGAGTAGGATAGTCGTCTTTTGGACAAGCCTGATTAACATCCCGATAATCGACACACACTCTAATGGTTCCTTGTTTTTTCATAACAGGAATGATATTGGAAAACCACTCAGTAAGCAAAACATGGTAAACGAAACTAGCACGCAAAAGTTTTTCAACTTCTGCTTTGATGGAAGTGGCTTTCTTCGGATGAACATGACGAAGCCGTTGATGCACCGATTTGACATCAGGATACATATTAATAGTGTGTTCAACTATACTAGTATCTATGCCTGGCATTTCCTCGTAAGACCAAGCGAATACGTCACAAAATTCACGAAAAAGAGAGTGATATGAATCAAGTTATGATGGAGAACAAGATACACCGACATGAATATTTTATACAACGCCAGGTTTAGTCAAAATATCGATAGAAATCGTTTCTTCAATATTTGATAGATTTTTCTTAGATTCAATTGCATTAATCGGAAAAGAATTCGAAAAGAAAGTTTGAATGGATGGGTGATATAGTTCACTAAGATTATTTTCTTCATAATCTGGAAGATGGGAACGATGATGATAATATTCCCATGGTTCTCCTTCTGCCATCATAGCTTCCAAAATATTTTCATCTATCAAAAATTTTGAGGAAAATGGATCAGTTGGAGTACCAAAATCTAATGAATGATCAACCCAAACACTCGGCGATGCTGATTTCGGATTTGTTGCCCAAGCCGAATAGATTGATTTCTATTGTAGCTCAATTGGGCTGAGTGGTAAAACATTATCCAACGTAGAAATATCAGAATCACCCGTACTCTTCCTTAAGCCTGATAGAGTGGAAGAGATCATGTAGTAGGTCTCTATGCTTGCGATTTCTGCCGACGTCGCGGGTGGGAATAATGCAAAGGTTCCCATAAGAGTGAAATCCTTTAGGAGTCCTACACCAATGTTCTGGATTTCTAGTTAGGGTAAGTGAATATACAGAACGCTTCCAGTTACCTGCGAAGCAGAGGCAAAAAAGGATAATTGATTAATGACTGTAATTGTACCTTTATGAGGAAAGGAAACCATTCTAAAATATGTAGAAACAATGGCAGTCATCGCATATACCCATGGTATTCCGAGTAAAATATTATAGTCAAAGGGTACATCAACAACCTCAACATGAATACTTACTGTTTTTTCCCCTAATTCAACTTGTAGGTTATTGATAATACCACAAGGTTTATATGTTCTTCCATCAAAAGCCTTCAACGTCGTTGATGATTGTGATAATCGCGGCAAGGCAAGTGGCTTCCAATAGTTTAGAGACATAATGCACATAGATGCTCCCTCATCAATAATAGTGCGATGAACAAGGTGATTGAAAACATTTACTTGGATGGAGAATGCCAATTATGCTGGTAATTATAGCACATAGCCCGTATGATTAAAGACGACAAGATTAGAATCAGTCAGATCAATTCCACCAATTTCCAACAGTAAAGCCTACTTCTGGGAGGGACAATTTTTTAATACCTCAAGAGCATACATAGCTGAAGGGGATTGAGCCAAATATTCGACTATATTATAATTTTATGCATTCCTTGTTCGAGGATTATATGTCAATTTATGGATTACTCCCTTCGGTGGCTTAATCCTCAATTCAAGAATAACAGGTGGTGGTACCGATTCATTAGATGGATTTGTTGTCAAGGTAGTAGGTTGATCAGTGGCCAAAATACCATAGTCTTTATTCCACGTCGACACCAAAATATCTTGTGAAGGTTTTGTAGTGGATAAAATTAACACTTGGGAACTAGGAGCTGGATCCGTAGCAACCAAATTTGTGTCTGGATTTGGAAATGGGTCTGTTAACACAGCTGATGCATGAGAAGTCTTGATGATTTTTGAGACTTCAGCACGGTGAAGACAATCCCTAACAAAATTTTCCTCATTACGGATTATGCATGGATAACGAGGTTTCTGTGGTCTTGACGTTTTATCAGATGATCATTCCTGCGGGTTAGAAGTTTGATTTTTCTTTGATTTCCCCTTTTTCTTACTTCTTGGTTGCTTATCACTTTTGCCTTTGTCAAATGAGATGACATTGATTTTGGAAGTAGGAGAAAGATCAAATGCGGAAGTGTTGTGTGTGTTTGCAGTACCTATCAAGCCGTCCCTGCATGAGAGTCCTTTATTTGAGGAGGATTATTGAAATTAGATCACGACGCATTTGGTATTTTTTCGTAGAGCGTGCCTAACTGAGTGTAAATAAAGTCTAAATATTGGGAATGAGCGATAACTTGCTCTTTTGTGACGACGCCACCTTTAGCCACATCCTCAGTTATAGATGGCAACAGGGACTTGATGAACCATTTAGAAAGGAGCTGATCAGGAACAAATGTCTTGACCATTCGTTGACGGTGACGCCACTCATGAATATGATCTAAAATGTGAGTAGCATTACTCTATTTGAAATTGGTCAAGAGTTCTGTTCTAGTTTCGTATCTGATTAGTAAATGGAAATGGGTCAAAAAGACAGTAGCTAAGGTAGTGAAATTTTCGAAAGAAGCTCTAGGTAATTCAATGTACCATTTAGCTGCCAGACCTGTGAGCGTTCGCTGGAAAAGACGTAATTGAACAGAATCATCATTTAGGGAGTTTAATGAACACCATAAATGATAAGTCATAACATGATTTGATGGATCTTCTCCAGGGTTTCCATTGAATTTAGGAATGTCGGAGGGTAATTTATGTGGTATCACCAACCACCAAGGAGCATAATTGATAGGATCGTTGGTTAACTAGTTTAAATCTGGTAATTCCAATGTTGCAACAAAAGGAAACTATCTATTAAGGTCAGGTTGAGCATAGCCAGGATAAGATGGAATTGCTTGGGCAACAGGTCTTTGAGCACCGTCATATGGGATTTGTTGCTAGTAACCCAGATAGGGGTTGTTTTTAATAGCAAACACTTGAGAGTTTTGTTGACCAAAACCTGTATATGGTACTTGTTGATATGAAGTTTGAGGAATTTGCGCCTGTGGCTGCCAAGGGTTCTGTCCACCAATGTTATAACCCAAATTAGTGTAAGTTGGATTCGGTTGATATGTATAACCAGATTGCATTTGTGACATCCCATAAAATGGTACACCAGCTTGTGAATAAATGATCCCTGATATAGGTTGTTGTAAATTAACCAAAGGATTTTGATATTGAGTTGAAGAACTCGCTTGATAAGGTTGATGTACAAGATTTTGATTCTGTAACAGGGGTATAGATGTATTAAAAAGTGGTAATGAAGTGGGTGTAACAGGTTGAATTGGTTGATATGATTGGACAACCTTTTGTGGTTGGATAGGCAGAGTGGGCTGCCATTGACAAACATTCATGTCAACATTAGTTTAACCAAAATGTGACTGAGTACTATCGTATTGGGTGACCATAGGTTGCCCCCTAGCATAAGGATGATAATAATACAGAAAATATTGTTCTCCAAATGCTGGGAGTCCAGTTGATGTGGTAATTAAAGGAATTGAACCATAAGGACCGACTTGATATTGCCCTGATGATGGATATAATGATTCAATTCATTCAGTACTAACTATAGGAATACCAGTTAAAACACCAGTTGATGACATTGGTAACGACCATGGTCTTGAAGATTGACCAAAGAAAGTGCCAGAAAATGATTTGTAACCTGTTGGGACTGAAGGCCCACCATGAAAATATGACTATGGTGAGGTTGTGAACATCGATGAAGTAGCAAGGGTAGGAGCTGACGTAATTGGAACAACAGACCCAACCGAAGATGTTGGTTCAGGCATGGTTGTATGACCAAATGTATACTCTAAGAAATCAACAGGAGATTGAATGGAAATGGGATCAACAAAAGCAGATGGAAATGATTGAGGAAAATACTGGTACAGGTAAAGGTCTCCCCCAAAATGGGTTGGACTTAAGGGTGTATCAAGTTATGGGATTTATTCAATCATGATTAAACCAGGAGGAATAACTTCACCATCAGGCCCAAAATATATTTCAGATAGTTGACTATGTGATATAGGAGTTTCAGTGGCTATAGAACTTTGTGGAATGACCAAGGTAGGAACAGCTTCCAGTTGTTCAGGATTCATATTTTCTGGCAAAGAAGAGACAGGATCTGGATCAGTTTGTGATTGAACAATGTCGAGTCCAGGAGGTATGGTCTCAGTGATTGAATGGATCGTGACCACAGGTAGCTGTGAAGACTCCATTTTGACAACAGTAAATGAACCGGGATGTGTGGAAACAATTTGAGCTAACTCTGGTTTAAATGATGATGTTTCGCTAGAGGTACGAATTGTACTTGATTCGGCAGATCGTGATCGCCTTCGCCTACCAGAAGTAACTTCTGGTGGTAAAGGTGGTTTTAAAGCTAATTTACGCGAACGACAGGGGGTAGGATTGTGTTCTTCCACGATTACAGATTTATTTTATCCAAAAAAAAAGAAAAAAAAAGAGGGTAATGCTAGGCAAAAGGGTTTACCAAGAAAGTGTGAACTACATAATACCTCTTGGTGAACCAAGAAGTACGGGCAGGTAATCTCCCCGAATGCTGTGTTCGCTATATCAAAATTTCAGGGCATCCGACTCGGTTCACTATGGATGGATAGAACCTAAAAGTTGTCCTCCAAAATATACCCGAAGGTACGTGGAGACTCAAGTATGTATTAGCGCTGTCTGATGCGAAACCACATAGTGAGAGCACCCCTTTATACTTATCGTACTGTAACACCGCCTGATATACCTGAAAGTACGTGGACGAGCTATGATATACTTACGTATGTGGAGTGAGGTATCACACTCGGAATGTATCACAGACAAGTTAACGACAACTGCTATTTTTTACGATGCCAGAACACTTCTCTAGCCTAGACCTTCTAAATGTTATTGTTAATGTTCCAATGCTTTTTTAAGTAAATTAAGATTTACTTTATGTTGATCTTGCTTAACAATTTTCCTTTCAGGTTCACCATGATGATGTATATAAAATTCCTAAAATGCAAGCTAAGAATGATAAACAAACTTTCACTTTCACCTTTTTCAATGAAGAACCTAGCTACTAAGGTAAGAGAACGCTAGTTTTTTGGAAAAGAGCAAATAATTTGTGAGCAAACAAATCAATGAACAAAAACAAAATCAATGAATCACAAACTAAATGCAGATTTCCTAATGTTCCTTTTGCAAAAAACACACAATCCTACATGCAAATGCAAGTTTTTATTTTCAGTTTCCTTAATGTCATGGATGTAGAAAAGAAACTAGGTGCACTAGATCAATAATCGAAATGCTTTTTACTTTCGAGAAACAAAGAATACAAACATCAATTTCTCTGTTGAAGAAAAAATGAGGATTTCAACAACAATTTCTCCTATCAAGGAAATGAATATTTTACGACAATTTCCTATTTCGAAAGCAAACGATTCTTAATGTGACCATAAAAAGTACTTTGAAATCAACTTGTCAATGATAATGAATTTTTTTTTAAAACAACATTGAACAAATTTTCAGTCAAAGGACAAGAAGTATATAGAGTTACTGGTCAATTGAGCATCAAAATTTTTAGAACACAGCAGCAAACAAAACTGAAGCAAAGTACAAAGTCAAATTCAAGGGAATTTGGTCCCTTTCAGGAGCCAACGCAGTCTCCAAAGGGAGACAGTGCTCTGCAACGCAGGCTTGGAAGGGATACAGTGCTTTGCAAAGCACTGTGCCCTGACTAAGGGTGCATTGGGCGCAGTAAACAAAGGAAAAGCTACTGTTTGGCTCACTAACTTTGCAAATTAAGATCTGAAAAAGTCTAATATTTAAGTGAAACAGCTACTGGGTAGATTTAGAAATCAAATCAGAGACTAAAACACCTAGAAACAAGAGAAATTATCCCCAGTGGAGTCGCCCGTTTGTTGAGCCAAAATTGTAATCTACAGATAAATTACGCTTCCCTAGGAAAGTGTTAGCATAGAACAATAGGTGAAATACTATACTACCATTTCTCCTAACTCAGAACATATACAAAAAGAGGATTGGATGCTTACTTGTTTCAGTCGCTTCCAAATGGCTCCTTTCTGTCGCTTCTGCTATAGCTTCAAATTCAAGCAGTTTTGTTGGCTGAATGCTTCCTGCAAGAAAGAACACTGAAACAATAGAAGATGCAATAATATAGATATCTATTCAAGCTATTTAGCTAAATTAGTTAAGCATAAACTACATTCATCAACCAAGATCTTACAATATGAAAAATCAAAGTAAACATAGATGCATGTAGGGAAAAACAAGAAGTACTCTTTATTGATGATAGAAGGAGAGGTTACAACCTAGTGACTGATTTGTAGTGACCTTCTAGTAGAGTTCCCAAGTCTCATCACAGCATAAATCTCTCTAGCATTAGCTCCACAAATCAAACTCTCTATTGAAAATTCTCCAGCATTTCTCTACTCAAATTCTTCCTCTTCAAACACTTAGATATGTGTTCAATTTATAGATGAACTGTAAGTTGTTTTGCAATCAATATCATTCCAAAAATAGGAAAGACATGTTTCCATTCATGTAGATGTCAAATGGACACTTGGATCCGAAGCTTGACACATGTGAACCCTTATAGAAGACACTGGCCAAGTGGAGATTCCGGAACAATGAGAATTTCGCTCCCAATGTGACCAACACACCTTTGAATGTCGGGAAATTCTCTGCAGAGCAGCCTTGAATGGGGCTACCTGCATATGCAAGGAACTTAGGCCCCTTAGAGCCTGCATTGGTGAGCTCTCATATGTTAAATAATAAGCTTCAAACCATGGAAACCCTTGCTTGATGAAAGTCTTGTTTGATTTATGTTGTTTCCTGTCTTAGGGAATATAGCAACTGAGATGATAGGGAATGATAGACCCTTGATCATCGGTCTCGGAGATGATGCCCATTTAACCAGGTCATTGGGAATGGTGCCCAAATTGACCTATAACAGGCAATGCACCAGGAGGACATCTTTCAATAAGGTTTGCAACGATGAGATTTTGAATAATAATTTCCACAATGTTAGTAGCCACATCCAATGCTCTGTAAATGGCTCTTTCTACATGTTTCAACTGTATGTCCCATTCTGAAAACAATATTTCTTTCTTTGAGTCTTCAATCCTGGGCAGGTTTGCCTTTCAGCCATCAGCATAATCCTTCCAGGTGACAAACTAGGAAACCTTATCATCTATCTCATCAAAACTAATCCTCATGTATGAAGTGCGATTCATCAGTGAATCACTCTGTTCACACAATTCAAGAATATTTGATAATTTCTGAGAAAAAACAACTTGTTGTTGTGCCAATACATTATTTAGTTCTAAGGCCTCTTTTATGAATTCATCAATCTTAGGATTATCATTCAATTGCTCTGCATAAAGTTGCAATTGATGGATTTGAGCATCTTTTGAGCTAATTTTATTTTGGTGCAGAATCTTCAACTAGTCCATGCTCTCTTGGAGTTGCGTGACCTGCACATGTAGCTGTTGATTGATATTTTTTTTCTCTGCTTGTAGCTCAAGTTCTAGTTGGATGATTTTCTCATCCTTTTCCTTCATCAAATATTAGACTTTGGAAGCTTTGTCAATAGTTGCAGAGGCCTAAGCTCCTACGAAATGAGTTAGGTGTGTTAGATCCTATGAAGGATATGCTTGTGAGTCTTTAAAAACAACATCCATTGAGATATCTCCTTGAATAATTGGTTGATATTGCTCTCGATATCCTTCTTTTCTTCTCTCTACTCATAACCGCTTTGTGGCCTCTAGACTATAGAAAATGTACAAAGGAGGGATTTACTCAATGTTAAGTACAATTTCAGTGGGGAAGGCTGTGCTAGATGAATTCCACTCTCTCTTTGCTTACTATTTTCAGGAGAGGGCTCGCAGTGAATGAGTCCTCACTTTTCTCGCTTGAGGTGTATGCACAATCTATCCTTGATCAAGAACTATGGCTCGATCAAGCCCGAATATAAAGCTAAACTCCGTCCAAACTTCACTTAGATTACTTGGAAAATATAAATTCATAGTTTTAACCTTGACATATTTGTCTTGGTTAGTTTTTCTAAGGACTTTAGTATCCTTAGTGTCCAGTTCATTCTCCTTTTCCTTCCGAGCTAAGGGTTTGGATACTTCAAACATTTTTAATGGAATTGCTTCCAATCTCTTGTTCCTGTATTGTTTGAACATTGGTAATTTCTATGGACGGAGGTGTAGGGTTGCCAACTTCTGAACTGAGGAATAATTATCAACTGACTCAAAAAGGTCATCAAACTCATCTTCTTCATGAAAAAAAGGGAAAATTTTAACTTGGGTAGTAAAATTATTGGCAACTTTAATTGGGTCATATTGTCTGTTTGAAATTGTAAACAATTTCAAACATTCAATTTGACTAATCTCTATAATTGCATACTTTTTTGTCCAAACCATAAACACCACAATTAATTAGAAAGGAAGGCCATGATGCTTTCTTAGCCTCCTTTCGAAACCTGGTTAGTCCATTACCAATAATCTGATATGCTACTTCTCTTGGGAGAATTTTTTCAGGAAAATACAAGGGTAAGATGTGTAGCCGAGCTAAGCTCCAAAATACTCTCACATAGGTGAAAAAATCTTTTCCAAACCACTTTCCTTTGGAGGAAAAATCAGCTTGGGTCCCTTTTGAAAATCTGGGGGCTTTCTCATTAAAAACAACTTGAAACATAGGGAGAATGACTCCATGGAAAATTTTATAAAAATGATTCTTAAATTTCAATTCCCATAACATGCTATGAAATATATGAATGGGTACAGGGTCCTAGGTAGTACATTTCCAGCCCATGGCTGGAAAATCCGAAGTAAAACACACAATTTCCATGATATATGCACTCATATAAAACGAGGGGGAAATCTTGGAGGAAATGAAGTGATTATTCCTATATTCCAAAATTTGGGTAGCACTATTATCAGATAGAATGTTTCCCCAATCCATAACATAAGAGTCTACAACCGCTTCCATGAGAGGAACCCATTCTACTGAAAATATGGTAGTGTCAAGCTGACCAAAAAGCCTAGACATCATGGCAGCTACATAACAATAGGGAATTTCAAGGGAGACAGTAGAATACATACCCTTGTCATCGTTCTTGTGCTTCTTGGGGTTGCTTCACCATTTCTTGATTGGATTTGATTTGAGCCCGTTCTTTCTGGTGAAATGTGCCAAAAAATCCTTGTCATAGACCTTTTCAAGGTTTGTGATGTGGTACATCACCTTCAAGACTTCTGCTTTGAAGGAACCAATCATCGTTGCTCTACTAGTTAGAAAAGTCATGTCCCCGATATTGAGATTATCAATGATCCATCTTACCATATCAGTGTATGGTAAGATTTTAGGTCGTGCAACAATTCGATGTAGGAAAGAATTAGCCACCTCTTCTGTAGTAGCTTCCGAAGAATTGGAGGCATCAACAGTAGATTTCCTTTGAACTTTGTGAGGTTTCTCATCCTCGAACAAATTGTACATGGATTCCCACGAGGAGGATCAACTTTTTGGTCCACATGTAGTGACTGTAAACAGAAGAAGCATCTTTTTTCTCTCGGATGCAACAAGTGTAGGGTTTATAGGAGCCATCTGTTTCTTGTATTTATTAAGAGCTTTAGATATCTCCAAATAATTCTGGTTATTTGGGCTTGCCTGCGAATAAATGAGAAATGATAAGTGGGAAGAGATAAATTTGATTTTACAAATGCACAAGTACCATAGTAATAGAAACGATTAAACAAATGAAACTTGGCACGCTGTTATGATATGAATTCAATGCTTCTTACAGTTAAATCATTATGGAGGCATGGGCAACAAAACCATTAGGTTATGGAATTAATGGTTAATATGGGTTGATGTGCCGATATAATCATTTCCACATTAAAAACCAGATATGTCGCATCGTAGTATTTTTACTGTGTAAATATTCATTTAATACCGATCAGCTTGGTCTTACCGATTGCGATATCGCAATTGCAATATCCGCGAAAATAGATGGAGTGCAAAGTGTTTAAGTTGCAAAAGTGCGATGTGTGATAGACTATATCACATCGGTGAATATGGCGGGGGAAGAATGATTATGTTTGACGAAATGCGATGCAATGGAGTATATCGCATCGGGAAAACATGGAGGGTGAAAATTAGGCCATCGGGGTAGATTTGCGAAATGTGATTTGCAATGACCTACATGGCAGAAGTGGGTCCCGCAGGATTTCCTTTATATAATTCACTTGAAAAATTCCTTTTCCCTTTATTAGAGCTCTTTTGCTTATATCACATCACAATATGTTTTAAGTGACTCTTTAGGAGTCATCTTTGCTTTATTGTGTTATTGCGATTGCGATAATGAGATCTTTCTCCTCTTAAGTACTTTTAAGGCCAAAATTCAAGGTTTTATCCCTTTTGTATTCCTATTTCTATCTAATGAATCACTCTAAGGGTCTTATTTGTTTAAATCTATTTTTTTTTAAAGGGTCCCGATTATATTCTAAGGTAACTAATGCTAAAATAATGGGGGTTTTTTAATAGCATAACAATTGGTGATTCACTGGAAGAACTAGTTATCTCTAAAAAAAAATTCTTATTATTTTTAAATAAGTAGAAATAATTTAAGGAAACAAAAATTGCTTTCAAAATATTTAAATGAATAAAATTACTCTGAATATAAAAAAATCATCTTTACTATTAATCTTTCAGAAACCTTTCATAAATAAATATCTTCATTCCTCTATATCAATCATTATATAGTTTAAAAATATAAAGTCAATGTCTCTTTGTAACTAAGTTTTTTGATTTTCTTTTTTTGTCATAGGTGGATCCATTGCTATTAATAGGCATTCATAGCCTTGACAAGGTTACCTTTTAACCATCAATGATTCAGTATCCCATCTATTTATCATTACAATTCTTTGAGATAAATCCTTAATCATATAAAAAAATTTTCTTTCTTAAAAAGTCATTGTCCTGGATTGATGACCAAAAAGTGACATGCCATTCATTGCTTATAATTGAATTGAACAAGATGGCTCAATGAGTGTTGGGAAAATTGCGGGGGGGGGGGGGGAGGTGTGGTGGATAGGTGTTTATGGCTCATTGTAAACTTTTTAATTTTTCTTTACTGATTTCTATACGCGACTTTAATAGACAACTAGCATATACACATTTGTATTTAAGAAAACTTGCGTATATCTAGAGATTATACACGCGGATATACGGATAATTCTTTACTTAGATCATTGAATCATTCATTCATCAGATGTTTAGTAAGAAGTAAGCATGTGCAGTAATAACAGAATAAACCATTACACATAAGCAACACACATGAACACCAGTATTTAAGGTGGAAACCCAATTCGGGAGAAAACCACCGCTGCTTTCGTCTCTGTCCTCAATATTTATTATAAAGAAAACTTCTTATAATTTGTATTGGCGCAGACTCATACCAGCACGCAGGCACCCACCTACAGAAGGCTGCAACCTTCTCTCGTTCTCTAGCCACTACTGGAAGGGAGCTCCAACCCCCTGATCTCATTTACCAGCCTCTCCTGGAAGGGAGCTACTACCCCCTGCTCTCGTTTACCAGCCTCTCCTGGAAGGGAGCTACTACCCCCTGCTCTCGTTTACCAGCCTCTCCTGGAAGGGAGCTACTACCCCCTGCGGGAAGGCTTCAACCCTCGGCACCATTGGACCCTCGGCACCATTGCGGACCACGTTTCATCAATTTCACCTTTGGATCCAAACAACTTCAACACGACGCAACTTGTAGGCCTCTTTTCATCAGATTTTAGATTGTACCACTCCACTTTTAAACTCAAAGAACATACATCCAATGAAACTCACTTACATGTTGGCAAAAATAATTACTGTCATTTAATTTGTCAACCTGGGGGTTTTGTAAACTTGTGAAGCATGCGTGCACTGTATGTGCTAGAAATTGTCTTTCAGTTTAGATCAATCTAACTACAAAATAACAAAAACCAATTCATCTAATCTATGAAATTAAATAATGAAAATGAAATTCAACTAACCTATGAAATCAAGTAACAGAAAGGCAGAAAACAAATTCAAAAGAAAATATAGCGTGCTCAATCACACTTGCAGGAATTGAAATTTTAATCTAAGAAAGCATTTCAAAGCATGTAAAGGAAAACAAATAAGGTACGTTCAAATCACTCCAGCATCCAATATGGAAGTATGATAGAATCACCCTCTTCAGATGATGTATAAGCAACTGATTATAATTTAGTCTTTAAATCTAGGAAAGCAATTACAGCATGCAAATGGAAAACTCAATAATTGCATAGGTTAGATATTCGAGCATTTAGAAATATGATAAAATCACCTTCTTGAAATGATCTTTAAGAACACCCAATTATACAATTGAATAAGGATCTAAATCTAGAAAACAATGTAAAAGCATGTAAAAGCAAAGCTCAATGATTGCATAGGTTGAACATTCAATCACCCAATTTGGAAGTATGACAAGTCACACAGTGACGAGGTAAATCCCCTCTATGGACAGAGGCGATCCCTACTAGCCCAGAGCAGGTCTAGCAACAATCAAGTCACGCAATGACACAGGTTCCTAGTTACAAAATGACAAAAATCATAACGAGTAGCCTACCTCAAATCCCACGTAGTTGTCGTTGAAGAAAAGATGACGTTTCCCGTCCCTCGCTTTACAGATCATGATCCTTCCGTATGACACGTCCGAACACCTGTACACATGCAAGGAAACAATGACATACAACGTAAAATCTAAAGCATGTAACCATACATCAGTCAAAGAGGATATAATTCATTACATAATAAATAAACACATGAATGGAACCATAATCAGAATCACTTATATTATAAATAACAAAGGGAGATTACAACCATATGCTCTGACGCTATGATCTTCCTTCAGCAGAGGCGCGGTGAAGCGTGTCTCAACAAAGCCTGTCGGGAATCTGGACGAAGCTCTCTCTCTTCAGCTTGGCTCTCAATAGCTGCCTGGCTATAGTTTCCTTCCTACAAGTTTAGCTAGCTTGCTAATGGAGAAGGAAAGCTTTTATAGATGGAGGAAGGGGAGTTGGGATCCCTATAATCATGGGATAGGCCCTATCTCTAAGGAAGATTCCATGATAGGTGGAAAACCACTTCCCATACATGGAGATCTGGAGCCAAACCACCCAAATCCTTTTGATGACTCGTTCAGGAGTTTGTTGGAATCAAACTTCCGCCATTTATTTTAAAAAAACATCCCTTATTAAGCCTGGCACGAGTGAGACGCAAGGACAGAGTGCTAGTTGGCATGCCCTCTAGTGTGGATTTCCCCCATTGGTGTGAGGGATGAACTGGATAGTCATGCCAAGGCTAAAACATTTGTTTTTAGGGTTTTTCAGAGGAAAGTTTCTTCAGGAGAATGTTTTTCCTTATGTAAGAGGATGTCATGAAGGTGGTTTTAGGACATTTTACTGTTCATAGGTCACGGGAATAGTCCTCCAATGTACGAGATGAGGGATTGCAGGGACGGTGACAAAATGCTGTGTAACAGATGCCACCTAAAGCATGAGGTCTGAGAGAGAGGGAGGGGTGAAATGCTTTATGAGAATGCGCCCAACTGAAAACACTTCTGTCGGAAGACCTGCATACAAGTAAAACTGATATCTATAATACATGATATGTGGTATGGGTGCAGCCATCCATAATAGAGTGTACAATAACTGGGATCCAAGGTATGGGCGCAACCATCCAGTAAGAAGGATCAACAAGTAGACTCAAGTATGGTCGCAGTCATCCAATCAAATGAGTCATGTAACTAATCACGATAATCCACAAAAACCTACAGCTTGGATTTCATCAGACAAAACCCAGGGTCTTGCGCTCCATCTTGACCCGAACATAGTACAAGTCCAAGCATGTGAATAAGTGAGCTGAAGTCGAACATGCAAGAACATCACCTGATTACCAGCCAATAATGAAAGCCGTTAACCGATGCGAGAGGTACCACCAATAATGAGGATGGCCCTCAAGGTACTATAGGTACAGTCCACGGAATGTGAATAGTGAGCTGGCGTCGAACACCCGCAGAATCATTCAATCGAAGGCCAATGATAACAACCTTGCATCGAATGCGAAGAACCTGCCATTGAGGCATGCAGGATCTAAGGTACCTAAAAGTTGTCTCTAGATCAGCTTCCTAGATAATGAGCTGAAGTCGACAGGAAGTGACCTTGATCGAAGGTGGGCCATAGTTCTTCCCACATCATCGACGCGAGACAGAGGAATATGATGTTTGTGAATCAAGATCAGTAGAGAATCAAAGGGAGGTCAAAAATTGCAGAAGCCAACTTCTCTTGAACATATCGGCGACACGACACTGGATTTGGTAGTATTTGACATCAAAGGATCTGAGGTCATGATGACGTGGCAAAGAGCAGATGAGTGGTCAAAAGAGATTACCCAAACCCATGGAGGCAAGCAGAAAATGAGATGAGATGTCCCCAACCCGACACAAATGCAGACAAGTGCCATGTTCAAGAGCGACATACTGCCGAAACGACGGTGATACTGGTTCCATTTTTCCCCACCATTTCTAGCGAGTACCCCAATTATTTTTGGAAACAAGCTTGAAGGGGATAGCATATTCTTGCGATATAAGTTTGTATTTCGGAAAAATCCAACCTAGTACATTTAACGAGCCCTAGGAAGGAGGAACTCGAGTATCGTCATTACGACGGAGTCCGATGTGATCAAGTTTTAACGATTCTGACAAAGGAAGAACTCGGTGTCTTTTCATGTTTAGAGAGTTTGAAAAGACAACGGAAAAGAAAACTCCAACAATCCCTTTTCGTAGATAGTCTCACAGATCCGAAAAGGTAGAAAATAATATCTGAGAGAACCTCCTAGTCGCGATAGGCTAGGGTATTCCTTTTTCGTAAATAATCTATCCCAACCCGAAAAATGGGTAAACGTATACTGGGTAGATGTCGTTTTGCAGCCAATTTAACGAGCTCAAAATGACAAGCGACTTGGCAATCTTTTCATTTTTAGAGAGTCAGAAAAGAGCTGAAATATGACTCCAGTAGTGAATTTTTCATGTTTTTACCGAGTCCGAAAAAGTATAAAATACAACTCGTGTCGTCGTCCTAGTCACGCAAAAACCTGTCGCTGCACAAAAAGCAAGTGTAAAACCCATTTTTCGACAAAAATATGATAAAATATTTAGAAAAATAAGCTTCAAAACCTAATTTGATTTTGAAAAGTTATAAATATGACCAAATAGTAAAAACATATTTACTTTTTACTTTTTACTTTTTACCTCTTGTGCAGAGCGATAGTGAGTTATTTCCTTGCAATCTTGCGGTGACGATTGTGGACGATCCAGTCCATCATTTCAGATCCCGTCTTTTCCAGGTAAGAGCTGCTTCTATTAGCTATGTTTTAATCCATATTTCATAGGTTTCCATCATGATTTGGGATCCCTGAGTGGAGGATTCAAAAATTTAGGGCTTCCACGGTTGGCGCGGGTATGAGGCATGGACCCGCGCCAACCGAGCTCTTTTTGCAAAGGGGTCACGCCAGCTAGCGTGACTGTCAGAAAAGCAGTTGCGTCAATCGTGCAACCTCATTTTCCGCTCGAATTTGACAAAAATTGAACCAATAAATTGAATTTTTGAATGCCCAAGGGATCTTATGATGTGCTTATGACCAATTTGATGCAGGTATAAAGCCACAATGGTGATTGAATGGAAATAAAGGGAACACAGTGAAGAGGACGAAATGGAAATGGAGAATGAGAAATGCATGGATTCTCTCCAGAATTGCGGTTTAAAGAAATTATTCTTGACACCGTGTCTCAGGGCACAACCTGAATTGTTACAATATTTGATAAGTATCTGGGATGAGAATGAAGAGAAGTTTAGGCTTTGAGATCAAGTGCTTGAACTGAAAGTGTCCGATGTCTACTTCATCACTAGATTGTCTCGCAGAGGTCCAGTTCCGATCATGACAGGTACCAGGCCTTCTGGCGAAAAGGTGTCGATGGTTATGGAAAGAGTGTGCCTAGGGGCACAAACATGATCAGGTAGTGGTAAAATTGACATTCACACTGTTCCTAATCTGGCACTCAGAGTGGTGCTACATACTATTACACGGGCTGTGGGGTCACAAGTGCCGCATGAGGCTACCAAAACACAGCTTCTTCTAGCTTCAGAATGTATGAACCCAACAATATTTGATTGGGCCACAGCCGTAACCATGAATATCAAATGAGAATTGACTAAATGTAAAAAGACCAAACTGAAGAAGTTCAGGTACGGGTATATCTTGGTATCATTCATCCTAGAACGACTACCTATCTTCCAGGGCCAGGGGGTGATAGTCGCGGATCCGCCTTTGAGAGAGCCACAGATGGCTCGATGGGCAACATTGATGCCCAGAGCAGGAGGGAGCCATCAAATGTCATGTTAGCTCGAGTTCTTTGGATGGCTTCGGTGACAATTGATCATCATAGAGGACTGGCCCTATGCCAGTACTGATTTCGCAGGAGACCCAGACCTTCCACTCCCAGAAGGAGAGGACTGGGATGAGGAGCTGGGTAAGAATATTTTTTATTTTATGAATTTTATGATTTTTTTGGTATACATGCATGTTCTAACAATTTATCCTATATGTATACATATGTTGGCCCAGAGAGGCCCGCCGGGATGTCGCGAGCGCATAGAGGACCCCTCTCTCCTATGACCCTCAAGGTGAGGGGGGCGAGGGGAATGAGCTGGTTTAGAACTTAGAGGGAATCTCCCTTGGGATTCCTGATTATGCTCGCCTAGCTGATGTACCTATGGCTTATCAGAGGCACACTGTAGGGGTGCCTAGTCGCCTTCATCACTTTCTGAGGTGATTGGTGCAGGAAGTAACATGCTACCATGAGCACCATGCTAATTAGTCACCTAGGCTTTTCATATGCATATTTTTGAGAGACATGTTGTCTTCGGATGTTATTAAAACAAACACGTATATTTTTGGATTTTGTATGATGCACAAACTGCAAACATTTAGACATATATATATATATATCTATTTCTGCATGGATCTTTTTACACATATGATGATGTTCTTACAAGTTGCGTAAATGTCTATCTAATACCATGTTATCTACTGCGTCTGTTAATGCATTCATTTGTCTGGGTATATGTTGATATGTGATGCAATCAAAATTTCTTTCCAGTAAACGAATACGTAGATACAGTATTAAAATGGATGGGTTCCTAACTGAATAATGACCATTGAGTTGTAACACTACAAGCTGTGAGTCTAGATATAGAAGTAATGCATGAATCCCGAGGTTAACGACCTCGTTCAATAATTCCAAAATGACACTATATTCCGTGACATTATTTGTAGCAGGCCCTAGACAAACACCTTGTAAATTAACTAACTCACCAGCAGGATTGTAGATTACCCAGGCTGCCGAAGACATATTCCTTGTACTGCGGGAGGCACCATCTGCGAAACCAACATAAGGATTAATAGACATTTGCACAATCAGGAAGACCCAATAAGCAGAAAGACACTTACAAAGAACACCACACCACACATGCACAAAAATGAAATCACTCACCTATGTACACACATTACACAAGAATGATTCAAGCATAATACTTCTTCGAGTACAACCCATTTGTGGGTTGCGGCAAAGGAAGACCTTCATAATCGATCAGCTCACAGGCCCCATTTTTTTAATACACGTTTAACGATATAGGGCCCATGCCACATAGGATGGAATTTGCCTGACCCAAGCTTATCATGTGCTTGATCATACAAGAGGACGAGGTTCCCTTCGATAAAAGAACGTGGAGAAACCATTTGATCGAAATGAGCTTTAACCCGCTTTTTCTGTGCCTCGAAAACCAAAGCAGCCAAGCGACAAGTTTCGTCCAATATTTCTAGATATAGAAGACGTTCTTCCTCTGGGGAAGTGTCGAGCAGTAATTCCACAACAAATTTAATGAAGGAATCTCACATTCAACCGGAAGAGTAGCTTCCAGACCATACACCAGCTGGAAAGGTGTGAATCCCGTTGCGCTCTTTACTGACGTTCGGTAGGCCCAGAGAGCTGAGAAAAATTGGAGATTCCAGGTGGATTTGTGTACACCAATTTTTCATTGAAGTATCGTGACAAGCACCTTGTTCACGACCTCAACCTGGCCATTTTCCTGAGGGTAGTATAGCGTCGAGCTGTCGTGACGCAAGCTCAACTTCAATGTCAGCTCTGCCATCATGTAGTCCTAAAAATGAGTGCCATGATCGGTGACGATGGCCTGAGGAATGTCGAAACGTGTAATCACATGGTTGAAAATGAATTAAGCGGCTGTCTTACCGTCGACAGCTAATGTAGGCATCGCTTCGGCCCACTTGGTGAAGTAATATATGGCAACGATGATATAAGCATGCCCCCCGGTCGAGTGAGGGTTACATGTCATAAAATCAATGCCCCATTTGGCAAAGGGGCCTACGATAATGACAGGATGTAAAGGGAGGGATGGCGCATGCATCTTGCGTTGGAAGATCTGGCACACATGACACTTTCTAACTGCAACAATGCAATCTTTAAATATAGATGACCAGAAGTAACCCGCACGCATAATCTTCTGGGCGGTAGCATAACTGGACATGTGACTGCCACAGGCGCCACTGTGACAGTCATTTAGGACTTTCTCAGCCTCTTCCAAGGTCAAACATCGGTGGAGCACATAATCGACTCCAAAATGATATAAAGTATCTCCGACAATGCGATATGGTTGGGATTGATGCCGAACGCGACGTCGAGCATCCTTTGTCAACTCAGACCGGAAGGTAGATGTCTGAAGGTACATGATGATATCACCGTACCATGGATCAAGAGTGCTGATTATAAAGAGAGTTTCATCCGGGATATGATCCTCGGATTGAGACGGAACAAAGTCGGTAGGGAGAGAGCAGATAAGATCAACAAAAACCAGTGACTTCTTTGATTTGGCAGTAGTGAACTCCAAATTGAACTGCTGAAGGATCACAATCCATTTGGATTGCTTTCCCCCCAGCAATTGTCGAGACAAAATGTAATTCATGGGGTTGCAGTTGAAAATCACGGTTATCATGTGCAACAGGATGTAATGGCGAAACCGCTGAATGGCCTGGACCACGGAAAGTGCCAACTTCTCGACGTGGGCATAACACGTTTCAGTATCAAGGATATTTCGAGATAGATAATAAACCATGTGTTCATTTCCATCATCGTCATCCTATACCAGAACCATGGCTATTGTGCTGAATGCAACATCCAAATTGAGGGTAAAGTCGCGATGATAGTTGGGAGGACGTATTAATAGAGCGTTGACAAGCAACGTTTTAATTTTATCGAAGGATAGCTGGGCAATATCGTCCCAACGGAAGGGAATGTCATGTTTTAGAAGTCGCATAAACCCTTTCACCACTTTTTCATAGTTCGGGATAAAGCGACGTACAAAATTCTCTTTCCCCTAAAGACTCTAAAGTTGATGCAACGAGGATGGGGATGGGAGATTAAAAATAGCCTCGACCTTGAGGGGGTCAAGGCGAATTCCGTATTTAGAGACAATGAATCCAAAAAGATGACCAGAGTCAACGCAGAAGACGCACTTGTGAGGATTAAGCATGATGTTGTAACTTCTGCAACGGAGACAAATCTGGCGGAGGTGTTCGAGATGGTCTTCGCGCCGAGCTGAATGAGTTGGTAGGTCATCCAGGTACGGCTGAAAAATGTCACGTATGTCATGAAAGGCGTAGGACATGGTACGCTGGAAGGTGGATCCAGCGTTTTTCAAGCCGAACGAGAGCTTTTTGTAGGCGAATGTGCCCGATGGATAGATGAAGGCGGTCTTATGTTGATCAGAGGGTAAAATATTAATTTGATTATAACTGGAGAAGCCGTCCATAAGGGAATAGATCTCACTCCCCACACAATCATCAATGATCTGATCTATAAAGGGGGTGGGATAGTTGTCCTTAGGGCAAGCCCCATTGATATCTCTATAGTGAACACAGACTCGAATTGTGCCTTGCTTCTTATCCACAGGGACAATTTTGGAAACCCACTCTGTCAGAGGGATCGGATATATGAAGCCCGCGTTAAGAAGTTTCTCAACTTCTGCTTTTATAGCAGCGGCTTTTCGAGGATGCACTGGGCGCAGACGTTGGCGCACAGGTTTCGCACCAGGATAGGTGGGAATTTTGTGCATGATGATATTGGGATCGATCCCAGGCATCTCTTCATAAGACCATGTGAAAAAATATCAAAATTCGCGGAAAAGGCTAGTGTACACTTGAATCTCTTCAGGAGAACAAGTGACTCCCACGTGAATGTTCTCGACAACCCCTGGTTTAACGGAGATGTCGATAGGCATTTTTTGGGTAATATTACTCAGATTTCCTTCCGAAAATACCTCATGAGTCAATATTAGCGTT
Source organism: Pinus albicaulis (assembly GCA_034641835.2). Classification (NCBI taxonomy): domain Eukaryota; kingdom Viridiplantae; phylum Streptophyta; class Pinopsida; order Pinales; family Pinaceae; genus Pinus; species Pinus albicaulis. The sequence goes on from CM076569.1 coordinate 945,265,487, forward strand.
TGGAGAGGTGGACAGGGAACCTGAGATGCAAAATTCTCGAGACAATTAGACATTGACCCCAGGCCGGGCATGAACGAGGAACGATGATGTCCATCGCTCCATGGTAGATCTTCGAGAGACATAGTATCCATGATAGCTTCATCAGACATAAATACTTCTCTCAAAGGATCAGGGGAATCTGCATTGTCGAGCCAAGGGGATTGAGAATACACATCAAGAGCCATGATCAAAGGAGCATTTTCAGCAGGAGGAGGATCTGATGCGACAAAGATCTCTCAATAATTGATTTCAACTGGGGTCAGAGGCATCAATTCTCCAAAATAGGTCACCTGTTCAGGAGAAGGGATGATCCACGAGTCATCCGACCTAGAGATCATGTTGACTTGAACAGTGTTTGGTGGTGGAATGGGAAAAATACCCATGAGAACGGGGTCCTTGAAAAGACCAGGTCCTACACTGTCAGGGTGATTAGGAATTTGATCCACGTATGGCACATTGTTATCGGAGGACGAGGTAAAGAAATACAACTGATCAAAAATAATAATCCTGCCCTCATGCGGAAATTTTAAAAGTCGAAAGAGGGTGGAAGGAACGCATAGCATGGCGTGGGTCCAACTGTGACCAAGTAGAAGATTGTATTTGAGTTTGGCATCAACCACTTCCACTTCAACATTGACTGTCTTACCTTGTAATGTGATCAGTAGACTCGCGAGAACACCCAATGGTTTTGATTACCTTCCATCGAATGCCTCGAGGGAATTAGGAGATGAGGTAAGGGCTGGAGAGCCGATGGCTTTCCAGCAAGCAAATGACATAACACAGGTAGAGGAAATTTCGTCCACAACGGGTCTGTGTATGTTGAGGCCGTTGATACCGACTTGTATAACAAGGGCGATTTGATGTGGAAGTCGGGGGACAAAATTCTCTAGATCGAAGGTGAGAAGGCTAGAATCAGCAGGATCAGTTCCACTGATTGCAGATAACAGAGTTTTCTGTTGAGATGGGTAACTTTGAAGTACTTCCAACGTAGAAATTGCGGAGGGCCTGTGCCAAATCCTCAACAATGCTGTAATTTTGAGTAGCACGGGTGTTTGTATTATAGGAAGACTTTCAAAGAACACATTTGGAAGGTGGCCGTACAACAGGTTCAGCACTGGGCTTCTCAATTTATAAAGGACCAGAGGCAGGTGGGGGAGGCAGGTCATGAACAAATTCCTTCCTAGCTGCCTAGCGTGACCCTGCATAATCCTTCGATCGAGTGGCAATCGAAACATGTGCAACACCATTCATCATGAAAACCTAAGACCCAAATGGTGCAGATGGTGAAGGCTACTCGACCATCTGGGTCTGCTGAAATGGAGGAGGTTCCTTAAGAACTGTCGGAATTCCCTTAGAGCCTTTAAGAAGTTGACTAACATCGGATCGTCAGGGACAATCTTTGGTGTAGTGGTATTCATCACAGATCAGGCAAGGGTACTTCGGTTTTTGTTGCGAACCATCATCAACACGTGGTTTGGAGGATTCTGGTTTCGGGGCATCGGATTTGGCATTGCCTTTGCCCTTATTCTTCCCTTTGGAAGCCTTGTCCACAGGATTAGCCTGAACGACATTGAACTCCGTGGTCTTACCAGAATCTGGAGTAGCGGGAGGAGCATAATTGTTTGAAGAATTCGATTTTTGCTTCCCATTAGAGGACTTATGAGAAGTTTGAGAGATGGAACCAATAACACCGTCAATCGATGGGGTAGGTGGTGGTTTAGAGGTCCCTGGCCATGGGGCATCAGTCAAGATATCATATAACGTGCCAGACTAAGAGTACACTAAATCGAGGTACTGGGTACGAGCGATGGCTTGTTCCTCAGTTACACATGCCCCCATAGCAATGTCCTGTGCAATCTTGTTGACAAAGGAGGTAGTGAACCAGTGAGTTAGAAGCTGATCAAGAATGTCAAACTTGATCAGACGACGACGAAGTGTCCACTCATGAATATGATTTGAAATATGAGTGGCTTTGTCCTGCTTTAGAGATGTCAGGAGACGCGTCCCGGCTTCATAACGAATCGGTAACTGGAAATGTGTCAGGAATGCCATAGCTAAAGTATTAAAGTCTTGAAAAATACCACGGGGTAGTTCTATGTACCATTTAGGAGCAACGTCGGTAAGAGTGCACTAGAAAAGACGTATACGAATCGAGTCATCCACCCAAGAGTTCGAAGAACACCACAAATGGTAGGTCATGACATGTGCTTGGGGGTCTTCTGCAGATTTTCCTTCAAATTTGGGGCAGTCACTAGGTACCTTCGTCGGAACCGGAGGCCAATATGGATTATGAAGAATCAAATCATTGGTCAACTTGGACACATTCGGTAATTCCAATGTGGCGAGGAAAGGTAACTGAGGATTAAAAGTTATGCCAGGCCCCCGATAAGGACCTGTACCTGTACTCCAACCTGGTTGAGCATAACTCTACCCCCACTGGTTCTGTCCTAAAAAATTCTGATCAAAGGGGTTATAAGTCGTATAATTAGGTTGATATGGTTGCTGAAAACCAGGATACGGGGGTTGATAACCTGGGTACTGACCTTGATTATATGTGGGCCCCGTTTGAGCAGTGTATGGATTTGACTGCGGAGTATAAGTATAGCCTGGCTGTTGAAGGTAATAACCAGAACCTTAGGGTGGGTTGTAAACCGGTCAACACTGACCTTGAAGGTAATAGCCGCCTTGGGGTCGAACAGGCTGCTGGTAAGTGGGACCCTGTTGAGCCTGATAATTTGGGTGCACAGGCAGGTTTGGCTATGGCATAGAATAGATCGGCTGTTGAGCAGGGTTAACTGGTTGTGCAGGTTGTCCTGGTTGAACAGGTTGACCTGGTTGTGCAAGTTTCCCTGGTTGAACAGGTTAGCCTGGCTGAACAGGTTGTCCTGGTTGAAAAGGTTGACCTGGTTGATGAAGGACACTGGGCTGCCCCGACTGAGCAGGTTGGCCTGATGGCGGGAGAGGGCCAGGTTGTGCCTGATAACCAGGTTGGCCTGTGGGAGGACCATAAGATGGCCCTAGTTGAGCATCATTTTGACTAATTGGAAGAGGAGGTTGCTGAGGTTGCACCAACGGTTGAGAAGGATGAGTTTTCCCCCCCAGGACTGTACGATGTGCCAGATTGATACCCCGGTTTCCATGTGGATCCTTGAGGTTGCCCCAGCTGGACCATAGGGTGAGGCTGCAGAGGTTGACCTTGAGGGTTGTAAGACTGCCCTTGCGGACCGTACACCAATCCTTGTTGGACCGAAGGTTGTCCCTGTAAGAGTTGTCCTTACGGGTCATATAGATAACCTAGCTGGGCCCAAGGTTGTCCCTGGAAGGGTTGTCCTTGTGGGCCAGAAGCATATCCTTACTGAAACAAAGGCTGTCCTTGAAGGTTCTACCCTTGTTGATTAGAAGGTTGCCCAGCCTGGGCAGATAGAAAACCGTTAATATAGTGATAAGCCTCAGGAGCAGGAAAATGAAGGGGGTTTCCTTGTTCATTATATTGAAATGGAAATACGTAAATCGGGGCACCATCTGGTCCATAATGGGAAAAGTAAGGATGGTTGAGGTCTTGAGAGGATGGACCAACCTCAGAGTTTGACTGCTATAAAGACAACCGATACTCCTCAGGAGAAATATTCTCGGGAATAGCAGAAGCTATGTAAATGTCTTCAGGAACTGACGAGTTCCTAGTTGACTGAGTAGTGACAACAGGCGTAGACGCAGCCACGCAGACAGTAGGCCTAACAGGTACTGATGTGACGAAAGGAGATGCCATGAGAGGTGTCGATGGTGACATCCCTAACGAAGGAATAATTGACCTCATGGATGGAGTCGATATTCCCATAGAGGCCACAACGGCCATGACCTGACTTAAAGACCTATATCCAGCTGGGAGTGAAGGACTAGGTGAAGACATAATAGAAGATTCGAGAATGTTTTCGGGAAAAAGCTGGTAATCTTCACCAGATGTAGGAATTTCCTCACTAGGAGAAGGACTGGGTGAGTCCATATCTGACCTGTCGCGAGATCTTCTAAAAGACGATGAGGACTAGGAGGTATAACAACAGCTAAGAAAGGAGATCTTGATGTAAGAGGAGGGAAGTTTTCCCCTACTCCAAATCCAAACCAAGCATTGGACAAGGGCCAATTGAAGTCAACCGGTCCTCCAAAGGGAAGTTCAGATATAACCGGCCCCCCGTCGGGAAACTCAGATACAATGGGCTACTGATACTCAGCAGAGGACTGGGAGACCTCTAACGAATCGTCTGTGTAAGGACTGCCAGTAGAATAAACTGAGGGTTCCACCACTATGACTGTAGCAAAAAGAGGAAGAGATCACAAAACCAAGAGGCACGGGCAAAAACCAAGGAAAACAATCAACAGGCCGAAAAATCAATCTCTAAATGGGCGTGTGATCGTGGGTGATTAATTTTACCACATTGAAACTGGAAATTTTACTGTTTCATGTTTTAAGAGTCTAGAAACAAGTAAAAGATGACTCTATCACTTTCAATTTGGAAACAAGAGTGAAAAGGAAAGTGCTCGATGATCTTTTCAAATTTAATGAGTCAGTAAAGATCAAAATGACTGCTCTGGTAATCTAGGAAAATGGGTGTACTAGATATCCATGAACTGCCATATACACCTTGGTTAAAAAATGAAAGAGAAATCAACCAAGGACTTGACGTACGTGCAGGTAATCTCCCCGAATGTTGTGTTCGGTGTATCATGGGAAAAAGGTGGTAGACTCGGCTTCCTACGGATAAAGTATAGCAACCTAATGGGGTCTCCCTTTATATACGCGATGGTACGGGGAGCATAAGTCTGTACTAGCGCTATCTAAAGCCAGATGGCGAATGACAACTACTAGGTTTAACGACGCCGGAACACGTCACTAGCCTAGACCTCTAGATATTTCGTTAATGTTTCAATGTTGCCTTAGGTTAATTTAATAAATTTTAGATTTGATCTTCAATTTATGTTTCAATTTCAGGCCCTATCAAATGTTGGATCTCAAAAAACCTCTAAATGCACACTACATGCCACAATAAATCACTTTTTTCGATGAAGAGCTAACTACGGGAGGGTTGAGAGCTTTTCAAATACCAACAAAATGAGCACAAAAACACCCACTACTGTCTCTAATTCAAGCTAATGAAACTAAAAAATTTTCTCTTAGAGTTATATAACAATAATAATGCGAAAAAGCTTTCAATTTTCACTAGACTAATCAGAATGCAAAGAGATTTGTTTTTGTATTTTTCAATGTTTTAGAGAAAATGCACTAAATGAATGAAAAACTAATAAAGAAATCAATTCGAGGAATGACAGTGAGAGAGATGAAACAAACAAGTTCACTCAATACAAACGCACACAATCAAGACCCAAACTGATGGAGAAATCCCCCAAAGCAAAGAAAAATCTCAAAAAGACTCACACAAACCGTGTAATCTAGGCTTGGATTGAGAGAAAGAAAAACTTGAATGAAAGAGAGCACAATCACTCAACTAACGTAATGATACAATGGAATGCAGCAAAACAAATTCAAGGAAGCGAAAATAAAGTCGACCGGGAAAACAAGGACCGAAAAACTCCCATGGGAGGCTCAGCACACTGTAGCACCTAGAATCCCTAGGGTTAGAATGAAAAACTAATGGAAAAGGGCAAAAAATCGGAGGACAAGGGCCAAACACAGTCAAAAAAGACTTCAAAGCACTCAATCGCTCAGAAAAATGACACCACGACCAAAAATCAAGCTCAGAGAGCCCAAAAGCAAGCAAACCCTAACACCAAACAAATTTGGCACGCCTGTTTGGTTGTAATTTGCGCCAAAATAGCGTTGGCGCAGGGGCCTAACTAGCAACCAACGCCAGTTGGTGCGACTGTCAAGCGGTAAAATGCGCCAATCAAGTTTACTATGGGAAAAGATGAAAAAAGGACAAACATAGACTGGATCAAGTCTTCTGGGGGCTGAATAGGGGTTTGACACCAAAGGAGGTAGACCAGAAGAGAAAATAAATCAATAAAAAACCAAAAAAGACCAAAAGAGGAAAGACTAACTCCAAGTGATTCCCCAGTGGAGTCGCCAAATTGTTGAGGAGGTAAATCCCCTCTGCGGACAGAGGCGATCCCTACTAGCCCAGATCGGGTCTAGCAACAATCAAGTCACGCAATGGCGTTGGTTCCTAGTTACAAAATGACAAAAATCATAACGAGTAGCCTACCTCAAATCCCACGCAGTTGTCGTTGAAGAAAAGATGACGTTTCCTGTCCCTCGCTCAACAGATCATGATCCTTCAGTTCGACACGTCTGGACACCTGTACACCTGCAAGGAAACAACAACATACAACATAAAATCTAATGCATATAACCATATATCAGTCAGAGAGGATATAATTCATTGCATTAAATAAAGAAATGAACACATGAATGGAACCATAATCATAGTCGCTTATATTATTAATGACAAAGGAAAGATTACAACCAAATGCTCTGACACTATGATCTTCCTTCGGCGGAGCTGACAGTGGAGCGTGTCTCAACAAAGCCTGTCAGGAATCTGGACGAAGCTCTCTCTCTTCGGCTTGGCTCTCAATAGCTGCCTGGCTATAGTTTCCTTTCTACAAGTTCAGCTAGCTTGCTAATGGAGAAGGCAAGATTTTATATATGGAGGAAGGGGAGTTGGGATCCCTATAATCATGGGATAGACCCTATCTCTAAGGAAGCTTCCATGATAGGTGGAAAACCACTTCCCATACATGGAGATCCGAAGCCAAACCACCCAACTCCTTTTGATGAATCGTTCAGGAGTTTGTTGGAATCAAACTTCCGCTATTTATTTTAAAAAAAAATCCCTTATTAAGCCTTGCGCGAGTGAGACACAGGAACAAAGCGCCAGTTGGTGCACCCTCTAGTGTGGATTTCCCCCGTTGGAGTGAGGGATGAACTGGCTAGTCGCACCAAGGCTAACACATCTGTTTTTAGGGTTTTTCAGAGGAAAATTTCTTCAGGAGAATATTTGTCCTTATGCAAGAGGATGTCATAAGGGTGGTTTCAGGACATTTTACTATTCACAGCTCACGGGAATAGTCCTCCAATGTACGGGATGAGGTATTGCAGGGACGGTGACAAAATGCTGTGTAACATCACCTTCTTGGCTTGATCTTTTAGGAATATTCAATTATACAATGAATTGATAGTTTGATCTAAGAAAGTAAATAATAGAACATGAAAGGAAACTAAATAAGTGTGAGATTGATTACCTCAAACTTAATCCAATTGAAAAATAGATAAATATTTCCTTTTGAAATGTTTTTAGAAAGCAAATATTACACAGTCATTCTAAAACTAATACTAAGAAAGCAAATAAAATTTAATCTATAAAAATAAGTAAATCTCACACATTTTAGGCAGCTGATCTAAAAGTATGAGAGATGGTAAATCAAGATGCTCTATGTGTATACAAAACCAAATCAAAATGAAAGAACATTCATGAGTAAGGTGCCACAATCTAATTCTGTATTCAAAGCTTGAGCATAACTCCAATTTTACACATGATTTTATAGGAGAAAGCTTCCCCTATTTATACAAAAAATGAGAAACTATCTCATTAATGAGAGTCCATGAATATCTTCCTATATCTCTAGAGTTACAATCCAAATATGAAGTGATAAAGCACATGTCTTCTTAGAGTTACAATAGAAATAGGAAATGAGACACATATCTCTATGATCCCAAGATCTTCTCCATCCAAATTCGAATTTGGCCTTAGGTGGCCACATAAGGGTCTTTTGGAAGCTTCATTTTAACTTACACATGGCAAAAAATTCATTCCACTTATTAGGTATAAGTATGTGCATATTATTTTCTAATTTTTAACCACAAATTCTCTTAAAAATGCTAAGAATTAATAAAGTTTGGAAAAACATAAATGTAACCCAATAGTGGTAATGGTAAGGTAAATGCAATGAAATGGAGGTGGAGTGAAGGTGGTAGTATGGAAATATAAGTGAATAGGTAATGGAAGTGAATGACAATTTTAAGGCCCAACATACCCCCCAACTGAAGCTATTGCATGTCCTCATGCAATCTATTACATTAATTCCTTTTGATCCTTGAGCTTTGGCTTAACTTTGCGTGATATCATTTGATAACTTCATACTTCTGCAAAGTCTTTAGTTGAATTGCAACATGGTTGGTTCTCGAGTTTCAACCATATTTTGTTAGTGCATTCAATTTTGATATTTGAACTTTGCATAATGATAATTATTGCAAAGTATATTTCTATTAGATTGCATCATGGTTGGTTCTTGTGTGACAAACATGATTGTGTTTGTATCCAATTAATTTTTTTTTTTAGTACTTTTGAAAAGCCTATGCTCATATAAATAATGTAATAGTTGATTGCAGAATCCGGATTATCCACAGTATCATAAAATGATTGTCGACGTTTTGAATCCCAACGGGGATCCATCTTCAGGACGAGAATTGAGATTAGAAACGTCGACAATCGTTTTATGATACTGTGGATAATCCAGATTCTGCAATCAACAAAATCCATAGAAGCTTGAAAACCATAATGTAATAGTTAATATCTTTTGAAAGTATGTGGACTTTTAAATGTGGTTTGAATGTGGCAAAATGTGAATATGAATGTATCCCCCCCCAAACTGATGGTATTGGAAATTTTTTGAAATGAGGAAAACACATGTTTTTTCCAAAAATTATCATTCTAGCTTTTCAAGGAATTCTATGGTAAAAATTTAGAAAATGAAATAATTAAACTTACCCTTTGGAAATGGATGAACTGCATGTGTGGAGGCTACAAAATTTTGATCATAATCTTCTTCATGTGGTTGTACAAGTTATGTATAAAAGAGTCAAGATGACTTTTTATTGCTTTTAATAAAACTGTTGAATTTGCTACAAAATGGTGCTGATTCTGTAGCTGTCATCTGATTCTGCAGTTGCAGAATGGTGCTGATATGTTGTGGCTGCATATATTCTTCATTTGCTTCAAAATGCTGAAAATGATAGTCTTCATGTCTTCAAAACTTGTTGGCAAAATTCCTGCTATGTGAATAGATGTTTTGATGTCGAACATAACAAGAAATTGTTGACTTAGTGGCCATTAATGGACGCCACTAGTCAACACGAGAAATCTCAGCATTGATGACAATGAGAGTCAAGATTCCCAAACACATCCTGCTAGGTAGAGATAATTTTGTTGTTGTCGAGTACCTAGAAGATCCGATGAACAAGGGACATTAATGTATTCCCATTGTTCGTTGGCAAGAAGATTTGCCATTAAGGCATGCAAGCATCAAGATGTTTTTGCAAGGAACTTAGACTCAAAAGACTATGGACTCAATAATTTGCATTGAGGCAAGGTTTATTTGAAAAATGGAAAGGATAGGAGAAGGAAAATGGAAATGGAAGATGAAAATGGAAAATGAAAATGGGCAATAAGCATGTATGTGAGCTTCTTGCTTTTATTTGTGGAGTAGACAAAAAGTAATGGAAAGTGTATGTGAATGAAGGAAAATGAACGACTGACTCTTGCTGGGAAAATAATTGTGGCTTGATTTGAAGTTCTTGGTTGGATTTATAATTCAAAAGGGAGGAAGAGTAATGGTCTTGATGAAAATGGACATGGACTTGTTCTTATGTTTCTCATGAAATTAGTCCTTTGAAGACCAATTACGCAGGTTTTGATGTGTAATGGCTTGTCTCTCACAGATAAGTTCATATTGATATCTCTCATTTCAATTACCTTCAATGGAATCTGCAATCTTCTCTTCATCAATAGTCTGCAATCTTTTCTTCATCAACAATTTCTTCATGTGATACACTTTCGTTGTCTTTCTCTGTAATTGAATCTGTAATCTTCTCTTCATCAGAAATTTTCAATCTTTTCTTCATCATCAGTTTCTTCATCCGATACACCTTTATTATCTGTCCCTGCAACTTTTAAAATCAATTTCTAATAACAGCTGCTTGAGGAAGCTCGAATATGGAAAAGAGAAGGTTCCTCCTTTTTTTTTTTGCAGTGCATGGGCCTTTGTGTGGGTTGAAGGTCTGCTTATATGCGTAAGGCCAAGCCAAATGTTGGCCTCACGCATATGCGTGGGCCTCCTTTCCATGGGCAATTTTTATTTATTTATTTATTTTATTTTTTATTTTTATTTTATTTTATATATATTTTTTTAATTATGTTTTTTTTTAAAGAAAAATTGTGCACATGTAATTCAATAAATAAAAAAAAAATATTGAGAGGATGCAAAACATTAAAATTTGCAGAACTGATAAAAGGATAATGACTCAAATGACGATTTTCAATAGAATTGTAGATCAATTTCCAAATTTTTTTTTAATAAATTTTGGAATTTTAAATTTTAAATTGACTGATCTAATTTTCTGATCTTCCAGGTCACAACAAGGTGCGGGAAGAGAGCATACTAGTTGGCTTTGTCAAATAAATTCATATTTTCACACAAATTTTATTTCTAATGGTGATAAAAAAACGAAGTGATTCTTATTGCGTCACTGAAATTTACTCAAAATGAATTAATCAATGTTGATTATTTATTTTTTGAAAACAAAATTAAAAAAAAATTCTAAAATTCTAGCTTTTTTTATTTTTCCTATCTATTTAAAAAAATATTTTTTTTAATTTTATTTTTAAGTATATTCATGCTTCCAATGAAGCCATTTACAAATTAGAATTTTTGAAATGCTCATATCTCACCTTGAAAAATGTATCTGATGGTTTGTAAGGATATGTGAAATCGATTTGTCCTTTCGATTTGTCGCAAGGATCTCTTGAAGAATTGATGAATGTTGTGGTGCAATTTCTTTTTGATACCATTCCTCAATGTAGTCTTTGGGCTGCATTCTAGATTCTTTGTCCATAAATGGTTAGTAGAAACTAAATAAAATAAAATACAATCTAGACTAAAAGATAGTTCCTATGCACACTTCCCCAACAACGGTGCCAAAATGTTGGGGTAAAATAATTTATTGTCATTTAATTTTTCAACTCGGGGGTTTCGTAAGCTTGTGAAACATGCATGCACTATATGTGCTAGAAATTATCTTTCAGTTTAGATCAATCTAACTACAAAATAACGAAAACCAATTCATTTAATCTTTGAAATCAAATAATGAAAATGAAATTCAACTAACTAATGAAATCAAGAAATGAAAAGAGAGAAAGCAAATTCAAAAGAAAATATAGCGCGTGCAATCACACTTGCAGGAATTGAAATTTTAATCTAAGAAAGCATTTCAGAGAATGTAAAGAAAAACAACTAAGGTATGTTCAATCACTCCAACATCCAATATGGAGGTATGATAGAATCACCCTCTTGAGTTAATGTATAAGCAACCGATTATACTTTAGAATTTAAATCTAGGAAATGAATTAAAGCATGTAAAGAGAAAAAATAAATAATTGCATAGGTTGAACATTCAATCATCCAATTTGGAAGTACGATAAGTCACCTTCTTGGCCTGATCTTTAAGAACACCCAATTATACAATTGAATGAGGATCTAAATCTAGAAAACAATGTAAAAGCATGTAAAAGCAAAGTTCAATGATTGCATAGGTTGAACATTCAATCACCCAATTTGGATGTATGACAAGTCACCTTCTTGGCCTGATCTTTTAGGAACATTCAATTATACAATGAATTGATAGTTTGATCTAAGAAAGTAAATAATAGAACATGAAAGGAAACTAAATAACTGTGAGATTTATTGCCTCAAACTTAATCCAATTGAAAAATAGATAAATCTATCCTTTTGAAATGTTTTTAGAAAGAAAATATTATACAGTCATTCTAAAAATAATACTAAGAAAGCAAATAAACTTTAATCTATAAAAGAAAGTAAATCTCACACATTTTAGGCAGCTGATCTAAAAGTATGAGAGATGGTAAATCGAGATGCTCCATATGTACGCAAAACCAAATCAAAATGAAGGAACATTCATGAGTAAGGTGCCACAATATAATTCTGTATTCAAAGCTTGAGCATAACTCCAATTTTACATATGATTTGATAGGAGAAAGCTTCCCCTATTTATACAAAAAATGAGAAGCTATCTCATTAATGAGAGTCCATGAATCTCTCCCTATATCTCTAGAGTTACAATCCAAATATGAAGTGATAAGGCACATGTCTTCTTAGAGTTACAATAGAAATAGGAAATGAGGCACATGTCCTTATGATCCCATGATCTTCTCCATCCAAATTCGAATTTGGCCTTAGGAGGCCACATAAGGGTCTTTTGGAAGCTTCATTTTGACCTACACATGGCAACAAACTCATTCCACTTGTTAGGTATAAGTATGTGCATATTATTTTCTATTTTTTAACAACAAATTCTCTTAAAAATGCTAAGAATTAATAAAGTTTGGAAAAACATAAATGTAACCCAATAGTGGTAATGGTAAGGTAAATGTAATGAAATTGAGGTGGAGTGAAGGTGGTAATATGGAAATATAAGTGAAAATGTAATGGAAGTGAATGACAATTTCAAGGCCCAAAAATACCCTTATCAAATCATTCACTTAATCATCAATTAACCAACCAACAATTGATCTTCCATCATAATCGACTAGTAGCATGATCAATATTCAAACAACCCAGATCTGTATGAATACTTCATTGACATACAACAACAATACAACAAAACAGATCAGACATTTCCTTCCGCACACTTCAACAAAACCCTAGATCCCATACACACTTTTGCTTAATTGAACCTACGTATATACACGCTTTTACAGAGATGAACCTACGTATAGATCTGAAAACATTACAGGAGTGTGCAACTCTTCAGAACAAATAATCAACTTAGATCTTACCCTTCACTTCAGCAAACATTCGCCAGATCACAAATCTAAACATTTCATAAACAGATCTAACAAATACATAGTCATTTCAGATCTAGATATCCTGATCCATCATTGTATTCATATGTGCATTATTAATTCAGACCTATCAATAAATTGTGGCCCAATCCATGCAGATATACTTCAGAGTGAAGTATTCATTCAATAACCAAACACATGCACCCAAATGCACTATGATCTTCTTCACCTCATATAGTTTTAGCCTTTACCAATACCATGAGCCAAAACCACACAGCTGCCGATGGTATTCTTGGACATAATAAAATAGAAAATAAACCACTCAATATTGTGGGCTAATACCATGGTAATGCCCCTTGGTATCATAATTTTAGAGGGCAAAAGGCATACACGACTTTGCTTCTTCATACCCATGTGTATACATGACTTCTCTTCATCAAAACTGCGTATACATTGTGAGATATTACCTTTATCATTTTTTTGTCACTTCTGATCTGACCTGTAGATACATAATTTGTACATCTTATCACAAGGAAACTCATCAAATAGGTTTCCATCAAGGACAACTTCATCAAGTAGGTTTCCATCAAGGACAACATATTACATCATATTTCCAACAATCTCCTCCTTTGGACTTGATGGAAACCATGATGGTGTTTGATTACCACAACCGATAGATACATTAATCATATCCATTATTCAAACACTAGGATACTCTCCCCCTTTGACATCAAGGGAAAAGTGCGGATCAATACCAAAACAATATTTCTCTTCCCTTGTAGAAAGAAGAGCTCTGTAGATTTGATGTGCACTGAAATTACCATGCTCCCCCTGAGTTCATGCTGAATCTTCAAACATATTTTTCAATGAAGTACATGACTCTATAACTTAACCGAGTATGAACTTTCCTATCACCAAGGACTCATAATTACATCAATGATCCAACCAAGTGGAATTACATATTTGACTCAACTTCCCAACCAAGTGGGTTTACAATTTGTGACTCAACTACCCAACCAAGTGGGTTTAAAAATTTGAACAAGTCCTTACATGAATGAATATGACCTTAAAAGATATGAATTTTTATAACCAATACCAAAATATCTCAAGAGAGAGATCATATTTCAGCCACCAACATAATGACAACAACGCATTACTCTCAGCAAGGTTAATGCTCCCCCTAAAACTCTGCTCCTGATCACCACAACAACTCATTCATCAAGGAATCTTCATCAATCAGATAATCAAGACTTAATATCATATCAACAGATATAACCATCAACATCAGATCAAGAAAATTATTACTGTCAGCAGCATATCCAAAACTGTTCTTGAGTCTGCCTCACAATTTTTTCTTATAAGAGAAAACACATACACCACTGTCACCATTGGAACTCGTGTGTATACACGGCTTTAGTTCATGAAACCTGCATATAGAAAGTGAAATACATAACATTCACAACTCCATATCCTCCTGGACTTATACATTCTGTACCTGTCCTCTGTTGTCACATTAGATGCACTGTTAGAAATAAACTCAACCAGAATTACCAAACCAACCATGGGAATCACCATATATTGCTCCCCCTGTGATGATACATTACTGATTCCTATAATGTATCTCACATCACTCATGCAGTCATTATGAGAAGTAAACTTTAGAAGCGGATGACTGTAGTAGGGTCAATATCCCCTATGTTTTTGACTGATGCTTCTTCTTTTTCCAGCTTTGTTTGAAATTTCTTATTATGTGCTGGAACTTCTCCAATTTCTCAGATCTGTTCATCATAATTAACCTGTAATCAATGTCCTTATGCCCAAATGAGAATAGAAACAACATCCATAAAAGCATCATTTCTTTCTTGATCTATGCAATTATTCAACAACCGGATCCCTTTCTTTTGGGAAATTATCATCATCCATGGTACATGCCATGAGCACTTGCAGACCTTGATAGAATCTTCTTCCTCATTTGACAATCCATTATTATCTTCATTTTTATAATAACTCCTTCCTTTTTCAAACTGTTTCCCTTTATCATGATTTTCTTTATAAGGAAATTTAGCATCATAATGACCAACTCCACCACAAACAAAACACTTGAAGGGAATCTTACCTCTGAATCTTCCAGTACCTGGTTGAAGTCTTCTCACAAAATTTGCTTCTTCTTCTTCTGATATATAACTTGATTCCTTGAGAACTTCCTTTTATTTTCCTTTTGCGTAGGCCTTAAAAGCAACTTCTTTGACTTGTGAAGGACCTCCTCTTCTCATTTCAAAAGTAGTCAAGATACCATGTAGTTGAATAACAGTAAGATTTTGCAGATCCTATTTTTTTTCAATAGCTGACACTTTTGACTCGAACTTTGGAGTTATAGATCTGAATATATTTTCCACTAAAGTTGAATCTTTTATATCTTCACACATATTCCTCATAGAATTCACAATCTCATCTAATTTTAGGAATAAATTTGCAATACTTTCATCATCATGCATTCTAAATTTTCATATTGCATTCTCAGAGTTTGAAGTTTGGAACTTTTTACCTTTGCATCACCTTCATAGCTCTGAATGATCTTGTCCCATATTTCCTTTGCTGAATTTAGCTGCATCACTTTGACGAATTATTCCTAATAAAGCATTGACATCTTTGGCATTGATTCCATATTTCTTCCTTTCTACTGCATTTGTAGGAACATTTGCTGAATACTGATAACCTCCTTCCAAAATTCCCCATACGTCTGCTCCAAGACTTTGCAAATACGCTCTTGTTCATATCTTCTAAAATAATATATTACTTCCATTGAACAGTGGTGGCTTGATAGAAAATACTCCTTCATGACTTCCCATTGCGACAGATCTCCTTCAAGTGATTAAGCTTCTTCTGAAGGACCTGCTTTGATACCAATTGTTGGGAAAAATACTGAGAGTGGGGAGGTGGGGTGAATCAGTATTTATATCTCACTGTAAACTTTTTAATTTTTCTTTACTGATTTCTATACGCAACTTTAATGAACCCAACTAGCGTATACATGCGACTATCCTTAAGCAAACTTGCGTATGTCCAAAGATCTTATTATGAAGATAATTCTTTACTTAGATCAGTGCATCATTCATTCATCAGATGTTTAGTAAGCAGTAAGCATGTGAAGTAAGAGTAGAACAAATCATCACACATAAGCAACACACATGAACACCAGGATTTAAGGTGGAAACCTAATTTGGGAGAAAACCAATGTTGTTGTCATCTCTGTCTTCAATATTTATTATAAGGAAAACTGCTTACAATATTGTACTGGTGTAGACTCATACCAGCACGTAGGCACCCACTTGCAGAAGGCTGCAAATTCTCTTGTTCTCCAACTTCTATTGGAAGGGAGCTCCAACCCCTTGATCTCGTTTACTAGCTACCACTAGAAGGGAGCTATGACCCCCTGCTTCTCGTTTCCCTGCCACTCTTGTAAGGGAGCTAATACCCCCTGATATCGTTTACCAACAACCACTGGAAGGGAGATACGACCCCCTTATTGAAGGCTTCAACCCTCAGCACTACCGCATACTACGTTTCATCAATTTTCACACTGGATCCAAACAACTTCAACACAACACAACTTGTAGGCCTCTTTTCATCATATTTTTAGACCGGACCCACTCCACAAATTTAAGCTCAAAGAACATACATCAAAATGAAACTCACACCCTTATCAAATCATTCACTGAATCATCAATTAACCAACCAACAACTGATCTTCAATCATAATCAACTAGCGACATGATCAATATTCAAACAACTGAGATCTGTATGAATACATCATTGACAGACAGTAGTAATACAACAAAACATATCAAACATTTCCTTCCGCACACTTCAACAAAACCCTAGATCCCATACATGCTTTTTCTTAACTGAACCTGCGTATATATGTGCTTTTACAGAGACAAACCTGAGTATAGATTTGCAAACATTACAGGACTGTGCAAATCTTAAGAACAAATAATCAACTCAGATCTTACCCTTCACTTTAGCAAACATTCGCCAGATCACAGATCTAAACATTTCATAAATAGATCTAACAAATACATAGTCATTTCATATCTAGAGATCCTGATCCATCATTGTATTCATAGGTGCATTATTATTTCAGATCTATCAATCAACTGTGGCCCATTCCATGTAGATATACTTTAGAGTGAAGTATTCATTCAATACCCATACACATGCACCCAAATGCACTATGATCTTCTTCTCCTCATATAGTTTTATCCTTTACCAATACCATGAGCCAAAATCACACAACTGCTAATGGTATTATTGGACGGAATCAAATAGACAATACAATGCTTAATACTATGGGCTAATACCATGGTAATGCCCCTTGGTATCATAATTTTAGAGAGCAAAAGGCATACGTGACTCTGCTTCTTCGTACCCATGTGTATACGCGACTTCTCTTCATCAAACCTGCATAGACATTGTGAGATATTACATTTATCATTTTTCTGTCACTTCTGATCTAACCTGTAGATATATCATTTGTACATATTATCACAAGGCAACTCATCAAATAGGTTTCCATCAAGGACAACTTCATTAAGTAGGTTGCCATCAAGGACAACATATTGCATCATATTTCCAACAATGAGACCCCTTGTCTTATGATTTTAATAATCATGAGCCATTACCCTGGTTTGGTATGCAGTAGTGGTAATGTCAGTTAATTATTTACCTATGATCATGGTAAGCAGGCTCGTGATGAGACCTCTTATCCTTTTAACTTTTGTATATTTTTGAATTACACTCTAATTTTTTTTTTCAATGGATTGGGAGAATCATTGACTCCTTAAGGGTTTTGGATGACAATTTAGAGTTAAGGATGCTTAGTAACAACAACTCTTTACTTTGTAAAGATGAACCTTTTTTATGATTGATGATAAAGTAAAAATACTTTAAAAACTTCAGGTTTACAAAATTTACAATTTTGATGGAAAGATATTTCAGAGTTGTATAGTATTCATTCAATTTTCAAGTTTTGTAGTTATTTACTCAAAAATTTCTATTCTTTAAAAAATAAAAACATAAAAAAATTTAGAGGTGTTGTGAAAAACCAAAAGTATGTAATGAAACATTATTTTCCCAGAAATTTAAAAATATAGGTATAATACATCTAGAAGAAACTTTTCTTCTAAGAAAATATTTTTTTCAAAATCAACCCATTGACATGGAGAAAATCTTTTCTCCCTTGAAGATCTTGTAACATGAAGGTTGATGGGCCAATTTGTTCAATGATTTGAAATGGTCCAAGAAACATTCTTTGGAATTTGGTATGCTTACCTTTTTCCTGATGTGCCTTGTCCCACTTAAGTAAGAGGTATCCAACTTGGAATGTTTTTGGGGAAACAAAATTTGCATCAAAATAATTTTTCACTATCTGTTGTTGTCAAGCATGAGTTAATTTGGATTTTTCTCTTTTCTCTTCCATTTTAAGGATATGAGACATTCTTAATTGTAGGGAAGAAGAAGGTACTTTGTCAATAAATTGAACTAGGGATAATGAAGGAAGAGCTAAATTTGATGGGATCACAACCTCTTTCCCATAAACTGGATTTAACGGAGAAGTTCCTATAGAGGCCTTCTGAGTAATCCTATATGCCCATAGTGAAAATGTTAAAGACTTATGCCAATTTTTTTGGCTCTCATTAATGGTCCTTTTTATGATTCTTATGAGATTTTTATTTGTTGATTCTGCCAAACCATTCCCTTGGGGATATTAATTAGTAGAGTATTTAAGCTTAAAACCTCTTTTGAGAGCAAAGCTAGTCACACTATTTCCTGAAAAATAAGATGCATTATCAAACATAAGTGCAGTAGGTAAGCCAAACCTAGTACTAATGAATTGATCAATAAATTCCATAATGGCTTAAGAGTTAGGTACCTTTAGTGGAACAACTTCTACCCACATAGTAAAATAATATTTTGCAGTGAGAATGTATTTACGCTATTTGGATGATTTAGGAACAATCTCAACTATGATATCCAATCCCCATTGCTCAAACAGTTGTTCAATGTTGATTGGTTTCAAGGGTAAGGCTGGTTTTCTTTGTCTTCCAGCAGCAGTTTGGCAAGTTTTTCATTTTCTCACATATGCATGAGCATATATAAACATAGTGGGCCAGTAATATCCTACATGAAGGATCTTATGTGTGGTGGTATCTCCACCGAAATGTCCACCTACAGGTCCATCATGGAGTTCCTGCAAAACCCTCTATGCTTCAGATTTCTCAAGGCATCTTAGTAGTACAAAGTCATAGTTTTTTCTAAGCAAAAATTATCTATGATTTGATATTGACTAGATTTCAATCATAAAGCTCTTTTTCTTTCGTAATTGAGTTCTATAGGAGCATATCCATTTTTCAAATAAAATATTATATCATAATACTGTGATTCAGAGTCGTTCAGGCTTACCTCGACAATATGTACATTGTTACCTGATTCTTCATCATCCGATATGTTGCATGCTCCAGATATAATCTGCAGATACCTTGTCCTTTGATGATTTTGGCTCATCTTATTTCACTGTCATATTCCTGCAGAGAAGTTACCAAATTTTCTCTCTTTTCTTCTAGTTCCTTTTGAATAAGTAGTTGCCTTACTGTTGAAAATGGAACTATTACTTTGGTGTGTGTTTTAAGGAGAAAAGGTCTAAAATGATTTAAATATTTGTAAATAACAAATGCTTGTTTTTCCACTTTTGAGTAATTTAGTTAAGCACCTTGGATATTTGAACTAAAGAAATAAATGGGTGCTTCAATGTTTTCATCATTGATTTGTGTTAACACCGCAACATAATATGTTTCAGGTGCAAAAGTATATAAACTGAAATGATTAGAAAAATATGGGGTAGTCAGAGAAGGAGCATTGATTATGGCTTGCTTGATTAGATAAAAACTTCTATTTCATTATGTCCCCATTAGAAGAGTGCATTTTTCTTAATCACCGCTAGCAATGGAAAAACAATTTGTGAAAAATTTGGGACAAATCTCTTAACAAAATTTATCTGTCCTAAAAAGGAATGCATGGATTTTTTTGTTATAGAGATGGGAGAGTTCAGAAATTGTCTTTATTCTTTCAGGATCAATGCAGATGCCTTCTTTTGAGACAATAAATCCTAAAAGTTTACCTTTACTTAAAGCGAAATATGACTTTTTGGGATTTAAAGACATTCCATATTTCAAATAGCGTTCAAGGATTTGCTTAATACCATGATAGTGGTTGCTTATTTTCTTGGAGTAAATGTATATATAATCTAAATATACGACCATCGTTTTATTTATCAATCCTCTAAAATAAATTTCCATTACTCTTTGAAAAGTTGCTCCTGCATTGATTAGACCAAAGGGCATTTTTTTATAGGCATAAGTGCCCCATTTAGTTCTAAATGTAGTCTTTAATCTATCTTCGGGATGAACCACTACTTGATTGTAGTATGAAAATCCATCAAGGAAAGACATTAGTTTAGAACCAGCAACTGATTGAAAATCCATCAAGAAAAGACATTAATTCAAAACCAACAACTGATTGCAAAATTTGTTCCATCGATGGTAATGGGAAATCATCTTTTAAGGAAGCTTTGTTTAAGTTCCTAAAATCAATACAAATATGAATATCACCATTGTTTTTCCTAATAGGTACTAGGTTTGAGACCCACTTTGAATTCCTAACGGCGAAGATAATCTTAGCCTTAAGGAGTTTGTTGAGTTCACTTTTAATTTGACTTTCAAGATTAGAGTGAATTTTCCTTAAATTTTGTTGTATAGGCTTTTCAGTGGATATCACTGGGATAATATGATGGATGATGGAAGTATCATAAGTTTTCATATCTTCATATTTCTATGCGAATACTTACTTGTATTTTTTTAGTAGGTGAGTGAAGGCTAATCTTTCATCAGAGGAAAGACCAAGTCCTAAGTTAATGTTTCGAGGATTAAGATCTGTGCCAAGATTTACTAGTTCAAACCTCAAAGTTAAAATTTGTAGATTAGAATTAGTAACCTTTTTGAATCTATATTTGAGATCATAAAGATCTTCAAGCTTAATGAAAAAATTATATATGGAATTTTCTTCAGGCTTGAATTTCAATTGCCTTTCATGTTCATGTTCATCAATTAATTGATCATCATATGATCCTTTGTATGTAAGAAAAGTTATAACATCATCATCATTGTTGAATAATCTCCAATTAGTGATATTATCAGGAATAGATGGGCAAAAAATCAACTCTATAGAAAATATTTCTGGACTATAATATTTTGAAGGAATAAGTCTAGATGCTACATTAGCTAAAAGGTCTGCACTTGTATTCTGAATTCTTGGAACAAAAAAGATATTGAAGGCTAAAAAATGATAGGTAAGAGACCAAACTAATGACTGGTAATGTTTAAGATGACCAGAAATACAATGTATGGTATTCCTTACATGTTTGAAAATTATTTCAGAATCATCATATACCCGAAGATATTTGACACTAAGATCAATTGCTTTATATAAGCCTTGGACCAGTGCCTCATATTCTGTAGTGTTATTTGTGCATTAAAATTCAAGTCTGCATGCCAGCATTGTCTTTTCACCTTCCAGAATGATTAATATACAACCAGCTCCTACACCTTCACTAGATTTTGATCCATCAAAGCATCATTTCTAGAAAAAATTATTAATACAAGGTTTATCTATGATATTTATATACTTGGAATAGTCTGACTTAGAAATTTTTTTGATATGAAAATTAACTGAGTTGGTGAGAAATGGAGATTTATGAGCATTAAAATTCCCCAAAAAGTATTCATCATAGTAATTTCTGAGAATGTTATTAGTAAAAGCCATGGATTCATTTTCATATTCGAATTCGGTTACTGAATACTTCATGTGTTTTTCACGGTCTACTCGAATTTTATTTCACTTACCACTATATGGAAGCCACATATGAGACCAATCAGTGCAAAAATAACCATGAATCTTTTCTGACCAGTCTCTTCTTAAGATTAAACCGTAAAAGTCGGGGATATCAACAAATAAAATATCAATTACTGGATGCAATTTTAGATTGAATGCCAATATGATAAGGACTAAATTCATTTCTCCTAATACCTTAACCTTTTTTATGTCTAATTGAACAATGTGTACTGTAGAAAAACAAAATATGGCATGATTTTGGACGAGGCTCTAGATTCAATTAGACAATTATGCACATTTTTGTAGAATACTTCAAAAGTTAAAGGAAGGGATGAGTATGCAAATTAGATCTGTCACCGATTAAAATAGCATCAATTGCATCAATTTTCTCAGGTGAATCACTATGCGGCTTACCAACTCCTTTTGAGGCTTTATAAGTAACAGGGGCAGGTAAGGACGAAGTAGGGACAACATTCAGTTATTTAAGTAAAATTTTCTGTTGCTTCTTCAATTTGCTCAACTCATGTATGGAGATATTTAACTTTGTCTTCTTCATATCTTCCACTATGTTATTTTCAATAGTAATAGATACCACTAATGTCTTAGATGTATATGGAAGAGTAGAAGAAGCTAGATTTGATTGAGGAGAAGAAGTTTTCTTGTTAATCACTTTGTCCTTAGAAACAGAGGATGAAAACTTTTGTTCTTGAAAAGACTCAGGAAAGTCAGTAGGATTTTTACTTCTAGTGTTAACTAGAAGTGCCTCATGTTCATATTCATTATCATATGTTGGAAGGATAAAGTCCCATAGTGCATGAACTTCAACCAATTATTCTTCTTGATATTCTTTAGTTGGATTTGTAAGCTCACCCTTCTGATAAATCCCTTTGAGTATATTTAGATAACCATGAGAAGGAGAGCTTTGACCTTGTCATGTTCAACAAGTCCATCATTTCTTGATGTTCTAACGAGTCCAACAAAGGTAAACCTTGACATATTTTTCATGTTTAGAGAGTTTGAAAAAGATGTGAAAAAGAAAAATCCAGATGTCCCTTTTCGTAGATAGTCTCTCGAGTCTGAAAAGGTAGAAAAAAATACTCAAGAGAACCTCTTAGCCATGTTCGACTAAGGTATTCCTTTTTCATGAATAGTATATCTCAGTCCGGAAAAAGGTTAAACCTATAGTGAGTAGACATATTTTCATTTAATTTAACGAGTTTGAAAAGAAAAGTGCTCGACAATCTTCTCATATTTTGGGAGTATGAAAAGAGATGAAATAGGACTTCAAGGGGTTCCTTTTTCGTAGGTTTAAAGAGCCCAAAAAAGAGATAAAAGTATACTCCTTTGTCAAACTAACATGTTTAAAGCATGATAAGAATCCATTAAAAACTATTGACTTACTAAAAACATCACAAAAAGAATTAAACATACCTAATTCATAGTAAAAATGAAGCATATATAGGTGAAAACATTAAATATGAATATACTAATGAAAGAAATGACCATAAATACTCAAAATGACTATTCGTTTTCACCATTTCACATTTACCTTCAAAAATGAGAATTCTAAGCACTTTTTACCTAAATATTCTACAACTGACTGTGGCTAATCCGGTGGAACATTTTGAGTATCTTCGCTTCCAAGTAGGATCTAAAACCCTTCTCTTTATTTTCACGATCCATTTTTTTGATTTAATGCAATATTTTTGAATTTTTGAGGCCCCTCGGGTCCCAAAAACACGCCTTAGGTCCAACGCGCCCCCATAGAATCGAAATATGCATTGTACCTAGGCAGATTATCAGTTTTGGGAGAGGTGCAACACTCTATCATTCACTATGGGATGCGTTGGGCGCAAAATCCTAAGTTGTTTACTAGTTTTCCCTCAAATTTTATCAATTTTTTGCATGAAAAGGAGCCTAACGAATCTCTTGTTGATGTTTTAGGTGTTCATTAGCACAAAATGGAATTCATTTGGAGAGAAAAAGGACACGAAGAACATGATTTAAATGAATCAAGTGATCTTGCTACCATCCACGCACTGAAAACCATGGATTACTAAAATTCTTCTAGCTTCGTAGTATGAGGCAAAAAATGGAATTGTGGAAATATGTTGTTCATTCATTGGATGTTCAGGTACAAGAATTCAAGTTTGGGGAACATATGATTGAGATAAAGGTAGAATATATCTACTTTTTGGTAGGTTTATCCAGGAGGGGTGCCCCCATCTCTCTCCTAGGTGGGAGAAGTGGTGGGAGACAGTGAAATATTATATCTCTACCTATTGCAGACATCGAGCCCAAACAAATAGGGATGTAAAGATCAATATAAAATATGTAACCCAATTACCTTTGAGAATTATCTTGTTCATTATCGCGAGATTGGAAGGTAGCTCAACACTTCATGTAGCAAGTAGATCGCATATGCAGTATGGGGTGGAGTGTCTAGAGCCAACAATCTTCAACTGGAGTGAGTGAGCTTTGGTCTATATGAAGGAACAATTGACTAAAGAAAGAGATGGAAAGTTGAAGAACTTTGGATAAATTAGGGGAATTTTGAGGTCTAAATTGGGCCTCCTAAGAAAAATGTACAACAAAATTTTTTTTATAAGAACTAATAGGATTCAAGATGATGATGTCAACTATGGGGGATAATTAACCATTTTTTAAGTTAAAAGGTAAAAAGATTAAAAATAATAAAATAATAAAACTACTTTTTCAACTTATCTCCCAAAATTTTTACTCAAATTTCGAGCGGGAGTACTCGTTGGATGAAAAATTTAATTTCTCATCCAAGGAGTAGCCATGTTGCATACTTTTGATGGACCCTGCTACACCAAAAGTGAGAAATACATGAAAAAATGTGATTGCAATCACGTTTTTAACGTATTTCTCTTTTTTTGTGTAGCAGAGTCCATCAAAAGTATGCAACATGGGTACTCCTTGGACAAGGAATTAAATTTTGCATCCAATGAGTACTCCGACTCGAAATTTGAGTAAAAACTTTCGGAGAGAAGTTGAAAAAGTAGTTTTTTATTTTTTCCCTCTAAAATTTGATGATGTAATCAAATCTTATTTTATTATTTCCACTATTATTTTATAATTTCCTTAGGAGGCCCATTTTAGACCTCAAAATTCCCCTAATGATGGTTTGATATTGGTCTCTTTTTCTCTAGAGCAGGTGCCACTACTTCAGCCTCAACATATTATACTAGAGCCTATCGATTTGAGTGTGCCACAAATGAGGAGGTGGATAGATCATATGTCCCATCATGTAGGTTTGTCAATGATCAGCTTCTCATGAGCCTTTTTTGGATGGCTGTGTAGATAGTTCATTATGATCAATGATTATCCATACGCAGGGATGGAATTTCATGATTATCCCGAGCTTGTGCTTCTTGAGGGTGAGAAATCAGATGCTTCAAGTAAAATATTTCAACCATTTTAGCTTTTTGAAAATTTTACAATTTTTTATGCTTTTTAATGTTCCCAAGAAAAAAATATTGATGTTTTCATGCAGATATTGGAACAGTCAACTAGTAGTTGCTTCATATATCCGTCATACAAAGGGATAACCACATGAGGAGGTAGTGGTACTAATATAGGTTGCTGCGGTAGGATGGGATGCGCTACGAGTTTTTTAGGTAGCTGATATCCTATCGGAGGCAAAGCACCACATGGAGGGGATGACACACGAGATTGATGAGACTATGGTCGACCATATTTCGATATGACTTCAATGACACACTATCAGAGTGCCTAGTCATATTGGTCGATTACTGCACAAGATATCTCATGCAGTGTCATTTTATCATGACCACCATTGATTTTTTTTCTCAAATATTTGCATGTAGTTTTTTGTATGGGCGATGTAGCCATATGTGTCTCGGGGCACAAATTTTTGTAAATCCAAACTTAATATATATACATATTTTCAGTGTTTCCTAGTTCCTATTATGATTTCAATATGATGTGATGTGAATTGAAAGTTATTTACATTCGTTGCAAATGTCTATCTAAAACATAATTAGCTAGGGCATCTGCTAATATGTTTAGATTTATAGAAATATGTTCATATCGTATGAAATTGAAATGTCTTTCTAGAAGACATACTCTCAAAACCATGCGAAGGATGGTGGGACTTCTAACCGAATAAACATTATGAAGCTGTAGTACTATGATTTGTGAGTCAATCCTGATGAATAAATGAAAAATACCATGTGAAATAGCATAAGATAGTAGCTCAACCATTGCGCTATAATGAGTGATGTTGTTAGTAGAGAAACCAATGAAAATCCATTTCATACTCACTAGCTCTCCATTTGGAGCAAATATAGCCCATGCTGCGGACGATAGGTTTCGAGTACTACGACTAGCACCATGAGAATAACCAATATACGATTCTAAAGAGGTCAACATATGAAAAAAAAACGTAAATGGGATCAACAAAGACAATGGGAAACTCTGAAAAGACACATTATAAACAAAATCAACACACCTATAGATAGTATGTACATAATGTACTACACATAAGATCAAGAAAAGTATTTTTTGAGGTATAGCCCATTCCTAGGCTGTGCCAGTGGAACTCCATCAAAGTCTACTAACTCATATTCCCCTTTTGAAAGAACTCACTTGGCAATGCCCAGATCCAACCACATAGGTTGGAACTTTCTTGGAACTAACTTATGAGCCTCTTAGTCATATAAGAGAACCAGGTCTCCTTCTGAGAAGACACGAGGCTTGAAACTTTTGTCATATTTCACCTTGACACATTTTTTATGAGCTTCATTGGCTAAAGCAACATCGCACCAATTTTCATCTAAATGAGTCATATGAAAAAGACGCTCCTCCTCTACAGAAGTGGTAGGAAGAAGTTCAATAACTAGTTTTAACGATGGAATTCCACATTCGATGGGGAGGTTTGCTTCCAAACCATAGACCAACTGAAATGGTGTGAATCCGGTAGCAGTCCCAATTGTGGTTTATTATGCCCATAAGGCAGCGTAAATAAGCAAGTTCGAGTCTGATTTGTTGACCCCTACCATACGTTGAAGCTTAGCCTTAAGAAATTTGTTAACAACCTCAAATTTTCCATTAACCTGAGGATAATAGTGAGTGGAATTTTCATGGGAAAGTCCCATCTTAGCAGCTAGTTCGATCATCATATGATTCCAGAAATGCTTTCCATGATGTGTAACTATTTCTTGAAGAACACCAAACCTAGCAATAACATGATTGAAGAAAAAATATGTAGTCGTTTCGACAATGTTGTTAGTATATGTATGCATCGCCTCTACCCATTTAGTAAAGTAGTCTACAAAGACAATGATATAACCATTCCCCTCGGCTGAGTGACGGTTACATGTCATGAAGTCGATATCCCATTTTGCAAAGGGACCAAAAATGAAAATGAGATGCAATGGAGCAGGAAGAGCGTAGATATTACGATCGTAGATCTGGCACTCATGAAACTTTTGGATGGCGAGAATACAACCGCGAAAGATGGTAGGCCAAAATTCACCAGTGCATAAGATATTTTGCGTGGTAGCGTAACTAGATAGATGTACACCACATTCCCCCAAGTGGCATTCATCAATTACTTTCTCGACCTCCTCAAGGGTGAGGAAACTCCATAAAGCTATATCAATACCATGACGATAAAGGGTGTCACCGATAATAACGTAATTTCAGGATTGGTATCGAATACGTCGCTGCTCAGAGTGAAAGGTATTAGGCCAGAAATTCTGGGTTCAGAGATAGATAAAAAAATATCCATACCACGAGTCAGATGATGAAATCAGAAAAAAATGACTCATCAGGGATATAATCTTCAGATGTAGATTCAGAATTAGGGGAAGGAAGGTTGCACACGAGTTCGATGAAAACTAGGGATTTATTCAACTTAGACCTGATGAAATCCAAGTCGAACTCTTGCAGAATAATGATCCGCTTAGGTTATTTCCCCCCCAGTAATTGACATGAAAATATATATATTTCATAGGGTGCAATACGAAATGACCGTAGTTTTCCGAAGCAAGATGTAATGGAAAAACATTTGGACGGCTTGAACGATCACCAAAGCCAAGTTTTCTACACGAGTATACCTGATTTCAGTATCGTTAAGGTTTTGAGTCAGATAAAAAATGGGATTTTGAGTCCTTATATCATTTTCTTGGAAAAATACCATTTCTATAGTATAAATGGCAGCAACGAGATACAAGAATTGATAATTTGGGGGCTAAAAGAGATGCCCGAACCAATACATCTTTTAAGGCATCAAATGCTTTGTGGGAAACGTGGTCCCAATGGAAGGGGACCCATTTTTTCAGTAAGCGAGTGAATCCTTTGGTTAAATCATCGTAATTAGGGATGAACCTCCGTAGGAAGTTAGCTTTCCCTTGGAGTATTTGTAAATGAATGAGAGAAGAAGGTGAAGGCAAGTCGACGATCACCTGTACTTTCAAAGGATCAATATGAATTCATTGTTTTGAAATGACAAAACCCAGGAGTCAAACAAACCAATGTAAAACACACATTTTTCTGGTTAAGTTGAATGTTATAGTGCATACAATGGAGAAAGATGACCCTAAGATCCATCGAGTGATCAACCCGATGTTTAGAAGGACCAGGGAGATCATCCAAATAAGGTTGCATGATGTGTTTAATTTCATGAAAAGCGTAATCCATAGCACATTGAAATGTGGCCCCAAAATTATTTAAACCAAATGGGAGATTTCGATAGGAAAAAGTACCCCAGAAACAAATAAATGTAATATCAGGTTGGTCTGCTGGGAAAATTTTGATTTGATTATAGCCCTATAATCCATACATAAAGGAATACATCTTGCAACTAGTGCAGTCATAAAAAATATGGTCAATAAATGGGGTCATATAGTTTTCCTTTGGACAAGCATGATTCACATCCCGATAATTGACGCATACTTAGATCATGCCATGTTTCTTCATGACAGGGACAACATTTGACACCCAATTAGTTAAAGGAACGAGCTATATGAAACCAAATCGAAGAAGCTTTTCATCTTCAGCCTTAATATCAACAACCTTCTTGGGATGGACAGGATGCAGGCGCTTCCAGATGGATTTGGTATTAGGATACATCTTAATCTTGTGCCCTACTATATTTGGGTCGATACCTGGAATTTATTCATAAGTCCAGGAAAAGACATCTCGAAACTCACGAAATAAGGCTCGAGAGATCTTGATCTCAGATCGAGAACACGATGCTCCAATGTATATATTTTCTACAATATTTGGTTTGGTAGAGATATCTGAAGAGGTAGCATTTCTTCAATATTTGAAAGGTTTTTTTCAGAGTCGACCCCATGAATGGAGACATAATTCGTAAAAGGATCGACAAAATTAGGTAAATATACATCGTTGAGATTATCCTCATCAAAATCTGATAAGGAGGAATGATCATGATGTTCATCCCATGGCTTGTCATATGCATCATGATCTCCATGATGCTCTCATCAGTAGAGAATAAGTGAGAAAAAGGATTATAATATGTGCCTAATCCAGTGATCGATCTACCCAATCAATCGAAGAGAAGGTGTAAGCCACACAAGGAGAATATATGGCCTCGTAATCTAACTCAACGGGGCTAAGCGACATTCGGTCTCCAAAAATTTGGATGTTAGTTTCATTAGGTACAATCCATGGATTAGCTAGGATAGTAGAGGATGATATCATGTTGATATAAGCAACTGAAGATGACCCTTCGGGAAGGAGAGGGGGAGGGAGCAAAAATGTTCCCATAAGTGAAGAATAATTCAACAATCTGACTCTAACATGCCGATAGGAGTATATATTTTGACCTACAAGAGGGAAAATTCCAGTAACGTGAGAATCAAAGGCGGAAAAGGTGAGTTGGTCTATGGCTACAATCCCACTTTTGTGAGGAAAGGTGATCATATAGAAGTAATTCAAAATGATGGCAGACATGGAATAAACCCATGTACATCCTAGTAGAAGATTGTAATCAAGAGGTATGTCAATAAATTCAACTTCTATGGAAAATCCCCCCCCTAGTTTTACTTGAAGGGAATTCAGAATCCCACAAGGTTTGTATGTTTTTCCATCAAAGGATTTCAATGATGTGGTTGATTGACTCAGTTCAGGTGAACCAATAGCCTTCTAGAAATACATGGAGATAATGTAGGTCGAGGCTACCTCGTCCACAACAGAGTGATGAATTTTCTTTCCATGAATGACGACCTGGATTATAAAAGCTAAGTGAGCCAGAAGTCAAGGGGTATAGTTTTCAAGAGAGAAAAACACTAGGTTGGAATCCGATGGATCCAAACATCTGATAGCTGAAAACAAGGACTTATTTTGGGCGGGGTAGTTTTGCAACACCTCAAGAGTTGACATAGATGATGGAGACTGAGCTAAGTCTTCAACTATGTTATATTTTTGAGCAACTCTTGAACAAGGGTTGGAAGTAGACTTATGAATAACACCATTCGGAGGCTTGATAGTAAATTCCACAAGAATCAGAGGTGGACTAGGATCAGATGAAGGTGATGCTGAACTAGAAGGTTTATCAGTATCTCGACCATTCGGTGGATTCACATTACCATATTCCTTATTCCGAGTGGCCACCATAACATCAGATTTCAGCTTTGAGGAGGAAAGCATCAAAACCGTGTTAGAGGAAGAAGCTTCTCGGGCAACCATATGAGTCTCCTGATTGGGAAACATGTCGATCAACACAACGAGAGAAGTGGAAGATTAAAGAAAATGATTCACTTGAGCGCGGTGTGGACAATGACATGTAAAGTGATCCTTGTTGCAAATCAAGCATGGGTATCAAGAATTTTGTTTCTCATCGGAGGATTATTCGTTTTTTTATCTTGTTGTGAGGGGTCTTTATTCTTCTTACCTTTTCCTTTCTTCTTTCTCCTAGATTGCTAGTGAGACATGCCTTTATCAGGTGAAATGACATTTATCTTGGAAGCAGAAGCCGCAGGAGGATGGGATTGAGGGTTTTGAGCATATGCAGCAAGAGCAATACCATATGGTTTACTCACCGACTATGAATTGGAAGAACCAATCATGCCATCAGCAACATGAGATTCTTTAACCGATGGGGGAGGAATAATATTCGAATGTATCAGAATGTTCAATATATTATCATAGGTCATTTTTCGTTGGGTGTAAACAAGGTCCAAATATTGTGCATGAGAAATAACTTGCTCTTTAGTCACAACTCCACCTTTGGCCACATCTTCCATTATAGGAGACAATAGAGATTTGGTGAAATATTCTGCTAATAATTGTTTGGGAACATAAGTATTGACCAACCAGTGGTGACACCTCTACTCATGAATGTGATCTGAGATGTGAGTGGAATATGATTGTTTGAAGTTAGTCAACAATTCCATTACAATTTCATATATGATGGGTGTGTTATCACTTCATAATTTGTGAGATTGGCAAGAAAAAATGATAGAGGACAACATCAAACCACTTTGGAGTCCAGGAACTAGCCTTCCTAGACTCAGAGAGGGCTCTCTCTATTTTTATGATTTAACTTGATGATTATAAGTGCTGATATTAGGCTAGTTACAGTGATGGGGGTTGTTTGTTTGATTGATGGTGTGGTTGGACAGAGAGGGGTGCAAGGACTAATCCATTGGGCTATGGAGTCAAAATTCTGGAATGGCACATCAACATTCAAGAGCATCACAGGGAAAGCTAATTGTGCTAAATGGATCTTAAGAGCTATATGAATTATGAGGTGAAAGAAAGAGTGAGGTCGAGTAGTGACTAAAGAGAAGTTAAGAATTATTTAATCAGAATTCAGCAGAAAGCATTCAAATTGTAAATGAAGACATAATTAAGGTGCTCCGATAGAAAATATCAATATAAAATTTATAATTTACAATTAGATGAACATATGCATAATAGAGAAAACAATGGAAACATTTAAACAGAGAAGTAACACACCACCATTTCGACATAGCTCAAGAATCCTATAAACGGTGTTTGATTATTGATGCCCAGCTCCAAAATTACAGTGCTCCAATATAGTAGTTCTTACAATGCAAGGGATAACAATATCCAACCCTTGATAATGAAAATTCTAGCAGTATTTAACTAAAACTAAGTCTGTTGACCTTCCTTACTCGATAACCTTTCATTGATTACAATTTAGCAGAAAATGGACAAGTGTGGCCACGCAAGGCCTGATCATACATATCTGACAACAACACCGCCTTTGGAATTAATTCTGGGCAACTCTTCGTAGATCAAAATGCTTCAATGGCTCCTCAGAAGACCAAGTAGTAAGCTTGGAGGTGGCTGTGATGGTTATGGAGAGGCAACCAATGGAGGCTCTGACATCTGGCTCTGTTTTGCAGAAAAACAGCGTTGGGTAATCAAATCTGTGTAGTGCTGGCCACTTTTCATTATTTAGGTGATTATGCTGATGTGTTTTGTGTGAAAGCCTTTTTCCCGACTCGACCTACCGTGCTCGTACGCCTTGTTGGGGATTATTTACCTCGGAATTCCTTTATGCCATTATAGCATAACAAATTTGGTAAAATGCCTTGCCCCACTCGACCCTTGGTGTCTTTTTGCTACCCGAGCCTTTTTGCTACGTTTAACCTTATTTCTTCATAAAATGAGTTTCAATCCTCATATGTTCGACTTAACCCTTTCTACACAAAACATCGTAAAAACCCATTTACCCGGACCTGAAAATGTTTAGATTTTAGTTATGAACCTTATCACATCCATAAGAAATCGCACATCACATGTTTTATAGTTTGAGTTATAAGAAATGGAATCGACGATGCGATGTGAAATGGGAGGTGACATGGAGGGAAGGTGGCACTGGACCGTAGCCCGCAGATCACAAAATCTAAGGTTTAGATGTAAGCAGAGGTGGTAAACACTAAAATACGCAAAGTGTGAAGTGTGAGGAGAAGGTAAGTGACGTGGCAAGGGAAAGTGGGACTGACCACATCACAAATCACATATTTTAAAGTTTAGCTATAAGCGACGGAGGTAAATTCTAAATCCTGCGAAGTACGAATTTCAGGGAGGGCGGAGTGACGTGGCATATCGCAATTATTGAAGTTTAGTTATAAGAGCGGGGGTTAAATACTATAACTTGCAAAGTACGAGGAGAGGGACCCACCCACATCGCAATCGCAAGTCGAAAAGTTTCTGTGGTAAGTGTATGAGGTTTTATGTTATAAGATATGTATTGCAAGCGACTGAAAGTGGGGGGCAGAGCTGTTGTGGTGAGGCCAATTGCATCGCAAGTTAAACCAAATACCTTGCTAGCACTTTAACGGTAAGTTGTAATATTTTTGATGCGAAACGATGGTTAAACAGGTAAAGTAGGAGAATGAAGTGAAAAGGCGGAAAGGTAAAGTTTAATGATTTTTAAGGGAAATGAAATGAAAAAGGGGTTTGTGATGCGATGATGTGATTCAATCTCCGCCGTTGATCGAAGCTTAGATCCATTGTCCTTACTCCTCCTTTGTTGTGGTTTCCCTATTTTGTTTCTTTTGCCGTGCCAGTTAGTTTCTTGGTTTGTTCGTGGAATATTTTGACTCCTTCACTACTTGACCCACTTTAGCATTCACAACTCGACCCAAAGTGCACAACTTGACCCAATCATGTTCATGATTCTACCCAACACGTTCACGACTCTTCCTTTGCTTGTTTTTTCTGCCTTAACTGCTTCTCTGCTGCTTTTGTCTTCGCTAATGGTCTAATGCTTCTCCTTGCCTCCCTGTTGCCTTTTTTTCCTTTGATGCTTGCTTTGGAAAATATTTTTAATATTGAAATCTATGTACAGTATGAAAAATTTGCAAAGAAAAGGTACAGAGTCACCTTGTGATACTGTAAATTACAAGGTTCTAATAGTGGCTCCAGCTGGGGATGGCATCTCCTTCAAGAGGCGTCAAGAACACCGTAGAATGGTGAGACTAGAACTGTGATGAAACAAAAGTCTAAAACACACTGATATGAAAATGAAAAGAAATCTAAACTAAAATTTGAAAGATGCTCGACGTGCTGAGCTTATTTTCATCCCTATCTACCCTAATCACTGAAATTACTACCTTTTTAAATGATAAAACAATGCCAGTGTACCCAGTCAAGCAACTGCTTGGATGAATCCTTTCTTACAATGCTCTTCACCTGACAGTGGTGTTTGATAGAAATTCCCAGCCTAATCTTGTTTACATGGATCTTGGTACCTTTGAAAAATATCTGACATGCTAGAAATATGTGTTGGATTTGTAAAGAACAATTCCTCTATATAGAAAACCACTGGATTAAGATATTTTTGATTTATTTCTGGGTATTCTGACTCAATCAACTTTGCTTCATATCCTAGTACTGCAGATATGCTCTCCTGGTCTTCAATCTACTCAGAACATGTTTGCATGCTGCCTGATGAGTGTTGTTCCACTAATTCTACTGAATCAGAGAATGGGGATCACTGTCTGACCATATCCATATCATAGCAGCTTTTGAGAGCATTAAGAACACATGAAGATTGACTTTGAAAGTAGAGACCATCCAACACATCTGCTCTTCTGAGACTTCATGTTTTCGCTTATAACTATCAGCCAGAATGTGATCCCAACTCCCCTTTATAATATTAAATGCATTAAAGCACAAAGGTAGAGAGTCAACCTTGATCACTTCATTATCTGATTTAGACTCTGTGACTTCATCTGGTACTTGATATTCAAAAGGATTCAAGGGCTGAACCCCTGGATCTAAACCAGATTTTTTTATCATCCCCGATTTCCTCATCTAATTGGTGAGAGAGTTCTCTTGTCATGTGATTATCAACTAGGATGTGATCTAGATTCCCTTTTGAAATCTGAAATGAATTGAAACATAAGGGTAAAGAATAAAGATGTATTGGTTCTTCCTCTATTTTAGATTCTGTGGTTTCAAGAAGACTCAGGGGGAGAACTTTTGGATTGAAAAAGGTTTTGTATCATCCCTCTCCTTGACCGATTCATTAGAGCATTCATCCTCCTTCCTATTTGCAAGGTGCTTGTAATGATCTCTTAAGAGTGAGGCAAAAGATAGAGGAAGACATTTTGTACTTACTTTACAATCTCCTGCATTTTCCTCTTTGCAACCTTGCTCAACATGCAAAGTTTGATTGTCATCTTTGCATGGTGGTGACCAGGCCTCTTCTTCCCATGGAGACAATGCTGGTTGCTATGTACAATCAGCCTAAATCTCAACCTTATATTCTTCCTCTTGATAATCATATTCAAGATGGATACCTCTGTATGTAAGGTCATCTATCATGTACATTGTTGTTGGGGGTTTCCCTACCTCCTTCTGATTTTGGACTTTATCTTTGGCTGTGTTGTGGACATAGTACATGAAACAACCATTGTCTATTTTAGGGTGTCCATGATGGGCTGAAAAATGCTTGGGTACATTGATGTTTGTCTTTTCTGGAACTAATGGAACATGAGGTATCTGAACAACAAGTTCCTCTTTCCTGCTAATCATATGCATCATTTCGTTGATTGTGTTTGTCAACATATCTAATTTTATCCCTAAATATATCAGTTGCTCTTTTTCTATTTTGTCCTTCTTCATTGTTTTTAACTTTGATTCCCTATTCAACATGTTGGATTCCACATCAACTGCCACATTTTTCATTTCTTCCAGGGTTGCAGGGTCCCTTTTTCTTAACTGGAATGCCATCTTTGGATCAAAGGCATTTGGGTAGTGCAAGAGAGCCCATCCTAGGGGTGGATTTATCTTAGCAGGTATTGAATGGTATACCTTATTGAACCTGGCTGAAAAATGCTGTATTGTCTCCCCAGGCTGTCTTTTTAAATGGTTGTACTCTTCTATGATGAGAAAAATTTTTCTCATGACCACCCATATATTTAGGAAAAATTGAGTGAATTGATGAAAATTGCTAATGCTTGCAGCTGGAAGATATTTAAACCAACTTTTAAATTTTCCTTGCAATGATAGGGAAAACATTCTGATACCCACATCATCTTCTCCCACCTCAACCAGATCAAGGAAATCCTCAAGATTTTG
Organism: Pinus albicaulis; assembly: GCA_034641835.2. Taxonomy (NCBI): domain Eukaryota; kingdom Viridiplantae; phylum Streptophyta; class Pinopsida; order Pinales; family Pinaceae; genus Pinus; species Pinus albicaulis. Next base: position 945,301,414 of record CM076569.1, read on the forward strand.
AATGTGTTTTTCAAAAGTGATTTTTGCGTTTTCTCCATCAAATCTGGGCAGATTATTGATAAAATTTGCAGGGAGGTCATGTAGGATAGGAGGCAAAACCAGAGGCTTGTATCTATCTGGGACTTTTTCAGGTATATGCAGTAAAGTGGGAAGCTTATAACCATTTGGAGCTTTTGAAAGAGCAGGAGATGAAGTACAAGGCTCATGTGCCACTAGGTTTTCTATAAGTGCATCAGGTATATGCACAGGTGTACAAGTATGTACATGGTCTACAATTTGGGGCTTAGCCTTTTGAGGCTTATCAATTTGCCAATGATCAATGTAAACCTTAGCAGTGTACTCTTGATTAGGCTCAAAGTAGGATATAATATAGTTACAGATAAAAACAACAATTTATTAAATCCAATTTAGGCTTAAATACTTTCTCTTTCCAGGCTGATTGGTCATGTTTTAGGTCCTTCCTCCAGTGGAGTCTTTGAATGGAACTAATCTAAATTGGAGTCGCCAGGTGGACGATTTAAAATTTCTTGTGTTTAGATTATTGTCCACCATCAACAACCAGATACCAATCTTGGAAAATAATCAAATCATACAATATTTTGACTGGGGTTTCTGAGTTCTGATGAAATATTAAGCTTTTCCAATAACTCATTTCCACAGTATGGTCGCCATTATGTTATCACTCTATAATTTAGAAGATTGGAAAGACTAAACTACAAAGCACAACATCAAAACTGCTTGAAGCCTAATATCAACAAAATTAGACAAATCTAAATCAAATAGAGGGATACCTCTATGAGTCTAGGAGGGCTAGATCCCAGGCTTCAAGTGGTTTTGATGCTGTGATTTGTAGTTTAGTCTTGCCAATATTCTAAATTATAGAGTTATAACAAGGTGAATGGAAATTATTGAGGAAGGTGTTATCTAAAGATCTTAAATCATGAAACGAAGATATAGGTAACTTAATGTACCATTTAACTGAGGTACTTGTAAGTGTTAGTTGGAAAAGACAAAGTCGAATGGAATCATCGTTAAGGGAGTTCAAAGAACACCATAGATGATATGTCATAACATGCGTCGACGACTCCTATCCTAGATTCCCATTGAATTTTGGGATATCAAAAGGAAATTTAGTAGGAATAATCAACCCCTAAGGCGAATGAGCAATGGGTTCATTAGTGAGCCAAGTCTGGAAATTTGAGAGTAGCCACAAAAGGAAACTGTCAGTTAAAGTCTGGAGGCAGATGGCATAGATATGAAGGAATAGTTTGAGAAATATGTACTTGAATTTCTGGAAAAGGAGGGTTATGATAATAAAGAACCTGGTTAATAGCATAAGGAGGATTATGATAACCATTATACAAGTGACCTTGTTGGCCACCCCTAGGATGATGATAAAGTTGTTGGAATGGGTGAGTTTGGATTTTTTGGCCTTGAAAATGCACTTGAGGAATACCTTGATATGGTCCATACTATTGCCCTATGGGAGTTTTCATTGTCCCATGGTAAGGTGCATTCGATTGGGATTGTGCCATACTATGACCGTTTTGCCTTATCGAAACTTGAGGAGTACCCTGTCCAAGTGGTTGAGAAAGTAAGGTACCTTGTATAGGCTGGGTAAGCGAGACTTGGGAAGTACCATATAACAATGGAAAATGTTGTGATCACATGTATTTGAGCTTGTTAGTGTGCTGATGGGTGGATAGGAATTTGAGACGAAGATGGTGCAAGTTGAGGATTCAATAATCGATCCCAAAATGAACTAGGCTGAACAAGAAAAGTAGGTTTCCAAACACTGGAAACCATTATAGTATAAGGAGGACTGTAATAAGTCTGATTAACAACTTGAGGCATACCAACAACATGTTTCCCCCCTGCCAAAGCAAGAGAAGATGATGGAGGAAACTACGATCCAGATGGAGGGTACCCAACATAAGGAGAGTTAGGGTGTTGAAGGTAACCTTTCGCACTAACGTAAGGGAAAAGCTGCTGTTCAATAGTATGCGCAGGCATAGGAAGAGAATCAGAGTGTGTGTAATTCATAATAGAAGTACCAGATGCTTTTCTTGAATTAGATGACATGGGAGAGGTCCAAGGATTGGAATTTTCACTAGAAAAGGTACCAGAAAAAGATTGATAACCAAGTGGGATAGATGGGCCACCATACAAATTCCTTTTTGGTGATGTTTAAAACATATATGAGGAAGAAAAATTTGATGTCTCAACCATAATGGTGGACAATGGTTGAGAGGTCAGAGCAGTTCCAGTCATGGTTAAAAATCCCAAAGAATATTGTTGCGAGAGATGTGCAGATAATTCCAAAGAATCAGGAAAATGAGTTTGTGTCGGAGTCTGAAGAGGAGGAATAGGATTAGTATAATAAATATGGAGTCCTTCCCAATGAACATGAGTATAAGGATGAGGCTCTTCTTCTGGGATCTCTTCAATACTCACAAGTGTTATACAATATTTTTTCACACTCCCAGTCTCACATCCTGAAGTATCACCCTTTGTGTCATCGATGCCACAATTGTCGCAAAGTGATAAAAGCTGTCGTGAACAATGTATTCACCATGAAATAATTTCATAGCATCCATGAAAAAAGGAAGAAGAATTTCCTTGAAAATATTTTGTAAATCTTGTCAAAAACCTTGTTTTGCAGGCCTAGTGTGTTCTGCTTAACTAGTGTCTAGTGCTAGTAACTTATTGCATTACACATGTTTAGCACTACCAGTGCAAATTTTATCAATTTAATCCACGCTGGTCCTCTTTAGGATGTTTTTCTAAAAATGGAGGAGTATCTTCTCTTACTAAAAGGGTTGAGAATGACGATGTGGTTTTAGGTTGTTGATGATTGGAACGAGACCTACCATTCCTGGCCCTAGATCCTCCTTCCATGGATCTCTCCCTTGATATGTGGAACTCCTTCCCATTTTCATGGATCCTCAACTCTAGGCTCCTTCACCATAAATGAAACCCCCACCATCCACTAAAGGATAACTAGAGTAGGTTGGATGGTGGTTGGTTGGTTGCCATCCTAGTACTGAATTGTGCCTAAATGCTGCCCATTTGCAAGGGCGAAGAAGTGTTGAAGGTTAGGGCTTGGAATTTGGAATCTCACCTGAAGGAGGCTTCCAACATCAAGGCTTCTGGTTGTATTTCTCCCTTTTTCATTCTATTAATAATACAATATGTGTTTCCTTTCCATAAATATGTCATTTATTATCTATTTATTGTAGTGTTCCTTGATCTACTATATAAATTGTACTAGAAACTAGTATGCTTTGTATACATTTGTTGTCTCCACTTGTCTTTCCTTGCAGGCACTCATATACGCCAACAGAGAGGAGATCATGATCGTGAGAGTGGAAGTGAAAGAATCAAGGTTGAAATCAAAGGAACTAGCATCAGAAAGAGGTAGGAAGTCTATCCTCCTTCGTGTTTTCTATTAAAGTTAGGAAAAGTTACGTTTAATTGTATTGTTTGTTGCTAGATCCTCTCATAGGACAAAAGGGATCATTTATGTCCATAGAAAGGATTTCCTGCACAACAAAATCGATACTCCACTCATGTTTTCACTTATTCCCTACGCTAGATATATTTCATTGAAAATGAAATTTTTTTTTTCTTTCATATTAGATGCATCATAGGTGTGTTCAGGTGACATCGATTTTTGAGCCTTGAAATCAAAACATAATTCAAGATCAACTTTAAAATTCATCTCAATTAACCTAAGGATCATTTGGAACATTAACGCAAAAATCTAGAGGTCTAGGCTACAGTCATGTTCTAGCGTCGTTAAACGTAGGAGCTGTCATTGTTTTCCAGCTTTGCATCCTTGGGGTGAAATTCCGTTCCACGTACAGAAATGTATAGGATCATTCTCCACATACCTTCAGGTATATAAGACGACACTCCACGCATGAAAAGTATATCAAAATTCTTTCATCGAATGATTATGCATTAGAAAACACTACTACAGACTACACTCCCACGTATCGTCGAGTATATTTTGGAAGTCCCCGATAGGATTCTATCCATCCATAGGTAACCAAGTTTGCCGTCTTGTATAGTGTGATACACTGAACACAACATTTAGGGAGATTTGATGCCGCACATTAAGTCCTTGGTTTTCCAAGGTGTATATCATAGTTCATAGTTGCTTGGTAAACCTTTATGCCTAGGTACCCCTCTTTGAATTTTTTGTTGTTGTCAATTTATTAAATTAATTAATTAATCGCAGAATAACATCCTCTTCGTGGAACACCTCCTTAGTAGATCTTAGGTTGATACTAATGGAAAATTTCCCCAAGTCTACCAATCAAGGAAACCCCTCTGATGGGAATCTTGGTCCTTTTTCTCCTCTTAGAAATATTGGTGCTCCTTATATGGGAACGTTGTCCCTTCCCAAATTTACCATTGGTTTTCCAGTTTGGTTATTTTCAACCCCTATGGTTCCGAATGTTCAAACTGATTATCAAATGAGTTCTCCTTCATCTGAACAATATCAACCTCATGTTAATCCTAAAGTTGACCCTTTGCCTTCTTCAACTATTATTTCTTCCTCCCGTTCTTCCTCTTCTCCTGGTAAAATTCTTGATTCTAGTAACCACGAAGCTAAGAATAAGAAGAAGAAGAAGAATAAAAATAAGCAAGGGGCCAACCAAGAAACCATTGCTACAGATGCAACTATTGTGGAAAAACCTTCCAATCAACCCTGCAAAATGAAGTTCCCTTGCAGGTTATGCAAGGGTGATCACCTTCTTAGAGATTTTCCTGGTATTCCCAAGGTATTAGAAGTGTGGCCCACAGGCTCAAATCGGTCTTTGTCCTCAGCCTCTGGAAATCATGTTGGTGATAAAGCCTCAACTAGTGATAGTAAGGTACATGTGAAAAAGGGTAAATTCAAATTTTCCTGTAATTTATGTGAAGGGAATCATCCCATTCACCTTTTTCTTTATATGGATGAAGCCTCAAAAGTGTTGGAAAACACTACAACTTCTCAACCTCATCTTCCAGTGGGTTACCCAGAGCTTTCCCCTGATCCTCCACTAGTTGATGAAGGGATTGATCAAAATTCATCTATAGTCAATCCCACTCTCTCTGAAAGTGAATCCGATGAGCCTGTTCTCGACCAACCATTGGTTGAGAAGATGGTTAAATCGATTACACCTTTAGTTGATCGTACCTTTCTCGTATAGAGTGATATTCATACCACTCATGTTCTTCTTGTTTCTTCAGATTCAAATGAACTAGAGGGAAATCCTCCCATTCCCAAGGTCTAGGGGAGGGAATCCTCCCATTCCCATAAAAAAAGGGGGCAGTTCTCCCATTCCCATGACACCCCCTCCAAGTAGTATGATCACTTATTTTGATTGGAGTCAACTGACAGGATATTGTCTTCCTTCTTACATGCCCTTTCAAATCACAATAAAGGCTTATAATATACCCATATCTGGCACAATAATTGATGAAGTCACATATGTTAATATTCTATCCTCAACTACTTGGAAAGCTGTAGGTTCTCTGTAGCTTGTGCCCGTTACTTAGAATCTGTTGACTTTTAATAGAGAAACCAATCAACCGTTAGGGATCCTTCCTAAGTTTCCCATTACTTTGGGACGAAAAATCATCTATATCGATGTGATGGTTTTCAAAGGCCCTTTGGATTTTAATTTACTCCTTGGGTGTGACTATGTTAATGTCATGGGAAATCTTGTCTCTTCTCTCTTTCGTGTGATTTGTTTCCTGCATGAAGGAATAATTGTGATCATTGATAAAATTTTGTTCATTGGTGCTGATTTGACTCCCAATAAACCAAAATCCTTAAATGGTCCTTATATGCAAGTGGAATCTTCTTCACCACACATTAATTATGTGGAAATCTGTTCCATGTGTGAATGAATTCTTAACGCGTGCATGAAAAGAGATCACTTTAGCTGCACATGACAAACAACCCTAACAACAAATATGGCTGTCTAACTTCCTTAGATATGTAATAGATAGTCAAAATAGATGCAACAAAAACCTAGATCTATGCAGTAAATGTAGCTAAACAGTAAAATGAAATAAGAGTTTCTCCAAATATCCAATCGACAAGAAAATACATATAAAGAATTTTATATTATGTTAACACCTAGGAAGGGAACAAAGAATGATGTTACTAGTCCCCCTCAACGGGATGGGTTCTTGGCTGTCCTCAATGATTCATATCCAAAGTTTATCTCTGTCAATGGTGTAGAAAACCCAAGACGTGTTGAACTCAATGAGAGCTCAATAAGAAAAAATATAATAAAAGTGATCAAAGTATGACAATGATAAGATGATCAAAGTCCGACCATGATAAAAGGATCAAAGGTAAATAATGAATGGAAAAACCTCCTATTTATAACAAAATATTGAGTTATCCTTGATAATGGTACATAATAAAATATTATTAACCAAGATCTAGATCTAACTGCTTGGAATATTTTATTATATTTTGTTGGAGGGAAAAGGAATTTAAATTGGTAAAATCCCTTTATTTAGAAATAATAAATAAATAAATGATTTATTTATCATTTCAAGAATGGGGTTAAGGAATAATTTAACAGATAATGATTTATTTTATTATTCCTAAATGATGTAGTGAAATTTAACAAGGAATATTAATTAAATAATGATTTAATTAATTATTCCTAGAGAATAATAAGATAAATAATGGTTTATCTAATTATTTCTCATTAATTGGGTTAAATATGACCAGGAATAGTATTTAAATAATGGTTTAATTAATTATTCCTAGAGGAAGATCAAATAAATAAGTATTTATTTAATTATTCCTCATGGGGTTTCTTGTTTGAACTAGAAATAACTTAATAAACTATGGTTTATTAAATTATTTCTTATAGTGAAAGAAATTTTAATATGGTAAAATTGGTCTTAAATGGTGTACTTCGATCCATCTAATTGCAAATGGTTAGATGAAAAAAAATTGGTGTAATTGATTACCCCCAAACGTGCGAGCATTAGGGTCTAATCATATGACCGAAATGCGTTGTAAGAACACAATCACTTGAGACCGAAGGGGAGTCAGAGAGAGAGAGATACATCGACGAAGTGAAGCGAGAGAGGAAAATAACCTGAGGGGGTGAGACCTACAAATGATATAAGTCTCCTTTAATTTTTGGTTACTTGTTCTCAGTGAGGCGGGGGAGGCATACTTATTCCCTTCGAGATGAAAATGTACAAAGAATAATGGTGTGCCCAGCAAAATGGGACTAAGCTATAAAGTACATGATATGCTGGCATAAAATGGGCCAGGCAAAAATATAATGGATCCGACATACATATTGAATACAATATCTGAGAACATGAGACATAATAATAACCAAAGAAGCCCTGATAAACATGAAATGGATATGAAAATATGAATGGATCATCCGAGTGATACATGCATGCAATAAGAACTGCAGGCGGTTGGAACCTAACCCATCAAATCTACGGAGCTGCATCTGAGGTTGTAGCATAATATGAGGTCATCTGGGTATGTGGGGGGATACCTGAAGGGCCACCCCCTCTTGAGGTCTGAAACATATCACACACACTCGAGAATCATTGTAGAAATCTGTTGGATCACCGAACTATCAAGTATACGAATCTCGATCATGTTGAAGTTGTAATATCGTTTAAGGAATATATAATGCCACTGATGTAATAATAGTAAAAATATAACAGCAAAGTAATATGCTTATTATAAAAAACCCTCGTGATAACATATACACATAATACTCCATCACACATAATTAAGTTCAAATCACCATATTTAAACAAGCCCTAAGGAAATCCACCAAATATCATTTATTAAGGAATTTAGCCCATATAATACAATCAGTTTGACCATAATGTAGATGGGTAAATTACATCATAATGCCAATTAATAACCCTTGACTTAGTGCTGTAGTGGTGTTGCAACAACTTGCTGTAATAGATATGTGCTTTCTTCTTTGCCAATCTAGAAATGCAAATAATTATAAATAAACCAGGAGGGCAGATCCCAGATCCACGCTCATAAACTGTAAAGTAAAAAATAGATGAAAAACCCTTTTCAAAACAAATATGAAATGAATGCGACCAGCTAGGGTGACTATAGAAACCACCGAAGTTGGGTTTGCTTACTAGGGTGAGATTCTCGAATCTCACCGAAGGAAGCTTGAGGATCTCACCTGAAAATCCTCACTTGAAAACTCCTCTGAGCTCTTAGAATATCAATGAAGAAAAGATTAAATTCCATGAGTTGCTCTCATTCCTCTTCCTCATTTTATAGTCGGGCTACTTGGAAAAACCATGGGAAAATACCTGGGGTCAAAACAACCCAAAAGGAAAAACCATGGGCAAATACATGGGGTAAAAACAACCCAAAAGGAAAAACCATGGGCCAATGCCACTTTATTTATTAATTTATTTATTAGTCTACTACTATTATGATTTGGTCCAACCGGTTAAACGGTTGGGGATATTACAGTTCCCCCTGCCCAAAATTGCTTTCCCTCAAGAAATTTTAATGTTGGATGTTGCAATATGTGTTCTCCTTCCCAAGTGGCATCCTCGACAGGCATATTTTTCCATCGTACCAAATATTCGTGGATGATTATGCTTTGAAGCTTTCTTTCTCGAACCTCCAACACCTCCTCAAGAAGTAGCTGAAGATGGCCCTCTTCATCTAATGGCGGTAATTCTAGTGATTATTTTATGTTTGATCCTAATGCTTTCTTCAAACAGGAGACATGAAAGATGTTATGAATTCTGATTTCTGCAGGAAGATCTAGCTCATATGCCACTTCTCCTATTTTTCGGATAACTTGATAGGACCCGTAAAATTGTGGCTTTAATTTTTATGCCCCTTCTACTTCAAGGTAGAATTTCTGTACGGATGAAGCCAGAGATAAACCACATCTCCCACTTTGAAAATCCTTTCTATCCTTCGACAATCTGCATATAACTTTTGTTGATTATGTGCTGTCTGCAGATTGTCTTTAAGGGCTCTCAGAATATCCTGACACCCCTGGATCCAATCCTTTGCCAATGGTGCTCTACTATATCCAAACATTGTATTTGCAAAAGATAGTGCCTCATGTCCATATAAGGCTTGGAAAGGTGACATCCCTATGGACATGTGATAAGTGGTGTTATAGCAATATTCTCCTAAGTACAACCACTTGGTCCATGCTCGTTGTTGTCCCGTGACATAATCTCGTAAGTAATCTTCCACCCATTTATTCACTGCTTCTGTCTGTCCATCTGTCTGCGGGTGATAACTGGTACTAGGGGTGAGTTCTATTCCATCCAACCTGAATAACCATTGCCAAAATTCTCCCATGAATCTACTATCACGGTCACTCACAATGGTTTAGGGCAAACCATGTAGACGAAATACCCCTTGGAATAATATTTCTTCTATTTGAGATGCAGAAATTTTGGAGGGGATTGCAAAGAAGTGAGTGTACTTGGTGAGACGATCCACCACCAAAAAAATACAATCTTTGCCTTGTGAGGAGGGTAGCCCTGTAATGAAATCCATGGATATACTCTCCCATTTTTGTTCCGGAATGGGTAGTGGTTGTGATAAACCTGTCGGGTGTGTATGTTCAACCTTATTACTTTGACAGGTACCACATTCTTTAACATATTTGATAATGTCCTTCTTGAGTCCCTTCTGGCATGTGAAAATTTCCCTGATGGTCCTATAAGTCTTCAGAAAGCCTAGATGTCTGGCTAAAGGGGAGTCATGGGCTGCTTGTAGAATCTTCATCTTAAGTTGAGACTTGGGTACTAGATAGATTTGATCCTTATAATAGATAATATCATTGAAAACTCTATAACGGATGTCTGTTGACTGTCCATCAAGGATCTCACAAGATGATTGATTTTTTGAGTATTCCACCAAAATATGGGACTTCCAGTCATCCACAATATCTATGAGAGAGAAGGTAGCTGGTCTCCTTGACAAGGCATCTGCAACTGCATTGTTTTTACCTTTGACATATTCAATCTCAAAATCATAGGCTTGGATCTTACTGACCCATTTTTGCTGCCTTTCATTTAATCCCTTCTGATTGAGGAAGTATCTAAGAATATTGTGATCAGTTTTAACTTTGAACCAGTTCCTCACTAGATATGGATGAAACTTGGCCAATGCATGCATAATAGCCAACATTTCTTTGTCATAAATGGAGTAAGAGCGTTCATAATCATGCGTATTTCTACTCTCAAAAGCAATGGGATGATGGTTCTATGTTAGGACAGCCCCGATTCCTTCCCCGGAAGTGTCACACTCCAATACAAAGGGTTGAGAGAAGTCTGGCAAGGCTAGAACTGGACATGAACTCATGACTTCCTTCATCTGCTCAAAAATCTCCTGGGTTGTTTCTGTCCATAAAAAGGCTCCTCTTTTTTTCAAGTTAGTAAGAGGGGCTGCTAGCTGTGAATACCCCTTTACAAATCTTCTGTAATAAGTACAAATACCCAAGAAGCTCCTTAACTCTGTTACATTTTTGGGAGTTGGCCAATTGAGAATGGCTTCAATCTTCTCTTGGTGGACCTTAACACCCTGGCCCTCGATGATGTGACCCAGATATAGCATTTTTTTCATCCCAAACTCACATTTAGATATTTTGGCATAAAATTGTTGTGCCTCCAATATTCCCAAGACCTCGTCCAGGTGCTGCAGATGCTCTTCCCATGTTTCACTGAAGATCAGGATGTCGTCGAAGAAGACCAAAACAAATTTATGCAGTTTCTTATTGAATACATGGTTCATGCATGACTGGAATGTCATAGGGGCGTTGGTCAACCCAAAAGGCATCACTAGGAACTCATAATGTCCATAGTGGCATCTAAAGGCTATTTTTGGAATGTCTTGATCACGAACCCTGATCTGGTGATACCCTCAGCGAAGGTCAATTTTTGAGAAGTACTTGGCTCCCTTTAACTCATCCATTAATTCTTCGATCCTAGGGATAGGATATCAATTTTTGATGGTATTCTTATTCAGTGCTTGATAATCTATACACATCCTTAGGGACCCATCCTTTTTCTTGACCAAGACTACGGATGAAGCAAAAGGGCTCAAGCTCAGCCGAATGTGTCCTAATGCCAACAATTCTTTTATTTCCTTTTCTATCTCATCCTTGTACACTTTGGGGTGCTGGTAAGGGGTAGTGATGACAGCTTGGACCCCTTCCTCTAGTTCGATGATGTGCTCAAATCCCCTATCAGGTGGTCGTCCTGGGGGTATATCTCCAAAGACCTTCTGGTATTTTTGCAATAGTGCCATAATATCAGGGGAATACTTCTTCTGTTGTTCTACTGGTTTCTTCTCCATGATTCGACACTCTACTGCCCATATAATATCCCCATGTCGAACGTCTGCCTCCATCTGATTGGATGTCACAACCTTGGGAGGATATGCATGCATTCCTCTCAACTTCACCTTTTTACCATCTGGTCCTGTGAATGCGAGTTCCAAGTCTTGGTAGTTTACTGTATGAGTTTTGATAGAATATAGCCATTGTACCCCCAATACTACATGAGATTCTGGGCAGTCTACGACAAAGAAGTTATCTGTAACTGTGTAGTTTCCCATTGCTAGGCTCATGTTAGGAACTATCTTAGTGCATGGCATGTAGTTGTGCTCTTTCTTTCCAGGAATAAAAACTATAAAGCCTTCAAATTCTTCAGTAGCTAGTCCCCTTATGGCTACGAATTCTGCATCAATGAAGTTGTGGGAGGCCCCACCATCAATTAGCACAGTAACCTTCTGTCCTTGTATGGTGCCCCTAACCCAGAGGGTGTGATATCTTGGGACCCATGTAAGAGAAGCAATGAATCCTTCTTGGACTTCTTTCTGTATTTCCCCCATGCCTTGTGATTCCCCTTGATCAAGCTCTTGATTCTATTCCTCATCTTCGATTTCATAAAATACTTCAATATAGTGGGCCTTCCATTTAGTACATCGATGTCCCGCTGCCTAAGGTTCTTGACAAGAGAAGCATAGCCTTCTCCTTCTGAGATCTTTCCTGGTATCATCATCCAACTTCCCCTTACCAAATTGTTCCTGTTGTTGCTGCTTGACTTCCTTCCCTTTCTAAGGAATAGAAAATTTAGGTAGGAATCTATTCTTGGGTACTGCATCTTGCATATCCCTTGCATGGTTAATTTCATCTTGCAAGGTGGCAGGTTGGTAGGCCCTAACCCAACCTCGTAGGGGTTCTGACAACCCTTCTATAAATAACATGACCAACTGGGTCATGGAGAGGTCGCTGACCATTACTGCAAGCCTCTATAATTCTTCAACATAAGATTCAAGGCTCCCTATTTTTTGGAGTTGGGTTAGCTCCTGGAAGTACATCTTAGGATCCTTCCTATCAAATCTTTCTATTAAGCTCTGTGTGAATTCTGTATAAGAGATGATGTTGGAATGTCCCAGAGTGGTCATACCATGGCCACCATTCATGTGCTTCTCCGTCAAGATGAAGTGTGGCGTATTTGATGGAATCCTTCTCCTACATGGGATTGAGCTGGAAATATGTATCCAATTTATGTACCTATGACTGTGCTGAACACTTCAAAAATCCATCAAAATAAGGAAGAGTTACCTTTCCCACAACCTTCTACAAATCTACGTTTGACTGATGGCCACCATATGTGGTTTCCTTTCTTTTTTGTTTGCTCCTCATGTAGTAAAAGTCATTAAGGCTCAGGGTTGTTTTCACGTTGGTAGGCAACATATCATATTCTTTCATCCATGCGGTAACCGTTTCTGCAATAGGTGAAGGGCAGTCTCGCTCGCTGGAGGAGTCATCCAAAAATGGAGGCATGGTTGGCTGGATTAAAGGGTGCTCCAAGTGTTGACATGTTTGTGTGATGGACCGTTGCTATGAAGATTGATATACGCCTGCGGTGGACCATCCCCACCTAAATGGAAACCTCCCTCCCCATTATTGCTTTGCACATTAGGTTGCCCGATCTTTACTTTAAGGAGTTCGATGATGGCGTTTTGAGTGTTGACAATCTTTTGTAAGGCATCTTCAAGTTTGGTATTTTCGTGATCACCCATTGGTATTTCTTCCCCTTCATTTTTTCCTTGACTCCTAGCCCTTTTTCCTTCCCAATTGACAATAATACCCTTTTATTTATCCTTCCTTGGCATCCCACAGCTGGCCAAGATGAAGCTACGATACCACTGTAATATCCTTTAAGGAATATATAATGCCACTGATGTAATAATAGTAAAAATATAACAACAAAGTAATATGCTTATTATAAAAAACCCTTGTGATAACATATACACATAATACTCCATCACACATAATTAAGTTCAAATCACCATATTTAAACAAGCCCTAAGGAAATCCACCAAATATCATTTATTAAGAAATTTAGCCCATATAATACAATTAGTTTGATCACAATGTAGATGGGTAAATTACATCATAATGCCAATTAACAACCGTTGACTTAGTTCTATGGTGGTGCTGCAACAACTTGCTGCAATAGATCTGTGCTTTCTTCCTTTGCCAATCTAGAAATGCAAATAATTATAAATAGACTAGGAGGGCAGATCCCAGATCCACGCTCATAAATTGTAAAGTAAAAAATAGATGAAAAACCCTTTTCAAAACAAATATGAAATGAATGCAACCAGCTAGGGTGATTATAGAAACCACCGAAGTTGGGTTTGCTTACTAGGGTGAGATTCTCGAATCTCACCGAAGGAAGCTTGAGGATCTCACCTGAAAATCCTCACTTGAAAACTCCTCTGAGCTCTTAGAATATCAATGAAGAAAAGATTAAATTCCATGAGTTGCTCTCGTTCCTCCTCCTCCTTTTATAGTCGGGCTACTTGGAAAAACCATGGGCAAATACGTGGTGTCAAAAAAATCCAAAAGGAAAAACCATGGGTAAATACCTGGGGTCAAAACAACCCAAAAGGAAAAACCATGGGCCAATGCCACTTTATTTATTAATTTATTTATTAGTCTACTACTATTATGATTTGGTACAATATGTTAAACGGTTGGGGATATTACAGAAGTGGTGCAGATGAGATACAACCAAGTCAAAGGGAAATGAGGAGTCCCTTTGCCTCATACGAGGAACCGAACAAGAATGGAAGATGGAAACCAAGGTACACCACCCTCTAGACCTGTATTCTTGAATGAATGTGATGATGTCGACATAAGGAAGTCTGCCATAGGTGAGGCAATAAGGAATCCTCAACTAAAGAAAGAGAGATCATAAAAGAGTGACTGATGGACTGACACCAGGGATGATGATGGAATGGGGGATACTGAGTAGCAAATGTATGACTTCCCCTGCAAAAGCATATAAACATGGATGATCTAGTAGCGAATGAATCGACTCCTAAGGGGATGGGGCACAATGTGACTCAAGGCCAAAATGGGCCACACGAGAGAGAGAAAAGGCACAAATGGATGGAATACTGTAATAGGAGGCAAAGGGAATCGGGGTAGACTCCATGAATGCGACAGTGACTCAACTTGAATGCTCTGATCAAGGGAAACTCGATGATGTTGCCACACAGAATAGGCCTAGTGGGGACCATAAAAACATGAGAAAAAGATGGTTACTCATGACGAAAATCGACACATGCATTAAAAGGTATGAAGGAAAAGTGGTGCCCCAAGTACAAGTAGCACAAGTGCGAAAATTCGATTTTGGGAGGCAGTGAAGTGACCCTTCTTGGAAAAAAGGCTTCTGGGTGAAGTATCAAATCACCAAAAATAAAAGGATACCCATTTTAGATCTCTGTGAGATCTTTCCAACGGTGCTATAGTTTGGTCGCAATTGGAAAAAGAAAAATTAGGGTTTTTCTTTTAATAGGGTGATTTCCCTCCAATTTAGTTCATTTTATATTGGAGCTAAAGTGAACGTGGAGAGAAGGATCAGGCCGTAAATCTTGCAACGATCGTAGCAGGAAAACCGACCGTTGGAATAAGGATTCATGACTTTCAGGAAGGTGGTCTTACTTTTCTAAAGATGGCCTTAATCCTTCTTGGAAGGATGGTTCCTGGTGAAGAATCGAGGTAATATAGGAATGAAATACTAGAGAAGGTCTAGAATCATCCCCGCCCACCAAGTCAAACATGGGGACCAAGTGGTAAGTGTGGTATCACATAAAGTATAATATTTGATGATGTGGTATCAAGAATCTACGATATATGGTTTGTCGGAGAGGCCGATAGGGAAAACTATCCAAGGAAAGGGAGGATAATAAACCATACCTAGATTGATGGGGTCTAGGCCAAGACTTATGTTAATCAAATGCGAAGGTGGCCAGGGGTGCCATCATGCCCCCAAACATGGGATACTGCCCCCAAATAGATGTGATGGAGGGGAGTGATCTGGTATGCGAAGGTGGGAATGATGCCCCTGTTGGGCCGTGAATATGACCACTTCTTAACACTTATTTCATCCATTTTCACTCTTCTTTATCATGTCATTTATTATAATTTATCATATAAATCCATCTTATAATGATTTATGCTCTTATGGATGAATATTAATTCTTCTCCTTTATTTTTAATAAATTGATTATTATTATGCATAATTTTATCAATGATGGTTTTATTAATATTATTTACCATTTTAGCCTCCAAAGATAATTTCCAGATTACAGATTTGATTTCCAAATCATCATGAGATATTCCAACTCATAAATCCGCTGGAATAAGAAGTGACAGTTTTACGGTTAAGATTCTGGGCAAACGAAGAAGAATCTGGAAAATCTGAAACATGGGTTTTGTCCAGAACGGACCCAATTAATTTTATTAAAAAGAGGTTTGCCCAAATTAGGCCTGTATTGAGAGATATGCAGAGTTCTTTGAGCACGATTTTCTCAGTTCTGTTGTTGCGGCCGTCCTCCAAATCTCAGCTACAAAGCCAAATTCGCCTTGCTCTTGTTGAAAGATTGTTGGAAATACATTTTCTAGTTGATCATATTGTTATGGGAGATTATATTTGCTATTTAATTTCTCCTCCTTCTAATTATAAAAGGAGAACATGTATTGTGTATTGGAGAACAATGGGAGGATGGAGGAGAATGGATGATTAATATATTCATTTTGTATCACTGTAATTCCTTGACTCTTGTGATCAAAGAGTGACTGATGTAAAAGCTATTCATGTTTGATTAATACAAATAGGTGTTCTTGTTCCATTTCTCAAGCTCTGCAGTAGCCCAGCGGTGCTTTCACCGGCGGTTGAGGGCCCGGCCCTGGTGGAGCGATCTGCTGTTTGTATTTCTATTCTTTTATTTCTGTTGTGTGATAATTGCATGTAGATTTATTATGATTACAGAGTTATTTGATTGTTGTTCATATTGTTGTTCCATTTCTGTTTATTGTTTATTTCTGATTCATAGCTTTAGATCAACAAATAGATGAGTTACAGTTACATGCTGCTGTTCATTTCCAACTTTCGTTTCCTTTAAATTGCTTTTATTGAATTTGCTTGTGTTTCATTTTCTTTAAGATTTCCAGCTGTCGAGGATAGAGGCTTTTGCTTCCAAGTCCCCAGAATTTGTAATCTTGCATCGATTTCTAAGGGAAAGAGTTATTGCTACTGCATCCCTGATCGATGTTCTGCAAGATTGATGTAGTTTAATATTTCCATTCATGTCACTGTAAGTAGGTTTCTTTACAAGCATTTGTTACTTTTATTTGTTATTCTGTACTACATCTTCACAGCATTACTCTTGGATAAATTGTTGCCTCAGACTGAGTACACTCTTGAAATAAAAAGTCGTTCCCGGATTGATAATTAATGTGAGATAAATAGGTGTTAAAAATATACCTTTTTATGCCTCGACAACCCCTAGCTAGAGGATTTTGTGAAGCATCATGGTGTTCCAAGTGCTGAAATAATGGAGTCAAGCATTCAATCTCACAGGCAGTAAATCCTCAAGAGGATTATGAGAAGGTATAGGGGCATAGGTGCCCCAAAGCATCTATGGTCATGATAAATGTATTTAGAAAAGTGGAATCTAAACACATTTTTATGATGAGGTTTTCCATTTTATTACGTTATGGTTATATTCTATGGGAAGAATGGAGAGATTCAGTTAGAGAAAGGAAATGGTGGATTACGAATCTCATTTCCACTACATATGTGAAGCAAATGGAATAAATTCCTAGGTTCGTATAGATGTTGTCACTATCCCAAAGAGTGGCTTTGGATATAATGAACAGGTGCTCACCTAGAAAATACAGAGGTTGGTCAACAAAAATGTCTAAGGGACTAAGTCGTTGATGTAAGATGAAGTAATGATTAAGTGGATCATCCCTAGAGTGATCTGAAGTGATATGGGAATATAGAGTTTCTTCTAAATGGAGAAGAATAATGGTACTAGAGTTGACACAACCTGATGCACTAGGAGGGTTGTGGAGAATTTCTTCTCCTAGACTCTCACAAATGGGTGCCCCCTTACCCAAACATTGGGTGTCAATGTAATGGCCACAAGGTGTATGTTGTTTGAATGCATGGGTTAAAAGTAAGGTATGATATAATAAATCGACCTCACGATGGATGGAGTCTTTATACTCCACAACATGTTGGTCATGGGTATGCTGCGAAAGGAAGTATGCATAATGGTGCATATCATTCTAAGGAAAATTAGGGGTGGTCATTGCTTCCATAATGTCTTCATTGGAATGAAAGATGAGGGGAATGGCAGAAGGAAGACCACATGATGCGGTGGGGATACCTGACACATCATCACAAGAGCCTTATGGTTCACATACACATCTCTAAGGAGGGTAGACGAAGAGGTAGTAGATGAAATATCTATCGATGTTGAGCCCAAGGTAATTTCCGAAGGAGGTTCAGTCGAAACATAAGGGAATTACCTGGAGGGGTTTTCCACCATGGATCTCATGGATGATGATAGATAGAGGATAGTGGTTGAAAGTTTCGTCATCTCAAAATTGGGGGGAGGTATCACAATGGGTGCAGAAATGTCCTCCGATTCTGTAGAAGAAAAACTCACGAGTAGAGGAGTAGAGGATCCACTATGTTCGGCCTCGATTTAGTGGACAGCCTCAAGGGTGTCGTGAAAATAGTCGAGACGAGGAAAAAGGTGAGAATAGTGGCCATAAATATGACACAAAGCACAAGGGTTATTCGTGCACAATGATTCGAGTTTATTAGCTGACCGATTAAGGTAACATGGACCTCCAGGATATCGGATTCAAGAAATGCCTCGTTGAACAGAGGTTTAAGACGAGGAATCTTAGGACAATTTCTAGTAGCATGCCCAATAACATCACAAAAAGTGCACAGAGGTGACCGTTTCAGAGGCTTAGGAAGAGTAGGAGTTGTTTGGGAAACCTTATTTTTAGGTTTCTTCTTTCTAGCTTTGCCCCCCTCACCGGATGCTTTCGCAATAGGAGTAGCTTCCTATTGAGGTGGCTGAGGCACTGAAGCAAAGGGAGGGGTCATAGTGACCGATTGGACTGGGGTCAAAGCGATATAAGATTTGAGCTGACCAAGCGGGGTTTTGGCTGGGGGATCAATGTACCAGACTAGGATCCCCAGGGTCTAATTGGGAAGGCTCAACGTAGCCATAACAAGCATAAAAAAGACTCCTAAGGGGGGAGCGAGAAAAAATATGTGTCTGGAAGGGTAATGGCCTAGAGGAATGGCTCCCAACTGGTTGAGGCTATGGGGAACTGTTCCTGGTTGAAACAGAGTGGAAGAGACACCAACATAGGGAGAAGGTACCTCAAAAGAAGGTCATGAATCTCCATCGAGTGACCACTAGCAGGTTGTGGAGGCGCTGGCTGCTGGCTGGTTGAATTGGACTGCTTGTGGCTAGTTCGAGACGATTGTATCATGCAAAAATTCAACGAGTTGGGGTCAACGATAAGAGGGGGGAGACCAGGGAATGCACCAAGCAAGGTGAAATATTTAAAGACTCCATGTGAAACACTGGTAAGAGGTGTGACTAATTGCTTATTGGCCGCTGAAGATATGATAGACTCGGGGGAGGTCTGAGACTTTAGTTCATAATATCTCAACTTATCAATGGTAATGATCTTTCCCTTTTGAGGAAATCACATCTTATGGTGAACCACATATGCGACAACAAACATTGCATAGGTATAGTTATGACCCAAGAGGATATTGTAATCCAAGGGGGCATTAATTACTTTAATGTCAATACAAACAGTCTTTCCCACAAGAGTGATATGACAATTGATATACATGCCAAGGGGATGAGAAGGGTGACCATCCCAAGCATGCAAGGTCATGGTGGATGGGGCTAAAGCAGGTGATCCGAGTTTATTCCAAACTGATGCAAACATCATGCAGGTGGATGCACCCTCGTCAATGATGCAATGTGATACAAGAGCATGCCAAATCTTAACTGGTATTTGGAAGGCGAAAAATGATTGTAAGAGGGGATGTTCTAACTTGTCAACATCAAATACGATCAAACGATCATCTGAAGGATCCACAACTCCTAGAGTTGATAATAGAGCTTTACGTTGTGAATGGCACAACTGGAGGACTTCTAGCGTTGACATGGTAGCAAGAGATTGTGCCAAGTCATAAACTATACTATAAGTGTGGGAAGCTTTGGTAGAAGCAGCAGTTCGACGTAATGCCCCTTTGGGGATCTTGAGAATGACCTCTAATTTTGGTTGAGGGGTCTATAAAGGAGAATTAGGTGTCGAATTGGACTCTGTGGAAATTTTGATTTGGGACTCGGTTGCAGAGCAAGCAGGTGGCTTGCCATATTGGCACGACTAAGTTTGAAGGTTGACATCAACGGTATTAACCTCTTCAAAATTCATCTTGAGGATTTGGTATTTAAGGGTACCAGATTGGGAAGGGTTAGGGGTAGCCTGACCTTGAGGGGGTTGGGAAGCCACATATCCTTGCTGAGGGAAAGGATTAGTGAAAACAACCGATTGAATTGCCACAATATTTGCAGGAGTCAAAGAAGTGGCTTGTGGTCCTCTAGATGCCGCTTGCGCTTCCCACAAGTAACGCATATGGGGTAAAAGGGGAAAATCACGAGTATAATGGCCATGGACACCACAACAAGAACAAGGCTTATTCGTACGAAGAGGCCTATTATGCTTGGGTTGATCGTCCTGTTCCTGGTTTTTAGTGTTAGGTTTGTTCCCTTGGGTTGTGTTCAATTGGTTACCTTGGCGCCCTTGATTACCTTGCGCTGGTTGATTTTGGTTTCCTTTCCTCTTTTTCTTGAAATTAGGAGTATTAGTCGCACTCTACTACGAATAAAACTGTCTCTGAGTGGGAGGTGGTTGTTGCGGTGAAGGTTGAGAAGGCTTGGGAGGCTGGGGTGAAGATTTCGTAGGGGCTATAGCACTGGGTTGTAGATACGGATAGAAAAGAGGTTGAGAAACATTGGGTTAAACAGGTTGAGCAACAGGAGGCCCTGGCGTTGGTTGATGAAATGGGGAAAATGTGATTTGTCCTAGATACATGCTGCCGGGAGGGGGATAAGTGCTAGAGGAGCTGGCCCCTCCTTGAGGGAAACCATAACCCATGGGAGGATGAGTATACGGATGTGAAAGAGATCCAACGATACCGTCGACGGTGTGAGATTCCCCCGGTGCGTTGGCACCACCAGGTCTTGGAAGATCTGGTAAAATGGTATAAACATAACCATATTGGGCGTAGATCAAGTCATATTTCAAAGAAATTTAGAGAGATTCTTCCTGTTTATGAGGAAAGTTAGATGCAACATCTTTACCAATAGAAGGCAAAATAATTCTGAGAAACCAATCCATATAGACATGACCGTCGAATGTAGGAGCTCGACATAAGCTCCTCCTTCTACACCATTCTTGGACATGGTTAGAAAGGCAGGTGACAAAAGGTTTACGGAATGCAGTTAACAACTCAGTACCGGTATCATATCAGAGAGGTCTCTGGAATTAGGACAGAAATGCTTTAGCAAGAGTCACAAAAGTGGAATGTGAGGTAGAGGCTTGGTCCACATACCACTTTGCAACGTCTCTAGTGAGCGTATGCTAGAATAATCGAAGACTGATGGAGTCATCAATGATAGAATTGGATGAACACCACATGTGAAAGGAGAAGACATGATTAGTAGGGTGCTCTATAGAGTTTCCTTCGACTTAGGGATGTCAAAAGGAAGCTTAGTTGGCATAACAGGCCAACCTGGATCATGGTGTATAGGGTCATTAATTAACTGGCTGAAATCGAGGAGGCTTAAACCTACCATAAAAGGTAGCACAGGAGTAGCCGGAACGGTTCTAGTAGTGGTTCCACTACTAGAAGCTCTAGAGTTAGGGTTGGGGCTACCACCAGCTTGAGGACTAGTACCTACATTGGTGCCTGAATCGTGACAAAATGAAGTAGAGGAGAACTAGGTTCGGAATCAGAGTGAGGGCTCGATGAACTAAAATTAGAGTCGGTATGGGGACTTGGCAGAGGACTAACTCAGACTCGACGCTTTGGAGTAAGTATTCCTAACAGAAACTGAAGATGAAGGCCTAGGAGTCTCCGGGATAAATTCCTTGGGGGCACAATGATGGCAAGACACAAATACCCAAATAAGATGGAAGATGAATAAGAAAAGGCTCAAAGGGGAAGATAAATTAATTATGATGTTTATTTCTTGGCTTGGCGGTGTAAACCAAGCGCTCTTCGCTTTAGGTGTGCATGTGTGCAAGTCGTGTGTTAATTTTAATCAAGCCCAGATGGTTGTGTATAAAGAAAAAGAAAAAAATTTGTCATTAGAGGAAATTTCAGCCTAAAAGTGGCCTCCTAAGGAAAGATAATAAAATAAGAGTTATGGATTTTGGAGGGAAAACAAGAAAACTATTTTTTAAATTGTATTTTTGGCTTATCTCCTTATCGGTTTACTCAAATTTCAAGTTTAGAAACTCATTAGATGCGGAATTAAATTCCACATCCAATGAGTACCCATTATGCATAATTTTGAGAAGACCCACCTTGATAAAGTTGTATATACATTAAAAAAGTGTTGAAACACACTTTTTTAATGTATATGTAATTTTTATCAAGGCGGGTCTTCTCAAAAGTATGCATAATGGGTACTTGTTGGATAAGGAGATAAACAAAAAATACAACTAAAAAAAGTAGTGTTTCTTCTTTTCCGTCCAAAATATTTACATGTACATATTTTTAAATTTAAATATTTTTTATTGGTTTACATATTATGAAATGGAAATTACATGAAAATTTCATGGGCACTTTTAGGTTGAAATTTCCTCTAATGATAACTGTAAATAAAACTGAAATGATAGTAAAATAAACAACTAAAGATCCATAAATTCAACCCAAAAAAAAGGGTTCCCAAACAACTGTTCTAAGAGGTGGGCGAAATTCACTCAAAACACACAAAACGACCAAAAGATCTAAGGTGGAAGGGACAAGGATCTAATGACTTAGATCTACTGGAAAAGGTGCAGAAAACAATAAGAAACCAGAGGGAAAACTGCTGCAAAATGGGAGGCAAAAGGTTAAAACCCTAAGGGAAACAAGGGGAACCCTAAGGGAGAGACAAAAAAAATAAAGAGGGGGTTTTGGATGGAATGATAACTGATCTAAAAGGATCTGAAATAAGGATAGATCAGACCCTAAACAATGGCTGAAAGCACTAAAAAATCTCAGAATACCTAGTCAGCTAAACCCCTCCTAAAAAGGTGGAAGCGTTACTCAGCTAAATCCATCCTAAAAAGGTGGAAGCATACTGAACCCTAAGGTCCATGGGAAAAAGGGTAAAGTAAAATTTCCATGTAAGTTGGAAAACATTACAACTTCTTAGCCTCATCTTCCGGCTGGTTACCCAAAGATTTCCCCTGATCCTCCACTAGTTGATGAAGTGATTGGTGAGAATTCATCTCTAGTCAATCCCACTCTCTCTGAAAGTGAATCCCATGAGCTCGTTCCCGACCAACCATTGGTTGAGAAGATGGTTAAATCGATTTCACCTTTAGTTGATCGTACCTTTCCCGTATAGAGTGATATTCATACCACTCATGTTATTCTTGTTTCTTCAGATTGAAATGATATAGAGGGAAATACTCCTGTTCCCAAGGTCCAGGGGGAAATCCTCCCATTCCCATAACACAAGGGGGAAGTTATCTCATTCCCATGACACCCCTTCCAAGTATTATGGTTGCTTGTTTTGATTGGAGTTGACTGGTAGGATATCATCTTCCTTCTTACGTGCCCTTTCAGATCACAATAAAGGCTTATAATATACCAGTACCTAGCAGAATCATTGATGAAGGCATATCTGTTAGTATTCTGCCCTAAACTACTTGGAAAGCTTTAAGTTCTCCACAACTTGTGCCCGTTACCCAGAATCTATTTACTTTTAAATGCGAAACCAATCAACCATTAGGGATCCTTCCTAAGTTTCCCATTACTTTGGAACGAAAAATCATCTATATCGATTTGATGGTTGTCCAAGTCCCTTTGGATTTTAATTTACTCCTTGGTCGTGACTATGTTTATGTCATGGGAACTCTTGTCTCTTGTCTCTTTCGTGTGATGTGTTTCCTGCATGAAGGAATAATTGTGATCATTGATCAACTTTCATTCATTGGTGCTAATTGGACTCCCAATCAACCAAAATCCCTAAATGGTTTATATATGCAAGTGGAATATGTATAAATTATATAACAAGCATGTATATCATGGATTCAATCCAATCTAACAATGTGATAAAGCTAGATACTGAATCACTTCTACAAATTAATCGTGGAATTAAAAGCACATTCACCAATCACATGAAGAAAAGAAGAATCAATCAAACCAGAACACAAATAATTTCCCAAGGAAATCTCGCTGCTTAAAACCCCACTATCTTATATTGTATATTCCACAAGGAATCATGAAATAATTACAATGAAATTATTCTCACAAGAATCTCCTGCAATTTGCCTATCGTCTCACACTGATCTAGACAAAATCAGGCCAACACTTAGCCAATTATTAGCCTCTCTTCAGCTTGCCTTGCTCACGCAATCCCTGATGAATAAATTCCCTATTTTTTAGGAATTTCAACCTTCCTCAACTGTGCTAAGTATTATGGGCATCCAGTGGTGTTTTAACTACAGCTGGGCAGTCAAATAATATCACAACTGATAGTCACACTTCCCTTTCATGTAGATCTCAACTGGGTCTCCACAGGAACTGACATGCATGCAACTATTAATAGTAAATCATCAGTTGGCATGGAAAATCACTAATTGTGAATTAAATAATATTTAATTCACTTGATCTCTCACTAGTGCAACAAACAATTACAATTAGTTCAACTGACTCTAACTCACCTAACTGAGTTAACTGATTACTCATGCAATTAAATACAACATGAACTCTAAAACACATAGAATCACTTTGCATGCCTCACCAACTACCCTCAACTCGAAATTCATGAGTTAACTGAGTTTATGACACTCAGTTAACTATTACAAGTTATTTTTAGATTAGATTACATTTTATTGTCCATCTTAATTAAGGGATAACTAAAATAGACATGCACCAAATTTAGCCCACACCAGTGTAGGTGCTGCTAAGACCTATGGTCCCACACTAGTGTAGGTACTGCTTAGACCTCCTGGTCCCACATATAGTGTAGGTGTTGCTTGGACCTCCTAGTCCCACATATAGTGTAGGTGCTGCTTGTTGTTTCAGGATGCCAATTTCACTGTTTCGTTTTGCAAACGTCAACACTCCCTCTCAACAAGAAAGGAATTTCCTTGCATGTGACATGCACCTACTTCATGCAACATGCAACCCTTGCATGCGACATGCAAATCTTGCATGCAACACCTCTCTAGTGTTTCTGACACATGCAACTATTGCATGCAACACTTCTCTAGTGTTTCTCACACATGCAACACTTCCGAAATTGAATATCTTCCAAACAACTGAATCAGTATAATGCATATGTCATAAGAGTCTTCTGACTACTGCTAGCTACTGCACATGTCTACTAGATTCTCTGCGGTGTTGACATCTGCATCCATGCACTCTGCACTGCTGCTATCTCTGATTTGCGCTCTAGTATCCGACACTTGTCACTTTGATTTCTGTCCTCCCGACATCTGACTACATCAATCTAACTGATCATGATATTGCTTCTCTGTGGGCTCCTCATTGCTAGGTTTGATCCATGAGACATACCATCTCTAGGAACCTATCCAAATTTCTTCTTGGGATTAATCTTGCATGTCACCCTACCTCACACCTGGAGGTAAATCTGCATGCACTCCCTCCGCCCATCTGGCTTGAAATTTATCTGCTTGAGTGGTTTCTTCCACTCAAATGATCCTCCGCATGTGGCTGCTCCACATCTTGAGATTCATTCTTTGGAACCAAGAGTTCCTCGTCTGCATGCAAATCCAACTCCCTCTCAAGGGTCAATTGAATGGATTTATCACACTTCCCAATGATTGGAATCTCTGTAGAAATCAAATCTACATCAAGTATATATAGATTCTTCACACGAATCCCAATATTCTTGGCTTGTCCTGTTGCTTTGTGTCGAAGGAAAAATTTTCCTTCACTGAAAACAACATCATAGCCTCTATCCTCCAATATTGCAACTGCAACTAAATTTTTCTTCAAGCCTGGTATATGCATTACATATTTTAATTGAAAGGGTTTACATGAATATCTCTGGAAGGTAATGGTACCAATCCCGGTAGCATTGTACCGCCTGTCATCACCCAATTCGATATGCATCTAGAGGTCCTTCTCCTCCAAGCTACTGGAAGGTTCTTTGTTTCCCGTCATGTGGAAAGATGCACCACTATCCAAGTACCACCCTGATCCCATCGCACTTGACACCATGTGTGTGATCAGTGAGAAGTCAAGCTCAAATTGTGAGGCCAAAGCCTCACCAATTGCAGATCCTGAAGCCTTCTTGTTCTTCTTCTTTTGTGGAAAATTAGTGGCATAATGTCCATGCTCGTGACAGTGAAAACACTTCACTCTAGACATGTCGCAATCCTTACCTTCTTCACCGGTCTCAGATTTGGAATGGAATTTCTTTCATTTCCCCTTATTCACCTTGGCAGACAAAGTAAAATATCCTTCATCTTCATTATTAGATGAAGATCCATATTTGGTATTCCGTTTGAACTCTTCTTGCACCAAATCCGACAAAAGTAGTTCCCAATCTGGTAGCTTTTCCCTTCCATTGACAAAGTCTTGATAACTATGCCAAATATTGGGAAGTCCTAGGAGAGATGGAGTCACCAAATCATCATTAGTGATAATAATGCCAAAGCTCCCCAGATCATCCCGACATTAGACAAGCTTTGTTAAATGTTTTGGCACGAAGTCGCCTTTCTCCATCTTGATCTTCCTGAGTTTATCTTTCAATGCAAATTTCCTATGGTCACTACTGCTCTGAAATAGACCTGTCAAAGCTTTCCACATAGCATATGGTGTCGCTTTGCCATGGAGACTTGAGATAATGTGGTATCATACTACCTCTAGTAAGATCCTCCTCGCCTTTGCTACTTTCTTTTTCCATGCATCAAGATTTGTAGCATCTGTCACAACGGGTTTAGGAACATCATTGTCAATGAATTCCTTCAAGCCATTGTCTTCGAGTACTGCCTCCATATTATCCTTCTAAGAAATATATTTAGAGCTTTCCTCGAAAGCATACTCCAATCTCAAGCCATTGAAGCCATTTCGATCCTGAATCAGCTGTAGCACCAAGAAAGTATTTCTGCAAATTCGAATTCTATTCAGTCACAAAATCAGCTCCTCCTCCACTATTGTGCTTTTCTGTGCTTCGATGCCATGTATAAATTAAACAAAAATCATGTATATCATGGATTTAATCCAATCTAACAATTTGATAAATCTAGATATTGAATCACTTCTACAAATCAATTTCGGAATTAAAAACACAATCCCCAATCACATGAAGCAAAGAAGAATCAATCAAACCACAACAAAGATAATTTCTTGGGTAAAGCTTGCTGCTGAAAACCCCACTATCTTCTATTTTATATTCCACAAGGAATCATGAAACAATTACAATGAAATTCTTCTCATAATAATCTCCTGTAATCTCCCTATCGTCACACACTGATCCAGAAAAAATCGGGCCAACACTTAGCCAATTATCAGCCTGTCTTCAGCCTGCCTTGCTTACGCAATCCCTATTATTTATGAATTTCAATATTCCTCAACTGCGCTGAGTATCATGGGCATCCTATGGTGTTTTAACTTCATCTGGGCAGTCAACTAATATCACAACTGATAGTCACACTTTCCTTTCACCTAGATCTCAACTGGGTCTCCACTGGAACTGACATGCATGCAACTATTAATAGTAAATCATTAGTTCCATGGCAGATCACTGATTTTAAATTAAATAATATTTAATTCACTTGATCTCTCACTAGTGCAACAAACAGTTACAATTAGTTCAACTGACTCTAACTTACCTAACTGATTTAATTGATTACTCATGCATTAAAATCATGCAATTAACTGCAAGTTGAAATCTAAAACACATAGAATCACTCTACATGCCTCACCAACTACCCTCAACTCGCAATTCATGAGTTAAATGATTTTATGACACTCAATTAACTATTAAAAGTTATTTTGAGATTAGATTACATTTTATTGTCCATCTTAATTAAGGGATAACTAAAATAGACATGCACAAAATTTAGCCCACACCAGTGTAGGTGCTGCTAAGACCTATGGTCCCACACTAGTGTAGGTTTTTCTTGGACCTCCTGGTCCCACACCTAGTGTAGGTGCTTCTTGTTGTTTCCAGATGCCAATTTCACTGTTTTTTGTTGCAAAATTCAACAAAATCTTCCTCACCACAGGTTAATTATGTGGCAACCTGTTGCGTGCCCACATCTACTGATGATCTAGTCAATGGTATAGTGCATCATGTACTGGGGGCATTGGACCCTGATTTTTCATTATATCCATTGATATGTATCCCTTCTAGAGTGTTGTTCTCCCATATGATGAGAAACTATTGGAAGCCATGACCTCTTATGGGCCATGAAACAAGGTGTTGGACCAGAGTTTCTTTTCCTATTTCAAGCTCATTAAAAAATGAAGCAAGGTGTTGGAGAAGAGTTCATTTTATTGTGTTAAGCTCTTTAAAAAATGAAACAAGGTCTCCAGAGCATAGTTCTTTGTCTTGTGTCAAGCGCCTTAAAAAATGAAACAAGGTTCCTTAGAGAATAGTTCCTTCTCTTGTCACAAGCTCGTTAAAAAATGAAACAAATTGTCAGAGAAGAGTTCCTTTTCTTGTCTCAAGCTCCTTAAAAAATGAAACAAGGTGTCTGGAGCAGAGTTCCTTGTCTTGTGTCAAGCTCCTTAAAAAATGAAACAAAGTGTTAGAGTAGAGTTCATTTTCTTGTGTCAAGCTCATTAAAAAACGAAACAAGGTGTCATGAGTATAGTTATTTTACTTTTTCAACCTCGTTAAAAAATGAAACAATTCCTTATGAGGATAGTTCTTTTACTGTGTCAACCTCGTTAAAAAATGAAACAATTTCCTATGAGGATAGTTCTTTTACTATGTCAACCTCGTTAAAAAATGAAATAGGTCCCTACGAGCAAAGTTTTTTTATCGTGTCAAGCTAATTAACAAATGAAACAAATCCCCTTTCAATTCAAGTCTTTGATTATATCTCGTAAATTCCCAGTTGAGTCTTTCACTTGATCTCATAAATGAACCTTCATTCCATCCACTTGTTAGTAACCAATAGTCTACTTAGGTGAACGAAATGAAGCTTTGGAGGCATGTACCTCGAATTGAGTTGTTATATTGGGGGCATGCCAACTTATTCCAAGCATAGTTTGTCTCCGTTTCAAGCTTTTGTAAAAATGAAACCACTCTCAAGCATAGTTTTTCCTCCATTTCAAGCTTGTGTAAAATTGAAACCAATCTCAAGCATAGTTTTTCCTCCATTTCAAGCTTGTGTAAAAATGAAACCACTCTCAAGCATAGTTTTTCCTCCATTTCAAGCTTGTGTAAAAATGAAACCACTCTCAAGCATAGTTTTTCCTTCGTTTCAATCTTGTGTAGAAATGAAACCATCTTCAAGGGTTCTCAAGCATAGTTTCAAATGTTTCAAGCTTGTATAAAAAATAAAACCATTCCTATACACCTCTCGTGATTTCCCTTTTATGTGCCTCATCTTCCATATGAGCCTTGGTTTTGTCATTCCATCGTCACCATCTACTTAGCCGATCATACACTCTCACTTGGTTGTTTTACCCTTTCCCAGGGGAACCACTATGATGAGTGGTATTTTTAGCCAACCTCTTGAAATTTGCATGTTTTGAGTAGTTCAATCATGAACGTAACCAGTTTCTACCATTTATACCACTCGTTGCTCTAGGAGGACTCCTATTTCAACTCTTTTCAAACTCCCAAAATATGAAAATATTGCCAAGCACTTTTCCTTTCGATCTCATAAAACTAAATGAAAAGACTTCTACTCAGTATAAGTTTAACAATTTTCCACACTGAGATAAATTGGTTACGAAAAAGGAATACCTTAGTCAAACATGGCTAAGAGGTTCTCATGGATATTGTTTCTACCTTTTCGGATTCGAGAGACTATTTACAAAAAGGGACATTTGGATTTTTCTTTTCTACATCTTTTTGAAACTCCCTAAACAATATAATATGTCGAATTACCCCTCTGTCGGACTTGTAAAATTGAAATGATGAAGGAATTGTCACCATGACGAGATTGAGCCACTCTTTTCTAGGGCTCGTTAAAAATACTAGGATGGATCCATTCGAAGGATGAACTTATATGACAAGCATATGGTATCCTCTTCAAGCTTGAGATAAAAAATAAAGAGATACTCGCTAGAAATAGTGGGGGGGAAGTGGAAGGAAACATATATCCTATATTTTGTATGAAAGATAGTATGTCTCTCTTGAACATGACACTTATCTGTATCTTACGTTGGGTTTGGGGAATACTCACTTTGTCTCTTGTCTTACTGGGTTTGGGAAATCCATTTTCCTCTCATTTGATTATATCCTTTTGTCATCATGAATTCTGATCCTATTTTGAGTCAAATGCTTCCAAATTCCAAAGTCATTTCGCCAATATGTTCAAGAGAAGTCCCCATCTACAGATTCAAACCACTTATACCTTGTTTGAGTTTCTCTTCATCAATCTTGAATCACTCTTACCGACTATGCAAAATCCTATGTTTCGTGTCGATGATGTGGGAAACATTATGGCTCTCCTTCGATGGATCACTTCCTGTCAACTCCAACTCATTATTGAGGAAGATGATCTAGAAACTCCCTTTAAGTAAATTGGAGCTTGCATGCCTCAATGGCAGGTTATTCACATTCGACGATAGGTTCACTTCATTTTCCTTCGATCAAGTGATTCTTCGAGTGTTCAACTTCAAATTCATTGTTCACACTTGTGGATTGTGCTGTTGTACCTTGAGATCCATCGTCATTATTGGTGGTTTCTCTCGTTCCTGTTAATGATTTACATTATCGACTGGTAATCAGGTGGTTTCTACCATGTTCGAATTCAACCCATCTATTCACATGGTGAGATTCGTACTTTGGTTGGATCGAGAAGAAGATGAAGACCTTGGGTTTAATTTTATTAATACAGGATGTGTGTAATTTTTAAGTATTCATGATTGTAAACATGATCCTTTATATACAGATGGCTGCATCCATGCCATGGATCCATTTCCTGAATAAAGGAAGAATAATTTCCTTTAAAATATTTTGAAAAGGTTGTCAGAAACCTTGTTTTTCAATCCGAGCACGTTCTGAACAACTAGTGTCTCACGCTAGTAACTTCTTGCATTACACATGTCTAACACTTGCAACATGACTTTTATCAGACAAATCCGCGCTGGTCCTCTTTAGACATTTTTTTCCAAAATGGAGAGGAAGCTTCTCTTGCTAGAATGCTCTAGAACGACAACGTGGTTTCAGGTTGTTGATGATTGGAACAAGACCTCCCATTCCTGGCTCTAGATCCTCCTTCCATGGATCTCTCCCTTGATATGTGGAACTCCTTCCCATTTTCATGGATCATCAACTCCCTCTCCTTCCCTATAAATGAAATCCCCACCATCCACTAAAGGTTAGCTAGAGTAGGTTGGTTGGTGGATGGTTGATTGCCATCCTAGTACTGAATTGTGCCTAAATGCTGCCCATTTGCAAAGGAGAAGAGGTGTTTGAAGGCTAAGGCTTGGACTTTGGAATCTCACCTAATGGAGGCTTCCAACATCAAGGCTTTTGGTTGTATTGCTCCATTTTTCATTCTATTAACAATACATTATGTGTTTCCTTTCTATAAATATGTCACTTATTGTCTATTTATTGTAGTGTTCCTTGATCTGCTGCATAAATTGTACTAGAAGCTATTATGATTTGTATATGTTTGTTGTCCCCACTTGTCTTTCCTTGCAGACACTCATCTATGCCAATGGAGAGGAGATCCTGATCATGAGCATGGAAGTGAAAGAATCAAGGCTGACACCAAAGACACTAGAATCAGAAAGAGGTAGGAAGTCTATCCTCCTTCGTGTTTTCTAGTATAAGTTAGGAATGGTTGCATATGATTGTATCGTTTGTTACTAGATTCTATCATAGGATTTGAGGGATCATTTCTGTCCACAGAAAGGATTGCCTACACAACAACAAGTCCATATGGAAGAGGTTCATCGTATGGTCTAAGATATATAGGTTTTGTCTAAGACAAAGGAAGAGAATACGAAGGTCCTAAAGTAACAGGTGAAGATGGCTGAGGCTCCTCAGGTTCGATAATCTCAGGAATCAAAGTGCCTGACTCGGGAAAGTCAGGTTTAATAACCTTAGGCAACAAAGTTCCAGGGACTTCTATTTTGATTGTATCAGTGCCACCAACAAGAGTATAGAAAATCCACATAGATTCAACTGATCTTGTAAGATGCTAAAACAAAATACTTGAATCTATTCTACAAATTGCGGAAACCAATTATAATTGCAGAATCACATGAACAAGAAAGAGAAATAATTTCAATCGAACAACACAAATATTTATCTAGGGAAAGCCTCAACTAAAAACAATGCTATTTGTATATTGCATTAAATCAAGAATATGAAACAACACAATGCTTCTCTTAGGCTTGAGAGTTCTTTGCACTATCTTTAACTGTCTCACACTGATCTGAGCTAGTTTGGTCCAATACTTAACCAATTCATTTCCCCTGTCTAACCAACATTTCTCACATATTAATGAGGGAATTAAGCCTATATTAATTAGGAAATTCCAACTAATTGATTGTCAATACATCCAAGGAATCCTGATGACTTGACTTATACAATTTTCTAATTATACAATTAATAGTCTACTTCCCTTTAACTCCAATATCAACTAGGAATTTATCAGAATTGACATGCATGAGTTATTTATGAGTGAATTATCAGTTATCTGATTGATCACTGCATGTGAAATAAATTAGATTTAATTCACTAGACCTCTCACAAGTTCCTCTATCAGTTAGAACTAGTTCAAATGATTTTAACTCAAATAATTAAGTTAAATAATTACAACTCAAAATAAACTGTAACTGGACCCATAAAACTTAGATAGAACTCTACATGCCTTTAGTTGACCTTCAACTCGAATTGATTGAACTAAATAATTCTTCATGACTTAGTTAACTCGTACAAGCTGTCATGTAATGTGGAATTACAATTTAGTTATAATTTAATTAATATAAAATTAAATTAAAGCCTTTTCTTGTTGCCATTTTCAATATTTCTTGTTGAAAATTTCAACACTCCCTCTCAACAAGAAAGGAATTCAACTCTATCCCGATCCGGTACCTTTGGAATTTTCTACATTCAACACTTCTCTCTAGTGTTGTTGCTACTACGACTTTTGAAACTAAAAATCATCCAAAATGGATCAACTGTGATCAATATGATGCGTCTGTCACTAGAGTCTCTGACTGCTACTAGCTACTACATTGTTTATTGCAAACTATGCGTTGTTGCTGACTCTGCACTATGCCATCTACATTGCTTCCAACTCTGCTCTGCGCTCCCCAGTATCTGAATGTTTCTAGTTTCTACATCTGTCACTCTGTCATCTGTCTACATTACTTCCACTGATCCATATTGCTACTGTGTACCATGGGCCCCCGTAGCAAGGTAATGATCCATGAGACAAAATATCTCAATGGACCCAGCCCAAATTTATGCATCCTTGGGACTATTACTTCACATCGCCCCACCTCTCACCTGGAGGTATGGCTGCATGTGCTCCCTCTGCCCACTTGGCTTAAAATCCCCCCCTACTAGAGGTCTCTGCTTGAGTGGATGCCTCCACTTGGTCTCCTCTCTGCTTCTCCAATTGTGGCTTATCCACAACTTGTTGAGCATTCGTCTGAGGCTACATGTTGAGAGGTAATTCATGTTCCCTCTCAACCACCAAGTCTCTAACCTTTAACTTGATCCTAAAATATTTTCATGCATCTGGTACCTCAAGTGCATACAGGTTCTTGACTCGCACACATTGTAACTGTCCCGTCGTCACACAATTTTCTGAAAAAAGAGCTAATTTTAAATCGACGATATCTCCCTCATCTGCACTCAGATTCAACCGATGTTTTTTTGAATTTGGGTATTTTTTCACAAGGAATATACATATGATATTTGTTTTGAAAAATTTGCACCAAAATGTTCATATCTTCTCTGCAAACTCGCCGATCAAAAAATTCCTTATGAAAAATAATTCGCGCCAACTCTGCCTACCAAGGTTCGATACCATGTAGAAAATCCACATAGATTCAACTGATCTTATAATATGCTAAAAAAACACTTGAATCTATTCTACAAATTGCGGAAACCAATTACGATCACATAATCACATGAAAAATAAAGATAAATAATTTCAATCACACAACGCAGATATTTGTCTGGGGAAAGCCTCAGCTAAAAACCCCACTATCTGTATATTGCATTAAGTCAAGAACATGAAACAATGAAATGCTTCTCTCAGGCTTGAGAGATCTCTGCACTATCTCTGATTGTCTCACACTAATCTGAGTAGGTTTGGTCCAATAGTTAACCAATTCCTTGCCCCTATCTACCAACCTTTCTCACACATTCCTGAGGGAATTGAGCCTTTATTAATTATGAAACTCCAACTAATTGATTTCTCAATACATACAAGACATCTTAATGACCTCATGCATGACCTGTACAATTTTCTAATTATACAACTAATAGTCTACTTCCCTTTAACTCTAATATGAACTACGTCTTTCTCAGAACTGACATGCGTGAGTTATTTATGAGTGAATTATCAGTTATTTGATTGATCACTGCATGTGAATTAAATCAGATTTAATTCACTGGACCTCTCACTAGTTCCTCCATTAGTTAGATCTAGTTAAACTGATTTTAACTAAAATAATTAAGTTAAGTAATTACAACTCAAAAGGGAGAGATGATTCACTCAAAGGGACAGATGATTCTGGAAGATCAATATCAAGAGGAGGGCCATGAGTAGTTCCCAAAGTTCTAGATTCAGTAGTTTGCACCTTTTTATGATTCTGACGACAACTAGGAGTAGCCTCTGATGGAAGAGGAGGCTTATTTTTCACTCTACATGAATGAAGGGGTGGGGTATTTTGTTCTTCCACATTGGATAATAAATGTCATTAACACAAACAAAATAAATAAAAAAGTGGGTAATTGAGGCATAAAGTATTACCAAGCAACCGTGAACTGCAACATACACCTTGGTGAACCAAGGACTTAATGTACACCAACCAATCTCCCCGAATGTTTTTTCCTGTGTATCGTGGTATACAAGGTGACATACTTGGTTACCTTTGTATGGATATCAACCTATAGGGGACTCCAAAAATATACTCGACGACATGTGGGAGTGCAGTTTGTAGTAGTGTTGTCTAATGCGTAACCATTTGATGAGAGCGTTCCCATATACTTACCATGCGTGGAGCACCATCTGATATACTCTAAGGTATGTGGAGAACGATTGTAAACACTTACGTATGTGGAACGATATATCACCACCATGATGAAACACTAGAAAACAACGACAACTACTATGTTTAATGACGTAGAAAAACTCCTCTAGCCTAGAACTTTAAGTGTTTTCATTAAGGTTACAAATTCTCCTTAGGATGGTTCAATAAATTTTACTGTTTATCTTTGATTAAGTTTAAGTTTTGGGTTCACCACAAATGTCACCTGAATATCCTAAAATGAAAATTTCGCATGATAAAATGGAAATATTTCTCTTTCAATGAAAATCTAGCTAAGGAAGGGAAGAAGCAACCAGTATGCATCATACAACATGCAACAAACAAGATGCAATATGGAATTTCCCTTTCAATGTGACTTCTCCTCTATCAATTCACATACAAAACCCTAAATGTAAATGCAATTTTTTTTTCTTTTCATCACACTTAATATTCGAAATGAGGAAAACTAAGATGAAGAAGTTTAATCACTAATTCAAATGCACTTTTCAGAATGAGGACTAGAACAACAATTCATCCAACTGATCAATGACCAAACAAAATCAACTTGCAGGTGTCCTAATGATAAGAACAATGAAAAATCAAAACCAATTCTTACCAAAGGAAATAAAACACAAATTAAAACTAAATGGAGGCTTTAGAGATACCACAAGACACTCACGACTCAGGGAAGGTCAGCTGGAAGAAGGTTAATTAAAGAGATACTAAAAAACAAGAGAAATTATTGTGCAAAAATAAAGGCTAACGTTGGTGCAGAAAATGCACTAGTGTTTCAAAACGTTGGTAGAAAGTGGGCCCAGGTGAGGTGCAATGCTATATTAGAGGCATTGGGGGAGCATTGGTCCAGGGATAAAGGATTCTGACACAAAAATTGCAAACGAGACTTAATGAAATCACTTCCTAGGTCGTTCTTGGCTGATCACAACAAGAAAGGTCTATCAAAGAGGTAATCAAACACAATGGACAAAGAAAACACAAAGGGAATACACCTTTCCCCAGTATGGTCACCTATTTTTTATGCAGGATTTATGATTGCGGATAAAAGTATCTCCCCTGGGTCTGGTGGCTAACCTAGAACAACAAAGAGACAAGGAACCCAATGTTTTCCTTAATGTAAATAGATGAAAAATTGAAGCATACCTGGAATCCGTCACATGCTTCGCTCCTTCTTTAGCTTGAATGCTCCAATTCCATCTCTGATTTCCAAAATTAGAACCTACAAAGTCAGATAACACAAGCCAAGAAAATACGGGATCTATCTAGTATCATCTCAGTATTTTATTCAATATATCAACATGGTATTGAAATACATGAAATAACGACATCACATATAGAGAAATAGAGAATTATTTATATTATTATAAATGGAAGTACTTACAACCATAAATAGGGGTTGATATTGTAGAAGAGCTCCTCCAGGTTGACTTGTCATTTCCTTGTCAAAATGTGCACCTACAATCACCCTAATTACATGAAATGAAACCTCTCACAACAAAAAAATAAGGGTAATATCACTCTCCAAAATCAAACCTCTTACATACGGAAGGGTGTAAATATATAGAGAAGCACAGTAAGTTGGGAGTTCTTATCCAATTACCAATCTAATGTTTTCGATCCACCTTTGGTGGGGGGATGGGATCAAATGGCAAGGGATGGAAACTCCAAAGTAGGGTAGTATAGGATCCAAATGTTTTATCTGAGGTAAATGGTTGTAACAGATCCTGAAAGCTTCTGGAAGAAGAAGATTTTAGAATTTCTCTCTTTTTTCATGAATTTGTAGAACCAACGTAGGTGCAAAGGGGAGAAACCTGTAGGTGATCTATGCAGGCCATAGTGGAGAAACCTATAAGTGAACACAATCTAAGAATATGCCAGAGAACGTTAGTCCTAAAAATGGCTCAGATGATGCAATTTCAGGTAGAAACTTTGGGAAATGAAAGTGTTGGGCGCAACCTAACTTGGCCTAGATTTTGGCTAAAACTTCGCATTTTGAGGAGCGGAGTGCGAAGTGGACCGCACAATGGAGCATGAGGTGGACCGCTCAATGGAGCATGTTAGATCTACCATGCAGTATCATAGGGGCTTCGAGGTGGGTAGAATCCCCTCCTTTTTGCAGTGGGTTTTCGGTTATATTTTCTTGTTTTATGGAGCCCATGGTATTGTAACGATGTAATAATATAAAAAGGGATGTAATGTTCTACTAGATAGACAAGTGATATCATATGGCTATGGAAAAGTCTTTGTATTATGTATTTTGTAGTGAAGGGAAGGCTCTGCAGCTGAGTGCATATATACCTTAGAAGAGTCTGCAGCTTAGTGCGTAGACCACCTGCAAATTAGTGTGCAGGTCGAAGATCAATTTGTACTTAAATATCCATCATAATAGAGAAGCAGTTTGGGATGATATTATGATATTCTTATGTGTTTTTCCGTGTATATCTATTATCTATTATAGCAAAACCGTTGTTATATTTTCTTAATACTTGTTGTTGCGAAGTAGTTATTATAGTTGCATGTTGTATCAATGCAATATTGGTTTATGATGTTATATGAATTGTTTCTATGATTTATTGACTTTGGCGAAGTAAGTTATTAGTGTTAAGGGTAAGATAAAAGAGAAATACTTCAGGTGAGATTGTGATATGTTTGCAGGTCGTTGCTAAAGGGCCAGTGGTTGAGGGTTTTGTTGGTGCGCAGTAAGATCGAACTTAGGTCAACCCAAATCAAGCCAACAGAAAGAGGCATGCTTAGCGCTTTGTGCAATGATGATGACAAGGGGGAATATGATGTTCATTGATCCCATTAGGAGGCCTATTGACCGAATGTGACAAAATGGCCTATAACACATTGTAAAAGATGTTTTCCCCTTCAAAGTGGATTGTAATTATTGATTTATTTTCATTTTTAAGGTGAAAGGTTCATAACAATGAGGAATTTCTTCATTCCAAAGCTATACATTTGAAATTTAGCTCCAATTGACTCCCTCATTTTCCAAATTATCTACAAGGGTGCTACCCTTGTGCTTAATATGGTATGTTTTCTTGTGTAAAACATTAACTTTTTTTAATAGGTACATCATGATCTTAACAATAATTGTGGTCATGTGAAACGGTAAGATATGTCTATACCTATTTATTTCATTTCCATTTGTAACTCCTTTCAAAACTAAATGTATAATAATCAATGAATAATAACCAATTTAGTTCACTATTGTTTACAATTCTTTCGAAACTTAAATATAACAAGAGAGATAGCTACAAACTATCTAGTCCTTACCTAATTGAATAAAAATATAAATGCATTCCTTGTCATGTTATGTACCATGATGACTCTTGTTGCCACACAAATGTTGCCTTCCCTTTTTTCTTTCATCATGCCCATGATGGGGTTCATCAATATCATAATATCATAATCTCTCCGTGGGTGATTTTGTCTTCAAATTTTGTTTCAAAATTGTATTAGTTTTATTATTACTATCTTGTTTTTTAATGATATTTTCTCCAAATTATTTTAAAAATTATATTAATTTTATAGTTATTATCTTTTATTGTTATATTTTTTTGTTTATATAATTCTCAACACAATTTGTGTAGAAAAATAAAAAATTTACATATTCATAATAGAAATAGCATAACACTAATATTAGTAAAAACACATGAAATATTAGTATCCACTTGTATACAAAGTTGCATTTTATTTGATTTTATGAAAATGAAAAATAAAATTAGAAAATATTGAAAGGAATCATGAAATCATTAAACCACTCTAGATCCATCTTAGCTTCGGATCTACCAAGTGCCCAGAGGGATGAGATTTGATCCCTCTGGATGCTTGGTAGATCCAGAGTTAAGATGGATCTAGAATTGTTATATATATATATATATATATATATATATATATATATATATATATATATATATATATATATATTTTTGTTTTTGTTTTTGTTTTAAATGTTTATAGGACATTACAACATCACTACATATTGGGCCAGAGAGAGCCTCTCTAGGCAATTACTTTAACCTTTTATTTTTTTTAATTGAGCCCACATGTAAATGTTTACAAGCATTTAACAACTATAACATCTCCCCATAGGTTTTTGCTTTTAGATTTAATTTAAAAAATGTTATAAAACAAAATTAAAATAAAATTTTTATAAAATATTTTGATTTTGAAATGATTTATGGTTTTTGGGCAAGTGGTATAGATAAGCCATGGTATTTTCCCATCACACTGTAAGAAAAAATAGTTACAAGTTAATAATATCCATAGTAAAATGAGGGTGAATATCTATGGTTAAGAATTTTGTTATATTGTATCTTTATTATAAGTATTAATTTTCAACTTAAAAAATGTTATAAAACTAAATTAAAATAAAATATTTGTAATTTAAAAAAAAAAAGTTATGGTTTTTGGGTATGTAATATTGATAAGCCATGGAATTGTAAGAAAGCCTATTTAGAAGTTAATAATATCTGTGGTAAAATGGAGGTGAGAATCTTGTTATATAG
The DNA here is from genome assembly GCA_034641835.2 of Pinus albicaulis. NCBI lineage: Eukaryota > Viridiplantae > Streptophyta > Pinopsida > Pinales > Pinaceae > Pinus > Pinus albicaulis. The sequence goes on from CM076569.1 coordinate 945,341,022, forward strand.
TAAATTTTAAAATTTTATGTGCTTATTTGTTTATTTAAATTTAAATATGTTATAAAATCATTATTTTAATTTATATGGTAAAATGGATATTAATTTATAACTACTATTTATGTGTTATATGTCTTAATGTGATATGTATATTATGATTTTCTTTTATCTAAAAAATTGTTTATTAATAAAAACAAAATTACAATATAAAAATATTGAATTTAAAAAATATTTACTTCTAACACCTACACATCTACCCTATAATAGTAATGAAAAATCATCTTATAGATACAACTAACTTATTGATGGTATATAGAGTAATAATGATATTAAATATAAATCTAAAGAAGACCAATATTGATTTAAAAAAAAAAAAAAAACTAACTTATTAATGGTACATATAGTAATAATGATATTAAATATATATCTAAAGAAGACGAATATTGATTAAAAAAAAAACTTATTATAATTTAATGTTTAACTTTACTTAAATAATATGGATCTACTATAATTTAATTATTAATTATAATTAATTATAATTATCTTTTTAATTATAATTATATTTTTAATTATAATTATTAATTATAATTTTATTTAATTTGACCTTTATAAATGTTTTATTGATAATTATAATTATATATATTTTTTTTATTTTAATTTATTTTAATTTTAATTTTATTTTTAATTTTAACATTTTTTTTAACCAAGTCAAAATGTTAAACATGACATTACAACATCTTTACCATACTAGGGTGGTTAGTGCCTCTCGGACAATTAGTTATCTTAAAAATATAAAATTTATATTTAAAGAATATTGACTTAATTATTTAACTATAAATTTTTATTTTATTAGGAATTTGGCTTCTCTGATCCATAAAATGTGTATAAGAAATATTTGGTGAAAATCACATGTAAGAAATTTTTATCGACGCATTTCAAACCAGCCATTGTGGTTCATCATCAGGACAAGATGAGATATCTGATCAAGAAACCTATTTAAATAGATAAGGACAGCTCCAACTAGCCGTTGAAAAAACGTCTAGTTTGACTAGAATAAGAAATTGAATAAAATTTTTCATATTTTATTAATTTTTAATTTTAATTCTAATATATTTTAATTTAATTATATTTGAATATAATTTAATATTAATACTTTTAAACAAGGTTGCCCCCTTTCCCCTACCCTATTTGGCATTTACATCGACAAGATAGAAGGTTTTTTAGAGGAAGCAGGATGTGCTGGCACAATCTTAGCTGGGATAGTCATCATCCTTCTTCTCTATGCTGATGATATTGTTCTTCTCGCAAGGTGCCCATACGATCTTGATAAGCAACTTAAAATTCTTAAGGATTTCTGCTCTACCATGGGTATGTCTGTTAACATTGACAAAACAAAATTTATGATTATCAAATCCAAGAAGGACAATTACGCTAATTTTATGTATGAAAATAGTAACTTGGAGGAAATGTCTTCTTACAAGTACCTAGGAATTGATATTCATCACAAGCTCAACTAGAACTATAGCATTTAGAAAAGGATTCATGGGAGGTGGAAAGCTTATTTTGGTCTTGAAAATAATTGTAAAACGAGAAACCTCATAATGTGGGATAGAAAGAAGTTCCTCTTTGAAACTTTAGTCACTCATGTTATCTTATATGGATGTGAGGTTTGGGGTTGCAGCATCTCTAGAGAATCCCGGAGAAATATTGAGCAAATCTAGAAGCATTTTATAACGTATAACCTTAAAATTAAAAGCAATACACCCTATCCTATTATCCTTATAGAAGTGGGTCTTTCCCCTATCGAGAGCCTAGCTATGACTAGGTTTCTATTGTACAAGCACAAGCTCAATAGCATAAGAGACCATAGAATTCCTAAGCTAGCTTTAAATTCCAGCCAAAACCACGTAAGGCTTGAACGAGGTTGGTATAAAGACACCAGGGCCTGGTTAAACCATTGGGAGATCGATGAGAATGTTGCATTGCAAAACATCAATAACATTTAAAAAATTGTTACTTCTAAGTTCAAGGAAAAAATGTGGTGTGAGAAAGATCAAGAAGCTAAAAGAAAATTAAGGTATTATAAGGAGGTCATCAACCCCATCTTAGAAGATCAAAAGTATCACTCTGTTTTAGCTAGCTCAAAGAAGAAAATTAATATAGCCAATATTAGAACGAACTCTCATGAGCTCCATATTGAAACATGTCGTTGGATAGTTCCTAAAACACCATGGATGGAAAGGATTTTCCATCTCTGTGAGAATATGAACATCGAGGATGAAAATCACTTCCTCTTAGAGTGCCCCGCGTACAACCACATTAGAGCTCAATTTCATAATCTTTGTTGCAATACTGACCTTCCTAGCCTTTTAAGATGCCAAAATTATAGTGAGCTCGGGAGGTTTCTCTCCAAGCTTTTTGAGCATAGGAATAAAATCTTAAATCAAATTAAATAACTCTTTTCTTTAGGTCTGCTAGACCAAAGATTGGTCTCAGTGGACGTTAACCATCATCATCATCATCATCATCATCACTATTAATAATTTTTAAATATAATTTAATATTATTATTATTTTGAAACTTTAAATTATATGTTCTCTAAAAAAATTAATTAATAAATAAAAATAAATAAATAAATAAATAAAAAATAAAAAATAAATAAATAAATAAATAAATAAAATAAAATAAATAAATAAATAAGAATAATAATAATAATAATAATTAATTAATTAAATATTACTAAATAGGTAATTTTCAAATTAAATCATAAGGATAATACTAATAATAAAAATCATATTAATCAAAATTAAAATAATAAAATAAAAGGAACAGACCGGGAGAGAGGAATCAGGAGCAAGAGAAGAAAGAACGGCCAGAGGGAGCAAAAGGGGAAGGGAAAAAAACAACTAAGAGTGAAGGGCATGAATCCAACATCTGCTAACACTCCACCCATCATCCCTGTTAAGGTTAACTGGCCTCTTTTCGATTTCCAAGGCTTCCCTCAAATTTCGGTGGTGGAAATGGTCAATCCTTGCAATAACCTCAGTATCTTCAATACAAATATGATGATTTGTTTTTTCAGCATGCTCTGCTAAGGCAGAGGACCAAGATCTACCATGTCTAAGGTCAGCAACATGTTAAATCTGGATAAGGGGCTCCTAGTAGCAATAACACTAAATCTAGATAGCTAGACCCATATTCAGAAGGTTTCCTATGATAACTTCCTTTTAACTGCAAAGTTTTCCATGAATATAGCCACTTTGGAAGAAGCTGAAAAATGAAGCAGGAGGAGAAATAAAAACAAAGGAGTGAAGAATAATAATGGAAACAACAAAAGAGGAGAAGAGGCCCAACTAAATAATAGAACAATCCACCAAAGCATGAAGATCAAAATGGGAACAAAGGAAAATGCCCAAATTACCCTAAGCAATCCACTCCAGGGGGAGGGGAAGAATCTAGTAAGGCCAAAATAAGAAAATAACAACTTGCAGGCTCTCAATTTGGTGAGTGAAGAAGGGGAAATTCTCGAAACCAATGTACACGAATAGGCATAAAATTTGAGACTAGGGCATGAACTAGAGAAAAATAATGAATCTGCACTACCATTAGAAAATGATCCAATACCAGAGCAACAAATAGTGTAGTCTTCCTTGGAAGAAGAACAATTCCTCTCCCCTAAAATCTCCAAATTGGGGCCTTCCTTTTTGAGCTCAATTGATGAGAAGTCGGAGGTAGAGAAGGAAAAATATTTAGAAAGGCTCCAACAACAGGATGGTTGGTAGACTAATAGAGAGACAAGGAACAAAAAACAAAGAAGGATAAGGAAATGGGAACATATGTAATCTTAGATCCAAAACTAAAGGGATATAGAAACACCAGAAAAGGAGGAAACTTAGCCCCTTAACAAAAGGATACTCATACAACAATTAAGTAATGAGGGTCCTTTTCTAGAATTGTAGGAGATTGGGATTAGAAAAAAGGATGGAGGAAGTGAAATATTTCATCAAGAAAGAGAGAACCTTGGTTCTCCTACTCTAGGAGACCAAAATGGCAGATCAAGAGGTCCTCCAAAATTAGCAAAAAATTTGGAATGGTAATGGGATTCTTTCTGTTAGTGCAAGAGGAGCTTTAGACAAGATATACACCATGTGGTTTTAGTTTGTGATTAAATTTCTAGAATCTGGTTCAACATCTTACTAGTTGGCTACTCATTTTATACATATTACTTTAAATTAGGTATTCTCCATTGTCAATATTTACATGCCTATTCAATTCATATAAAAACATTATCGCTAGAATTCCTTAATGGCCCTTGCAAATGTGATTTTTGGATCAAAATTCATATTGGGTGGCAACTTTACTACAACCCTGCATTCATAAGATAAATAAAGGAGATCTCACATTCGAGCTTAGTTCCAAGAATATTTACAAGACCTTATCCATAAATTAAATTTGTTAGATATAAATCCTTCCATTAACAAATTCGATTGAAGCAATAAGAAAACTTGACCAGACCATATTACTACCTGGTTAGATAGATTTTTAATTTTAGATTCATTATTATCTCGAAATACATTGCTGAATTCTCAAATCCTTGGTGAACAAGGTTTGGAGCGAATGGGTCTTGGCAAGCCCAATTATGGTATGGGATAAAAATATCAAACACTTGAATCTTGCATTAAAACAATGGGCTCGAAATCAATAATACAAAAAACAGGGAAAGATACAGGTACATGAAAAAAATGGGAAGTATACAACATAAGATAGAGAATGGATTAGTGATGCATGATCTACTACAAGAATAAAGAGAAGAATTTGCATCCTATCATAAATTTCTCAAATAGGAAGAAGATATTTGGCATTTTCTCGGAGAATTTGTTTAAAGGTCAAATATATGAACACAAATTGTTTTCACAAGTAAGAAAAAAATCGAGTCTGGAAAAACAAGATTAAAGATATTGTTGCAAGAGATATAAAAATTCAGATTTTGCATCACTCAAAGAGGATGTGGTCCTTCACTTCAGTTATTTGTATAATGCTACAGGCCTTCGCAAATCTGAAGCAGAACAATCAATGCTAGAACATATTCCTAAGTTTATTTCATAGGAATACAATGACGCACTGACAAAAGAACCCACTGAAAAATAAATTCGCCAAGGTGTTTTTTCCTTCAACCTAGACAAACCACTAGGATCAGATAGATTCTCTGCTCATTTTTACCAAAAATATTTGTAGGTAATAAAATTTAATTTTTTCATAATGGTGGGTTATACTTTAAAGTGCAATTGTATGGGGGGAGGAATTAATTCTTCCTTTTTAACCCTAATCCCGAAAGACCTAAATCCTGCTTCTTTTCAAGGTTTTGGTCAATATCACTTTGTAATGTCTCTTTAAAGTGATCTCAAAGATTTTAGCTAGAAGGCTTAAGCCTATTCTGCCTAGAATTATCTATGAAAATCAAGGAGGATTCTTACATCAGAGACAAATATTTGATAATATCATCCTGGCTCAAAATAAATAAACTTAATCAAAACGAGGAAGACACAGGCATGATCATCAAACTAGATATGATAAATTACTTTAATAGAGTAATTCATGAATTTATCTTTAGAGTAATGGATGAATTTGACTTTGATGCTAAATTTAATCTATGGGTTTCTTTATGTATCAAAGTGCCATGGATTTCCCCTTAGGTTAATGGAAGAGTGGTTAGTTTTTACCGAGACTCTCGAGAGCTTCATCAAGGATACCCTCTATCTCCTTTCTTATATATTATCATGGAAAATTCTCTTAGCCATAGGCTGGAATATGAAAGGAGATGTGCAAGCCTTCTAGGAATTAGATTTTCCAGAGGTATCAAAAGCACAAATGACTCTTAATTTGCTAATGACACACTCTTATTGGGGGGTGCCTCCACAATAATAGTAGAAATTTAAAAAAAATGGATTCATTTCTTGAAGCCTCTAGAGGCTAAACAAAATCAAGGAAATTTAACGTACCCCCTACTAACATGAACCCCAACTAAGGGTATAAGTGTTAGAAAACCAGAAAGGCAGAAATATTTTCTTATTCTTGATAATTACTTGTGATGTTTCTTGTTATTACGATTCTTTATATCTTCTTTATTTTAGTTCATCAAGCAATTACCAAAGCAACATCACATAAAACAATAGACACCAAATGTAGGCACTATGCTAGGGAAAAACCCCCCTCGAGGGGAAAACCCAGTGAAGATAATTCTTCCTTTAAATAGTATTGTTTGAGAGTCTTCGCCCTAGACATATACTATACCTTCCCTCCACACCAAGTAAACTTCCCAAATCTTCGACCCCTTTCCAGCAACTTCGACTAGGAAGCAACTTCTAGGAGTAGATGGCTTTCAGCAACAACAAAACTTGGAATACTTCGATCTCCCAATCTAGGGCACGAAATAGAGAGATAGAAGCACGCAAATTTTGTTTTCTTTTTCTCCTTAGACTTCCCAAAACTCACACTTCTTTCAGATTCCCGACAACAAACTCTGAATTTTTCCAGCTACGAGAGATATCAAATTTCCCGTGAGAGAGAGTTCTCCAAATGAATTCGATTTCCTTCCTTTTATAGGCTCCATTTGAGGTTGAATAGGTGTATCTTAGGCCGACATGATCCCCTTTTGGCTGACTTGGTGTGGAGGTCAAATAATTCATATTTGACTCAATATTAAACCTTTTTACATGATTCAAAAGCCCATGAAGGGTCTCTTTAAATGTATAATGACTCTATTAACTAAAAATAAATCCTATAAGTCCTCAATGGGGACTTTGACCTAAAACATGGTGACCCAAGCATGAAACCCATGCTTTAATAAGTCACAATAATAATAATAATAAAATATTTTCTTTGTTCTTTTGACAAGTACATTACAATATGACTCAAGTACATTAAATGAAGACCGAACCTAGTTACATTTTCCAACACTCCCTCTTAACTAGGGAGGTATTAATCATGTAAAATTACAATGGAAGATCTCATACTATATAAAAAATGAAAAAATTTAGGCACCATAACGCCATGAACTAGATTTATGGCCAGGGCAATCTATCCATTGGCATCTCAACAATCTAGGCACTGCAATGCCATAGACTAGATTCCTGACCAAAAAAATCTATCCATGTGGGACTAATATGGACTCAAGATTTCCGCCCCTTTAGGTACCATCAAGCTTACTTGCTAACCATAAACCCAGGGACCTAGGTTTATATCCATGGTCAAATCTCTATGACCCATGCCACCCTCCCTACTTTGGGACCTAGACAACAACACAAAGTGTCGACCATATGTCCTCCCATGCAATGCTTCACTCACAAAGTCTCAAAACCCCTTGATCTAGCAGATCATGGATGACCAATCTCTCCCAATCAAACATATTGGCAACCAATATGCTATCAAATCCTTCACGAGATTTTCATGTACAAACACAACCCCAATCAATAATATATTTTCACATGTACATAAACAAATACAAACCTCCGGGGTATTTTAGACAACTTGATGTTGCTTCTCAACATATCATAGTAGGAATATCAACCAAATATTTGATAGAAGATTCGTTCATCATACACTTTCCTTCTCCTACTTTTCATGCAACAACATATCCTGTGAATTTCATTCTCCAATCAAAACTAGGCTAAGCTCTCCCTCTTAACTAGGTAGAATATTTATCCAAACTTCCTCTTAATATTAGGGAGATCTCTTATATTCAGGCTTCCTTAGGGAGATAAACTTCTTATTTTCATCATCATATAATATTTCATGGTTTCCAACCATTTCATTATATTTATTATCATCATTATCATGCTTATCACATCAACGAACATATTCACCATATTGAAGATTGTGTACTTGCACAACTTAGCTAACAAGTACAACCAAATATATAGAAGCATGAAGTTAGCCATATCAGAATCATGGAAGCATTTCAACTTTATACTTATTAGATACCCAAACTTAATTACAAACAAGAGACATACACTCTCCAACATTTTTCTAGGGACATTGTCATAAACCCTAGACTACTTCATAACAACGTTCATTCTATATAGGGTTTTAATGTTTCTTTCAAAGGTGTAATAAGCCCTACTACAAAATATACTAAACCATAGAAATAATTGAATATATATATACAATATATCTAACAAATTTTAGGATTCATATGCTAGACCTTCCACTAGAGATTTATATAAACCCTGGATTTCATACAAGAGAATCGATCAAAGTCAATCACAACTTAGTCATCAATATGACCAACTTCCAATAGAGTTAGTTTCAAAGCCTAGATTTTCAATCAACCATCAAATCCAATCAAAACTCAGATTTCATCAATCTTACACAAATCTCAAATCATCATATTGTTATTATCATATATTTTCACTTCTAATAAGGATCAACTTCAAAACCCTAGAATTTCATTCTCACAACCTCAACAATAATTATATAAATAGATCTTAGATTGTTATATCAAACATACTAAATAATTTAACTACTACTAGGGTTTAGCTATGAAACCATATATTTCCAAATATCATCATCGCAGAATCTCAGGAAAGGATTTATATTAAATCCTAAGACTTATGACCATCAATAGCTAGGTCAACACATGTATCTAGGAATTCATTATCATGCAAAGGAATATCATATGTCCGACAACATTAATACATTATGCATACACTAACGTAGACCAAGCTAGGGTTTCAGAAAAAAAAAAGGACATATCTTCGTATTAAGCAAAGGAAATTCATATCATAGTCAAACCCAACTTCACAATATATCAATAAAATATTTGATTAGACCAACGGTTTGATCATAAAAAGACACACATACCAAGGAAATAATTTCTAAGACATTATAAGGGTCTTGATTATTCATTCCACCAAACTCTAAAGAGTTGGGATTTCAATGTAGGAACATAGCTAACCCAACATTTCAAAGTTTCTCTATTTTAGAACTTATCATTTAACCCTAACAAGATAGGTTTTCCTGATCATACCAAAATCCAAGATATGACATCCTCAATAAAACTTCAAATATAATTTCACAATATCTCTAAGCAGTTTTAGGGTTTCATACATTCACATTAGCATACCCTTCGGTTAAGGTTTTCTAGAACCTGTCTAGGGTTCTACAAAAATAGTTAAGAATATGAGTGGGGTGGGTAGATTTATCAAGTGATGAATCACCCAGAACACAAATCATTATGATTCCATATAGTTATACATAACAATGTCAGTAATATATTGTCAAATGAATATAACTTTAATATAAAGAAATCAATGTTTTAAAGCATACCTTTGTTTCTTGACAAACCTTGTCTTGAGAGGTCCTCCTTCATACTTCTTGATAATATAGAAAATGTTTTCATAATCAAGACAATAGAGGGAGAAAGGTGATTAGTATTAATATATTAAAAACTTAAATAAGTACATGAAACCAAAAACTGAAAGGAAATGAGATACTTATCTTTGGGAGTTGTTGAGGGATCCCTCCAAAGCTTGAGGGATACCTATAAACTAATAAAAAAATAAAAAGTATTTTCCAAAAATATGTTAAAAAACTATAAATTCTAAAACCTATAAAATAAGATATCTAAGGCTACACGCAAAGGACTTAGTAGTGTAAGTCCCTAATGTAAAATTCTTTAGGCTTTAATTTCTTTTGGTCTCCTTCTTCAACAATGTTGGCTTGATCTCTTTCTCTCTTCTTGTTTCTCAGATTGTCGAGACAATCACTCCTATAGTCACCCTTCTTATGGCATTGATAACATTCTAACTTAGACATGTCAATTTTATTCTTTGGTCCTTTCTCTGAATCTTTGATACCCAACATTGTGCGTAGGGTATGGAACAGATTCGTCAGCTCATGCACATCTTGATCCCTTTGTTGTCGCAGCGTGGTCCATTGTATGTACTTGTCCTCATAGCTCCCCACGAGATAATCGCTGTGTGTGATGTCGGGAAAGAATTCCAAGTTGGTACGACCGAGAACAGAGAGGGTTCTGTCTAGTCCTTGTTCTCACAGTAGGTTTCCCACCAGTCCTTAACATGGGGGGTAGCTTTGAGGAGTGCAAAAATAATCTTCTCCCGGTCTGAAAAGTCATGAATAGAGAAATATCCTTCTAATAGATTCAACCATCTATCTATGACATCTACGTCTATTTGACCCTCAAATATGGGAATGTAAAAATTTACTTGTACCTTAAAAGGAGTCGCACCTCCAAAGTGGTTGCTGGATGCAGATGCGCCACCGGTGGGTAGCCGTTGAAGGATCTGAGCAAAGTTATCCATCATCGCGTTCCTTTGTTTTTCGAGGGCCTCCTTGAGCAATATTTTGATAGGATCTCCTGCTCCCTCATCTTTCCTTTCGTCCCCCATGGGCGTCCGTTGAGTTTTGTGAGGCTAATCTTGCAAAGGTTCCACTAGATCGAGCCCTAGCTCCTTATACCCCGATCTCATTGGGGACATGCAAAGAAGGATCGAGAAAAATCAGACCACTCTGATACCACTGATCCATATTTATGCAGGAATGCAACAGAATAAACATATAACCATAAATACAGAGATGCAGCAAAAATAACACTTCATTTCATTAATATCAAAAAAGCCCAGAAAAATGTAGAATGAGAATGGAAATAAAACTAGCTAGGGCGTTGGTAGCCATACGAGAAGAGATGTAGGTGGATACAAGCCTTTGTTGAGTTACAATGAGGCTCGAGGGCCTATTTATTATTGAGAAACAATGGAAGACCTAAACATCCAAAAACCTAACCCTAGGAGATGAAGCGCCAAAACTATGGGCCCCGTTTGGGTAAATTGGTGTTTCAACTTCCCAGGGACGTAACTTTGGCATACTATCTCTGTTTGATGCACATGATACATCATTAGAAAGCTTTATCCGAGGACTACAAATTTCGACACATATAGGAAAAATGCCCAAAAAACGTCATTTAGGGCCTCAAAACGGCTCCAGAAGTTCAAGACCTGAAAAACTGCTAAAAATAGTAAGTTATGCCGAAAATGAAAAACTGAAAGAGACAATGGTGGGGGCCCAAGTGGAATAGGTGGGTGGCCACCAATATCCACCTAGATCAGATACTCCTTCAGAATTAACAACTAATGATATCCTTAATTCTTTCGGGCTGCAAGAAATCCATAGTTCTTCAAAGGTGGGAGCTACCTGCCAACTATTAAGTCCTGCAGCAAACACACCCCAAGTAGGTGGAAATCCTAATAGGGCAGTGATTACGAGTTCTTTGTCTGGAATGGTTCATCAATGAACAAAATTTCATCCCTGATTCTTGCTATCTTCACAAAGAAGGAGGCCACTGTGTCTCATTTGGTCATGTTTGTAGCCCTTAGCTCATTCTTCAAAGTAGCTACTTGACCAATGTTCTTAATAGTGAATAATTCTGATAGGGCTTCATACATTTCCTGAGCATGGTCGATGTTGGTTATGAATGGGACAAGGTTGTACTTTATTGCTTATACCATTAGAGTCATGGGAAACAATTATAGTTCCCTATATTTCACTTGTTCACCATCACTGGTGTTATCACTAATTGAAGCTGATGGGCTACTTCAATAGTCAACCTAGAGTAACTGTTTCATACCAGTTTTGGCTGGAACTTAGCCTTTCCAACCTGAGAGGGCTATCTCAAGGATAAGAATGATATTCATAGATAAAGATAAAAAAGATGGATAACTCTTAAATATGCTTTGAATTTTTTTTATGCAGGTGAAGGATGAAAATAAATGGCTACCATTGGGCATGAAGTCAGTATGGAAACTCAATCACATATAAAGAATATCTCATGGAAGCTGAGGCATGTGTATTCTCATCAAAACATAACATAAGAAGTAGATTAGATGCATAAAGGAAGTTGGAGCATGTTTAACCATGAATTCCAAGTAATTACACACAAAGTAAACTGAAATAAGATTAAAAGAGCCTATAGGACTAACACATACAATAATACATGATGAATCTCTGGTGAGAAAGAAGTTTCATGCAACTGTATATTACTGACAGAAAAATATTACAAAAGTAGCTTGTCGCATTACATCAATCCATCTCTTCTAATCCTCTCGTTTACCTATTTATAGAGTGCAGACTCATACAATTGGTTTTCCACCTTGCTAGATTCAAATTTCTACCTCAGAGGCCTATTTCAAATAGTATTACATCACTTGGAGACTTCCTAGGGATATTTTCCTGTTTGGCAGAGTTTGAATACAAAAAGGGCTCTTCTTTCATTAAAAAACTCAATAAATATATATAATAACCCTTATCAACTGAAACCAAATATTTTTTTGAGTGTAATGGACTGCTGATGTGTCATCATTCCACGTGGATGTTGATATGGACCTCTTCCAAGTTGAATTTTACAAATTTTACACAAATATGGTTAGTGAAAATTCTGAAAATAGGCCTAAAATATGAGTGCATAATTTCCAAAAATTGATGGATTTGTAGAAAATGAGAGAGGTTTTTGTATATGGGCGTGTGCTTAAGAAAAACCTCCTTCATATTTCCAAAATTAATTTTCATTTCGTCAAAAATTGAAGGTTAAGTTGACTGCTAAAACCGTCATGTACATGAAATTTCAGGAGAGTTTGTAGCGTTTTCATTTCACCACCTTTTGCATAACATTTGACATTTATGACTATTGGAGGGTATTAATTGGGTCTAATAAGATAAATAAATTCCTCTATCACCCTATTCCATGTGTTTTTTGAATGATTTTTAGCTTAAGGAAACCTACATCGAGTTTGTAGAGAAAACTCAACCTCAAGCCAGGAGCACGCTACGAGCTCACCTAGTTTGGAATTTTTTTTTGTGATTTATTCTTCTTTGCCCAAAAATCATATTTGTAGCCTGAATATGTCTTGCGATGATAGATTAAGACAAAAAGTGACCAAAAATGTGTGGCTTACCATGTTTAACATCAACATCTTGCATAATCACTTTAAGACCCTTTTTCTTCAATTCAGCGAGTAGCATCTCTATTGAACCAAACTGACATGCTGAGGTGTTAGCCAACTAATACACTGGAGTTAAGACCTTTTAAACTTGATTTGATATGGTGATCTATCCAATGGTGATGTGTTGTTATGCTTGATGATGTGTCCAACATGATGAGCTGGAGGCCCAATCATCTTCTATGATGAGTGTTCTTACTAACCAAAGTCCATTGATACACTTTAACCATTCCAAATGATTGATGTGCTTCAAAAAGAAATTTAATGCTTGAAAAAAAATAAAATTCTCTCTTGCTGCAAAAACAAAGTTTTTAGGCAAGTTCGTAGCGAATTCTGACTATTTTACACTGATTTTGCTACGAACTTTGGTATTCTTGTAAAATTTCACTGTAATGACCAGATTTGCTCATGCATGATATATTTTTGGAATTTTATTTTACATTGAATCCTACACATGAATGATCACCATTAAGACCCCTCATATATGTGAATTTTTTGAAAATTATGAATATAGAGACCCTGTTCAACTCTGAGTGTCTCAACCTAATTAACTTAAGACTAACCAAATTTTATCATGGATAAGAACTGGAATCCTTTCTAGGCTTCTTTAATTTTCCTTTGACCAAGTCCAGTACCTTATTCTTTTCAAGGATGAGGTCAATTCTCTTCTTCCAAGACTTGTAGTTTGAGGCTCCTTCAAGTTTATTTTCTCCCTTGATTGTGTTAAACATATTCCTAGTGTAGTAGATTCCTTCCCTGAGATAATCCTTTAAATGGTTCCTTGATTAAGTGCCGAAGATTGCATTTTTCATCCTTCTTCACCAAAGCTCTGATAACTTGTTATAAAATTAGAAATGCAAAAATATTTTCTTATTCTTGATAATTAATTGTGATGTTTCTTTTTATTACGATTATTTATATATTCTTTCTTTTAGTTCATCATGCAATTACCAAAGTAGCATCACATAAAACAATAAACACCATATGTAGGCACTATTCCAGGGAAAAACCCCCCTTAAGGGGAAAAACTAGTCAAGATAATTCTTCCTTTCAATAGTATTCTTTGATACTCTTCACCCTAGACATATACTGGACCTTCCATCCACACCAAGTTAGCCTCCTAAATCTTCGACCCCTCTCTAGAAACTTCGACTATGCAGAAACTTCAAAAAAAAAACGACTTTAGACAACAACAAAACTTGGAATACTTTGATATCCCAATCTATAGCACGAAAAAAAGAGAGAGAAGCACCAAAATTTCATTTTTCTTATTCTCCTTAGAATTTCCCAAACTCACACTTCTTTTGGCTTCCTGACAACAGACTTCGAACTTTTCGCAGCTACAAGAGATATCAAATATGCTGTGAGAGAGAGTGCTCCAAATGAATTCAATTCCCTTCCTTTTATAGGCTATAGGTGAGGTCGAATAGGTGTCTCTTAGGCCGACATGATCCCCTTTAGGCTGACTTGGTTTGGCGGTAACATAATTCATATTTGACTCAATATTGAACATTTTTACATGATTCAAAATCGCAAGAAGGGTCTCTTTAAATGCACATTGACTCTATTAACTTAGAATAAATCCTAGAAGTCCTCAATGGGGACTTTGACATAAAACATGGTGACCCAAGCATGAAACCCACGCTTTAATAAGTCACAATAATAATAATATAAATTATTTTCTTTATTATTTTGACAAGTACATTACAATATGACTCAAGTACATTAAATGAAGACCAAACCTAGTTACATTTTCCAACAAGAAGAAGGTAGTTACTTTGATGACTCGACTCCTATTGTCACGTTATTGAATTTGGGTATAAAATTTCCAACCTTCTAAAAATAAGAAATGGATGACATCATTGTGTTCGTCTCGTCGAGACCTTTCCAATGATATAAAATTTGCTTCGATCCAACTCTTGGATCAAAATATATGGCCGCTCAAATATTGGCCTATCCTATAGTGCCATGTCATCTAACTCCCATGTGGTGCCAACATAGCAATCCTCAGTCGTATTTATATTTAAGTTTCCAAACTCCTCATACTTGTTAAACCTCTCAAAAAGTCCCATTACATAAGCCACACATATATATTTGGAGTACTACAAGGTGTAGGCCCCTGTCCTTGCCACCTCATCTTAGATATTAAATCTTGGGAATCTCTTGGGTAGTCTCTCCATAGCTCTTTCAGAGTATACAATTCTGGGATTGTGTGGAACTTGTGGACCCCGCTACTAGCGTGGCACAATACCTCTGCATGAATTCAACCTTTCACCTCATGGTATATATGTTGACCCACTATGCCATGTCTGCCTGAAAATAAAATCTTGGGAGTTTTCCGCAATTCCTCCACACAAAACCTCTGGGGCCACGTCACGATCCTAAACACTAGGATGACGCCATCCTAATCACACCCTCAACATCATGAGCCACGTATATGTGGGTTCCACTATACCCATGCCACACAAACCACATAGATCACGTTGAAAAAAAGGAATTAGATGTCCATTTGTTTCTTCTTGATGGGGTGTTCAACTAGACACACAGTGCAAGTCACACTAGGGATAAAATCTTGGGAGTTTATCCTTGGGGATCCACTCAAAATATTTGGGAATAAAGTGTCGGGGCATGTGGATGGCTACAAGCATTCAACTCTCAACAATTTAGATTTCTCCTATTTCCTCTATGGTCATTGTGCCCTGGTCATTTGGATTCCTCCTAGCTCATTTGAGCCCTAATATTGTAGCCCTCGACATATGTGATATATGTTAATACTTGGACCTTTACACCCTCAAAACTCATTCTCAGTGGTTATTGCACATGGGCTTATTGCGAATCAATGTTAGAGCCCTTAGATTGTTGAAACTCAACCCTGCTTGATGCATATGCGCATAGATATACATAATGCTTGGAATCAGTGGTTTCTCAAAGGATTAGACCAAGTTTTGGCTGTAGAGGATCTAGTAAGAATTTGGGGCCTGACTCCAAAATGTGACCTGTCATACTTATTATTTTATAATCTCCTCAGCCTACATCCTACAAAAACACACGTATATACAAATATATTATATTGATCTGAATTTGAATGTTAATTTTGCTGTGCTAATTTCATCTTCAGAATTATAAATAATTTGCTGATATTTTTCTTCATGTGCATAGGTTTCTTGAGGTGTTTGTGAGTGTTAAACATGTAAATGTATAAAGTTTTATGTTAAATTCATGAGCATTTTAAATTAAAAACAAGTATTGAACAACAAAAATAAAATGTACAACAAACCATCAAAGTGATCCATTAACACAATATTTTGTTGAAGGATTTCACTCCTCCTGGGCTACATCTCCTTGGTCCAGCTTCCATGTCTTGGGCCTTTGTATTAACTCAAATGTGAAAATTTTTTGTTTACAATCATCTACTACTCCTGAAACTTGCTTCAATGTGTTCAAAATGTCCAAATCATCCAGAATAGACTCTTCTTGCTCCCAATTTGGTCGGATTTCGCAAAATTTATAACCTCCTCAATTCTGGCCTATGAAATCCCAATAAATCCGGAGATAACTCCAGTTAGGGCTGCTAAATTTTGGGGAAACACCGAATTTTTGGGTCGCACCATTTTCTCCGCCGAATTAATCGAGATTTAATTAAGATAAGCACAGTTTAACTGTAGCTTAACGTGCTAATGGTGCAATTAAAAAATCCACACTAAACAAGGATTATCATGATTTGAATATGGTTTAATTTTAATATAGCCCACATTAAAAAACTTACCCTTTGCCATTATCATTATGCGCTCCCCAATCGTAGCATTTGGTCCTGTGGTGAGGTGCTATTGCGAGGGGGCTGGCCCCCTCCTCTGCTCAATGGTCAATTCATATGAATATAAATAAATGTCGATGGACTATGGAGTTAAGAACTACTCCGCGACCTAATGATGTTGTGTTGCGCTTGCTTGGGGGAGGTCGTGGGGTCGAGCCTCGACCTTCCGCTCGTTATAAAATTTACACCAATATATATGCATCTCCAACCTTTGAAATATTAAAACTTCGACGATTGTATATGTTGAAATTCAGAATTATAATTCGACCTTTGAAACTTAAAATTCGACCATTGATATAATTAAAATTTAGACTGGGACCCATAATTCGGCCTTGACCTGGGTCCACCAGAGGGGGCACGTGGTGGCCCCTGGTTGCACCACGTGTCTGCC
The DNA here is from genome assembly GCA_034641835.2 of Pinus albicaulis. Classification (NCBI taxonomy): domain Eukaryota; kingdom Viridiplantae; phylum Streptophyta; class Pinopsida; order Pinales; family Pinaceae; genus Pinus; species Pinus albicaulis. Next base: position 945,358,225 of record CM076569.1, read on the forward strand.
TCTGGTTGGACTATCCAAACCATATAATAAAATAAAATGCACCATTAAAATATGAAAATTGACCTTAGGAGATAATAAAAAAATTCCACCTTAACCCAACTTTCCAGCAAATTCTGCAGTGACACTTGTCACAATGCCATTGGGCGAATAAATTTACAACAAATCCTATAGTGACACTTGTCACAATTTCATTGGGCGAAAATGGTGGAATATTACCAGAATATCCTTTTCTTTGTTGACTAGGATTCCATGTCAGCATTATGTCCTTTCTACAATTTTTTTAGCTGTTTAGGAAAACAAACAACATGCTCTATCTTCCTCATTCGGAGTTGGTTTTCGATGAAACAAATTGCACCAGATTCTTATAAGTGAGTTCTTCAATGCCATTAGATTTCCAATCGATTATGAGCATTTCCATTTTTTAGCTTTACACTAAGCACATGATCATTCCTCCCCACTGGAAGCCTTTTGGACCCCAAAATATCTTTTATTACTAAACATGTGGATGAGGGTACAGTTCCCTCACCCTTCCAGTCTCAATCCACTGAAATTTTCCCATTTTCATCAACTTGAGACTTTCAAAAAAACTAAGCTTTTCCCTTTACTCTTGCGACCCTCTCTTGCTGTTGTAGACACCGTCATGCTGCAATTTCCCTGAATTTTCAGAGCAACAAGCTATTCTTGTAGAAACAAACTTGTTCCCACCTTGGTCGTCAATCAAATGAAACTTAAAAACTGTCTCACCTCGCACACTATCGTCATGGCGATTCTTAGTTTCTCTTGCTTTGCACTTGCATCGAATTTTGACCAAGTATTTTCGCCATTTCCATGCACCCTTTTGAAACCAAAAACAAGAAATTGTGGATCCTATGCCTTCTTTTTCAAATTGCTTTGGCGCTTTCTTTTTGACCTTTGCATCCTCTTTCACCGGCATCTTGTTTCCAACACTACTCGACACTGATGTTGACTGCTGCAAATATTTCACATCTTGTTTACCTCCTTTCAAATGCAACCCATTAGAGTCCTGAAATATCTCATTACAAGCATAAGCAACTTCAATGAAATCAAAATTTTCATTCGATGCATCTTTTTGAAAGGCCTCATACAAAACATCTCTATGTTTGATCATTTAAAAAGTCAAAATTTGACATGCATTCACTATTCTCTTCATTTCTCTTACATGAATAAGAGACAAACTTGTCTTCTTCTTATGTGATCTAACTATGTACTCAATTCCATCTTTAAACAAGTGATACTTATTCTCATGGTGATGAAATACTGCTTTCCTATCATAAAGATAAGGACTTTCTGAAACAATACTTGATATCTCAAGTGGCACCACATCAAGTTCAACTTCATCAAGAAATTTTGAATTGATGGCAAACCTTAGTATGCACTTCCTCGTTACCTGCAAATTTGCATTATTTGATATCCGCCCTAAAGGATAAGGTCTTGGATTTATAATAGTCTCAAGGTTTAGCTTCTTAACTAAGTCTTCAAAAATCAAATTAGCTTGAGAACCACTATCAAAAAGTGTGTCTATCTTGGTATGTTTAAAAATGACTCTAATATGAAAGAGTTCAATTATTTTATCTTCATCTTGAGATACATTGGAACAAATTGAAGACTAGTTCTTGCTATGTTCTTACCTTTCAAACCCATTGTTGTAATCTTTGTTTCATCTCCTGAATCTGAACCTAAGTCATGTTCAATTATTGCAACACTTTTCCCTTTTTCTTTGACTTTCAGTTTGTTTGGCTTCAACTCTGGATGAAGTTTCCAACAATGGTCTTCATCATGGCCATTCTTTTAACAATGTTTACATATGAGTTTATCTTTCTCTCTTTTTATAGAGATATTTATCTTTCCTCTTTCATTAAACTCGCCCTTTCATTTACCCTCATACTAAAGGAAATTATCACTTTTCTCATCTACATTCTATTTCCCTCTTGCTTCTAAATGTGTGGCTTGAATGCAAACCTCATCTAAGTTTGTGGGATTGAAAATGAGAATAGTGTGCCTAAGGTAACTGTGCCAAACCCCAATATACTTTAACAAAGTTTCTAGATAATAAAAATTTATACCCAAAATAAGAGCTCTTCTCCTAAATTCATGAGTATAATATTGCACACTTTTCCCTTTCAATTGTCTAAAATTCTTCCGGTCCATAATGAATTTTTGCATGTAAGCTAAAGGATAGAATTTCCTTTTAATGGCAGTTATAAAAATTGACCAAGACATTGAGATATTACCGTAGTTTTTAATCTCTTCTTGAGTCCTTGCTTCCCACCATAGAAGTGCTAATCCTTCCATCCTCAAGGAAGCCAATTGAATCTTTATGTCATCTTCATGAAGGTTCTGAATTCTATAATAAACCTCCAATTGATGAATCGAATTATCCAACCTCTCTGCATTTACCTTGCCATTATACATTGGAAGCTCAAATTTGACATCAAGTTTGAGTAAGGGAGTTTTTCCTTTTTGGGTTTCTGAGTGAGTATGGGTAGTTTGGGCTGTGGACGTGGAAGATGATGATGATGGTGATGATGAGGATGATGATGAAGATGGTGGAGATGGAGGAGGATTTCATCCTCTACCCTTTCAATCCCTCTCTTCATCCTTTTTTTCCCTCTCTTCAAACATGATCGTAACCCTTTCAGTCAGTTCCTAGAAATCCTTCTTGTATGCTTCCTCTTATGAAAGACCTTTAGTCTCTCCAACACCTGACATGATGGCTATGGATTCAAGCTTAGCTTCTGGTGCAACTTGTACCTCTTCAATCTCAGCTAGAGATAAAAATTGAGGTGCTTCAAGTTCAGTTGTGAGTGAAACTTGGGTGGAGATGGTGCCCTTGTGGCTCTCCCTCTTCTGGTCCTAACCTTAGGACTAGCAACCAACAATTTCCCTTCTCCTCTCTGCAACTTCAACCTTGTAAGAATCACACATTTGCAACCATTAAAACCCGACTTGCACACAACTCAAGAAAATCAAGCAAATAAATTTTCAAACTTTTACTCTGATACCACCTTGATCTGAATTTGAATGTTAGTTTTGCTGTGCTAATTTCATCTTCAGAACTATAAATAATTTGGTGATATTTTTCTTTATGTGCATATGTTTCTTGAGGTGTTTGTGAGTGTTAAACATGTAAATGTATCAAATTTTATGTTAGATTCATGAGTATTTTAAATTAAAAATAATTACTGAACAACAACAATAAAATGTACAACAAACCATAAAAATGATCCATTAACACAATATTTTGATGAAGGAGTTCACTCGTCCTGGGCTATATCTCCTTGGTCCAGATTCCAGGGATTGGGCCTCTGTATTAGCTCAAATGTGAAAAAGTGTTGCTTACAATCATCTACTGATACTGAAACCTACTTCATTGTGTTCATAATGTCCAAATCATCCAAAACAGACTCTTCTTGCTCCCAATTTGGTTGAATTTTACAAAATTTATGGCCTCCTCAATTCTGGCCTAGGAAAGCCCACTAATTATGCAGATAACTCTAGTTAGGGCCGTTAAATTTGGGGGCAGTGCTAAATTTGGAGGCTCTGCTATTTTCTCTGCTAAATTAATCAGGATTTAATTAAGATAAGCGTAGTTTAACTGTAGCTTAATGCGCTAATGGTGCAATTAAAAAATCTGCAATAAACAAGGATTATCGTGATTTAAATATGGTTTAATGTTAATAAATCCCGCATTAAAAACCTTAACCGTCGCCATTATCATTTGCTCCCTAGTCATAGAATTTGGTCCTGTGGTGAGGTTCTATTGCAAGGGGGATGGCCCCCTCCTCCACCCAACGGTCAATTCATATGAATACAAATACATGTCGATGGTTTATGGAGTTAAGAACTACTCCACGACCTATTTGTGTTGTGTTGTGCTCGCTTGGGGGAGGTCGTGGGGTCGAGCCCCGACCTTCGACCTTCTGCCCGTTATAAATTTTGCACCCATATATATGCATCTCCAACCTTTGACATATTAAAATTTCGACCGTTGTATATGTTGAAATTCAGACTTATAATTCGACCTTTGAAACTTAAAATTAGACCATTGATATTATTAAAATTCAGACTTTGACCCATAATTCGGCCTTGACCTTGGTCCACTAGAGGGGGCACGTGGCCGCCCCTGGTTTCACCACGTTTCTGCCTCTGGTTGGACTATCCCAACCATATAATAAAATAAAATGCACAATTAAAATATGAAATTTGGCCTTAGGAGATAATAAAAAATTCCACCTTAACCCAACTTTCTAGCAAATATTGCAGTGACACTTGTCACAGTGTCTTTGGGAGAAAATGATGGAATATTACCAGAATATCATTTTTTTTATTGACTAGGCTCCCATGTCAGCATTCTGTCCTTTCTGAAATTTTTTTTAGCTGTTTAGGAAAAGGAACAACAGGCTCTATCTTCCTCATCCAGAGTCAATTTTCGATGAAACAAATTGCGCCGAATTCCTGGAGACGAGCTCTTCGCTGTCGTTAAGTTTCCAATCGATTATAAGCACTTCCATTTTTGAGCTTTACACTAAGCACCTGATCATATATACACATCTATATTATGTATAAAGATACAAATGAGTTTTATCTATCCTGAGCATAAATGCGACTTAGCCTAACCAAGTATTACACATTTACATGCTAGTATAAGCATACTTATCAACACAACATCCAAGGATTTCAAACATGTTAATAAAAGTAACTAGTAATAAACAAATATCACCAATCTCTTCAAACTCAAGAAAATGAGGTTGATTTTCAAGCCCAAAAATATTCATAGGGAATGAGTCATTCCCTTAAAATATTTACATAAGACATCAACATCCTCATTCACGTAGGAAACAACACTCCTCAACATTAACATGTCATTCATTCAATACAATAAATAAATACATACTAATGACAAGCACCGGTCTTAAGATAGTACTCATCTTATAAGAGATTTGGGAACTAAGAGTGGGACTCTAACTCTCCACCCAACCATAGACAAGCTACAACCATAGTTATTTGTAGCTGTCACCCCTGAGCCATATTATAGTGCTTGAGGTGGAGTGCTTTTGAGAGGAAACTGAGCCAATATGGAAAGTTGAAATAGGATGTCAAAAGACCACTTTGTATTCATCCACCAATTACACAAGATTCTACTCAGTCTTTACATACATGTTTAACATGCATTCCGGGATACCGCAATACATAGATTAATAACTCACTTTCAGGAGAATAGAGTCCACATCAAGGGAAGGTTCATTAGTGGATTACAAATGCTAGGTAAAGATTTCACCTCTCCAGGTAGTTCATTAGTTAGTCAAGCAACAAAACTTCAACCCCAAGGAAACTCCTAGTGATTTATCAGGCCTCACAAATACCTGGGGGACTCTTCCCAATCCAGTAGGTTCATCAATCCACAATATTCTAGTGGCTTCTTCAACCTTATAAGAAAGCCACTACTGCCTATAATGTTTTCAACCATAAAATATATGTGAGATTTCTTTAACTGGTTCATCTTCTGAAAAGCTTTTTAACTGCAATGTTGATTGCTTCTCTCTTTGCGTTTTCACCTTTGCCCTTGGAGGAATTTTTTTGCAGTGCTCTTCACAATTTTTCTTCCACTGTGTATGCATTCCAATTATTCTTCCATTTCATACCTTTCTCTCGACCTTTTAAATAATTAAAATTATTTGCAATGATGGAAAATTAACTAGGGGATGTCACAGTCCCCTCCCCCTCGAGGGGAACACCATCCTCAATGTTCAATAACCATATACAAAAAAAAAATTCTTTATACCAAGAATTTTTGATATGGAGCTTCATATACACATATTTGTACATAATTTACATTATATTTTCATTTTCTTTACTCAGCAAATAAGAAAGGATATGTTTCTTGCATCTGGTCATCCATTTCCTATGTGGATTCCTTGCGTCCAAAGTGCCTCCAATGGAATTTGAATTGCTCTATTGCTTGATTTCGGAGTGTGAGCTAACTTCAATCTCAGATGCATGGAGGTTTCAGATGGAACTCTCCCCTTGGTTATACTTGTAACAAAAACTAATAATTTACATGATTAACATCCTACACCTATATTTTAAGCAATGAAACATGAAATACATCGTGAAATATTATTGTTGGAGAAAAGGAAAACCTATAGGACACTAGCCCTATTATTTTAGGATCTTCAAAAGGCCCACAAAATTGAGGTACCATATTGGCACTTGACCTAAATTTCAAGGATCTCTTCTTGGGTCTAACTCACAGAAAAACATGTTCCCTTACTTGAAACTCCTTGTGAACCCTATGCTAGTCTGCATAGCTCTTCTCCTTGTCCCATGCCACTTTTAAACTTCGTTTAATAATTTTCATTTCATTTTCATGTCCTTTAACATATCAAGCCTAAGAAGGACCATGTTCATTGGATCATTCCAACTAATAGGAGTATTACAAATCCTCCCTTAGAGTGCTTCAAATGGGCTCATCTTTAGCAATTCATGATACCCATTATTATATGCAAATTATAATAGTGGGAGGTAGTCTTCCCACTTGTTTGGCTAGTACATTACGTACATCCTTAGCATTTCCTTAAGAATTTTGTTTGTAATCTCTGTTTTCCCATGATTTTGAGGATGTTAGGATATGCTAAATGCCGGCTCAATTCTTAATCCTTCAAATAGTTCTCTCTAGAAATTGGAAGTGAACTTGGCATATCTATCTGACATGATATTCTTGGGAACCCCATGCAATCTCATGATATCATTAATGAAAAATTGAGCTACCTCATTTTTTGAATTTGAGGAATTGACATTTACAAAGTGAGCCACTTTGCTCAATTTGTCAACCACTACCATGATTGCATCATGGAAGTGTTTGTCAACCTTTTAATGAAGTACATCAAAATCAATTCCCACTTCCATTCTAGAATAGGAATAAGTTGAAATAATCCATTTGGGTGCTTTCACTTAGCCTTTGAATTTTTACACACTATGCACTTGCAGACAAATTCTGGCACTTCCTTTTTCAGGTCAGGCCAAAAAATAGAATTTCCTGATGGCTGTAAGAGTATTTTGATAACCCAGATGACCAGATTATGTTTTTTCATGAAACTCTTTTAGTATGAGTTTATTCAATTCGTTTTCATTTGGTACATAGATTCATTCTTTTAATCCAGTCAACCCATCATTTGTAAGGAAATATTCCTTATCCTTTTCACCTTCACATGCTTCCTACAATATCTCTTTTAGCAACTGATATTTTTCATCATGTTGCAAAGAATTTTTTATCATTTCTTCAAGATCAGTTCTGTAAGAACTTATGGCTAATGAATGATGTATTTTCACTCTCTTATTGAGTGCATCAACCACTTTTTTCTCCTTTCCTTTTATATATTTGACTTTGAAATCAAATTCACTGAGCGTGATCAATCATCTAGCTTGCCTTGCATTTAAATTGGGTTTTCAAATAAATATCTCAATTTCCATGATAAATTATTAGAGTAAACCTTATACCAAGGAGGTAGTGCCTCCACATTTTCAATGCATGGATTATGGCAGATGATTCAAAATAATGAGTTACATAGTTTTTCTCTTGTTCATTTAATTTTTGAGACTCATAATAAGCCACTTGGCCTTCCTGCATCAAGACCGCACCAAGTCCATCCTTACATGAATCTATGCAAACCATAAAATCCTTTTTGGGGTCTGCAATTCTTAGTACTGGTGCATTAGTTAACAACTACTTCAAGTGATCAAAGTTTTCTGCATATTATAGCATTCAAACCTCTTCCTTTTATTTTACAAAGTAGTAATTGGGTGGCCAATTTTGGAGAAGTTCTTGATGAACATCCTATTATAGCATTCTAGTCCCATGAAAAGCCTAAATTCAACCACATTTTTAGGCGTTGGCCACTCCATGATGTCCTTAACCTTATCTGGATCAATTGTTACTCCCTCTTTTGAGATAATGTGCCTAAAATAGTGGATATGTGATTGGAAGAATTCACTTTTACTAAGCTTTTCATAAAGCTTATGCTCTCTTAGTAATTTTAATATTGCAGCCAAATTCTCTTCATGTTCCTCCTTGGTATTTGAATAGAAAAAAATGTCATCAACGAAAACCACTATGAACTTGTCTAAGTAAGGACACAACACATTATTCATGAGCCACATAAAGGTTGTAGGAGCATTAGTAAGCCCAAAGGGAACTACCAAAAACTTGTAATAACCATACCTTGTTTTTAAGGTTTTTTATGGATATTTTCATTCTTAATGCACACATGGTGAAAGCCTGATCTTAGATCAATCTTGGAGAAAAATGATGCTCCTCTTATCTAATCAAACATATCATTAATCTCGGTAAGGGATACATGTTTTTGATGGTCATGTTGTTCAATTTTTTATAGTAAATGCACAACCTTAGTGTACCATACTTCTTCTGCACAAATAGAATTGGTGCTCCCCATGGAGACACACTTGGCCTTATGTGGCCCTTGTCTAACTTTCCTTGAGCTGTAGCTTCAACTCAAAAAATTCAAGGGCACTCATTCTATATGGATCCTTGGATGCTTGAGTTGATCCTAACACTAATTCAATAGATAAATTTACTTATATATGAGAAGGAAACCCAAGAATATCCTCAATAAAAACATCTTGAAACTATTATAAAACAAGGAAATTTCTCAAAACATCACAATTTTCATTCCCAATGCTGAATGTAGCATCAACGTTATTAGATATTTTCACAAGAAATAAAATAAATCCCTTTTTGTGGATTCTCTTGGCTTACATAACCGAAATTAATCTCATTGGTATGGGATTTTTATTTACTTTCAATACTCTTCTTCCCCCACACTCATCTAAGCACTCGATTTCCGTTTCAAAACAATCTACCTTGGTTTGATGCAAGTAAAACTAGTCCATGCCCAACAATATGATATATGCTCCCAATGGTAGCACATTGAGGCTTGCAACAACTAGCATCCTATTGAATTCGATTGGGAAAGCCTTCATCCACTGCTCAATTCTTCTTTTCATCCTTGTGTCCACTTGAACTAGCAAAGTTTCATTGTGTGCCTCTTTATTTAGTGTGCATTTCTCTACAATAGTAGGATTGATGTAACTAATATTTGAATCAGGGTCAATGAAAACTGAAATTATTTGGTCATAGAGAATACCTCCCATCTCTATAATCACTATCTGGTGATCAACTTGGAGACTATACATTGTTGCATAAATTTTGGGTATATTTTGAGCCACATCCTTGACTTTCTTTACTTCCTGTGCATTGTATATTCTTGGACCAACATGCTTTTGCTAGGGACAATATTTCCTTCAGTGAGTCCCTCCACAAGTCCAACAATTATATGGACCCTTCTCATAACTCTTGGCTTCTTCTTGAGTAGAAAAATCTCTACTGGAAACATTGGACCTTTGTTGATGTTACTGATTAATAGGAGTCACACTTGTTCCTTTGGTTGTTTTTAAACTTTTTCCCGTAAAATTGGCATTTCCTTTGAATTTACAGTCTGATGTATACTAAGGTTTGTGCCTAGAATGCTCATAATAGTGATTCAATTTTTAAACTGCAACCTCTAATGTCTTGGAATCATGGTAGTTCACTGAAATACCTTTGAATACTTTATTTTTCCTCCTTAAGGTAGGGGACACAGCTTAGAAACTCCAGGAATTTGGTGGTATACTCCTCATTTTTTAGTTGTCCCAATCTAAGCTCATATAAATCCTTATCTTCTTTGTCAAAGTATCTCTCATAAAGATACTTGTTCCTAAAACATTCCTCAAATTCATTCCAAGACAACTCTTCTTCCCCTATGTCCTTTACATTTTTTAGATATTCCCACCAGATATCAACCTTGCCTTTTAGGCTGAAGTAGCTACCTTTGATTTCATGTTCTCTGAATAGTTATGAATTTGGAAGAACTTCTTCATTCCCTGTAGCCAGGCTTCTGCATCCTCTGACCTCTTCACCTCACCATCAAAGGTATGAGGCTTGGCCTTCTTAAAATCCTCTAGTACATATTCTATTTCTCTCCTCTTCCCATGATGATGATGATAGTGACGATGATGTGGCATTTTGTGATCATTCTCATACTATTGGTCATGGGTTCTTAAATCCTTTTAAGGAGTACTTAGAAAAGTGCCTCCTTTCACAATTTATTTGATCAACAATCTATGCCTCTTTCTAGATCTACCTCACTTACCCCATTAGTTCTTTCTTCTTATCATGAAGGGATTTTCATGTCCCTATAGATGATCCAAAACTCATACTGCCTCTGAATTTTCATGTCTAATAGGATTTGTAGTATGACTGCATTGACTTCTACTTATTTCTCTTGCGCTCTAACAAGCATCTCATTGTCAGCCTTACAACTGCTTATTCTTGCTCTCAATATTCTCAAATTTTCCATCCAATTAGGAGAGTCTACCTCTCCTCAATGTCCAACTGATATTTTATTTCCTTCTTTATTCATATCCATGCGATGATTGATTAGAGATATATTACACCATTCTACTATTCATTCCTTGGTTCGTTGGTTCTATACTGTGCCACCCTTTTCTATTCATGTGGTATTTAACCTTCATCTGCTGTCATGCACACACATAACTACTAGATTTAAAAAAATCTCAATGTGAAATAAACATTATCACCCTTCTTGCTGTTAGAAATATGTTGATGTCAGTATAGGTGTAACAACACACCTCAATTAGTGCATTAATATCAATAAAATCATATAAATCAGTAGCACCATGCTACATGTACATGTTCAACACAATGAAGACACACCAAATAGTACATATGATCAATTCACACAACAGTAAGATTTCTAATGTTTATCGTGAGCTGTTAAGGCCTCACTAAATCTTCAAAGGTCCAGTGTTGAACCTTCACTTGTTAATTCTGTGATATATCCCTACCAGTCCAAGTGTTAAACTCGGAAGCTCTGATACCACCCAGTAACATACTCCCTACTAACCCTAACCCTAGATAAGGGTAGAAGAAGGTAATTACTATGATTAAATGACTCCCATTGTCATGTTATGGAATTTGGGTCTATTTTTTTTGACGTTCTCAAAACAAGAAATGGATGACATCGTTGCGTTCATCTCGTTGAGACTTTTCCAATAATATAAAATTTACTATAATCCAAATCTCATATCGAAATATATGGTTGATTAAATATTGGGCTATCCTATATCTCCATGTCATCTACCTACCACATGGCACCCACATGACTATCCAAGTCATGGGCCACATGGAAACTACCGATCCGTTCATATCTGGGGTTATATTTATATTTAAGTTTTCAGAATTTTGATACTTAATAAGCCTATTAGAAAGTCCCATTACATTATCCACATATATATATTGGGAATAGTATGCGGTGCAGACCACTCTCTCGGGCCACCTCATCTCGAAGATTAAATCTCGAGAATATCTTGGGAAGTCTCTCAACGACCCTTCCGAGGTATAAAATTCTAGGATATCTTGGAACTTGTTGACCGTGCTACTAATGTATTCCAATAACTACACACAAATTTAGCCTTTCACCTCATGGTATGTACATTGGCCACTATGCCGCGTATGTCTAGAAATAAAATACCACGATTTTTCCACAGTGCCTCTGCACGAAACCTTTGAGCTTTGAGGTTTAGGTTGACGTGACGATCCTAAATGTCAGGGTGACGTCATCTTAGTCACACCTTCCACATCATGAGCCATGTATCTGGGGGTCCTACTATACCCGGTGCCACAAAAATCACATGTATCATGTTGAAAGAGAGGAATCAAATTCCCATTCGTCACTTCATGATTGGATGTTCAACTGGCCCTATAATGCCAAGTCACCCAAGGAATAAAATCCTGGGAGTTTACCTGGGGGCTCCCCTTGAAATCTCTGGGAACAAAGTACTAGGAAACATGGATGGCTACGAGTGTTCAACTCTCAACAATTCATATTTCTATTCTTTCACTTGTGGTGGTTGTGCCCGATAATTTGGCTTATCAGGCTTGAGACTCCTAGTTCCTCTGATCCCTAATCTTCCAACCCTAAACATATGTGATATATGAGGATACTTGAGCCTTTCCGCCCTCAAAACTTGGTCATGGTGGTTCTATTTCACATGGGCCTATTGAGGTTTAGTGCCCGAGATCTTATATTGTTGAAACTTAGCCCCTCTTGATTTATATGCACATAGATATACATAAGGCTTGAACTAGATGGTTTCTCAAAGGACTATTCCAAGTCTTGGCTACGGAGGTTCTGGTAAGAATTTGGTCCTGAATCCAAAACGTCGCCTATCATACTTATGATTTATAAGGTCCTCGATATGCAACCTAAAAAACATATGTATACACACATGTATACACATTGAGATAAAAATGAGTCTTAACACTCCTAAGCTTAAATATGACTCAAACTAGCCTGGTCTTACACATTTACATGCTAGTATAAACAAATTCATCAACACAATAGGCATGGATTTCAAAAATGTCAATGTAAGTTACTGGTCATAAACACAGATCATCCATCTCTTTAAACTCAGGCAACTGAGGTTAATTTTCAAGCCTAGAAATATTCACAGGGAATGAGTAATCCCTTTAAAATATTTACATAAGACATTAACATCCTTATTCATGTTGGAAACAACACTCCTCAACATTAGCATGGAAATCATTCAATACAATAGAAAACACATAATAATCACAAGAACTAAGCTTAAGAGAATACTCATATTATAATATATATGGAAACTAAGAGTGGGAATTTAAATCTCCACCCAACCATAAACAAGTTATAGCCATATCTACTTGTAGCTATCACCCCTGATCCAGATTCTAGTTCTCAAGGTGGAGTGGTTTTGAGAGAAAATTGAACCAATATGGACAGCTACACAAGATCCATATCAATATTTACAAACAAATTTAACATCCACCAACTACATAAAATTCTACTCGGTGTTTACATTCATGTTTAACATCCATGGTAGGATACCACAATACAAATAGTCTCATATTACTTTCAAGAGAAGGGAGTCCACATCAAGGAAAGGTTCATTCGTATATAAGCTACTGATGGGTAAAGAGTCCACCTCTCTAGGTATTTCATCAGTGAGTCAAGCACCAGAACTTCAGCCCCAAGGCAACTCTTGGTGGTTAATAAACCCTCACAAGTACCTGGGTGACTCTTCTCAATCTCGTAGGTTCATCAATCCATAAGCTTCCAATGTATTCTTCAACTTTATAGGAAAGCCATGGCTCTATTTAATGTCTTCACCTAGCAAGCCTCTATGAGGGTTCTTCATTCAGTTCACCTTCTCCAGATCTTGATAACTGCAATGTCGATTATTAATCTCTATGTGTTTTCACCTATGCCCTTGGAGGAGTTTTCCTTACAGTTATCTTCGCAATTTTTCTTCCACTGTGTATGCATTCCAATTCCTTTTCTCTACTGCCCATGTGTGAGAGAATAGGAGTGCGTCCTCTACTTAACATATGTGTGATTTTTTTTCTCCCTTATTCAAGAAACTTCATTTCATTCTTGCCTAGTAGACCAATCGTCTATCCTTTTCCAAGGTTCCACATAGTCAAATTCTCGACAACACAACCATTATTTCCTTAATGTTTTTGCCCCCTGTTACTTGTTGTTAGATCCAAAAAATACATGGGCATATCATTGTATTTAAAGTTAACTATATTTCCCAATCATCCCATTAACTTGTTAACCGATCCATGGCTGATACATTTAAATTAACCATTTCCTCAAGAAATCTCCCTCCCAAAGCAACTAGAATCTGTGTCCCTTTCTCTTAGTCTTTTAAATAATTGCGATTATTTATAATGAGGGAATATTAACCAGGGGAGGTCACAGGAAATATTATATTTATACATGGAATTTATCATTAAGGAAACAAATACAAATTGGAATAATGTTGGGTTTTCAAATAGGTGAATCATGGAAAAAATTCAAATATATAGGAATTCCAATATGCCTGAAATGACATTCATCTCAAGCATGGGAAGGAGTCCTAGAAAAATTTGAAGGGATTTTTTTTAGAATTATGATTACACTAAGAGTGTGTGTGGGGGGGTGAATTAATGATCAATGAAATGAAAAATTTAATCAATTTAAATAATTCATCAAAACAGAGTGCATAAATGTGCATCAATAAATACAATCATCACATCAAAACGTGCGAACAAAAAATATACATGGAAAACTTTGCAGGAGAAAACCAAAAATCTTCTTACCTTTTCAGTCTTTGATTACACCAATTTACAGGAACAAACCTATTTTAGGCACCAATCACCAAAGATATGCAAGCATCAAGTTGTTGTAGGCTTCAACCTAGTGTATGCATTGACCTAATCTAGGCTCCAACCTGATGGAGTAACCCACCTTTGAAATTTGTAAGCACCAACTTACTGCAGGCTCCAACCTTTGATGGAGGCACCCAACTCCTTTATAAAAACATAGTGGACCACTTTTCACGAAATTCCACCTCATTAGTTCAACATAATGTACTTTTCAGGTTCGACATATTGCACTTCTGGTTCTAACATAAATTTCAAATTGTCCCCCCAAAAATGGTGAGTCTAACAAGACTTAAACCCTTTACTTTTCACAAAGTAACCTAACCCAATACCAACCTTATTTCTGTGCTCTTCATTTATGCCATTTGTAAGAAAATGTTTTGATGTGAATCAAACCATAGGATGAAACTTGGCCACAACCAAATGCCAACGATAAGCCACAATAGAAGCCAAAGTTCCAACCATAATCCAAAGCTGAAACCAAATGCCAACATTAAGTCACAATCAAAGCCAAAGTTCCAAAGATAATCCACAATCGAAACCAAATGCCAATAATATCAAACCAAGACTCGACCTTGATACCTCATAATAGAATATCTTCACACTTGACCATTGTGACAATGAATCCTCATTGTATCTCAAAGAAAATTCCTTTCCATTTGTTCCACCACTCCACCCTCCACCCCCCACACACATGTGAATGTGTGTGGATGCTGTTGGTGTGCCAAAATTCCCTATTTTTACCCTCTTAATATAACCATTAACCTATGTTTCATCTTTATAGACCTTGTCATTCCTGCACTAGTCCAACATAATCATCTATTCCTACATATACTTCGTATTTCATAATTAAGAGTTACTAGGTGCTTAATTAATTATTTTATATAGATTTCATGCTTTTAAGTATTTCTTGTAACTTATGATTACCTTCCTAAAAGTAAGTGAAAGACTAAGTGTTAATTATTATGTAGCATGATTCAGTGCAGGCAGATTCTTGCACCTGCCAACACATGTTGCTCCGTGATCTCTGCACTAGTTGATCATTCCAAGTAGGTGTTTTTGATCCACGTCTCTTAGTTCGGTGAAAATTATTTGAATATGGATATAGGCAGAGTATAGTTAGGGATCCTTGCCAAAGATATGGTCTATGAACAGCAAAGCTCGTGCCCTGTTATAACCATTACCCGATTTTGAAATATTGTTTGTTAGTCCGTTCAGCCGAAAGGCTTGAATTGGAAATGGCTCTGTAATTAGCAGATTATGGCTATAGGCTGAAAGACTGTATATAATGTAGATCTTAGGTGGAGCCAAGTTAGCGATATTTGGAGATTGTAATTGTGATTATTTTGTAATTTCGTATCACCCTCATTCTGGGATGGACTCACAATATCATTTTTGTTTGCTGATCGAAGTTAATACAAGGAACTACGCCATGATTTATTCATGTTGTGTTTAAATCTTATTTATGCATTGATTAAGTGCTGAATCATTTTGTTTCCTAAATGGGAAATGAGCTGGTTGGCTAGGGCCCAGCCAACCCATCTCGTTTACCCTTCTGCTTTCGCCATCTAAAAGGTTCATGTCTATTTAATTATTTGCAAATGCATGGTTTGAATCATGATTATTTTTGTTTCAGAGTTCTAAGTTAAATTCATTCCTAGTCAAAGTGTGAAATGGATCCGTGTGTAAATTTTGAATTAAGTTAATTTATTTCCTGCAATTCCTTTATGCAATTCCTTCCCGAGTTTTCTTCCGCTCGAATCATGCAGGAATTTTCTTCCTGCACTAGTGCATGTCGAATCTTGCACTCTAGTTTACTCATTTATTTCACAGCAAGTGTTTCGTTCCTTTTTCTGTTTATGATTTCACTTATTCCTACAAGTAAGTGTTATTAATTCAAAGTAATCATTCTCAATATTAAAAGTCAAAATTCTGAAGGTTCTAAGAATGAATATGTGAATTAAGAAAGGACGTCATTGCAAACATTACACTTGACACTTGTAGCTCACGACTTGAGAGAAAGGATCAGAATTAATCTGTAACGTTATAAGTGAATCACCAAAATATAGCTTGATTGCATGCAAATTAATTTGAATGTTTCTTTGATTGTTAAGGATTGTCTCTGCCTTGCGAAGTTTATTCTCATTGTTAAGGTCAGTTAATTAAAGCATTCATTTTTCTGTGTGTAATTTATCTTAGAATTAAGCCTGCAATTGCAATTCTTTGTAGCATGTCTTTTAATTCTTTTCAAAAGTAATTGGAAACTTTGGTGAAGAAAGCTCTATCTTGGTGCAAGAGCTAGTTTCTTGTCATAGGAACATAGTGCTCTAAGCCTTATGACTTAGAGAACCTATAGAAAGACATAAGTCTTTAGTAAAGACAGTAAAATATACTTTTTCACATAAGTCTGTACCTGCACTAGTGCAAGCAGATTGTAGGAGTACAAGAATGGTTGCATAGTGTAGAAGGAAAATAATTTGTAAAGAAGATCTTTGTAATGGCCCACTTGTTAAGCTGTTAGCCATCTAAACTGAAGATAAACATAGACTTCATTTTAGCTTTTAAGATTTCTTCCAGTTGTGTGAAATTTCCTTTACTTGATTTCCTCGCAAATTCATTCTTTTACATTCCAACACTAGAATTGCTTTGGTGTCGATTACCTATGAAATTTTATTATGTTTAATTATGCAATATTTCAATTAAGAAGTAGGAATAGGAATAGGAAAATTTCATACCACTTCTAGCATTGCCTGTGCTTTGTCTCTAAGTTTACGAAACCCACGGGTTGACAATTAAGTGTTGAGGAGTTTGCTTAAGTGCAATTCCTGCACCCAACATTTTGGCGTCATTGCTGGGGAGGCGATTTGAAGTGGTAAGAATTTTCCATTTTTCTGTAATAGGGGTAAGTCTATTATTATTTTTTCTGCAGTGTGCTTCTATTGTTTGAAGGGATTTGTAGGTGTTGAGCTATTTTTGAATTTGCAGCTTTTATTGGAATTTTGTTTCGTCATTTTTTGAGATGAATTCATTAAAGAGTTAGGGGTCTAAAGCCCACTAAGGGCCGAGGAAATACTGATAAATCTGAAAAAAATCTCATATTGGGCCTTCTTTTGCAGGCAGAAAGTCCAAACAAACCCAGACTCATCACGCAGAAACAATCTACTCGGGCTCTTGCAACGATAGTCTAGGTGTGACACAACCCATATAGGGGAAGAAGGAGACTATCAGAACCCATAGTTAGCCTTCCCAGCCTATTGAGAGCGGTTCGCTTGGAGGAACAACAATGGCAGACCATGAAGACCATGCAGAAGGAACCACTGAAAATCAGGTAAATGAGGAACAATCCACTTTGGGATTCGCAATTGTGGATCCAAATGTAAGTGTGCAAATGAAAAATATACCACCATCAACTCTTTATCATTTTTATTGTAAGGTACATGAAGATCCAAACTCTTTCTTATTTGAGTTTGATATTTTATGTAGAATTTATGATTATTCATCTGATGCCCAGAAGTTAAAACTGTTTCCTGCAACTCTCAAGGACGCAACACTTCGCTGGTTCATGGGAATAGGAGGGAACACTATAGCCTCTTGGGAACAGATGAAGAGAGTTTTCTTGTTGAAATATCAGCAATATTGTAAAACTAGAGATATTCAAGATGAAATCTTTACTATTGTGCAAAATGATGATGAGACTCTAGAGGACTATTTAGAGATATTCCCGTACATCCTACAAAGGTCAAAGCACAAATTTTATCTAAGTACTATTAGAACCTTGTTCTTACATGGGATTACTGATGATGCTCGAAAAAATTTAAATTTGTTAGGACAAGGGGATATTGCTAAGAAACCTTTTGATCAAATATGTGACTTAGGCAGAAAATTCTCTAGGAACCAATATAGATCTGGTAAGGAATTCATAATAGATATAAGAAAATCAAATCTACTGATGCTTTGATCGTTGTATTGGAAAATAAAATCGACAATATGAAAATAGAAATAATGAATACTGTTAGAAAACAAAGAGACTCCTTAAAATTTCAGCAAAAACATGTAGAAGAACATGATTCATTATCTATTTTTTGTCCTAAGTGTAGGAAAAAACATATTTGAAGGGAATTTCCTCTTGATATAAAAGGAACTAATAAATGTGCAATTTGTGCAGAGACCCATGCCATTGAAAAATGTCCCTCCATACCTGTGCTGAAATCTGTACTTGAAGGAGGATCACCTGAATCTGAATCATTGCATGCTATGGGAGAACGAAGAAACTAGCCTCAAGTAAGTGCAAGTATGGATCCTAAATTTCCACCACATTTCTTTGGTTACAATGCACATCCATATTCTTATCCTAACAATAGTCACTCTCAACATTGGTAGCATGGGAACCAATATCATTATGGACAACCCTCCCAATATTGGAAATAAGGATGGAAAGGGCCAAACCATTCACATCAGCCCTATCCTGCACCTATGCAATCATACCCACCTACATATGCACCTTACCCAATGCCACAACCATCACTACCTCAGCTGAGTCAACCAACAACACCATTGCCTTTACTTCCACCGTTTTGACCTCCTCAGCTGCCTGCCCAACCCTTGTGCAACCCCAATAATAAAGCGGTACAAATTATCCACTCCATGAACTTGATTTGCTTACCCATATATTATTCCATGCCAATTGGAGTCAATGATCTCCAGCTGAGATCGGGGAAGATAGTAGCGACATAAAAACAGAAGAAACCTATGGTGATTATTGAAGAGAAAGGTGAAGAAGAAAATCCTGAAAATTCCAAAAATAATTTCACTATTCAACCTATCCCCGTACCCTCAGAGCCTTTACCATCTTCTTCCAACTAGCCTCCCTATCCAGAGAGGCTAGTTATGGAGAAGAATGACCCCATTGCATTAGCCTTGGCCTTAGCTGAGCTAAGCATTGCTCTATCTTTAATGCCTCTAGTGCTCAATAGAATTTATCTAATTAGTATAGAACTATATGCTATTAGTATAGAACTCTTATTTCTGCCTCATTAACCTACTTTAGTAGTTCAATCCGTTGAATCATTTGAAATTCTATTTATCACTATAGTTGTTATTGCTGTAGTTAAACTCTAGTTCTAATAGTTATCATTAGTGAAACTTTGAGTTCAACTCACTGTAGTAGCTAAAATTTGAGCCCCGATAGTTGCAATCAAGAGAAATTAGCTTTCTTTCAACCTTTCTCTAACCCTCTGAGTTTCCATCGTCCGTTCAACTGTTCAAGAAAGAGTCCAACTAGTTTATTAGCCTTTGCCTCTGTTTTTTGTAGTGCCTCCACCAATATATTGGGGATTTAGATCCAAAGCCAGAACCACCAATAGCAAAGGCAGAGGCATTATCAGTAGCATATCCTTTAGCAGTTCCAATACGATATCTATATCCATAGGCAGAAGTAGCTATAGCAGCAACTTATCCACCACGCCATCATCAGTATGGGTACCAGAGAGAGTAGCTTACCCAGTATACTAAGTAGTTGATAAATTTGGTTCATCGGTTGCTTATCCACCACGCCACCATAAGCAGAGGCAGATGCAGATCGAGCAGATTCAATTCGAATATACACTGCATCCATTCTAGGTCAAGATCGAAACTCAGTTGCCCTTGTTCAAGCATATCCAATTACAGATCCCAATGCAGATCCTTCAGGCGCAGATCAATATGGAGTTACAATTAAAGAATCCATTCCTGGTCTAGTGGAAGCACCAAGAGCAACGAATTTATCCACGCATTCTAGGAACAGATCCCAATATGGGAACATTATTTGTAGGAAAAAATGTATACTACTTATTTCTAGGAACACTAACAAATCATGGATGACACGATGCTGGAAAATCCATTATATAAACTACTTATGCCATATATGCTTCTACCACTTGTTCTGCACCTCTAACTACCTTTACATCTACTCCTGGCTTTGCTCCTACCTCATTCCTAGTTACTATTACATATATAGGAGCATCAAGAAATGTTGGAACATCTATAATAAGGGAATGGAGTAACACCACTGGAGCCCTTCCTAGGAACACGTACAAATGCACTACACTGATTGGTTGGAACACATGCTGATATTGGAATCTTGCTTATGTAAAAACACTATAAAGTGAAAACACGCATAATGCCGTAACTACAGTAATTGTAGCTAATCCCAGACGGAACATAGCTTATTGAAACAATACCTAATTTCGGAACATATGGAACTACTGGCTCTATAGGACATCTCAAATAGTAGAACGTATCGCTCTATTTGTACTACGGGCTATGAATCAGCAACCCGATGGTGGCCTTTGGCCCGCACACAATGCGATGTGGTGATCCTCACCATTTATAGGAACTATCGTATATGTAGGAACACTGCTTCTTGGAACATAGTCGAATGTTGGAACACTGCTTCTCACTAACTAAAAAATGTCAAAAAAGGGAGGTGGTGCTAGCCAATAAGCTGGAACTGGCTCATATGCCTCAGGTGGATCAACAAGAAAAAAGGCTAAAAGGTATACTACGACGGGTGCTGGTAGTGGTTCATCATCTTGGTAAACGATCTTATCTATATATACGTCACTAGCTAAGCCCGGTTCTGGGTCAACTACTATATAAGTTGCTACTCCTTTTTATGCTGGTACTGAATCAAGGTCAACTACTAGCTCTATTACTGGCTTTGCTCCGTCCTGTACAAAATATCGGAAAAAGCTATCGATCTGCTGGAACCACTGCAGCATCTGGTTATGCTACTAGATTTGGATCTGCTACTACTGCATCTTGAACTGCTCGTGAAACTTGTGCTACTTAAAAAGAATCACCTTTTGCTGGTGATGCTATTGAAATTGGTGCTTCTTCCACCTTTGCCTTTGATTTTTCGGGATCTACTGGCATTGGCTATCAAACTGGCTTTCGATCTGGCTTGGATGATGGAACAATAAGTTTTCGAATTGGAACTAAGGCGATTAGATAGAATTGCTTGGGAATCAAGGCCAAGGAGGCGGTAGAAAGTTGAGTGTGGATCATGAGGATATACATGGGTTGGGTTTTCACTGCCAGGAAACAGCAGGGTTATCTCCATTGTTGGAGAGATTGATACCGAAAAAGGAAATAGAAGGAGAGTGCAGTATTGGTCCAGTATAATATATGCATTTTCTGCTAAAGCATAATTACATATATAATATATGCATTGTCGAAGAAAAGAATAAGAAATGCATAATTACATATATAATTCTAAAGGGCTCGCCCCCCTCAGGCCAACATTCTCTCTCTCTCATTCTTCTCTATTTTTTCTAGCCTAGCTTCCAAGCTTAGGAACCTTTTCATAAAGGTGCATTTTCTCCAAGATATCAAAGAGATCCGCATTTGTACAAAAAAAATTAGGGAACTCTGTCTCAAGAATCCAGGGAGGAGAAGATTAGAACCTCAAACCATTCAATTTGTCAGGAGAGAAAAAAAATTAATGACGGGGTGTATGCACATGGAGAAATATACTGACCCCAGAAATCCTGTTGTCTATGTTCAAATAGGTGATGTCCTTGTCTCTAATTTACTTATAGACTTGGGGGCAACCATTAATGTTATGAACAAGCAAACCATGGATCAACTTGGATTGGTCCATATTCGTCCTACTCCCATTGTGCTTGAACTAGTAGACAAATCTAAAATCAAGCTGGAAGGGGTATTGGAGGATGTGGTTCTCTTTAGATTCTTGGGAATATACTGAAAACTTCATTGTGCTTCAGCCAAATATTCCTATATGAGGACATCCCTTGATCTTGGGACGAGCATGGCTTGCTACGAATGATGCTTATATTGGATTCCGTTTTGGTGATATGTATATTTCCCATGGAGAAATTAGGAAGAAGGTCACCTTGTATCCACCTGCTAGATCCATTCAGGAGCTCAAATAAAATCTATGGTTAGACTACAGTAGTGATGAGGAGAATTAGTCTATTTCCATGATCCATCAATATGCTGAGTCCTCACAGGAGGGCGAGATTCAAGACTTCCTAAAAAATCTAGACACTATGCCTAATTTTGAGTCATTAAGACAGATTTTTAGTGTAGTTTTTTAGGAAAGTCACGACTCTATACCTCCCTCACCACCATATTTTGTCACACCTCTGTGTACTCTTGAACCTAATACTACTATTGTTGAGATTAGTCTGGGCAAATATTTACATATTAGTTCAGACTTGGATTCATCCCAGTAAGAGTAGCTTGTGAGTTTGTTGCGAAACCATCTTGATGCCTTTGCATGGGGCTATGAAGATATGAAAGGCATCCATCCTAAAAATTTTACTCACCATATCGATATTCAATATGGAGCCCAACCTGTCCGACAACCCCAAAGGCGTATGAATCCAGCTCTAAGAGATGTTGTAAAAGAAGGATTGAAAAAACTCTTGGATGCTGATTTTATCTATCCTATTTCCAATAGCCAGTGGGTCTCTCCATTGGTATTAGTCTCGAAAAAAGATGGGAGATGGTGCATTTTCATTGAATATAGAGAATTGAACAAAGCCACTCTTAAGGATTAGTTCCCCCTTCCTTTTGTTGATCAGGTACTTGATACCCTTACTGGTAAGAAGTACTTTTATTTTTTAGATGGATTTAGTGGTTATAACCAGATACAAATTACCCCCGAGGATTAAGATAAAACCACTTTTACATGTCCATGGGGCACATTCGCCTACCGAGTACTCCCCTTTGGGCTATGTAATTCCCTGACTACCTTTCAAAGGCATTTCTTAGCTATTTTTGCTGACCTTGAGTGTGTAGAAATCCATATGGATGACTTTTCTGTGTTTGGTGATTCATTTCACGGAGCCCTTGAGAATCTAGTAAAAGTGCTTCTTCATTATCAAGAAGCCCATCTTGCCTTGAGTGACAAAAATTATAGATTAATATGCAAGGCAGGAGTGGTTCTTGGCCATCTTATTTCAGACAAAGGTATCCAGGTTGACCTTGCAAAAATATAAATTATTTTGAGTCTTCCTGTACCCAAAATTCAAAGGGAAGTGAGAGGTTTTCTAGGAAATGCGGGCTACTATAGGAGATTCATTGAGAACTTCTCTAGGATAGCTACCCCCCTTTTCTGACTTTCGGCTAAGGACAGTGAGTTTTCTTGGTCCATAACTTGCCAACAATCCTTTGAGACATTGAAGGAAAAACTAGTTCAAGCACCATTTTTGAGAGGAACAAACTGGTCCCTGCCATTTCATATTTCCTCTGATGCCTTAGATACTACTATTGGTGTAGCTTTAGGACAAGAAGAAGATATACAATCCTATCACATTTACTTCAGTAGTAAAAACTTGTCACCTGTTGAATTAAATTACACAGTTACTGAGAAAGATTTTGTAGCTGTAATATTTTCCATTAATAAATTCAGACACTACATCATAGGATATGAAGTTTTTGTACATAATGATCATTCCATGATAAAATATTTAATTAATAAACCATTAACTAGCGGTAGAGTGACTAGGTGGTTATTATTGTTGCAGGAATTTAACATTACTATTGTTGATAGACCAGGAAAATCTAATGTGGTAGCAGATTTTTTTTCAAGATTAAATAATCCTAGTGAAGAAATTCTTGTCGATGATGATTTTCCAGACGAACATCTATTTGTTGTGTCAACAGAATCCCTGTGGTTCGTTTACATAGCTAACTATTTAGTCATAGGAAAAACAACACCTCACTTATCTTCTCGTGAAAAGCGGAGTATCATATAGAAAAGTGCTACATATTCCTGGGTTCAAGGAGACATATTTTACATTGGACCAGACCTTATTATCCATAGATGTGTAAGAGAGGAAGAAGTGTTTGATATATTAAAATATGCCCATGATGAACCTTGAGGAGGTCATTTCGCTGATAATTCAACTGCATACAAAATTCTGCGAGCTGGTTATTTTTGGCCTTCGTTGTTTAAGGATGCCAAACAATATGTCAAGCGATGTGATAGCTGTTAGCGAGTTGGCCAACCTAATCAAACCAATGAAATGCCTTTATGTGCTCAGGTTATGATTGAGGCTTTTGAAAAATGGGCTATTGATTTTGTAGGACCAATAAATCCAACGTCATTAAATAAAAAACATATTTTTGTTTTTACATATTTTGTTACCAAATGGGTATAAGCTAAATCTATTTCTTTTGCTACTGAAAAATTTGTTGATTTTCTTTTTACTGAGATCTTTACTAGATTTGGTGTGCCTAGAGATATTTTTCTAATAATGGTCACAACTTATTTCTAATCTGGTACAAGGTGTGATGGAGAAATATGAAATTCGACATAGGAAATCTATTGAGATTGCAACAAGATGATGAGCTTAGTGAAAAGAGTCGCCTTCACTAAGTGGGCCCACAGGCCATTTTTGGCGCAAGTATATTTTTAGACTATGTCTATTTTTAGACATGTCGATCATATTCTATGAGTTGCAGGATGCTATTTGTGGATGGGTTGGTCGGTTGGAAAAATAGATGGACTTCTATTTTTAGACATGCTAGGCGAAATCTATTTTTAGATTGCCAGTCTAAAAATAGATATGTCGAATATTATTAGCTCTTAATAATATTTGGACTATAAACATTATCTTATTATCTTGGAGCACTTCAGTTAAGTGCACAGATGTGGCACAAGAGCTGACAGAAGGAATTACGCTATTCCTGAGGGTTAAGTGGAGCTATTGCATGGAGGACTTCAATTAGAACTCATGTGACAGAGTTTGGTGGAGTTGGAGAAGTAGTTGGTGGAGTTGTATTTGGTTTAACTTAGTTAGACTCAGTTGAGCTAGTTGAATCTAGTCTAACTGATTGATACACTAGTGCGAGTGGTGTGAATTAATTATTAGTTAATTCACTAATTATTAACTCATTAATCAATTGAAGAATACATCAGTTAACTATAGTGCATGAATAGTTTCAGTGGAGACCAGTGAAGAGGTAGGTGAAAGAGCAGGTTGACTATCAGTTGTGACTATAGTGTTGCATGAATTGCAACACACAATGGTTGGAGATGCCAATTAGGATTGCATGAGAAAGGCTGGACCAATTGAAGTTCATTCAGAGCCATTCTTCAACAGTGATTTTGCAATAGAGGCAGGCTAGAAGGTGGCAGAGACCGGTGCATGGGATTTGCTAGATCAGACCTGATTAGTGTGTAGCAATTGGAGATTGTACTGAGAGCTTGTGAGAAGCTTTGTATGATGATTGTTACATGATCTCTATGACATATATTATACAGATATTTGGGGGTTTTAAGCTTTAAACTTTCCCATAAATTACTGTGTTCATATGTGTAAATTTTTATGGTTTTAATGTGTGCATGCAATTGATTTTATTTCCGCAAGTAATGATCAATAGTAGAAGAGATTATGTATTATGCATGAAGTCAAATAGTGTGTGGCCAGGAGAATCTTGGATGTATAACGCATTAGTTATATAATTTCTACATGGTATCAGAGGGATATTGATCACTGGAGCAATTGCAAAAGAATTGAAGCGGTTGAGTTTTGT
The DNA here is from genome assembly GCA_034641835.2 of Pinus albicaulis. Classification (NCBI taxonomy): domain Eukaryota; kingdom Viridiplantae; phylum Streptophyta; class Pinopsida; order Pinales; family Pinaceae; genus Pinus; species Pinus albicaulis. The sequence goes on from CM076569.1 coordinate 945,384,107, forward strand.
GCTGGTGGAATTCGAATTTGCAGTAGTGTTTTCTTGGTGTCGAAGTTGAGATGTATTTCAATAGATTGCGATTGGAGTATGCCCTTGAGGGAAAATAAAATTATATTTCATGGAAGGACAGGATGGAGGCGGTTCTGGAGGACAATGGGTTGAAGGAGTTCATAGATGCAGAAATTCCAAAACCTGCTTCTAGCGATGCTGCCACACTTGACGCATGGCAAAAGAAGACAGCAAAATGTCAAAGGATTCTGATGGAAGGTGTGAAGGATCACATAGTATCCAACATTCATGGTAAATCTTATCCATTATTGATGTGGAAAGATTTGACAAAAATTTTCCAAAGCAAGAGCGACTAGAGGAAGTTGGCGCTCAAGGATAAACTCAGGAAGATAAAAATGGAGAAAGAAAACAGTATACCCAAGTACCTCATGAAGTTTGTCCAGTGCAGGGATGAGCTGGGAAGTGTGGGGGTTATTGTAGATGAAGAGGACTTGGTGAGCTTGGCTCTCCTTGGGCTTCCGAAGAGTTGGCATTCCTATGAGGACTCTGTCAATGGTCTGGAGAAACTGCCAGGATGGGAGCGACTTTGGTCAGATCTTGTGCAGGAGGAGATAAGGTGGAGTACCAGGGATGGATCTTCATCGAAGAATGTAGATGAAGAAAATTTCGCTTTGGCTGCCAAAGCAAGGAAGGGGAAGAGCAAGAAGAATACTTCTCAATCCGGTGTGAAAGGCAAGAAGCAGGACATGTCCAAGGTGAAGTGCTTTCACTGTCACCAACACAGACATTACGCCACTAATTGTCCACAGAAGAAGAAAAATAAGCAGGCTGTTGGATTTGCAGCTGGAGAGGCCTTAGCCTCACAGTTTGAGCTGGATTTTTCACTGATCGCATGCTTGGTCTCAATTATGATGGGTTCAGTGTGGTTTCTTGATAGTGGTGCGTCATTCCACATGACCGGAGCCAAATATTTGTTTACTGATCTGGATGAGAAAGATCTTGGAGTGCACATCGAGATGGGCGATGATGGTAGATACAGTGCGACCGGTATTGGGACCATTTCCTTTGAGAGGGAGTTTGGTAAACCCTTCGTATTGAAGGAAGTCATTTTATGTTCCAGGATTGAAGAAGAATCTTATCTTTGTGGAAATGTTGGAAGACAAGGGATACGATGTTGTCTTTAGCGAGGGAAAGGCTTTCCTGTGTAGTAAGGCGACTGGTGAAACCCGAAGGATAGGGGTTTGAGTTAAGAACCTTTATCAGTTGCAGGTAGATGGCTGCACAGTAATGGCAGGCAAGGCAGAAGGAGTGGTGAGTTGGGATGAGGGCGAGCTATGGCACAGGAGATTGGGCCATCTTCACCATGGTGCTTTGAAAATTTTGCAGCAGATTTCTACCGGGCTTCCCAAAGGTACACTTGCGCAGTCAGATCAGTGCAAGGGATGTACTTTGGGAAAATTTGTGAAAGCCACCTTTCATGGGAAGGATAGTCGCGCCACGACGATCCTTGAGAGAATTCACACAGACGTGTGTGGACCTTTCTCAGTAGCTTCGAAGGAAAAGCACAGGTATTATGTGATATTTGTTGATGATTTTTCTCGTAAGTGCTGGATCTTCTTCATGCAGAAGAAGAGCAAGACATACTCAAAGTTCTGTGAGTTCAAGGCACTGGTTGAGAAAGGGTTGGGGAAGGAGGTGAAGGCTCTTAGGAGCGACAATGGTGGTGAATTCATCTCTGGTGAATTCAAGGACTTTTGTAGCGCAGAAGGAATTCGAAGAGAGCTCATAGCACCTCATAATCCACAGCAGAATGGGGTCGCGGAGTGAAAGAACAAAATGATCGTGGGTGTTGCACAGGCGATGTTCCATGATCAGGGCCTTCCCATACACTTGTGGGCTGAGGCATGCAATACTGCGGTTTATGTGCAAAACCGTTGTCCTCATAGGATACTTGGCATGAGTACACCCGAGGAGGCGTTTTCTGGTAAGAATCCTGATATTTCTCATTTGAAGATTTTTGGCTCACCTGTTTACATTCATATGACGAAGGATGCCAGGAAGAAGCTGGAGCCGACCGCAGAGGTTGGGATATTTGTGGGGTACACTGATACACCCCACAACTATAATGTGTATTTTCCAGATAGTCAAAAGACTGTTGTGCGACAGGATATCAAATTTCATGAGGAGAAAGCCATGAAGTGTTCGCTTGAGAGGGAGCCACACTTGCATGCAGATGAGGAGCTATTAGTTCCTAAGGATGAGCCTCAGGATGTGGATCAGCCACAAGAGGAGGTTCATGGAGTGGAAGAAACCACTCATGCAACGCCAACCATCAGAGGGTGGAAGCGCACTACAGAAGCTGAGCGATTGAATCTTGATGCATAGAAGATTGTAGGAGCACCTACATCACAGTGCAGACAGAGATAGTCACCTGACCAATATACTAGATACATGGCTCTGATGAGCAAGTGTATTGTGACAGAACCATCCTCTTTCGAGGAAGCTATGGAGGACCCTACATGGGTAGATGCCATGGTGGAAGAGTATGATTCGATTGTTAGAAATAGTGCATGGGAGATTGTCCCAAGGCCGGAAGGGAAATTGGTGGTAGGTTTGAGATGGATCTACAAAGTGAAGAAAGCAGCTGACGGGAGCGTCAAGAAGTACAAGGCAAGATTTGTTGCCCGAGGCTTCTCACAGATTGAGGGGATCGACTATGAGGAAACCTTTGCACCTGTCACAAGTTATTCTTCCATACGGACGATTCTTGCTCTCTTAGTGCAGATGGGGTGGCACATTCATCAGATGGATGTTAAGACTGTGTTCCTCAATGGAATCATTGAGGAGGAGGAGGAGGTGTACACAGAGTAGCCTGAAGGTTTCGAGATCTTCAACAACGATTCGCATGTGTGCAGGCTCAAAAGAGCATTGTATGGGTTGAAACAAGCACCTCGTTATTTCACCGAACTTAGATTCTCCAAGAGTGAGGCGGATTCGAACCTATACCAGATTGTGGTGGAGGGTAAGTTTCTGATCATTGTACTTTATGTAGATGATTTGATTATGATAGGTGATGAACTATTGATACACTCATGCAAGGCTGATCTTGAAAAGGAGTTTGAGATGAAGGATTTGGGCCTCCTTCATTATTTCCTGGGATTGGAAATTCGGCAGCGCAGTGATGGATTGTTTGTGTCTCAAGGAAAGTATGCCCGAGAGATACTGGAGAAGTTCAACATGCAAGGTTGCAAGCCTATCGACACTCCTCTTCCTGGTGGATGGAGGAAAGAGGATGCTACATCGGTAGAGGTAGTGGATGCCACTATTTACCAACAGTTGGTGGGGTCGCTTATGTATCTAGTCAATACATGACCTGACATATGCTATGCTGTTAACTAGCTTTCACTAGTTATGGTTAATCCTACCAAGCTCTTTTGGAAGGTGGGGAAGCATGTATTGAGATATCTCAGAGGCACATCGAGATATGGATTGTGGTACAGACAGTCGGATGAGGTGAAGCTGTGTGGCTTCACGGATGTAGATTGGGTAGGGAGCCCAATGGACAGAAAGAGCACATCTAGAGGGATTTTCAGTATCGGGTCGATAGCAGTTTCTTGGTACAGCAAGAAGCAGATTTCCGTGGCACTCAGTTCAGCAGAGGCCGAGTACATGGCAGCGAGTTTGGCTGCATGCGAGGCTATATGGATGAGGAAGATCCTGGTTGGATTGTTCGGTTCACACTTAGATCCTACTGTGATATATTGTGATAATCAGAGTTGCATCAAAATCTCAGTTAATCCAGTATTCATTATAGATCTAAACACATTGACATCCGGTATCATCATATCAGAGATTGTGTGCAGCAGAAGATCGTGTTACTTTCTTACATTCCTATGGAGGATCAGGATGCTAATATCTTGACGAAGGTGCTCACCAGGAGAAAATTCGAATACCATAGAGGCAGGATCGGGGTGGCAGATAATCCCTATCTTGTTGAGAGGGAGTGTTGAGATTGCAACAAGATGATGAGCTTAGTGAAAAGAGTCGCCTTCACTAAGTGGGCCTGCAGACTATTTTTGGCGCAAGTATATTTTTAGACTATGTCCATTTTTAGACATGTCGATCATATTCTATGAGTTGCAGGATGCTATTTGTGGATGGTTGGTCAAGTTGGAAAAATAGATGGACTTCTATTTTTAGACATACTGGGCAGAATCTATTTTTAGATTGCCAATCTAAAAATAGATATGTCGAATATTATTAGCTCTTAATAATATTTGGACTACAAACATTATCTTATTCTCTTGGAGCACTTCAGTTAAGTGCAAAAATGTGGCACAGGAGCTGACAGAAGGAATTGCGCTATTCTTGAGGGTTAAGTGGAGCTATTGCATGGAGAACTTCAGTTAGAACTCATGTGATAGATTTTGGTGGAGTTGGAGAAGTAGTTGGTGGAGTTGTATTTAGTTTAACTTAGTTAGACTCAGTTGAGCTAGTTGTATCTAGTCTAACTGATTGATACACTAGTGAGAGTGGTGTGAATTAATTATTAATTAATTCACTAATTATTAACTCATTAATCAACTGAAGAATACATCAGTTAACTACAATGCATGGACAATTTCAGTGGAGACCAGTGAAGAGGTAGGTGAAAGAGAAGGTTTTAATTACTGACTTCATATGTGTGAATTTTAATGGTTTTTAATTTGTGCATGCAATTGATTTTATTCCCGCAAGTAATGATCAATAGTAGAAGAGATTCTGCATTATGCATGAAGTCAAATAGTGTGTGATCGAGAGAATATTGGATGTATAACGAATTAGTTAAATAGTTTATACAAAATCCACACCGTACCACTCACAAGAAAATGGTTAGGTGGAGTCCACAAATAAAGTAATTGAGTCCATCCTTACAAAGACAGTCAATATCCATAGAAAGGATTGGGAAAATAAGTTACCAGAGGCCTTGTGGTAATATCGATCCTCTTGGAGAAATAGCACAGGGCATGCACCATATGAGTTGGTATATGGGAAACAAGTCCTTTTGCTGATAGAGTTCTAGATAAAGACTTTTAGAATTGCAATCCAATTGGGGCTAGATCTTTCTGAGGCACAAAAACAATGTCTCTTACAGTTGAATGAGTTAGATTAATTTTGAAGGGATGTTGTTTCAGCATAACATATTGGTTCAACAACAGCACAAGAAGTGGCATGATAATTCTATCTGGAAAAAGTATTTCCAACCAGGTGATTGGGTACTCGTTTATGATTCTATATTTAAATATTTCAAAGGGAAATTCCATCCACGTTGGATGGGACCTGATGAGGTAGTTAAAGTGCTTGAGAATGGAGTGGTATAAATAAAACCATTGATGGACGGAATTCTGTGTTCCTGGTAAATGGGCATAGATTAAAGGTATATTTTCAGCCCCTTACTAAAGAAGATTTTATGTAGAAAGTACAACAACAATATGAAAAGGAGATGGTAGGTGGAAACACTGACCCATTGAAGATTTGATTCTTTATTTTACTTATATAACAAAATGAAAAAACGAAATGAAAAAATGACAAAAAGAAAAAAAAGAAAAAAAAGAAAAAAAAAGAAAAAAATATATATATATATATATATATATATATATATATATATATATATATATATATATTTTTCCTGTAATTATAAAAATCAGTTGACTGATGTGATTGCAGAAGGATCAACCTGAAAACTAGCATGCTCGCATGAAGATTGAAATTAAAAAAAAAAAAAGGAATGTTTCTTGATTTTTAGATATGTTGGCTGTCACAAAGAAAAAGCAGGTTCAAGGAACCAAACCCTTACCAAATTTTGGGAGAACTAGCATGTAAGTTTTTATCCAAGTAACACTTAATTCCCGTTGAATTTACTTTTTCCAGCACCAGTGCAGGCAACTTTTCAAGTAAAAATTATTCCTTCTATTTCCCGTTTTGTAAAATTCCCACTATATTTCTTTTCTTAAACCCTGTGATGAATTACCATCCTCTTTCTTTTAAGGAAATTAACCTTACTTGAGTTCATAAAATCCCTCTTTTTCCCTTATTTTTTTCCACATCCTGTCTCGCTTATCCCCCTTAGTGATATTATTCTTGGAATCCCTGCTGAAATGTTCCTTCCCATTCTGAAAATTACCCCCTTCCCACTTCTTTATTACCTCATAAATTAATTGCAGGATTTGATGCAGTCAATCTAGAAGGCATGCTCATGAAACACCAAAGGATGGCGAATAAAATTTTTTCTTATCTATTCAAGAAATTTTTTTAAGTCTAGCTGAAGAATTGTGTTTTATCAGAATTTTTATTTTGGTAAATTCCCTGGTGAAAAAACGCGCAGTGCAAGCACGGTGCAATGCAGGCAGGATCAATGCAAGCACGATTAGTGCAAGAACGTGACCGACTGTGAAATCACAGTGTAAAAAAATCTTAACATAGTACATGAGTGCTTCATGCAAAATGTTTATGGAATTTTATTTCTCTGCACATGAATGATTACTGCACTGATAAATCATAGCATTGTGTATTTTAATTAATACTTGTTTTATCATTTACTGACTTAGGAAATTTTTTAAAGTGCAAGATATATTGGGTTTTGAAATATAGTATTTTTAATAAGTACCAAAATATGTCTTAATTAAATTATGAGGTACAATTAGGGATATTACAGATTGTCCTAAATCCCATACTTACTCCCTTTGAAAGGATCCTCCATCACTTGTTCATCATTATCTTACCTCATAACCCGATCATCCATGACCATTACACTGCCGCCATATAAGCCTCCACCACATCCAATAATTATTACTTGCCCGTAGCAGAGCAATACGTGTATGCATCCGATCTAAGGAACCATTTTTAATCATTAAACAAGATTGGATAGATGGAACGAAAAGATGGTGGATGGATGAACCTCTAGCATAAAATTATCGGCAGCCTTTGATACTTCTAACTGTGGAAACCTTTTGAGGCTGTGATAGGGAAGTGAGACAGGATTCGAATATGGCACCTGTAAGGAATGAGCCATCATCCTTGAGGGAGATAGAACAAATCGCGAAATAGCGGAACAAGCTTGCACTATTGCAAGAATCCGTGTTCCTTTCATTTTTGCAGAAGTTTGATCGTTTCAACATGGCCGTGGTTCTAGAGTTTGTGAAGAAATTTGAAGGAGGCCGAGCTAGAATCGTCTCATTAGAATTGGAAGTCACAGAGAAGTCCATCACGTGAGCTAGAGGCTTTCCAACTATAGAGGAATAATGGTTTAAAAAGGAACGACTTGAAAAGAAATGATGGTGTTGGTTTGTGGTTGATAGAAAGCTCAAGGTTGATTGGAAGACGAGGCTTCGGTACAGCTCCATGATTGGAAAATGGCGAGACCTCCTCTTCATTTTACAAAAGTTCCTGACTTGTGAAGGAAGTTACTCCTTAACATTTGTATATCATCTTCGGTTATTGCTGCACTTTGAGTCAGGGAAACTGTTTAATTTTCCCTACTACCTACTCCAAAGTCTTGAGAAGACGGAGAACGGTGTGCAAAGTGGGGATGCAAGCCAAGTTGCACATAATCTATATCACCTTGGGCTTATCACAATCCTCATCAAGAAAGCTCAGAAATAAAAGGGAATGACCTGGAAGGAATTCCTAAAATAGTTTCAGGAAAGGAGTGCAGGAAACTCTGTTGGCACGAGTGCAAGCAGGAAAAGGAAGGTAGAGACACTGTCCTCTGCCAAGCAGAAGAGTAAAAACAAGCTGGTGCAAGCAGAAAAGAAGTATGTCGAAAAGGCTTCACCCTTAGCAAAGAAAAGAGTGACCAAAACCCCAAACAAGAAGAAAAATGTCTCTCCAGGGACAAGTTAGCATCGGTCGAGCTCTCCGATCATGATCGATGAATCACCCCAGGTTTCACCTGGAGATAATAACCTTTCAGTTATTGCAGACGCGACAACCCACACCATGGGGAATGAAGAGAATGTGGAGAGGGAGGATGAAATATCTTTTTCAACCTTCATCCACAGGTTAAAAAAACAGAAGATGACACCAAGTGCAAGAGAAGATCAGGCATAGGGTCGAGAAGATGACGAGGCACAGTACATAGAGACCCTCTACAATTTTGATGAACAGGGTACTAAAGTCCTTGATGGTTTGAATGAGTAGGGTAATGAAATACTTAACGAATTGGATGAATAGGGCATTGAAGTAGGTGCACAAGGTACAAAAACCCTTGGCACAAAGGATGTGGAGGGTACTGAAACCCTCGGTGACATGGAAATCCCTGGCACAGAAACCCTTGGCAATTTTGATCTTGGAAATGACAGGACTTGCTTGGAGTTCGTTACAGAGAAATTATTCACATCAGAAGATATGGGCACAATGACCTCTACCCTCTACCTCAATAGCCAGATAGGAGAATTGGAACAACAAGTTCATGACCTCGAAGCTTTGAACGAGGTCATGAAGGAGAAAAATTGGAAAAAGTAAGACCAGGTAGGGTCGGTTGCAGAGGTTGAAGAATAGAAACAACAAGTGAGACTATGGAAATTTCATGCTTCTAACTGCTACAAGCTCCTCAAAAAGGTGACCAAACAACTGAATAAAGCCCAAGGTAAAAAGACAAAGGTAGTAAAAGCCATAATCAACATTGAAGTGTAGGATTGAAATATGGCCCTCTTTTTTGAAGATTTTTTGCAGAAGGTAAAACATTGTGTGAGGAAACACAACAGATTAGGGATGGGAGGATGTTGGTGTGCCAAAATTCCCTATTTTTACCCTCTTCCTATAACCATTAATCTCTGTTTCAACTTTATAAACCTTTTCATTCCTGCACTAGTCCAAGATACTTGTCTATTCCTACATATACTTCGTATTTCATAATTAAGAGTTACTAGATGCTTAATTAATTATTTTATATAGATTTCATGCTTTTAAGTAATTCTTGTACCTTATTATTACATTCCTAAAATTAATTGAAAAAATAAGTGTTAATTATTATGTAGTGTGATTCAGTGAAGGCAGATTCTTGCACTGGCCAACACATGTTGCTCCGTGGTCTCTGCAACAGTTGATCATTCCATGCAAGAATTTTTGAACCAAATCTCTTAGTTTGGTGTAGATTATCTGAAGATGGATATAGGTGGAGTATAGTCAGGGATCCTTGCCAAAGATATGGTCTATGTCCAGCAAAGCTTGTGCCTTGTTATAACCATTAGCCGGTTTTGTAATATCGTTTGTTAGTCCATTCAGCCGAAAGGCTTGAATTCGAAATGTCTATGTAATTAGAAGATTATGGCTATCAACTGAAAGACTGTATATAATGTAGATCTTAGGTAGAGCCAAGTTAGCAATATCTGGAGATTGTAATTGTGATTATTTTGTAATTTCGTATCGCCCTTGTTCTGGGCTCGACTCGCATTATCATGTATGTTTGCTGATCAAAGTTAATACAAGGAACTATGACATGATTTCTTCATGTCGTGTTTAAATCTTATTTATGCGTTGATTAAGTGTTGAATCATTTCATTTCCTAAAGGGGAAACGAGATTGTAGGCTAGGGCCCAACCAAACCAGCTCGTTTACCCTTGTGATTTCTCCATCTAAAAGGTTCGTCTGTATTTATTTATTTTCAAATGCGTGGTTTGAATCATTATTATTTTTGTTTCAGAGTACTGAGTGTTGGAACCCTGTAATTAGCAAGATTGGAAAAAGTCCAACTGTAGGGAGAACATCATTTCAACCACTTTGGGATTCTAGGATCTAGCCCTCCTGAATCTGGAGAGAGATCTCTCCAATAAGTGCAAAGATGGATTTGTCTTTGAAGTTTTGTGTAATGATATTAGGCTAGTTATGAAGGCCGAGGGTTTTGTTTATTTTTGGATGGTTGAGCATGATTACTGTTTGAGGTGGAGAGTTCTAAATGCAAAGAGTTTCAAAGGTGAGAAGTTGCAAGCAATCGGAGTAAGATTTGGCCAAAAAGATAGATAATTGTAGGTTTTAGTCCATTGGGCTATGGAGTCATAATAGGGTTTAATTGAAACAATCAGTTTCAAGAGTGGTCCATGGGGCAAGTCATCTATGTCTAAGGATCTCTTTGAAGTTTGATTTATGGAATGAAGTGAAACAATAAGAAGGGGATTTAAACAGATGAAGAACAAAGAGCAGCCCAAGATCAGGTAAGTACTTCTAAACTAGCCTGCTTTTGACATACACTTAAGAAAGACATAAAAGTAATCTAAGATCAGGTAAGTACTTCTAAACTAGCCTGCTTTTGATGCACTTTCAAAAGAAAACATTTTAAAACAAAGGGAAACTTGAAGGAAACTGTTGGAGGAGAAACTAGCGGGCCGGGCTCACCACAAATCCTCTCCTAGCTCTGCTCTACTTGGTAACTTTCAAGACAAACACAAATACAACACAGAATGGCCTAAGATCTGGTAAGAGTTTCAACACTAGCCAACTTTCAACACATTCCATGGGAAACTTTTAGACAGTCTTTTGGGATAAGACTAGGACCAGGGCACACCATATCTTCCTTAGTTCATCTCTACTGAACACATACTAAAAATAACATTTAAGAATAATAATTAGCTAAGGCAATAGGACGAGGGAACGCCAACATTCCTTTGCTTAGACTGAATTAAATCATTCCTAAATAACACAAATTGGAAGAAAACATGTAGATAAATATTTTCAGTCAGAGAAGGGTACTGATATATAGTAGGTCCTAACTCTATGCATGATGTCTTTTATAAGAGAAGATGAACACAGTGAAAACAGAAATAAAACAACAATTCACAATAAGAAATAACATCACCGTCGACATAGACCAGGATCCCATAAATCAGCTTGTATTGATGCTCCAAACCAGTTACAGTTTTAAGTCCAATGTTTTAGATTAGTAATAATCTACACTTCCTAGACTAACTTATCTATCACAAGCAGAGCTTCAAGAGCCAGTTAACACTATTTACAATTAGAAGTTTCCAACTCAATTGTATTTCAAAGTTCAACAACCAACTCAACCAACCCCTCTCTCATCTTCTCCAGTAGTATTTATAGAAGAACGAGGAGGTGAGATCTGATAAAAGATATCCAAAGATAATTAATACAGACTTAATGGCTTCTCGACCTTTGGGGGGCTCGATGAAGAAGCTTACATAGGTGTCCTCTGTATTAAATAATTTACATTAAGATTTAAGCTCGGTGGGAGCTCTTTTTGACTTTTGAGGCTCTCTGTTATATTAAAGTAACTCTGCTGATATTTTGTCATTAAGTTTATTTGTAGAATTCACTCTCTAGCTGCGCTGGGGCAAATATCTGATCTTGATCAATAACTTCTGCTTGTATTTGACTGCTTTGAGGCATAGGTGGCACTGTGGTAGCTGGGAGGAATCAATTTTCCTCAGATGTGGCGGTGGAGGCCTCCTGTATGATAAACATTTAGGGTTTTCTTTTAACTGTGTCTTAATTGGGAGGATTAAGATTTTGATAATCAATCTTAGCCGTAACCCCCCAGATCTGTCATCAATATTCTGTTTTGGTATGCTTCGTCTTCAACACTGATACTATTTGTTTGTGATTTATTCACTGTGTTTTTTTGATGTGCAGGCCGCGCAGGGCTCATATGGCATCAATGCCTCATGAAACATTAACGAGACATATAATTTGAGCCCTGTGAATGGTTTCCTTTGATGAATCAAAGGCATGGGAATCGTCATTCCCAGCCTTTGGCTTTCTCCTTAATATGATGGAAAAACATTCAAACACCTGCAAAATACAAAACTATATTATAAAATCCTGCATTTTTGGGTTTTATTGTGGCAGAGGTTGTAGGGAGGGAGCATGGCCGTTGGATGGCATCATCCAATGGAGAATATTTATTAGAGGAGGTCAAAATGAGAGCGGAGGAAGAAAATAAGTCAGATCCGTCGATCGCGCAGAGATCGACGGTCGGGGGAAAATCAAGAGAAATCACAGTGTAAATGGTCACATTACGGGAATATGGTGAAAATGCAAAGGAATAAGGTTTTAAACCTTTGGCTTTGGCGGAAGGAGAAATGAAATGAAAAATCAAAGTGGGCTTCGGGAGGAATATTGCTGGACTTCAAAACTTTTGATAAAACCACGTTGTATAACCATTTCGGGTCACAAAAGGTGTTTGCTGACATCAGGATGTTTGTGACCCGAAATCCTTATAAAATCTGCCCTATAAATTTCCCCGGGTCCGGATTGGGGCCTGATGATGTCAGCCCAAGTGTGACCCGAAATCCTTATGAATTCCGCCCTATAAATCTCCCCGGGTCCGGATTTCACGACCATACGAGCAACCAAACAAGGCTCGCTCCAATCCGCTGCTGCCGCGTGGATGTTGATTAGGCGTTGGGACCACCAGCTCAATGGGACCGTTGACTGCTGTCGTGGCTGTGGGGACCAGGGCGACTGATTGTGGGTCATTGATCTGCAGATCAGATCAACGGTGGAGATGTTTTGATAAAAGCGCCGTACCTTAATTCATCCCTCAAGCTTTTTTTGAGTGCGATCGCCGTCTGATGAGCCAGCCTCAGATCGAATGGCGTACATCAATATCGCGTTGAGCCCATAGTCGATTTTTAATGCGCGGGGAGGGCGGTATATCCAAACTGCTTAAGGCCACGTGTCGACTCCTAGCATATGTCGCACTTGAATTAGAAAAAACGCTTACCCCACAAAGGCGGTGCGATCAAAATTGCTCTAGTTTTGTACAGTAAGTGACTGTGGGGACCATCGGGGCGATTGATTTGTGGGCCATCGATCTGCAGATCAGATCGACGGTGGGGAGCAAATTAAGCTTTGCACTAGCGAAAATCTTTATGATATACGAAAACCCAAAAAATTAATATAAACAAAGGTTTTAATGCTTCGGGGGCGGGATGTATATTTATAATATGGCTTAGTGCCCGTCTGTGGGGCCTTGGTCTATATGAAAAGCAATATGGTCGGGGGATATAATATATAGGGCTAATCGGCATCGGAGTTTTTGTTTAATGCATAAACAAATGCGCTCCGTGAGTTGCTCCGACGCGATAAGCGCTCAGGACCCTAGCACTTGGTTCTAGCACTGGGGCACATGGAGGGGAAGTGGTTTAGGACTTAGCCCAAGGGGGCTTAAGTGTGTAATACAGAAATGGGTTTTTTATAGATTTTCAATGGTTTTCTTAATGGATTTTGGGGGTTTTGACAGAGTTCAAAAGGAGTTTTAAACTTCTGTAAAGGGGATTTTATGAAAGGGGAACAGGGGAAAAATGAAAATAGAGGAATCTTATGTGGAGAAAAGGGGAGAAAATGAAGGTTAGTTTTTTAATGGAGGAGGGGGAAAAATGGATTTTGCAGCAGTATGTTCTCATGAAATCAGTAGAATTCCAGAGCGTAAAATGGGCACAGCAGTGAAGATTTTGGACAGAGGCATGAGGCCTTCAAGAGTCTTCAAGAGGTAACACTTTTTAGCAATAAAAATTGTTCCTTGAAGGCTCCAAAAATGATTTAGCCAGCATTTGATATAACAAATTTTATAGCTGGCTAACACTGAGTTAAATTCATTCCTAGTCAAAGCGTGAAATGAATCCGTGTGTGATGTTCGAATTAAGTTAATTTCTTTCCTGCAATTTCTTTCTTAGTTTTCTTCCGCTCGGATCGTGCAGGAAGTTTCTTCCTGCACTAGTGCATGTCGAATTTTGCACTACGCTTTACTCATTTATTTCACAACAAGTGTTTTGTTCCTTTTTCTGTTTATGATTTCACTTATTCCTGCAAATAAGCGTTATTAATTCAAAGTAATCATTCTCAATATTGAAAGTCAAACTTTTGAAGGTTCTAAGAATGACTATGTGAATTAAGAAAGGACACCATTGCAAACATTACACTTTATACTTGCAGCTCATGACTTGAGAGAATGGATCAAAATTGATCAGTAATGTTATAAGTGAATCACTGGAAGATAGTTTGATTGCATGCAAATTACTTTGACTGTTGCTTTGATTGTTATGGATTGTCTCTGCCTTGTGAATTTTATTCTCATTGTTAAGATCAGTTAATTAAAGCATTCCTTTTTTTGTGTGTAATTTATCTCATAATTCAGCCTGCAATTGCAATTCTTTTTAGCACGTCTTTTAATTCTTTTCAAAAGTAATTGGAAACTTTGGTGAAGGAAGCTTTGTCCTGGTGCAAGAGTTGGTTTCTTGTCACAGGAACGGAGTGCTCTAAGCCTTACAGCTTAGAGCACCTACACAAAGACATAAGTCTTCAGTAAAGATGGTAAAATATAAATTTTCACATAAATTTGTACCTACACTAGTGCAAGCAGATTGCAAGAGTACAAGAACGCTTGCTTACTATAGAAGGAAAATAATTTGGAAAGTAGATATTTGCAAGGGCTCACTTGTTAAGCTATTAGCCATCTATACTGAAGATAAACATAGATTTCATTTCAACATTTAAGATTGCTTCCAGTTGTGTGAAATTTCCTTTACTTGACTTCCTCGTAAATTCATTCTTTTACATTCCAACACTATAATTGCTTTGATGTCGATTGCCTTTGAAATTGTCTTCTGTTTGATTCTGCGATATTTCAATTAAGAAGCAGGAATAGGAATAGGAAAAGTTCATACCACTTTTTTCATTGTCTGTGCTTCGTCTCTAAGTTTACAAAACCCTCGAGTTGACAATTAAGTGTTGAGGATTTTTCTTAAGTGCAATTCCTGCACCCAACAGATGCCATTGAAGTGACGTTAATTCAAATTGGGGCCAACGTTAATTCAGATTTGGGGTTGACGTTCAAACCTCCGTGTGACCAGATATAATGCTTAGATCATGACTAGGGTAGCCCTTTGGGCTTTCCCTTTTCCTTTATATGATCATGCCATGTGACTTGGTTCTTAGGGATCCATGGTCAATTGTATGCTGATATCAATGTGGTGTAATCATGCCATGTGGCACTCTTTGAGTGGTGTCATTTGTCACTGAAATTTGGCCTAATTGGCCATCAAAAAATGATAAATGGGCATGCCATGTGACACCCTACCATGCTACCATGTCATCTTCCACATCATCATATGTGCACCAATAACATGCAAACACCTATCAACCTGCCATTAGGTGCACTTGCTACGCCATCCACATCACACGTGGCATCCTGTTGACATGTCAATTTTTCATTAGTTGCTTTTGCTACATCATCAATCCACGTGACATGTTAACTTGACGTTGAAGGTTCCACTTCATCTACTTGGAAATGACCTGTCATGTTTTTATTGGTTAGAGAGGTTCTAGGTGGCGAAGGTCGAAAAGTGTGGAGAGGGGGGGGGGGGGGAGGTGAGGGGGAGACCTTTGTTAACTATCACACATGTTTGCGTTCCATTCAGCATGTATCGACCTTAGTCTATCCTTGACCACCAGATCCACCCAAAGTTGTGCGATGGTTAGATCCATTAAGCATTGTACATGTTCGTGTGCCAATGCATTGTTGATTACCCACAAGTGTTTGGATCCGCCCTTAAGCTGCACAATATTTAAAAAATTTGGTGTTTGATCCCTTTTCACAAATGTGCACTTTCAAACTGGTTTATCTTGTCATTCCAAAGGAGTTTGACCAAGTGTAATATATGGTTGGAAAGCTCTCAGAGAGGATATTCAACTAGACCTTCTACATAATAAATTTAACATCATAAAATTCAAAAAATTATCAATAATATTTAGGAAATCATACCTCCATTGACATTATTAATGTGTTAACAAATTCTCAATGATCTTCCAATGCATCGTACCTCCTTTGATAATTTCCATCAATGACAACACTATGCCCAAACAAATTTTCGTCTTGGGGAGCTTGATGGCTCAAACTTTCTTGGCTTGTTGTTCTCATCAAGGTAGTTCTCTCTACTTTCCCTTTATACCAATTTCAGCTCTCTTTATTCCACAAAGCATATTTTCAACTTTAGCAAAATAAATATACAAATTCATATGGGAAGGTGCTAAGTAAAGTTCCAAAAATTTCCATTTTCTTAAATGGGCTTTGGTGAAAACCCCTAAAAATCATGGGGGTTTGGAAATGAGAGATTCATTTGCTAATGAATAAGGAAATATGATAAACACTAGTTTAGAGATTTTTCACCCAAGAAGAGTATTGGTAGAAATCAGTATTGAAGGAAAAACATGTTTAAGGAGAAAGATCTGAAAGCCTGGAATCCATCTAGATAATGAAATGATGTTCCTCGATTTGGAAATTATTTGTTTTATAATCCACCTTGATTCATTGACGGATGTATTGAAGCCATAAAATGGTAACAAGATCACTCTCTAGTCTAATAATATTATGGACCAACGACCTCTTGAGCGATTACTGAATTCCTTCCCTTGTGATAATAATTTTGTGCTCAAAGGAAATTTACATTGGTTGACATATCCAATTGGGATGAAGATGGGAATTGGATGAATTGTAACTTAAGTAATGTCCCAATAAATCTTTAGTGCTTGGATGAAAAGCTCCGTGAACAACTATATGTTGTGTACCTTGGATAAAGGAGGATGAAGATAAGGTTGGAATGCTTCACATTATTCAATCAAGGAAGGCTATGTGACTTTTCTCTTTAGGTCGAACGTGCCTCCAAGGCTTAACATTTGGAAAGCATTATGGAAGACTAATTCTAATCCAAAGGTGAAATCCTTTATTTATCTCCTTGCACATAAGAAAATATTGACTGTTGAGAACCTTAAATAGAGAGGCATCCATGGTCCCTCAAGATGCTCTCTCTACAAGAAGCAAGTGGGAGATATCTCTCATATTTTTTGGAATGTGAGTATACAAAAAGGGTATGGATGGAGGCAACATATACTCTCCACAACAAGGTCAAACATACCTCTGCTATGTAAGAAGTCTTCTCCTCTTGGGAAAAAAATTACAAAGGAAGTATTATATGGAAACCTCTTCTCAAAATGTATTAGGAACCCCTTCCCAAATTTATATGTTAGACATTTTAGATTTCTAGGAATAATGAAATCTTTAATAACACGCTTAATTAATATGAATGGAAAGTGGTATCCATCCATGGTATTGAATGCTGTAACTCAAGAAGGCACTGAGAATACTATAAATTATGGGTATCACCTTTAAAAATGACAGCTTTTTCCACCACGATGTAGTTGTAAAGGTTTTCCTCATTTAATAAAGAATTGTATCACTTTTCATATGTTATGATGTATTCAATATGTGTATTTTTTTTATCATTTTTTTTTTAGAATAACTTCAACGAAATCCACTTTGGATTTAGTATCTTAAATATCCTCTTGCAACTCTAGGTTATGAGAGCAAGTATGATGTATTTTTTAAAGTAGAAGGAGGTGGATTGTCTTGCAAAGCATACAAAAATTTACTAGGAATTGCTTGTGCTTTATTCAAAACAAATCCAAACAATAGGGATCCTCTGAAAAATCAAGGACTTCTGACAAGATATCCAAGAAAAGTTTAAAGAAAGAATATTGGTTTGCACAAAACCCTTGTATTTTTTGGTACTTGGCACATTTGGTTATGGTTCATCCACAAACCTAAAGTTATAGGTTAATCACAAAAAAACCTTGTCATCAATAACACTTGGTTATGGGTCATCCACAAACCCATGGTTATGGGTTAACTACAAAAAACCCTTCTCTTCATTGGTTCATATTCATAGAATATTCTAATGAGGGAACCTGATGCAATGGGGGTCATTGCTTCATAAGGGAGGATTGATCCAAATGGACAGTGGTATCCACCCATGGTATTTTATGATGTAAATAATGAAGGGAACAAAAATACTATAAATAATGGGCCTCACCTTTCAAAAGGAAATATTTGTCTAGTACGATGTAGTTGTAAATGTTTTCTTCATTTCACAAAGAGTTATATTTCTTTTCATTTGTTTTTTTTTCTAAGTAATCCTAAATTCTATTATATTGTACAAAAAATACATTCGAGCTTCAGAACAGGGGTTGCTGAATTAGCCAACCCCTGTTGGGTGAAGAAATGTAAAAAATTCAAAATGTGGGCTGCCCTTCAGGGGGAAACCAACCCTTAAAGAGTTCAACATGTCAAAAATAGAGCTTCCCTTCTTGGGGAAGCCATAGACCTGAGTGACTGAGTTTTCTGGAAAATAGAAAGATAGAAAAAAAAACAACAGAATAACATGTAAAAACTGAGAAAGAGGAGAGCTAAGGCTCTACAATTACTGGTCCTGTATGTCATGATTCTCCATTTGAGGAGTTTCTTCAACTATGAAGCATTCTTAGTTGGACAAGGCGTCATCCTTCTTGGATAGCTGGGGAGATAGATCTGGAGTTGAAGTGGAGGGAGCACCCTTGTTTGCTTTTGTGACTTTTGTGCTGGGTGCCTTCTGCAGAGCTACTCCCTCCAATGTTTTCCTTGGTCGAGGGGAGGAGGAGCGCGGAAGAGTCAAATTTCAAGGGTGTTTCCTGTTGTCGGAGCTGGAGTGGATATGCTGCACCTCTGGGAGGTGAATTGATAGATGAGCCAAAAGCATTTGGGGGTCAAAGACCTCTGGTTATTCCATGGCCATAGAGAAGGCCAAGGAGCGCGACGCCATAGCCAATGCTGGAGAGCGAGAGGGAGAGCCTCTGCCTCCTCCACGACATCACCGCATACAGTGTGTATGCGAAATGGGAGTGAAAAATATAATGAAAATTGGAGCGAATGGGAATGAGAATTGGAGCCATTGGCCATAAATGGCCAAAGTGAAAATTGCAGGAGCCAAGGTACATGATGTAGGATTGAATGTCGCAGGTGTCGACATCCTTCCCAACGATGCATGTTTAAAGCCTTCATGCGGGAGGTAGATGTGACCCCATGGTGCGACCAGATGCCATTGTGCAAATAGGCCAGGTGGCCACCACAATCTATCACATTAAACATCTGCATCCAGGGATTTATTTTCATATGCTATGATGTATTCAATGTGTGTATTTTTTTATTAATGTTTTTATCAGAATAGTTTTAGGAAATATTTTTTTCTTTCTCTCATCTCTCTCGCTGTTTAGGTCTCCCAAATATTAGCCCCCAAGATCCAGATCATCAGTCCTCCCCAAAGCACTAGAATTAAATCATCATAATTATGTGCTGAATTTGAAGCTCAAAATCAGGATCATAGCTACCCTATGAAAGAGTTGGATCAAATGGAGAAATTATGGCTCAGTAAATTGGCAGGTATGGAAAACAAGCCACAAATTACTGGTTGGAATCAACAAAATATGGGAGAATGCTGGAAGATTCGAATGACAAATGTAGAATTCAAAAATTGGAAGAATAGTAGACAAGGATGGATTCTCTATTTTGATGGGGCATCCAAACGAAGTCTAGAAGTGGAATGAGGGGAGGATATATTTATGGCCATAAGGATGATGAAGTGTTTATGTACTCATGGGGACTTAGTAATATGAAAAATATTCAAGCATAGATTCATGGTATTTATTAGAGTCTCTTGATTTATAAAGAAAAGCAGGTGAAATAGCTCATAATCCTAGGAGACTCTGTCCTTATTTTGAAGCACTTAGTTAATGGTTCAATGCCGAATGAAAAATATTTGGAAAATATCATGAAAAGAGTGTGGAAAATGGTATAATACATTTCATTAATAACATACTTTCATGTATTACATGACCATAACAAAGAAGCATATAAGATCACTAATTATGGATGCAAATTGAAAGTAGGAGAATTGTGCATCAATGGCCAAATTAGGCCATCAATTATCCCTTAATGGAGTATAATAAATCAAAAATTAATTTAACCCAATGCAGATCAAATCATCAGATCGGGTTAAGAGTCATCAAAGATTTTATTACCAATCAATATTTTTCTGTTTTGCAAATGTTATGTTCTACTGGGGAAATTATGTAAGGTATGCACCTACATAAACCCCATTTTTGTTGCTCAATAGTATGCTCCTTAGGAAATTTTAGCATATCTTTTGGATAAGATAAAAATGATAGAAATTTTGAAGAAATTTATATGTAATTCCTAATATATTTTCCATGAGCCAGTTGTGGATTTATACAGTATAAATAATCTTTCGAGTTAAAAAAAAAGAATTATATTTTTACTGAAAAAATCTGTAAGGTGTAGACCAATTATTTTATGTAGTGTTTAGTCCTCATTAGGTCATTGGTTGAAATCACATGGGAATGGGTTGAGGGTGGGAGCCACATATGAGGGATAAAAACTGTCCCATAGGGTGCACAAGCTCAATTGAGATACATATAATCTTAGTAACAACATCCCACAGGTGGGAATATCATTCATCCATCCAGCATTAGGGTTGGCCCTAGCCTATGCTTGATGTAGCTGGAAATAAATAAATAAATAATTTTAGATTGAAAAAAATACATGAGTACATGGAATGACTTCAATCGAACTTTTTCCATGTCACTTAATCACAATATGACAATCTTTTATTTTTCTATTTTGAAAATTTTGAAAATGTGACTAATTGCCAAATAAATTGAAAATGAGCTACAAAAATGTTATCCTCTTAAGGTATTTTCAAGGTCCAAATGATTGCTCATATGCCACTTAAAAGCATAATTATTTAGCCATCCCATCTTTCACCATAGGAACTAGGTGTGGTATGAATATATATGGTGCATCCATTAGTGATTTAGTAGATATAATAGTATGTAAAAATAGTGTGATGAATTTGGAAACAAACAAAATATTATCCAGATATATATTGATATAATGAATGCTAACCTATAATAAATTTATGATATCAAGATAGTCAAAGTTCTAATATAAATTTCCCAAAGTCCCATGTCGCACTATAATTGTTGTTCATTCCCATGGATAATGGAAACACTTGGGCAATGCAAGGGATGATGGGAATCAATGAGTTTAGAGTAGATGGTGGTTGTATGGTGGGAAAATTTTCCACTAGTGTTGGAATCATTAGAGTATGAATACCTAGATGAAAATATAGCATAAAGAAAGCTCCACTCCACACATATTTCATTTTATACAATAAAATGAACAAAATAATCAATCATTGAAAATTTAGGTATAGAAACAACTATATTGGAAGTAATGTTTAGTGTTGTTGTACTGACTAGATTTATCTCTTATGATGGAATCGATGAGGTCCACTTAGGGAGTCTGGGAAAACCATTCCCACAAATATTTGAATTGTTATAATATTTTAATCCTTGTTGCAAATCTTTCAAGCGTGTAGGAAATTTCAAAAACAATGTGAATTGAATGATACAAACAAGCATGCATATTATCTATGCACAACACAATCCTATTTCTTTTCTCCATTCTCTATAAACATAATTTCCACATAGAGTAGACATACTAAAATTTAACAACTCTATTATAATATGTCCATAGTGGGAAGCATGAAAGACTAGAGAAATAAAGAACATAACGTATGAGCATATTTAGTATGTGTACCTAAAATATGTTGGGACCTAATGCTAGATGATTTATTTTTGGTTTAACACCTAAAGAGCTACCATGCTAGAATGTGTCTATACCAATCACTTCCTCCTTTATTGATGTGTCTCCCAAAAAACTTACCGTGGTTTTTTCAACTACCATGGATTTATGTCGAGAAAAACTTCAATAGCTACCAACACCATGCTAGGGAATGCCCCTACAACCTTGTTAGGGAGTCGAGAAACTTGATGGGGAACATGGCCTATCTTGCTTTCTTAGCAATACACCCAACCTTTCAAGCAATCAAAAACACAACAAAGGAGTCAATGACATCTAGAGTAGATAATTAAGGTGATGCATTGTTAGTAGTTTCATGTCTACAAAAGTTTTTTTATTCCTCTTTTCACCTTTATTTTTGTCAGATAAGTCAAAAGTGTTTAACTTTAAGCTTGATATAGAGACCAATCTCTTGTTGTAAATTCCTTCTAGTATAGCAAGAACTTAGCGATAGTTTATTCTATAACATTGCATGTAGGTTTATAACTATTGAGTAACAAAAATCCATGGTGTTTTCTATAACATTTATTGATTATTCATATGAGAAAAAACTATAGATTTGTTGGTTAGTTTAAATATTTTTTAATATTTTAAAAAAAGTGAAATTATTCTTCTAGAAGAGTAGGATGCCACCACCTAACATAATATAAAAATAGTAAAAGGGACCACCATTAGCTTAGAAACAACAGAGATGCCGAGAAGCTTTATCTTATTTCATGCCTTTTGGTATTTGGCAATGCATATCTCTTTGCACCCTTAAAAAAGTAAAGGTAAATACAACCGATTCAATCATGCAAGTGAAAAATTATTGGATATATTCTCATATATACATTGAATAATGTATATCTAAAAAATATAATAAATAATGTTATCTTGTGGAGTTCACTAGCTGTTACCAAGAAAAGCACTGATTCCATTCATATTACATAGTGAGCATGTTGGTTGTACAAGAGGAAAGGTGTTTTCATTCCTAACTAAATAAGGGGATGTATGATTCTCTTTTGGTTTCACTTTTTAAAAAATTATTTTTGGAAAAAGCATGTACACATTTAAAATACTTCAACGAAAGATGCGGTGTGCGTTGCGTACTTTCTAACCATAAATTAATAGTGATGCAAATTAATGGCAATCAATATTAACCAATATTTCTGAAGCTTTAGCTTCATTAATGCACGAGAAAATATATGTCACCGTAAATATAGGTTACCCATTGGATTTTGTGTTTGTGTAAATTCAACAGGTGACATATACTGCCTCGTGCATTAAATTGATAACCCAAATTAATGAGTATCCAAGTAGCGTTAACGATAAAGAAAACATTGGAGAATTGGAACATGTTTTTATTATTTCCAATTGTCACCTAAACCTTATATATTATAGTTTAGACTATCCTAGGGTCAACTCTCTTAGAATACAATTTTTATGAATGTGACTTTATGTCTACGAGAGTTCAGTGAATACAATTTCTATTAATTTGGTTTATGTTTGTGAGATTTTGAGTTTGGTGAGTACAACGTGGAGCAACCCGCTTATGGAAATTGTTTGAACATGGAGCTTTGCATCTTATATACATGATTTCAATCCCTCAATATCAAAGCTTACAGTGTAATTTTCAAAGGGAGAAGATTTTTTGAGATTTCAAATATCTCTTATATGTATTGTAAGAATAAAATAATGTTTCAAATGTTTCGATAGTATCGAAATGTGTTGGCTTGGTAAATATATTTGGCATTGCTATGAAAATAGGTGGTAGCAAAAATATCCAAGACAAATGAATAAGCTTCTAGTTATGGTTGGTCATTATTGATGTTCCAACATGCTTTAAATAATAGACTTCAAAACATTTTTGTTAAGACAAACCCACATGCACACAATTTCACATTAATGTGATGGTCAACTGCCATTGAAATATTATATTGGTATGTGATGCATGTGCATTGTTATTTTATTATACCACTTCACTCTTTAATAAAATAGAAATAATGTTGCATATTTCTTTCTTTATAGGCAGAGAAAAATTGAGCCTAAATTTTCATAGACAAAGCTCGACAATATGAGTCCAATGGCGATGTGTACCTAATCTCGATAAGGTTAATGGGAATTAACCAAACCTTATGACAATATCAAAAACTATCTTAATATACATTGCAAATGAAAATTGCAGTTTTTCATTTGTCAATGCATTGCTACCATCTACCATATATTAAAAATTTAATAAAATATTGCAATAGTACAATCACATTACTAATTTGGTTTTAAAACACTAAATTAAATTTGATATGCTATTTTCTTTTCTCTACAAATCAAGAGGAATATATAACACTGGAATGAGAGTATATTGATGTGCTTGTAGAATTGTTGTTACCATACTATCATCATTGTTTAACAATGACGTGAGATAAAAGTTGCAAAATAATCCTTTATATACTCATAAATGTATAATAATGTTAACATAAATAATGGTGGTATAATATGTGAGAACATTACATACCATGTTGTAAGATAATTGTTATGATAGGACATTTGAATTTTCCATTGGCATGAGATAAACATTGGAGGAAACTAAAACTCTATCAACTAAATGGTAAGTTTGTTGATCCTGACCGCCATCTATTTGTAACATAGGTGGACTAAATTTCACCTTATGTGAGGCCCCTTGTCAACTATGGTTTTCACTCTTCTAATGGCCAATATATTGCATGCTTTATCCTAGTTCAATGTTGGGCCTCGCACACACAACTACAAGTTCACGAGATGAAACTAATAGAAATCCACTCTCTTCTCCATTGGGAACACTCTAGCCTTAGTGTTATACTAAAGTGAGGCTTTTCTTATTGAGTGTCTTCTAGGTAGGTGGTCTTGGTTTCCACTTCCCATCAAGTCTACCACCACATCATATCTCCAGTGCAAGGGAGGAATACAGAACGCCTGTGTAGTTTCATATAATGGCTCATTTATTTGCTCCTCCAAACACTCTCCTAGCTTGAGAGTAGTTCGATGAGATTATAGATGTTGCATCCAAAATATTGGGTTCACTGCTTATAAGTTCACTTATAATATTCCCTCTAGTTTATCACTTTTATTATAGAACTTTTCACTTTGCAATCATAGTTACAACTTGTTTCAAATTGAAAATCCTAGATGTGTAATAACTAGTTAGTTGAATAACTTTTTAATTGTTGGACCCACATTTGATTTCACAATAATATATACTAAGTTTTTTATGTATCAATGATTCAGTAGTAAATTCCTTTTAGTACGAGTAATTGCATCTTTCTCGCTATGAGGAATTGTGTGTAGGACCTTATTTTTTTATATATCTAGAATACTATCTAAAGATTTTATATCCACGATCTTATATTTTTTGTTCCTACTTGAATGATATAAAGCTATTTTATGTTTTGAAATTCTTTAATTTAATAAACACAAATAGATACACAAGGTTGCTATGAGTTTATACCTATAAGTTGATTCCAATAACTATTTACTTAGAGCATCCTTCTTGCATTCTAAAGAGTCAAAACCTTCTTCATAGTGTCCATTGCCATAGAAATTCACATTGAATCTTGTAACGACACTTTGTGACTTTTCTAGTGTAGATAAATAAAAAACCAGGGGATAATTCTTGGGTGCAAACCTATCTAGCCGAGTCCTCTCTAGTTCCCTTGGTGCCACCTATACAAATATTATGAAAAAAAACAAAGACATATTCCAATCACAATTACTCCATTAATCCATGGTAGGAACTGAATTGAACCCTAAGGGTAATTTTTCTAGAATCACACGATGATGAGGGCTAGACCTAAAACAAGCATAGAACAACCACCATGAAGGAGTAAAAGAACACAATCCTACCCTTCATGTTAGCCATTATCCTTTGTTAGTATTTTAATGGACTGGAATTAAAAAAATAATTAAATATGCCATTATTTACAACAATTTGAAACCATTAATTAACAACATGAAAAACTAACTTGTTAATAATTACATAATCCACATGATAGTCGAGTGGGAGGAATCATACATGGCAGCTAACTATCCCAACTTACTTACAACTTGTGAATTTTGCGCTGCTATGATCATGCTAATCATAACCAACGTTTTGAGGACAACTCTCCACCCAACCATAGGGTCAAATGCATTATGTATTTCTATAGTTGGCCATCCCTAAGCCATCAATTAACTATCTCTGTCGGCGAATCCCTCTTCTTTGATAATTATACTAGGAAAAAGAATGCCTCACATCCTCTTTCTAACCCATTAAATAGAACAACTTGTTCCAAAAATGGAAGGACTATCTTTATCCACATAATCGTCATCATGTAATTTTTTTCCTTAAAGTTTTCTTAACTTGACTTTTTCCATAATTTACTCTTGTTTATTTTATTCTTTTAAGTTTCATTAGCTTGATTTTTTCCATAAGTTTACTCTTACTTTTTTTTCTCTCTCTCCTTTATTCTATTTTTATTTTTTGTAAGTTAGGGTGGTGACTTTCTATTACTTCAAACTGTGGCAGGTATTACAACATAAACATCTATGTCCAGATGGTCTCAACCTACCCATAGGGAAAGCAGGTCTGTTGACCATCTAGTTGCATTATAACTAATCCAAAAACAGAAATGTCTAAGTTTTTCTAGCAGTGCTAAGTAAACATAATTGCCTTTATATCCTTTAATATCAACTACCCTACACAATAATGCCAAAAAAACCTTCCTATGCATCTAAGAGACATTAATCATCTGAAGATTTTTACTCTATTTTTTTTTTATAAAAATGCTTTGTTTTATTTATTTATCATGAACTTCAATTTACTAATTATTTATTATTTTATTATTATTATAGTTATGTTATTATTTATTAATTTAATAATATGGGGCATCACATACTCCCCCTCTTTAAGGAACTTCGTCCTTGAAGTTAAGTTTAATAAAATAAGTTATAATATATTTATTTCCTTCTTTTCTACATAACACCTCTATCGTAACTAGTATAAGGGCCACCAAAGTGACCAAAAAATGCATAAAAAGTTACATCACAAAACCATTGGAAAATGCAGGTACTCTCAAGCTCTTCTTTTCCAACTTTGGAAACCAGGCTTTAAGTCTCGTTGGTCTATACTAGAGCCCCAAGGCACAAACGTCATCTGCCCCAAGGCAGGTATCCGATCTCGTACTCATGTACCCCAAGCATCTCAAAAGCTTGACCCAAACTTCCTTCACAAATCCTAAAAATTACATCCCAAGGCATCGAAGTCCCACATACAACTCCATCCCACTTATATACTTTGACATCACAACTTCAATATTAGGTACTCAACCTTCTTAAGATGGTCCCATATCCCATCAAGAGTTATACAAAGAAAAAGAAACAATGACATAAGTAGTTGACTGAGTTTGTCCCCAACCCATAAGGTGTTACACATTTTCCCTCATAGGTATAGGATCCCATGACATCATCAAATAAACTGGCCCTCTCATCCCACCGATGGATTCCCTCTATCATGACCTCACAACATGAAACCAATAAATTAGTTATATAATCATAAAACATCCACATGATAATTTTTATATGTCATCGTGAGAACATATTAGCATTTTTATCACAACATATTGAAGAGTAAAGCACCACCTACTCATGCATGACATCATTAAAATCTCATCATAACTATGTGCAATTACCACATGCCATCAAATCATGAAAGAACATCATAATATTATCTCATTAACTTATATTTATCAAATTGTTGACGGTACTGGATGTCGCCAACAGTAGGGGGTCTCCATGGTATGAAGTCTCAACTAGAACTCACACAAATTGGATTAGGAGCCCCATCCAAATAATAGGTCATCCACCATAACTTAAAGGTTTTCCTTGGCTACAATAAACAATATAAGAGAGTATGAAAACAACTTTTGAAACTAGCAAGTTGACACTGTGAAGCATGTAATTGAAATGTATATAAGGCACTTTCACATATGGGAAGATAGAAAGTGATTCTTTAGGATACAATTAATAATACTCTCCTAATAAAGACATACGAGAGCATATAAAGAATTTTTAATTAATCTACAAAGTAGTTCACAAGATAAAAACGATCATAAAATAAAGTAACATAGCATAGTCAACGATATGTATACCAAAGCCAACATAATAGTTCATTTTCTTTAGAATGTATGAACACAAATATATATCACAATTATTAAAACAATAGTATTATAACATCCATGATACATGCATGCAAGTGTGTTGACTCTGAGAGCTTGAAATATTAAGTGAAAGTTCGAGGATACATGATTATAATGATGTGACACTAGCCCCAATAATGTAACATTAAGTCACCACTTGCTCCTCCAAAGAATGACATTCTCTCCTATGCCAAGCTAGAGAAGTCAAGGTGAAAAATTCCTTTGCTTGAGCTATGAGGATTTATTTATAATAAATGAGGTGACTCTCCACCTCCCATGTGACTCTTGATCTCTCCCATGAATCTTGAGCTCCCATATGAATTTTAAACTTCTACGTGACCTTTGAGATCCTACAAGACTCTAGGACTTCTTAGTGACTTTCCAAATTCCATGTGTGACCCTTGGGCTTCCACACATTTTACATTTTCTCAATTTGAAAATACAAAATTAAATTCAACAAATGGTGGAAAAATACATAGACAATATAATACTTTTGTGATGACACTTTGAGAAGCCATAATTTGGCAACTTTGACATACGACTTATTTGTAATGTATCAATACCAAGTTCCTCTCTTTGTTAATACATCTTTAGTTGATGATTGATCTATGATATGCTTCATCTTCACCCTCCATAGGGTCTGGATAAGTATTGGAACCTTCTAAGTCAACATGTGTTTCCATCTCTTTGTCGTGGTCTAATATTCCTTTACTCTTGCATGATGATCTCTTTGTGGCTCATCTCCCTAAGTGTCCTCTTGAAACCTCTCCTTGATTTCCTCCTTAAGCAACATCTTGCCATATTGAGATGAAAATACATGCAAGTGAAGCTCACTCATTACAAGAAAACATAAGTCCCAGAATCACCTAGTCTAAATTGTTTCCTTATGCAACATGCTTATTGTGATGGGAAAATGCATAATTATTTCAGGAAGTGACCTTCTTGGGTGCATTGGGAAGAGTCAGGAGGCAGGGAGTAAGGGTATGGACACTATGATTATGCAATGCAAAGTGGAAAGAGAGAGGTAAGTCATGGATTTCACATTGGGAAAAATTATGAGGTAGGGATGCCATGCTTGCCACTGAGAATGTGAAGTGAGCAATGATATAAGAGAAGGATCTAGGTGTTGTGTAGTTGAGAACTGCAAGGGCTGAAGGATAGTCCTACTATCCACATAAAGTGTGCAGTGCGTAGTGAAGGAAAGGATGGTCATGTCATTGCACAAAGGGAAAGTTAAAGAGACAAGGGTTGCAAGATTGGGCACTATAATTGTGAATTGCACAATGGCTGAGAAAGAGGATCAAGGAATTACACATTTGAATTCTAAAATAATTCATAAATGACCCCATTGTTCACTACAAGTGCACAATGCGCAATGCAAGGAAGGGATGATTAGAATTGTTCATTGGGCAAGTGTAACCAGCAAGGTTGAGTGACTAAGCTTTGAAGTTTCTCAATGCACAGTTGAAGGAGGTTTTCCTCTAAGATTGCCCAATGTGCAGTTCTAGGAAATAAGGAATTCATCGATGTGGCTTAGGATTGCACATTGTGCAATACACTTGTATGAGGGCTAAATATTAGTCATATATTGTGTATGTTGTGAGGACAAAGAGAACTCAAAAAATAACAAGTGTGGGATCAATATGATAAAAGAGAGTGAGAGCATATAAATGGTCTTAAACATTATCACAAACACATATATAATCGAGCACAATATGGGAAGATACACAATACCCAAAACAAACATGCATACAATGAAACAATAGTAAAAAAACACTTATATCTAAGTGCGACACTTAAGATGCAACCCTTTATGACACAAGTGTTGTTTAAAGGAGAAAGTTCACAATGCCATACAAGTGTGTCCAACACATGTCCGTATGATAGATAGGACCAAATAACATAAGATTGTGCTCTGGAGCTACCTCTAGAAGGTGTGCCAAAGTGCTCTTAACAAGATATAAGAAAATAAGCGAAAACAACACATGTAAGAGAAAAAGCGACACACAAAAAAACAAAAGAAAGCACAAGTGACAAATAAAAGAGTGAAAGAAAGAAAAAGTGATACTTACAAAAGATAGAGCAAGCAAAAATTACACTTTTAATTGAAAGAGAAAGTAAAAGTGACTGTTGAGAAACTCACTTGGAAGATGGCGCATTTGGAACCAATAATGATCCTTATGCTCTATGAATTCACATAGCTCCAAATGATAAATGTGATAATGAGCTTTTGATTGAATATTTACATAGGTAGAGCATACATGAAATTAGACTTAGAGTTTTTGATTGTGCTTCGTGCATGTTGGGAAACTAGGAGCCAAGAGTGAATTGACTGTGACTAAGAGGTGCAAAAATACTGACTTGAAGAAGAACACTCTCACTGCCAAGAAGGATTGCACAATCACTATCATCATATACATCATTGGAAAAATGATTAGTTGAAAGACAAATGTTAAGGCCAATATTATAATCAAATGGATTAGTTAAGGCATAAGATTCCACCTTATTCAAAAATAGTGATAGGTCGATTTAATCAATTTTAAAAATGATTTGAATAACATAATAATTATCCTCACATGCTAAGTAAAACAAATAATTACCTTGTATTTGATTACAAACAAAACCAATAGCACGGAAATCAAAAGAATTACAAATGAATGTTGGTATAGAAAGTCCAGGAAACTAGTCAGGATACAAAGAATATTGAGAAAAGGCTAACAACGACTTAACATGTGTTGAATCAAATTTATTCTTTATACTGGCTTGGGAAATGAATCTATCAGGATGAGGATTTTGATTCACAAAATAACTCAAAAATTTACTAACACTTAAGAGGACAAATTATGCCAGAACAAAAATGATTAGCTTCGTAACATTCACAAGAATGATTAGGAGTTGATTGTTTATAAAAGAACTTAACAAATACAAGTATTTCTACAAATGATAATATTTATCTTGATAATCAGAATAATAGGCTTCATAGCTTTGCACATCCATGAAATATATACACTCCAATCCCAGGTTCGATACAAGAGGTTTGCATGAAGGTGAACTAATCGAAACATAATCATCTATTTGGTTAGAAGCCCAATCATGAAAATTAGGAAAACTATTTTGGAAACATAAAAAATATTTCAAGAATGAGTTAGCATCCAGTGAAACAATATGGAGAAAATAATTATGGAAAACTATCCATATCTACCCTAATTCGGGGATCTCATTAGGATCGCGAGAACCTGACATAACCATCAATGGGAGTTGAAGTGCATCAACTCCCCGACAAGTGTCAAAACTTTAAAATATTGAATAATTACATTTTGAGATCCAAATAAAATTGTGAATATATGTGGACAACTGTAACTACCAATTATTTCAATAAGATCAATATTATCTAGATGGAAACTATCTACATCATTGGTTTGATCAATTTTTTCAACCTCAAGAACAAAGCACTCAAGTCATAAGGTTATTCTAATTGCGATTTGAGGATGTATAGATGAGAGAAATTTCATGGGAAACCTTAACTAAATAATTATCCTCATACAAGACTGGAAATTGCATGGAATGGAACGAATGCTCAATTATTTCATTTTTTTCTTCCTCATCATGTGTGACGCTACCACCTTGTTTCAATTCAAAATTTTTCTCATAAAATTGTGAATTCGAGGAGCATGGCATCTTTTCAACACAAGTTAATTAATTGTGTGTGGTAGGACACAAGGGATAGTGAGCCAAAGAATAAGTTCCCATAAGAAAATTTCCTTTATCTAGATTAGATTCTAGATTTAAACCTTACAAATTGAACTCTTCTTGAGAAATAAAAGGATTGGTCGATGTACTTGCGAATTCATCACCATATATATTAGTGGAGTAATTTACATTAGAATTATAGTTATCCAAGGCCTTATTTTGATTAAGCATCTTGATTTCGTTTGAAATATTCCGATATCACAAGGTTATAGATCAACCATGCATGTCAGAACACCATCTTAACATAGAGGAATTTGAAAGAGGGAAGAGAGATGAAGATCAAATTCACCCTTCTTCTCCTCTACCTGTGGGATGTGATCACCTTGTACGTGATCACCATTTGGACCATAAAATTGATAATCAAGAATATCTGAAGAACTTGCTGGTGGAGCAGATTGATCAAATGAATCAAGTTACAAAGAGCCATGATATGTAGATGATAGAGGATGACATATATCCCTTGAAGAAATAATACTTTCAATGATATCAAATTCAAGATTTAGATTATGTACATTGATGTGATCTCAAGGAATCAAGGGATAAATCTTCACCTTAGGCTTCATGTATTTATTGGAACATTCAAATTTTTCTCGAATAAGATCTTTGACCATGGAAAATAGAAGAAGGTGGAGGAGGTAGATCAACAATTTTATTTTTATATTTCCCAACTTCAACATGAGTATGAGAGACCACCTTGTTTGGTAATGAAAAGGGAGGATGACAAGGGATAAAAGGGGAAGTAGATTCCTCCTTTGAAGGTTGGGGTTCCTCATGATCAAGAAAAGTTGGAAGAGTAAAATCAACCAAGGATTCAAATTCAAATTGTTTCAAGGTGATTTTAACCAAATACTAGAAATTTTCATTGAAGAAATCCCATTCCACATATTTTTCAGGAAAATCATAACATAGGTGAATAAATCTATTAGAAAAAGCCTATACTGGTTCATTAGGTTTCATTATAAGTTGATTAATCCTTATATAAACATCTTGGTAATCATACCTATCAAAGGCTCGATGAATCTCCTTGAAGAGTTGTTCGAACGAGTGAATGGAAGTGCCTAGTAACTTGACCTTCAAGTGTGAGGGTAAAAAGTGTACAAGCAACATATTCACAATTGATTTCATGAAATCACAAAATTTGAGAAGCATAAGTGTATGCTTTAGAATAAATTTTTTACCCTTGCCATCAACTTAAGATGCGATAATGCATCTATTAGTTATGTGGGGATTGAAATATTGAAATTATCGGAAAAGCACCCTAGGATTAAGATTTTGGAATGATCCATTCAAGACGAAAGATTTAAAATAGACTCATTGGGCTCAGTTTTTCATGTTGGCGCTCCTTCTAGCGCCAAATATATTTATGATGTTGGATGCTGCCAAAAATAGGGGGTCTCCTCAGTATGAATTCCTAACTAGACCTCACACCATTTGGAGTAGGAGCCCCATCTAGATAGTAGGACCAACTTCCATAAAGGTTTTCCTTAGCTGTAATAAAAAACAAAGAGAGTACACAAAAAACCTTTGAAACAAGAAAGTAAGTTGACACTGTGAATCATACAATTACAATGTATATAAGACAATTTCACTGATGGGAAGAGAGAAAGTGAGTCTTTAGAAGAAAATTAATAGTACTATCTTAATAAAGATACAGAAGATCATAGAAATAATTGTTAATTAATCTGAAAAGTAGTTCACAAGATAACAACGATCATACAAGAAAGTATAAATGCACATTCAACAAGTTGTATAGCAAAGCCAATGAAATAGTTCATTTTATTTAGTACGTATCAACACAAAAATATACCCCAAACAATAGAAGAATAGTATTACAACATCCATGATACATGCATGAAAGTGCACCGGCTATGAGAGATTCAAATATTAAGTGAAAGTTCCAAGATACATGATTACAATGATGTGATACTAGCCCCAATAATTAAACATTAAGTAACCACTTGCTCCTCCAAAGAATGATATTCTCTCTGATGCTAATCTAGAGAAGCTATGGTGAAAAATTACTTTTCTTGAGCTAAAAGGGTTTATTTATAACAAATGAGGTGACTCTCCACCTCCCATGTGACTCTTGATCTCCCCCATGGCTCTTGCACTCCCATATGATTTTTGAACTTCTATGTCACCTTTGAGATCCTACATGACTCTAGGAATTCCTAGTGACTTTCCACGTTCCATATGTGACCATTTGGGTTCCACACATTTTACATTTTCTCATTTTTTAAAATAAAAAATTACATTCCACAAATGGTGGAAAAATACAAGGACAATATAAGACTTTTGTGATGACACTTTGAGAAGCCATAATTTGGTGACTGTGACATAAGACTTCATTGTAATGTTTCAATTCCAAGTTCCTCTCTTTGCTGCTTTGTTTTCAATTCATGATTGATCTGTGATGTGTTTTATCTTCACCCTCCAGAGGGTCTGGATAAGTTTTGGAATATTCTAAGTCAATATGAGTTTCCATCTCTCTGTCATGGTCCAAAGTTCCTTTACTCCTGCATGATGATATCTTTGTGTCTCATCTCCCTAAGTGTCCTCTTATTAAATCTCCTTTATTTTCTCCTTGAGAAACATATTTCTATACTGAGATGAAAAGACTTGCAAGTGAAGCTCACTCATGAAAAGAAAAAATCAGTCCAAAAATCACCTAGTCTACCTTCTTTTCTTATGCAACATGTTGATTGTGATGGGAAAGTGCACCATTATTTAAGGAAGAGGGCTTCGTGGGCATAGTGTGCAGAGTAAGGAAGCAACGAGTGAGGGTCTGGACACTGTGATTGCACAATGTGTAGAGGCAAGTCATGGATTGTGCATTGGGAAAGTTTAGGAGGCAAGGATGCTAGGCTTGCTCAATAAGAATGCAAAGTGTGCAGTGATTGAAGAGAAGGATATAGGTGTTGTTCATTTGAGCACTACAAGGGATGAAGGATGGTCCTACTATCGACTAAAAGTGCACAATGCACAATGAAGGTAAGGCTGGTAATGGCATTACGTAGAGGGAAAGTTCATGAGACAAGGGTGGTAATCTTGGGCACTATAATTGTGAAGTTCCTAGTGGATGAGAAAGAGAGTCAAGGTTTTGCACGTTTGGCTTCTGCAAGGGTCCAAAAATGACCCCACTATTCACTAGAATTTCGCAATGCGCAATTCAAGGAAGGGTTGATTAGAATTGTGCATTGGGAAAGTGTAACCAACAAGGTTGAGTGACTAAGCTATGGAGTTGTTTAATGCACAGTTGAACGAGGATGTCCTATAGGATTATGCAGTGTGAAATTCTAGTAGAGAATGACTTCATCACTATGGATTAATAATGCGCAGTGCATATTAAACTTGGCTGAGGGCTAGATATTAGTCATAGATTGGGCAAGTTGTGAGGACAAAGAGAACTCCAAAAATTACTAAGTGTGGGATCAATAGGACAAGAGAGAGTGAGAGCATATAAATGGTCTTAAACATGATCACACACACATATATAACCAAGCACATGATGGGGAAATACACAATACCAAAAAAAAACATTCATACAATGAAATGATAGTAAAATGACACTCACCTCTAAGTACAACACTTAAGATGTAACAATTTATGACACAAGTGTTGACTGCAAGGAGAAAGTGCGCAATATCATAGAAATGTGTCCAACGCATGTCCGTATGATAAATAGGACCAACACAAGAGAGTGTACTGGATCTGCCTCCAGAAGGTGTGCCAAGGTGATCTTAAAAAGATATAAGAAAGCAAGAGAAAATGACACATGTAAGAGAAAAACCGACACATAAGAAAACAAAAGAAAGAACAAGTGACACATGCAAGTATTAAAGCAAGAAAACATGATATTTACAAAATATAGATGAAGAAAAAACAACACTTGCAAGATCAAGAGAAATCAAAAGTGATTTATTTGTTATGTGCTAATCATTCATGGCCTTATATATTTCCTGTGACTTATGCAGTGCCTCTTGCACTGGTATATGGATATTCCTGATCTTCTCTAAAAAAAATTCAGCCCTCAAGGTATCCCCTGTAAGATCCTCCCTCATTCCTTTCTCCCCATATGTAATATCAAAAGTTGAAGGAAACAAATATCCAAAACAAGTTTGAAATGGGGACTTACCAGTAGAAATGTGGACTGCTATGTTATAAGAGCATCCTAGGTCTCTTGATGCTTCTGATTATAACCCCTCAAAAGATGCACCGAAGTCTTGTTGACTAATTTTTTCTGTCCATCTGTCTGTGGATGGAATTCTATCAACCTCTTCACCTTGGTGCTCATCTTCTCCCACAACATAGTCCAAAACTCACTGAGAAATATCATGCTCTTTTTTGCAATGATGCTCCTTGGTATCCCAAAGTGAACCCAGACCTATCCAAAGAACGAGTTTATTGATTATTTCGCATGGATGGTAATTTTACAGGGCATCAAAACACACATATTTATGAACCTATCAACTACCATGAACATGTAGTCATGTATCTTCCTAGTTGTTGGTAAACCTCCCACAAATTCCATGGAAATGCTTTCCCAAGGACGAGTGGGTACATGTAAGAGATGATATAGACCCTGTTTCCCATTATGAGGATTGTTGGTACACCAAAGCATGCATCCTTTTATGAACCTAGCTACCTGTTCTTGCATCTTGGGCCAATACACATACCTATGCAAGTTGGCCACTATCTTCCCTACACCAACGTACCCTGCAAACTTGGAGGTGTGAGCCTCTCTAATCAGTTGAAACAACTCACCTTTAGGAACACATAATTTATCCATCCTATAGAGTAACCCATCCTGGATATGTCATGCATGATAATCTAACTCTACAATTTTTGAAACACCTCCTTGAAGTCCTTATCCTCTAAATATGACTCTCTATATGCATCATGGGTGAATGGCTCCATGTGCATAAAAGTTCCCAAAGCTGTGATATTTTATGTGGATGGCTTGAAAGCATGTCATCCAAATTGTTTGTGCTTCCATTATTGTACTTAATCACTAAATGAAACTGTTGTATAAACCCCATCCATTTGTAATGCCTGATATACTATAACATACTTTTTTCTTGCAGGAACTATGGTTGGTGATCTGTGTGGATCACTCTCTCCTTTCCTATGAGATAGTGCTTCCACTTCTCCATATCTTGAGACTTGCACCAAGACATAGTGATCCTTTTTATAGGTAGGGTAGTGAATAACTACCCCATGAAATACTTCAAAATGGCAGCATATTGGTCGTCCTCCCTGCATTAATACCGCTCCCATGATACACCCACTTTTATTGGTCTCCACTTGAAAGGGATGTTCCAAGTTTGGTAATTCCATAACTTGTGCTTGACTATTCTTCTTATTTAGCTCCTCAAAGGCCCTCTACTGACCCTTCCCTCACTTGAAACTCTTTCCACTTACTATTATGACATTGAGTGTTGTTGCTATCGCTGAAAACAAGGCTATGAACTTCCATAGGTATTGTGATGCCCGAATGAAACTCCTAACCTCAGAAACCTTAGTAGGCATTAACCATCATTAAAGAACTTTTGAGGTCTAAAATGGGCCTCCTAAGAAAAATGTACAACCAAAATAAACTTTATAAGAACCAATAGGATTCAAGATGATGATTTCAACCATGGGGGATGATTCATCATTTTTCGGGTAAAAAAGTAGAAAGATTAAAAAATAATAAAATAATAAAACTACTTTTCAACTTGTATTTTCAACTTATATCCCTAAGGTTTTACTAAAATTTCGAGCAGGAGTACTCGTTGGATGCAAAATTTGATTCCTCATCCAAGGAGTACCCATGTTGCATATTTTCGATGGACCTTGCTACATGAAAAATGAGAAATACATGAAAAACATGATTGAAATCACGTTTTTCATGTATTTCTTATTTTTTTGTGTAGCAGGGTCCATCAAAAGTATGCAAGATGGGTAATCCTTGGATGAGGAATCAAATTTTCATCCAACGAGTGTTACCGCTCAAAATTTGAGTAAACCCATAGGGAGATAAGTTGAAAATACGAGTTGAAAAAATAGTTTTTATTTTTTCCCTCTAAAATTTGATGATGTAATCTAATCTTATTTTATTATTTCCACTATTATTTTATAATTTATTTAGGAGGCCCATTTTAGACCCAAAAATTCCCCTAACGTTTGTGATGGTCTCCATCTTGGCAGGATCTATCTTCAACTCTTCTCCTCCTATCCCATATCCCATAAACACCAAAGACTACTATGCAAACTCACACTTCTAGATATTTTCTAGCAGTTGGTACTTATTTAATGTCTCCAACACCTACATCAAATGTGATATGTGCTCCTCCCACGTAGCATTGTATACCAATATATCATCCAAATATACAATAATAAATGAATCTACAATAGGAAAAAATATATCATTCATTAGCCTCATAAATGTTGCTAGTGTATTGCATAGGCCGAATGACATGACTAACCACTCATACGAACCTTGCCTAGTTTTGAAGGTGGTTTTTCGAGTATATTCTTATTTCACTCAACTTGGTGATATCCATACTTTAATTCCATGAAGTAATATTCTTGATGCAACTGATCCAATAGATCATCTATCCTAGGCAGGGGGTACCTGTTCTTGATCATGATTTTGTTCAATGCCCTGTAATCACTACACATCCATTAAGTACCATCCTTCTTTGGCGCAATGATGATGGGTGACCCACATAGTGATGTACTTGGTTGAATGACACCCTATTCCAATAACTACTGCAACTATTTATTCACCCCATTTGATTCTATATAAAACTTCCTATATAGCCCAATATATGGGAATGGGGAGTTTGATAATAACTTGGTCTCGTGATCCCCTTCTCTCTTGGGTGGTAACTTTTTAGGCTCCAGGCGCATATCCCTATACACCTATAGAAAATCTTCCAGTTGTCGTTTCTATTTCTTAGTACAAACTCCTAGGGATTCCTTGCCTCTTACAAACTCTTCTATAGATTGATTTTCTATTAAAAACAATAAAACATACTTCTTACTGGAACTGATCAATTTATTGGCTTGTTTGGCACTTACCAATGAAATTTTTGACTTTCCTTTGTGCACGTTAATGGTAAATTTTTTTCCATCCTTAATGAGCCAATATTGGTTGGATCTCCGCATGAATATTGCATCTCACATGTACTGATCAGAATCTGGATTAGGGGCAAAAATTAGCTCAATAATGAAAGTGATCAGAATTTCACCAAACCAAAATGATAGCAACTGAACCATCACAAGGAATCCAATGTAGCTTGTTTCGTTGAAAATCGAGTTGGGATGAAGGAGTTATGTTTAACTGATCA
Organism: Pinus albicaulis; assembly: GCA_034641835.2. Taxonomy (NCBI): domain Eukaryota; kingdom Viridiplantae; phylum Streptophyta; class Pinopsida; order Pinales; family Pinaceae; genus Pinus; species Pinus albicaulis. Next base: position 945,422,899 of record CM076569.1, read on the forward strand.
TCGTTTAGAACACGCTAATTTTGAAAAATAATATTGTAGAACATGTACAACTGATGACATGGCAGTCCAATCAGCATGCAAAGAATCTTCTTCGGTTTTTTTCCAATGGGAATGTGACAAGTGTCACAATTGGATTCACCAGTTTGGTTTGTGAAGGTAAAAATTGCCCAATGTCCTCCAAAGTTGAATGTGGGTTCATGAAATCTTATGTGCTCAAAATTAATTTTTATGTATTAAGTTTGGTTTAATATATATATATATATATATATTATATGGTTTTTAATATCATATATATATTAATTAATAATCCAAACTTTAATATCATTATTTCCACATATATTCAAATCAAACACAAATTTTATTGAACGGTGGCATATTATATCATATTTATAAACTTTTCCAAATGGCATATTTTATTTCGGTGGGAAAACATCACAATGGTGGAATTTTAAATAATGTTGCAAAGTCCAACCAAAGTACGAATCATATTGCGTATGGTGGCAAGTGCTAAGGTTCCAAACACAATTTTATATGCGAAGTTTTAAAAGGTTTGAACGGTTGGTGTAAGAGCGTATATGAGGGGTGAGGTCGGGGTTCGACCCCTTGACCTCCCCCACTCCACTTCCGCTCATTACCGTTGCACCACAACTGCATTCCTTGAAATGCATAGCGGCTAACTTCTATTTGAAATCTTACAGTGGATCCGATGGTGAAGGAGCAGAGGGGACCAGCGCCACGGGCTAGCCCTCCTCCACATGACCCTACCATAAGACCTCAATCGAGCACCCAAGTTGTGCAGTTAATCCACTAGTTAATCTGAAGTTAGCATAAATTAATATTCAGTTAAGTTGGCGGATATTCTAGCAGCACCTCCAAATCTAGCGCCACTTCCAAATTTGTCGAAGTTAACTCACAGTTTTCCGATTTAGAGGCAGAATCTAGGGAAAACTTTAATGAAGCCTATCTTGAGCAATTTTCAACCAATTCGGGCTCAGGAATAGTCATTCCTAGAAGATTGGAATTCTATGAATCCATTGGAACAACTTGCAGAGGCAATGGAGCAAATATACAGGTGTTTTTCATCACTTGAAGAAATTTGAAGCCTAGGGCCACCAGGAGGGAAGGCCATGCCTAGATCAGCTGAAGGCCAAATGGAGTGAATGAACAATAATTTTTAGATGTATTTGATGTTCTGAACATAGTTGTACAATTTTCAGAGGTGCTAGGGCAAATATGAAGGTGCTTTGTCACTTTGGAGATTAAACAAGCCTATGGCCACCGGGATGGGAGGTCAAGACTAGAGGAGCTGGTAACCAAATTCAGAGATTGAATAGTCATTTTTTGGGTATTTGAGTGTTATGAAGCCAATGGTATAGTCATAAAATCCATTATAGAAATACTTTTTCTTGTAATCAGGAACTTGAATCATAATCCCAAGAGGGCCTAGCTAGTTATAGCAGGTCCATGGAGATGTAGTCCAGGAGGGGTGAACTCCATTATCATCCATTGTGTTATGTGATTGTTGTGAGTTATTTTACTGAATTTCATTTTATGTATATGAGTTTTAAGAAGCTAATTAACTCATAATTTGATCATGAAGACACATAAAATTTGACACCTAAAACCCTTCACAAATGGTTAACATGAGCCGATCCTTAAACACATTTTTAATATTGATGAGGGAGCTACCATAGAAATAACTAGTTTGCCCATATTTAGATCAAGTTGGTATGAGAGAAAATTTTTAGCTCATTTCAGCCATGGTTAGCTAATTCTTCTATAGCTATTGGTTTTTGAATTTGTGCAAGGAGAATTTAACTGTGTGCAAGTTTATGTGTGAAGGAGAAGGTCAAAATTGAGATCTGAAGTCTCAAATAAAAGAAAAGAAGCTTTGTATGCATTGCATGTGTGATGGAATCTTAATTAAGTGATGCTTTTGGTATATCTTCCTTTCAAAAAATCTATGATAAAGAGATGTTGCAGAAAATCTACATCATGATTGATAGGATGCAAGAGAAGTATGAAGATAAGAGGGAGAGCATTAAAATTCAAGAGCAGTTGATTTTCATGAAGGAGAAGAAGCATGAGCTTCTTGAAAAGATGCATGAGATGGAGAATCAACTCCATATTGAAAATGAGAACCTTGAAAGGATGCATGAGATGGAGACTCAGCTCCATGATGCCAAGGAAGCCTTATCCAAGTATATGATTGAAGAAGAGGTATGTAATTCAAGTTTATCTTCAATTTCCTCTCAAAATGAATGTGTAGGTTCTTTTGAAAGACACACTAGAGGAATAGGGTCCAAATTATTGATGAATATGGGCTACGAAGGTAAAGGATTAGGCAAACATGCACAAGGCATAATTGAGCCAATTTTTGTTGAGGAAATGTCTAAGTATTTGGGTCTTGGTTATGGACAACATGATGGAGAAAGTTCTAAAACCAAGGAGGCACATGAAGGTGTTCAAAGAAGGAATTTCATTTCATGTTCATTACCTAAAGATTTTGAAGATTTTGTTCATGAGGAATGAAAAAGTTTTACACCCACTTTGCAAGAAGGTTCTCATAAGCATGCAACTAATGAGAATGGCGAACAAGAGGATGTTTAAAGCTCTAAATTAATTGAATGCATTGTTGGTATTCCGAAGAGATATACTAACTCATGAAATTCACCTCCTCAAGAAGGAGACAAAGGTGAATGTTCAAGGTATAAATTTTATTTTAATCAAGTTTCTTTTGATTATGATAAACATGGAAAATTCTCACATAATATTTTAAGAAAAGTTGCATGTTTCTTTTGTGGTTTGGATAACCATAAATTTTCAAGATGTTGGAAGAAGATAGCCATGAACAGGAAAATTTTAAAGCAAAGGAGGCAGAAAGCCAAAGACAAAGCAAACCATGTTGAAAAGAAGATGCAATTTCTTTGCACTCATTACCTTAAGAAAGGTCATCTTGTAGACAAGTGTTGGACTTTTTATCCAGCAAGTCATCCACGACATTTGAAGAAGGTGGAGAAAGAGAATGGAAAGAATGGAAAAGAAGATTCTATAATTGATGTGGGTCAAGATGATTCACACGATGATGATGTGCAACTGAAGCCATTGAAATGGTTTGGTAAGAGATGTTTATATTTCTTATTCAATTAAGGCTTTACATGTCTTTTGATGATTGATGCATTTCTTTTCCAATGGAATGCATGTTGCATGTTTATGCCAAGAAGGTGATTGAAAGTGGAGTTATGTTGAATCAATTTATTGCAACAAAATTTGTTCATTTTAGCTTTAATTACATTTACATATGAATGGAGTTCTGTACTTATTATTTTACTTGTGAGAGAGTTGAAGAATTGTATACATGCATGAGAGTTTGTGTGTATGAACAATGGAATTTTGATGATTTCACTGTGCTTTAACATGCATGAGTGATTTACTTGTGTTGGTCGATTTCTTTGTTTAACATGTATGTTGTCAACTTGAGAGTGTTGATCATTTACACATGCATGAGTCAGCTTGTGTTGGTTTATTGTGTGTTGCATGCATGCCATATTGACTTGGAAGAGTTGATTTTGTCTCCAAAGATGAAAGGGAGATGTTGATGAAGTGATTCATGAGATGTGATTTTTTGTTTTTGTTTTGGTAAAATAATTTTCAAATTGTTACACATGCTTATGCTTGACATGAGAGTCATTTGTTTGAAGAGGCATGTTTTGTCAACTTGTGTTTGGTTAAGTTTTGACACCAAGATGTGAGAATACATGGTGATGTTCACATGATGTGAAATTAGTTGCTTTGAAGGAGAAAGAGGATATGTTGTCAAGTTTTTTCTTGCATGATGTGTTGTTTGTGACAATATGTCAAGAAAATTTGCAGCCATTGTAGACCATTTTATGTGTTGACACCAAGAAGAGAAGGAGATGATGAATGCATTCTTATAGATGTGTAATTTGGAACCGTGGAGGTAAAAGAATGGTCATTTCTTTTCTTGATTTTATTGGTGTTGGAACTCGTTGTTGTAGTTCACTCATTGTGCAAAGGAGGAACATGATTCTTAGTGGGAAGGAAAATCAATTATTTTTCCAAGCACCGAGGAATTGATTTGGTTTAGCAAAGTGTTATATCAGTCAACAAGTAGCCAAAAAGTGTTGGATTGGTTCAACAGTAAAAGGAGAACACTGGTTGAAGAGCCAAGCCATTTTCAAGGCAAGGCAAGACAAAGCAAGGCATGTCAGTGGACAAGAGGTTGTCAAGGAAAGTTTTCCAAGTAGAATCAAGATGATATAACTTGGGAAACAGAAGAGAGTTCAACTCTCATGAGATAACCAACTTTTGGAGGTACAAAAGCATGTAAGTGGGAAGGAGTGATCATAATCTGGATCAGGGGAAAAATTAGCTCAAAAATGAAAGTGCTCATAGTTGCACCAAACCAGAACTAAAATGACCAACCCGTCTCAAGGAATCTAACACAACTCATTTTGTTGAAAACCAAGTTTGGATGAAGGAGTTATGGTTTGCTGATCACCATTTAGAACATACTCATTTAAAAAAAAAATATTGCAGAATAGGTACAACTGATGACATGGAAATCTAGTTAGCATGAAAAGAATCTTCCTTAGTTTTTGTCCAATGGGACTTTGACAAGTGTCACAATTGGATTCGCTAGTTTGGTTTGCAAAGGTAAAAATTGCCCAATGTTCTTCGAAGTTGAATGTGGGTTCAAGAAATTCTTATGTGCTATTATATGTATTAGGTTTGGTTTAATATATATATATATATATATATATATATATATATATATATATATTATATATATATATATATATATATATAATCCAAAATTTAATCTCATTATTTCCACATATATTCAAATCAAACCCAGAGTTTATTGAACGGTGGCATATTATATCATATTTATAAACCTTTCCAAATGGCATATTATATTTCGGTGGGAAAACATCACAATGGTGGCGTATTAAATAATTTTGTAAAGTCCAACCAAATTCCGAATCATATTGCGTATGGTGGCAAGTGTTAAGGTTCCAAACACAATTTTATATGCGAAGTTTTATTGAATGATGGCATATTATATCATATTTATAAACCTTTCCAAATGGAATATTATATTTCGGTGGGAAAACATCACAATGGTGGCATATTAAATAATGTTGAAAAGTCCAACCAAAGTAAGAATCATATTGTGTATGGTGGCAAGTGCTAAGGTTACAAACACAATTTTATATGCGAAGTTTTAAAAGGTTTGAATGGTTGGTGTAAAAGCATATATGAGGGGTGAGGCCAGGGTTGGACCCCTTGACCTCCCCCACTCCACTTCCGCTCATTACCGTTGCACCACATCCACGTTCCTTAAAAATTTATAGTGGCTAAATTCCATTTGAAGTCTTACAATGGATCCGATGGTGGAGGAGTGGAGGGGGCCAGCCCTCCTCCACATGACCCTACCAAAAGACCTCAACTGAGCACTCGAGTTAATTGCGGATTTGTGCAGTTAATCCACTAGTTAATCTGAAGTGAGAATTAATTAATATTCAGTTAAGTTGGTGGAGATTCTGGAAGCACCTCCAAATCCAGTGCCACTTCCAAATTTGTCGGAGTTAATTGGCAGTTTTCTAGATTTAGAGGCAGAATCTAGGGAAAACTTTAATGAAGCCTATCTTGAGCAATTTTCGACCAATTTTTTCTCAGGAATATTCATTCCTAGAATATTTGCATGCTCTGAATCCATTGGAACAACTTGTAGAGGCAATGGAGCAAATGTACAGGTGTTTTTGGTCACTTGAATAATTTTTAAGCCTAGGGCCACCAGGAGGGAAGGCAATGCATAGATCAAATGAATTCCAAATGGTGTGAATGGTCATTTTTAGATTTATTTGATGTTCTGAACATAGTGGTATAGTTTGCAGAGGTGTTGGAACACATCTGAAGGTGATTTTTTCACTTTGGAGATTAAACAAGCCCATGGCCACCAGGATGGGAGGTCAAGCCTACAGGAGCTGGTAATCAAATTCAAATATTAAATAGTAATTTTTGGGGTATTTGAGTGTTATGAAGCCAAAAATATAGTTATAAAATCCATTGGAGTAATACGTGTGCTTGTATTCAGACATTTGACTCATAATCCCAAGAGGGCCTAGCTAGTTAAAGTAGGTCCATGGAGATGTAGCCCAAGTGGGGTGAACTCCATTATCATCCATTCTGTTATGTGATTGCTGTGAGTTATTTTACTACATTTAATTTGTTGTATATGAGTTTTAAGAAGCTAATTAACTCATAATTTTATCATGAAGACAAACAAAATTTGACACCTAAAACCCTTCATAAATGGTTAACATGAGCCGATCGTTAAACACATTTTTAATATTGATGAGGGAGCTAGCATAGCAATAACTATTTTTCCCATATTCAGGTCATGTACATGTAGGGAATTCCAAACACCACTCCACATACATCAAGGGGAAACACATCTAGTTCTACTTCATCAATAAAATCAACACTAATAGCAAACCTAATTTTGCAATATTTTGTTAGCTTTAACTCTGCATCCTTATATACCCATCCCAATGGATATGGGCTTGGATGATCATGAACTTTCAATCCCAATTTTTTGACCAAATCTATTATAATTATATTCTCCCGCGATCCTGAGTCAAATAGAGCATCAATATTTTTATTCTTGACTTGTGTCTTTATGTGGAAGATTTTGGTCATTCTTTCTCTTCTTGCTGCTGAAGGGTACTCAGATTCATCTCCCTTTTCCCTATTGTATAGACAATATTCTTATCCATGTACGAGGTGCTTTCAACTTGGTTTATTGAATAATTGGCCATGATGTTCTTCTTCTTGTTGTCTTTCTTTTTGTTTTTTACGTTAAGCTCTAGATGAAACTTCCAACACTTATCCTTTGTATGAATATCATTGTTTTCATGATTACTAGGATATTTACACTGGTGTGTTGTGGCTATCGTATTTTTATTTCTCCCCTCTTTCCACTTATTCTTCTCCTCCTTAGAATCATCCTGTTGCTCCTTCTGCTTGGATCCACTTGATTTCCATTTTTTCAAGCCTATTTTCTCTAGGTATTGTTCTTGTACACAAGCCTTGTCCACCGATCTAGGCTTGAACAAAATCACTTATTTTCATAGATGGTTGTGTAGACCCCCTAGATACTTGATGAGAAAATTTTGGTTCTTTGGGGAGATACCCAACATTATGGCCATATTTTTGAACTCTGTTGTGTTTTCTTGTACATTTTTCCCTTGCTTTTGCCTAAAATAGTTCCTCAAGATCCACTAGTCCTATAGATACCCAATAGGGTAAAATTGTGACTTTATGAGGGTTTTTAAGTCCTCCCACTTAGTCGTTGGAGGGTCTCCCTCTAACCTTAGGGTCCCTATGTGGATTTCCCACCAAGTGAGGGCATGGCCCTCTAATTTCAACCATGCAAATGAAATATTCTATTCTTTCTCAACATGATGAGCATTGAAAGAAAATTATAATTGCTATAACCAATGATTTAGTTTGAGAGTGCCGATCTCACGATGGTACAACTTGATGTCTACCTTCACTTCCATTTTGAACAGGGAATGTGAATGATTCTTGAAACTTGAACTGGCTTGATATTTTTCTATTCCTTTCTTTGGTTGGTTCTTTGTTTCTTCTTGATCTCCTAATATCTCCTCTGATATGTAATATGCATTAGAACCCCCATATTCTCTAAATACCTCAAGCTTATTTCTCAGGTCCAATATGAGGAGATTCATATTACGACTTATATCTCAACTTGTGCTTCCAACCGCAAAAACCTCTCCTCTACAAGATCACAAGGGTCATTCACATATTCATCGGCCATGATTATTGTTTTATGATTATTGTCCTAGCCGATATCGATCCATTACAAATATCCACAATACACCAAAAGAGTCCTCTGATACCAATATGATATGTAAACTACCATGGATATTCCATTGGATAGTTCATCACAATAGATTTTATAAAAATATATTTAAAAATATTAAATCTACATTATTAGGGTTTTATTTTTCTTTAGAATTATGGATACAAAGATTACAGTTAATTGTGTATCCATGCAAATTAAAATTGTGTAGAAAATAGAGAAACGAAATAAAAAACTCACAAACCACGATTGACACAAGATATGACTTGGGAAACCATTTCAAGAGAAAACCCAACAAGAAGGTGAGGTCACTTTTCTCTCTTTCTTTGAATACAAAATGGTGATGAGTAAAAAGAAGTATGGCCTATGGCCTATGGGCTAATACAATGCACAAATCCTCTTTGTGTGCTATCTCCTATCCCTCTATACTATTTTTTCTCATCTATAGAAAAAATTCACTCGAAAGAATGGAACCACTTTTCCTCCTAGTGGCCCAGTTATAACAAAACCCAATAGCATATTGGTGGTTAGGTTTGACTACCTAAAATATTAACTAGAGTTACAATAGGGACTCTTATAGAGTCTTCTTCATCATATTCACGTGGCTAGCCCATTTTCCATGAATAATGGGGGATGGCATGACATCCTCTCAAATTATGGTGGTGAAAACATGAAGGTCAAATTCTGAGTGGCATAAATTTTGCATACGAACTTCGATTGGCCTAATTCTTACGTAGTTGGAAAGGTATCTATGTGTAAAATATGAAAATAAAATATGCTACACAAAATCAACAAGGTTTTTCCCCCCAAAAACATCGTTTGATGACTCAAAATGCTCCTAAAAGGTTTCAGACCCCAATTTTACAAATTGGGTCCTACCAGTAAAAATGGTTTTGTGAGTTGATTCCTCCACTTTTCCCACTCTTAAAGGATTGAGATAAATGAAAAACAATATAATGATCCAATTCATATCACATTAACTACATAATTTTTTTACTTTTCAATAAATCAGTTCTTATCTAATTTGTTTAACAATTCCTCGTATAGTGTTTTCCAAGTGAGAAATGAAATTTCATAACTCCTAGGTGTTTTGGGTAGCTATTATGATGGGGTGCACTAGAAAAAATTATTGGAAACTATTAACAATGTGATCACAACTACTGTAATACAGAAGTGTCCTCAGACATGTAATTTTATTGATAATGGAAAAGAAATTACATAATAAATTGCAAGAGTTTACAAATGTAAACTTCCACTAATTTGCAATTAGGAAACTAACCTATTTATAAGCTATATGTCCTAACTTAATTTAGTTATGGACCACTTGAAAAAACAACAAGTGTCCATTTACAATAAATGATCTTCTATCCGCTCTACTAACTTTATTCCTATTTTAGAGCCTAAGATATGACTCTATTCTAGAGTCCTATCTTTTCTAACAATATTCTACTTCTAAGTGTCTCTAATATTTATTAAATATTCTAATTTAATAAATATTTTATCCTAACTTTACATTATGATATTTGGATCATCTAAAATTCCCCCATATGATCTAAAGATACATTACAACATATACCAAGTTCATCCCTGAACTTAGTCAATTTTATTCTACCAAGAGGTTTGGTGAAGATATCGGAGGTTTGATCTTCTGAAGGACAATAAATCGGCTTGATGACATCCTTTGAAATGAGTGATATGATATGATGATACTCGGTATCAACATGCTTTGTCTTTGAATGAAAAACTGGATTCTTGGCAAGCTTTATTGCTGACTGGTTGTCGATGAATAACAAAGTAGCTTCTATTGGAGGAATTCCCAAGTCCTGTAAAAATCTACGCAACCAAACAATCTCACATGCTGCTTCCCATGCTGATATGTATTATGCTTCTGCTGAAGAAGTGGCCATTGTAGCTTACTTCTTGCAACTCCAGGATACTGTAGCTGACCCAATGTTCATTAAATAACCTGAGGTTGATGTCCTATCATCAATACTGCCAGCAAAGTCGGCATCTGAAAATCCACCAAGTACAAAGTTTTAGTCTTTTTGTAAAGAAGACCAAAAACTTTTGTTCCTTGGATATAACAAAGAACTCTTTTGGTTGCATTCCAGTGGATGTCTCATGGTTCTTGCATAAAGAGGGAAAGAATACTGACGGCATAAGAAATATCTGGTCGAGTAGTTTTCAGATAAATCAGGCTACCAATCAACTGTCGATAAGTAGTGCTATCCACCATTTCCCCCCCTTCAAATTTTGAAAGTTTCAAGTTTTTTTCCATAGGGGTAAGAACAGGCTTGCAATCCTGCATTCCAAATTTCTGAAGAATTTCTGTTGCATACTTACTCTGAGAAATAAAGATATGATGTGGACGTTGGAATACTTCAACTCCAAGATAGTAGTGAAGTAGTCCCAAATCTGTCATCTTAAAACCTACATGTAACTCCTTTTTCACCTGTGTAATGTGATCATCATTGTTGCCAGTGATAATCAAATCATCTACATACATAACGAGAATCATCAGATTTTTACCTTGTTGGCGTACATACAAGGTATCATCAGATTCACTTCATTGAAAATCAACTTTCCGAAGGTATTCAACCATTTTGGCATACCAAGTTCAGGGAGCTTGTTTTAACCCATATAAAGCCTTTATCAGTTTGCAGACTTTATGTTATTGTCCTTCAATTTAAAAACTTGGTGGTTGTGTCATGTACACTTCTTCCTGTAAATCACTGTTGAGGAAAGCACTTTTTACACCCATTTGATGAACTTTCCATCCTTGTTGAGATGCTAAGGTAAGTGTGAGTCGGATGGTGTTCCATGTAGCTGTAGGAGAAAAATTTTCCTCATAATCTATCCCTTCCTGCTGCGCAAAACACTTAGCAACAATTCTTGCTTTATATTTGTAGATATCACCATTTTTCTTGTACTTAATTTGGTAAACCATTTGCATCCGATGGGTTTAACATTCTGGGGAAAATCAAAAAGTTTCCAAGTGTTGTTGTTGAGAACTGCCTAATATTCATTAACCATATCCTGTTTCCATTCTTTATGTTTTACTGCCTCTTGATAAGTAGAAGGTTGAGTAAAATCATTTTCTATCAAGGCAAAATTTCCTTCGTTTCTTTGTGATCAGCTTTTTCCTGTTTTATTCTATTCATTAGGCCTTACATCTTTCAAAATTTGAACTGCCCATTTTGGAAATTGATATTCACTGGTTTGAGATTGTGAAAAATCACAATCATTGAAAAGAGGGTTGATGTAAACTAATGTTCATTGATCAACCGCAGGTTCTGGGGGCAGAGAGTCATTGTCAGAAGAACTACTACTGCTAGGAGAGTTGGATGAACTGCTAGAAGACCTAGATGGCGCTGGTGAAGAAGATGGACTGGATGAATCATTTTCAGATGAAGGAAACTCAAGTTCATACCTATTTTGTGAATTTGGTTGACTTTGTAGATTTATGTTTCTTTTATCACTTTTTGTTTCTAACTTTTGAAGAAGACTTTCAACTTCTTCATCACTCTTACTCTCATTTTCATCAAAATCACATCTCTGCTTACAATAAATTTCCCATTCGAAAAAAGTCGGCACCCTTTCTTCTCATCCGAATACCTAATCATTGTGCAATTCAAGCTTCGTGAGTCAAGCTTAGTTCGTTCTTCCTTTGAAACTAAGGCATAACATATGGATCCAAAAACTCTGAGATGTTTAACCCAAGGTTTGAAGCCAAACCATGCTTCATAAGGTGTGATTTCGTCTAAGGAAGTAGTGGGAGATCTGTTTCGTAAGTAGACAACGGTATGAATTGCTTTGGCCCAATATATAGGACATAAATTTTTGAAAGTTAACATAGATCTCTCCATTCCTAACAAGGTACAGTTCATTCTTTCTACTACTCCATTTTGCTGTGGAGTGTAGACATTGGTAAGATGTCATTTTATGCCATTATCCATGCAATACATTTTGAATTCATTTGAAGTGAATTCTCCGCCATTGTCAGTTCTAAGAGTGCCAATATTCTCCTTTACTTCGTTTTCAATAAGCTGACGAAAAGTTTTGAACTTTTCAAATGATTCTGAATTTTGCTTCAAAAAATATACCCAAGTCATCCTGCTAAAATCATCAACAAAGATAAAGAAATATCTTCATCCTCGGAGTGAATTTGGTAAGGGTCCAAAAACATCACTGTGAACCAACTGAAAATGCCTATTTGCGTGCCATGAACTTGTAGGAAAAGTCTCTCGATGCTGTTTTCCAAAAATGCAATATTCACACTTTGAATTTTACTTTTTGAAGGTTGGAAGTCCCTTAACCATTCCCTGTTTTTGCAACTGAGAGAGACTGTCAAAGTTGAGATGGCCATATCTTACATGCCACAATTTGATCGGTGAAATGTATGTACTTTTCGCTCCTGCAAAGTTAGAATTTCTTGGAATAAATGTCCCTTTCATCCTTAACAACTTTCCATCTTCATAACCTGTCATTACTGTTTTCATGTTATGTTTGACTGAGTTAATTTTAACTAAGCCATCTTCCATAATCACCATATGTCCTGCTTGTCGAATCGTGACTAAATATAACAAATTTTGCTTAAATGTTGGGACATACCATACATTTGAAATCATTCTTTCTCCAATGCCTGGTAAAATTTTTTTAACTACACCTTTGCCTGAAGGAGTATGTTTTGTTTTATCAGCAAGATAGATTTAATTTAGATGGCATTGTTGGAAGCTCCAAAATAAATCCCGTCGAAAATTCATGTGTTGAGTTGTGCCTGTATCCATAATCCAGGCATCTTCATAATCACTTCTAAGAAAGGTTGAAACCTGTAAAGCTGTTGATTTTGTATTGGTGAAGACATATTCGGAACCATCAGGATCATCTTCATCATTTGAAAAATGTGCAGAGTTTGGATGAAACTTGGTAATTTTCTCAATAGAAGTTCTATAATATTCTTCATAATGGCCAACTTTGTTACATCTCCTGCAAACAATTTGACTGAAATCTCTTCCTCTGCCTTGAGGTTGTCCTCTGCCTTGATACTATCCTTTGCCTTGATACTGTCCTCTGCCTTGAGACTGTCCTCTGCCTTGATACTATCCTTTGCCTTGATACTGTCCTCTGCCTCTACTTTGGCCTCTGTTCTGAGTTTGTCCTCTGCCTTGATTATATCCTCTGCTTTGATTGTTGGCTCTTCCTTGAAAATTTCTCCTGCCTGAATTGTAGCCTTTGTTGAAATTGTTTCCTTTGCTTTGACTGTGACCACGACCTTGGGCTGCTTGACTTTGATTGAAATTTCCTCTTCCTCGATTTATTAAACTATCAGCCGAGGAGTTACTTGAGCTGGCTTCAGTGAAGAAGACATCTTCCCCAGTTTGTTTCTTCTTCCCAAAGTTTTCATCATGTTGGGCTAACATGTCACTCAATTCATCAAACTTTATCTTTTGTAACTTTCCAATGACTTGAAAAGTTTCCAAAATATGTGTGTAAGATGATGGCAATCCAACAATTAAAATTGTAGTCAAGAAAATTTCATCGATAGCTTGAAAATCAACATTTATTATTTCTTGCTTGATGTTTTTAAGCCGTGAAATATATTCAAGGACATCACCAACTTCAGTTAATTATTGTTGAAGCAATTTTAATTGAAGATCAACCTTCTTTGATTCAAGTTGTGTATCAAAGATATCTTTGAATGTACGTAAAGCAGTCAATGCATCTGAGGAATTTTCAATATGTATGTACATTTCATTATTAACTGAAGCCTTTATAAGAGCTAATGCCTTGGCATTTTTTACTTCCCATTTTGCAAGTGAAGCTGCATCTGTTGGTTTATTTGGATTAATGTTGCCATCACAGATTTCATGCCACAATTCATTATATATGAGAGTGCTTTAAATTAGACATTTCCATGTCTTATAAGATTTCACCCCTTCTAGCTTATAAGATTCAAAGAACAGATTAATTAACTTCGACATTGTAGTGTTGAAGCAGTGCACCAAAAATGAGCAACTCGTCACACGAAACACGCCACGTAAAAAAGCAACACACACCATGCAAAAAAAAATGATCTATCGGGGCTTGGCCTTGACCCATTTATAGTCGTTAAAAAAGGAGAAAAATTATTGAGCTTTGCACTAGGCTCTAGTCAATTTCTCGTTCAATGTTTACAATGAAATCTTTGCAAAATTTGACCACTTGACAATGCCCTTACAAATTTCTTCTTAAAAATTTTTTTTACCCCCCCACCTCAGATAAAAAGGTACTTTGAGTTACAAATAATAATCCTTATTTCTCCAAAAATAAAATTACAACTAATGACCCTTATTCCTCCAAAATAAAAATAACTACTTATTCCTCCAAAAAAATGACAACATTTTCTACTTTACCTTATTGCTCCAAAAATAAAATAAATAAATTTCAATTTTCTACCTTATAACTCCAATTACAAAACTTATAACTCCACAAAAAAAAAAATGATCCCACTTACATTACAAAAATATATAATTTCTTTTTTTTTTAAGCCGAAGTTGTTGTCTTAGTCATGTACAAGATGATCCAAAGATCCAAGTTGCGTGCTTCCTTTTGTCCTACGTTCATCTATCTGCGTCTCAACTTTGCCTTCGTCACATAGTAGCTTTGTGTTCCTCCTTTTTAAATGTGGCCATATTTTCCTTTAGCATGATAAGATATTGTCTTGCGAAAGAGGCCTTTACCAACAAAGGCTTGATCAATATTGAGACGATCACCATCTAAACCATGATTGTGCACAACATTTGCACGAGTTGAATGTATAACCTTATATACAGTCTTAGCGGCCCATTTCATGGTTAATTGCATTTGCAACAGAGCATCTTCCACACACATTCCTCGAACAAGAGCCGCCACCAAATTCACCTTAAGATTGTGTGCCTCGCCTCTTCGAAATTTTAAGATGGATCGGTACCAGAGAGTCGAGAAGCCAAGGCCAGAGACTCCAATAAGTGAGAATGAAATACGTATCACTACACAAGGAAGGATGTGAAATTACATAACCTATGCAACGAAATTGCTTCAGGATAATGGATCATCTGAAATAGTTCTGAAATATTTCATGCCACAATTAGACATTCTGGAATGATTTAGAATACGATGGATAAGGTTTGTGATCTATGGCAGAAGTATCCTACTCTTTATATTGAGGTTGATGGTGGTTTAGGCCCATCTACAATTGACTAGGCTTCTGTTGTTGGTGCAAATTGTATTGTCGCTGGTAGTTCTGTCTTTGGAGCAAAAGATCCACCAATTCAATTGATGAACAATTTACTGCAGTTTTCCATAGGCTTGTAGAGCTGGAATCTCCTTCTCTCGTCAGCTGTATTAGTGAAGCTCTCATACCACATTAATACATAAGTGTCCTCAAACACGTAATTTTATTGATAATGGAAAATAAATTACATAACAAATTGCAAGAGTTTACAAACATAAACTTCCACTAATTTTCAATTAGGAAACTAACCTATTTATAAGCTATATGTACTAACTTAATTTAGTTATGGACCACTTGAAAAAACAACAAGTGTCCATTTACAACAAATGATCTTCTATCCACTCTACTAACTTTATTCCTATTTTAGAGCCCAAGATACAACTCTATTCTAGAGTCCTATCTTTGCTAACAATATTGTATTTCTAAGTGTCTCTAATATTTACTAAATATCCTAATTTAATAAATATTTTATACTAACTTTACATTATGATATTTGGATCATCTAACATACTAGCTAGGACTAGCGAGACATGTGTAGTGTAAAGGGGTGAGCAAGTCCAGAAAATAAGGCTTACCAAAGAGTGGTACTAATGTGATTAGGGCTACTTGTTGGGGCTATTGAAATAGGAAGTGGGTAAGAGGGTGAGAAAATCCACCAAAAAAGCTAAACATGATTATTAGCGTGTGACACACAAATTTTCTTCAAACAGGTCCCATATAAGAGTGTTAGTGGGTCCACTTTATACATTCTCTTTTTTTCCTTTTCTTTTTCTACTCAAATGGAGTTACACCCATGCTTAATGAATATTGAGGTGACAAAATGCTCACATTCTTAATATTGTATATTATGTGGTATCTTCCTTGATAATTAGTAGGAAGAACAATTTACAGTGACCAACTACTTAGATTTTCAATAAAACACATCATTTTATAATTTTATAGGACTAGTAGCAAGGAATATGGATTTAAGGGTATTAAGGAAAATAGAGTGCCATGTGTTATAGCTCTTTGATATACTCGCAGAGTCTAATAGTAACACTTGGCACAATATCTCAAGGCTCCAACAAAGGAGGTTCAATTGTACCCTTAGTTGTAATACTCGATTACCTAGATACTAGAAAGTAATATTATCGAGTGTTGTTCTCGATGCTACCATAGATATTAGGCAATCAAGTAGTTGATCCAGAGTTTCTTTCAAGAAACCTATGTGACTTCCAATATATCCAACAATACATGGAAATGAAATTATATATAGAGGTGTTATCTGAAGTGGTACTACTTAAATGGGTACCAATAAGGGTTATAAGGGTTTTCAACCTAGTGAAATATCTTGTGTTTCCTACATGTGTACTCCTCAAATGTAGTCTTAATAGATGAATATGTTATTTATAGATGCAAAAAAATGCATCTGGCATGAAAAATACTCAAAAATTTTGTTCAAGAAAGAGTTTTTGTACCACTTGTGATCTGTCAATTAGAAATATTCAAAGGAAAAGTTATAGATATTACTATTGTTCCTTGTTTTGTTGAAAAATAGGCATCAAAATAAACCTTATTTTGGCCAAATAAACTATCACTCATCGCTTTTATCACATTTATGACTATTAAAATTATTCAAAATTTATTTTTATCGTTTTCCTTTAATTTTTGAATTTTGGAAAATTCTATGCTTCTTTAATCTGTTTTTACTAGATTTTATAGGAAAATATGCAGTCTCATAATTTCTCCTTCAAGTTGGGTGAAAAACCCTTGTTGGTTCTGTTGTCACTCCTAGAGACAACCTAGAGTTGTGATAGACCAGTGCCTAGGACATCTTAGCATAGCAAGGAGCGTATAATATAATGTATGAAGTTGTCAACTTTAGCTCACATTCTATCTCCTGTAAATAGGGAAATAAAATAGAATGGGACCAAACTCTCAGAAAATGACACAGGAAAATAGACACTGCAGAGGAAAGATGAAGAACTCTAATACAAAAGCAACAGAAAATTCAGAGATAGTTTACTGCAAAGCGAGCCGATTCAGAAATACTTCACAGACATAAATTATCAGAAGGTGTATGTAGTGAAAGAAATATTGAGAGGATATTAGTTAACATTGAGCTGATACCCAGGTATACAATACCACCATGCATGGTCTTACCAATCTAAGAATCCATACATGATAATAGCATTTTAAAAACACCCTCCCAAAGCAACTAATATAGCAGAAGTATGGTTAGCTGAATAATGGAACATAATATCATGCATGAGCCATATTTAAAGCGCTTGACTGATCCAAGCATGGGAATCAACTAGGATGAATCCATACCAAAAATCAGTGAGCCACTCACATTCCAAAACATGATACAAGAAAGATGGATGAAATGAAATGTTCTATTAATATAACACAATAAATAAAGTTACAGACTATGAAATACCAAAGACCAGAATCCTCTTTGACGGATAGAACTCCTCCTCACTGAGACCCTATGGGCTCTGTGCATTCATACCAAAGTTTTACAAAATGTTTACAAAAAGCCTTTCACTGCATAATTTTCTGATAAAATCTAGAACCCTTACAATGCGTTACTTCATGGTTTTTATAGGAGAAATCAAAACCTAGTAAAAGAGGTAGATGATGAACATTTAATTTGCATAATTAAGGAAAAATGGCAGAAACATTCGTGCCCATACTACTAAATGACTATGCTGTGTTGTTTGTACTCTGCTGCCTGCTTTCTGAAGTAAATGCACTGGGTAAAAATATCTTCAGGAACACGGTATAGAATTAAAATCACATGGACATTCCGTCTTTTCTTGGAGGAAAAACACCTACTGAAATAAAACCTGGAGGGTATTGTGTCTTGTGCACAAATCTTTGGAGTGATCTGCAAGATCTTCGATCTGGTACTGTGCATTCAAAAGGTTAGATCAAGGCCCTAAAATCTTCAATTATATGTCTTCAATTTCCAACCTTTCGCTGATATTCTCTATCTACTCCATTAATGTTTCCATCTGCAAAATCTGTGTATTTTAATAACTCTGGAAGGTTTGACAGATTTTTCACCCCTGCTCCTTTAATGAGAGTCGTGTCGTAATAGCTTCTTGGATTTCCCTCATAAATTCTGCCTCAGAAAGATAGTCCTTTGATGCGTTCTTGAATTTTGAAACGGAAACTGTGAATTATGGCGACTTTCCGCCGCTGTAACCCTGCAAAATACACAAAGTTGTGAAGAAAACAAATGCATGGGGGACGAAAATGCAATGGAGGCGACTATGTAGTGAAGCAACATGATAAAATGGCGGAAGCATGCAGGGTGGTGACAAAGAAAATGTAGTGGAAATAATGGCAGAAGGGCTGGCTAGAGTTTATAATTCGGAACATTAAAATATAACATATGAATGTAATGTATAAATGTCGGAGGGAAAAATTCGATAAACACGTGGGATGATGACATGGAGGAAGACCGGGTCAACAGTGGGGCGTGTAAATGATCTAGATCGTCCGATCTCAAGACAAGATCGACGGTTGAAACGGCATTGGGGACAATTGCCAGTGGGCCAGGGGTACAATTTCCTTGCGTTAAATCCTGTGCAGCTTCAGAGCGCGATAGTCGTTAGATGAAGATCACCAGATCCGACGGCTGACAGCGATATCGCTGCGCGTCTTGTTCCGAACAATAACACGCGATGAGCGGCGGTTTTGGAGCCATACGTTGGGACGCGTGGCAAACACTGTATGGAATCGTTGGCCCCACGGGAATTACCGCCTACCGCCGAAAGGCGGTGCGAGATAAACCACCGGTTTTTGCAATAGGAGCGGGCGTGGGGACCACCAGGGTAGGCAGGTTGTGGACCATTGATTTGGTAGAACGATCGGATGGTGCATAAACAATTTGGGCGATGAATAGAATGGGCCACAAGCACAGTGCTGATTCACGAAGACCGTCCGATCTTGCAAAGATCAACGACTAATATTTCGCCCGGGCATTTGGTTGATAAGTGCCTATTTCTTTTGTGCTCGGTTCCAGCACTGGGTTACGCGGGAGAAAAGGACAGAGGGGCTACGACCTTAAATATTTTCGAATGTGGGGTTTTCTGCCTTTTATAATGTAATTTGGAGGCGGGAAATGGTAACGATAGGCGTAAGAATGATTTTCCAAGGGTGAAAGGGGGAATTTGAGAGCTTTAAGCTAGCTTGCCTGTGAAAATTTTATAGGAAGCTGATTATGATTATCAGGTTCCATGAAAAATCCCTCACACAGACATGGTCAATGTAGCTAGTCAACATAAAAATATGCTTTGACAACAGGGAGATCTGCGTAGATTTTGTGAACTCATGATTTTACATTATTTGGGCCACTTCAAAGGTTGATTATGATCTTTATAGATAATAAAACTAGGAATTAGTTGGTTCGGTTGAGATTCATCAACATTTTAGTTTTATTTTGTGTTGTATAAATGCATAAACAAGTGAACTTGAAGGGATGAAATAGATCTAAGTTTTGAATTCTATTTAGTTTCTCATGGTTGAGATATTTTTTCATTAAATACCTATACCAAGTTTCCTTTTATTAAAAAATGCAACAATCTTGAGTTTATTTAGTTGATAGAGTATTCTTTTTCCTGAACATATTGTGGATTGCTATACCTACAATTGTTAGTAAATATCTTTGTGGTTTCACTTTCCTTTTTATATTTATTTGTGTAAATTGCTCACTGATTATATTCATCATTAGCTTCTTTCTTTATATGCTAGCTTTTTCACTTTCATTTTGTTAAAATGTTGATTGTTTATTTATAGCTTTAGTGTTCTTTCATGGTACCTTAATTGTCGCATTGTTCATGCACAACCTTAGTTTCCTTTACATAGATGTGTTATTGATTTCAAAACTCAAGTTTAGTGTTGCTTGATTAAGTAAAAGATTGATGAGTCTAAAGGTGTATTGTTGCAAGTCTTTGATCCACTTGGGGGAGTGAGACAAATACAATACAAACAGAGTTTCTCCTAGTACGGATCCTAATGCATGCCTTAAACAATTAAACTTGAATCAATTATGTTTTTCTCATTTTAGAGTAGTTTTTCATTTCAAGCATGTGTGCTTATAATTTCTTCTTTAGTTAATAACCTACATGAGTGAAAGGAGCATTGTTATGTGGGCCTTTTTTAAGGGTTAGGTTCCTACACCCTCCTTTTCTGCTAGTGTAAGTTTCTAGTCTAGACCAAAGAATATTAGTTCCTTTCTTGTTGGATTGATTAATTAGAAGTTTACTTGAAGTTTTCAATTTAGAGTTGAATCTTTCCATCACAGTGAATTAGTTATCATTTATATTTTCATATGATTTGAAATTCATTTTCAAATAACATCTTAGTTAAATTAATAGTTACAACTTTGGATTTTCTACGAATATAGTATAAACAATTCCATTCTTTAAGTACTAAGTGATAATAAAGTTTTCAAATTTACAACTCAAGATTGATAAGATTTATGTCTTACTTTATACAAATAAATTAGACCAACAATTACTCAAATCCATAGTTGAAAAAGCAACTTTGCAGACACAATAAATAATAAAAACCATATATTATACCTTTATAATATCAAAACAATGTTCACTTATTTCTCCAAAAAAAAAAAAGCCCTCCAATAAAATAGAATTTATATTAAAAATGATTCCAAAACATCATTACACCACTTCTACATATTTGATCACTTTTTATATTTTGAGAAAATTCTTATTAACTTTTTAATAAATCTTTTTATAATAATTATTTTTATAATACTATACCAATCTTAATAATTAATAATATTATTTTAATATTATATAACCTTAATTACCACTCATAATTTTTATAAGATAATGATACGTAATAACCTAAGTCCAAAGTGCCTCTTCGCTATAATTCAACAATGCACATAGATTGAGACAAGATATTTTTTTTTTGGTTTTTGGGTTAAATATGATTCGTAATGACTAAATGGGAAATATTTGGAATGTATGCTAGTGTTTTTCAAACAAAGCACGAGAAAATAAGCCTTCGCCATATCGGATTCTTAAATGTCTGAATGGCTCCATATTAAATCTATGAATGATAATTTATTTTTCTTTATAATGATGGATGGGTAAGGTCATTTCTTTGGGATAAGAAAACGAATCCGTTGAAATTTCGAGAGCTAAGTTTATTCTTTTTTAGTAATAACTTGATAACTGATTTTTAGGTTAAAAAAAATTTAATAACAAAAGATTTTAAAGGAGAGTAACGTGATGGTATATTACTGTTTATTTGTATATATACTTTCTAATTTATTTGGTTGAAATGATATGTGTGAAAGTGAAACTAATTTATTTGGTTGAAATGATATGTGTGAAAGTGAAACTAATTTATTTGGTTGGAATGATATTTGTGAAAATGAAACTATTTGAAATAAAAAAAATTAATTGAAAATTTATATATTTACAAATTTATTTATATTTTTATATTAAAATGAATTAATAAATTCAAAAAGTTTTTAGCTATAGTTGAGTTAGAAATACAATTATTTGAAAATAATTTTAAATTATTAACTAATTAAACTTATATAATTTGTATATAAGATTTTTCGTGATAATCACATCAAAGTATATATTATCTACTTGTTTTGAACTCGCCAATGTGATTCATCATTAGAACAAGATATATCACCAAAAAATTTTATATACATTTTATGGATCACAAAAGCCACATTCCTTATATAATTTGGTTAGTCAAATATAAAATCAAATATATTTTTAACGAAATGTTTATATTTAAAATTTAAAATGTATTTTTATTTAAATATAAAATAAATGTATTAAAATATTTATATATTTAAAATTTAAATTAATTTTTATTGTGGTGCTCCACAACCCAGTATAGGGTAGATGTGTAGGCTAAATGTTTAACACTTAACATAAACATTTAATATTTATATGGTAGTTCAATTAAAAAATAATAAAAAAATAAAGTAATATAGAGTCGACTATGGTGGAGATGATGTAGTGTAAACATTTACATTTGGCTTAATTAATAATAAAAAGTTAAAAGTAATAAAAGTAATAAAATTCATTTGATGGTAGATATGTTATTTAATTGAGTATAAGTTATTTTCAAGTATTTCATTTTTGGATGATTTTCCTGCAAAGTTTAAGAATAAAAAATCACTACACAAATATCTAAAAGTCATGCATGAATATTGCAACCATATCCATAAATTATGACATAAAATATGCAAGGAAATTATCCCCATGACATTATATTGTGTAAAGGATGCAATAAGACCTTTAAGTTATGGTGTAATCAAATGTTTGAAAAATATATATTTTTAATAATATTGAAAAATAAATATATATTTTTCAAAGTTAAACATTATAATTTGCATTGGCCAATGCTAAACTAATAGTGATCCAAACAAATTGATTGTTATAGTCCTCTCTTTGTAGTGACTAATAATGATTTCATAACCATCTTTAAATTCAATTAATAAGCACATACAAACTTAATACTTACAATAAAATTACAAAATAACAAGTTTCTTAACAATGGATATCCACCCCTACTTTACCATGTGTAGAAATTATAGTGTAAAATTGTAATTGCTCATGAAATTTTCATCTAAATCACAAGACACAATCCTACCCTATTGCTATATGAAATTCAATTCACAATTTAGAACATAAATCACAAACATGAAATGAGAAATAACACACATGCACACCTTATTTTTCCAGGCGAAAGCAATCTGCTAAAAACCATTTGCCTCCTTCCATTAATTTGATGAATAAAGATGTATTACAATTGCTAGCTCAATCTGAGCTCAACCTGCAAGTGAATAACCTATCTCTCTGCTCACTGAGAAGCTTTGACCTAGACTTAGTCAATTTATGCCCTGCTTGAGCCCCTGTTTCCTTGCATAATTCCTTGAGAAATTAGGCCCCTATTATTTAGGAAATTCCTCAAAAATGATTGTGCAATTCCCAAGGTTGATCATCTGATTGCATGCAACACCTATACACTAAAGACTAGTCTACAATTGATGTTACACTACCTTGGAATCTCCACCACAATTGGGGAACTCGAATTCCCTACATGCACTGGCTATTTTGGGCTGATTTATCAGTTAACTAGATGATCACTGAGTTAGATTGAAGTCCCACTGCACAACTGACCTTCCACTACTTCCTCCAACAATTAGAAATAGTTTAACTGAAAACAACTTGAAATAACTGATCTCGATTGCTACAAATTAGCAATCACACATGCTTAACTGAACTCTAACTCATCTAACTCATATTTACTGAGTAACTGAGTGAAAAGAGCCATGTAACCTTAGTTAACTGCGTCCAAGTTGTCTGATGACGTGGAAATTCAAAATTTATTAAATTAATCAAGGCAAAATCAAGCATTTTTCAACACCATAGATATTATTAACTTGTAAATAGGTTTTGTTACAATACCATGGGCCAATACCATAGCACATGCCTAAAAAATATAAAATTAAAATGTAAAATATTTTAGACATTACATGTAGCATTGATTATAAAGAGCGAGAGAGAAGAACAAAGACATACATAGATAGAGGCAGAGAGAGGGAGTGACAAGGAAGAGATGGAGAGAGAGGTAGAGAGGAGAGGAGAGGAGGGAAGAAAAAGAGAAATATATGAGAGAGAGACGGAGAGAAAGGGAAGAGTGAGAGCGAGACATAGAGATGGAGGGGGAAAGAGGGGGAGAGAGAAGGAGAGAGGGAGGGGGATAGTGACAAAGTTGGATGGTAGAGAGAGAAGGAGAGAGGGAGGGGGATAGTGACAAAGTTGGATGGTAGAGAGAGAGATATGGGGCGAGATACATAGGGAGGTGGGAGAGAAAGGGAGAGAGAGGAAGGAAGAGAGAGAGGACTTGAGAGAGGTGTGAAGTTGAAGAGGAGTAAGAGAGATAAGAACAAATACATCTTTTAAAGTGAAGAAGAGAGCATACAATATCGTATAAGAAATAATATTTAGCAATGTAACACATCTTATAAAAATAATAAGATATGTTCATGACTTTTTTCCATAGAAAAAATCGGAACTTTATATTAGTCAATAGAAAGTTTGTTGTGTACATGCATTTAAGCATTCCATTTGTTTGAAATCCACGTGGGACTTCAATCCCCAGATCATGCGGTCGTTTACCATCGGCCATAATCCAAAAAAAAACCACTAATAAAATCATAGGTGATGGTCACTTGCTTAGTAGTTTCCATCACGGGAAACATAATCTGTTTGTATAAACATCACCCTTATAGTCTCGATTCTCCTCTTATGAGGAAAAAAGCTCAAACAGGAGCATAGAAGCCGACCAAAAGTGAGATAAAGTTATAGTTGTGAGATAAAGTAGTAATGTAAATGTCTGATACATAAGAGTGCTTCCCTAAATGTAGCATGTATGAACTGAAAATAAAATAGTACAAATAACATAGAAAAGATGTAGAGCAGAGCCCGACACCATAAGAGGGAAATCCATATGTCAAGGGAAAGGGGCAAAATCCCGCTCCTTCGAGCCCTTCTGTCTGTTATCAATATCTTATGTTGCTCATGCTTGTTATGTTCCTCTTCTTTACAACATGCAAATGTTCATTTATGTTCATTAACACTTTAATTAAATGCAATTATAACACATCAGCCAAAGTAAAAGGTCTTGGTTAAGGGTATCAGGAATTTACCCAGATCAAATGGTATCAGAGCGGTCTTCTTGCTGATTGGATTGCATGCGTGAACCATTGAACATTCGTTGAGTTGAGAAATGTATAATGTCAAAGACATGTATGAGACCATGCTTAGGGTGTCCGGAAAAGTGAACATGTTGTACGAATCTTATGAAAAACAAGCAGCAGAGAACGCTCAATTGAAGATAGTCCTGCAAGAAGAAAAGGAGGAAAAACATCAATTGCAACTTCAGTTGCAAGCCACGACAGAGGCATTGGAAGAATTGAAGCACAACAACGAATGTCTTAAAGCAGATCATGATGCATTGAAGGCACTCCTTCAGGAAGAGAATGAGGAGAAGAAACTATTGTAGCTTCAACTACAAACTATGACAGAGGCCTTGGAGGAAGTGAAGCACCATGAAGGTTTAGGGAAGCCTCCTTCACTTGTGTCAAAATCGACAGCTGAGGTAAACAATATTGATTTCTCTTCGGTTTCATCTTCACCTGATATCATTTATGTTGGAAGTGTGGAGAACCCCATTATAGGAACCGGCATGAGACTCCTCACCAAGATGGGGTACAAAGGAGGAGGACTTGGCGTTCGTGGCCAAGGCATAACCCAACCATTGGAGGTTGTGCAGAGACCTCGCTATGCAGGTTTGGGGTACACTAAAGGGGGATGTTTTAAGAAAATCAAAGGAAAACAGACATTGTTGAACTTGCCAAGGAAGAATATTGAGGGGAACACTTCACCATCACCCCATGGCAGTGCATGTTGCAGTGAAAGAGCTGAGGCAAGCTCTCATCACCATGATCACACCAGAGACCACCAGAGAAGGTACAATAAGTCTCGTTATTCTAGAGTGCATTTTGATTATGAGAATGTTGATAACCATGGTCGTAAATCATGGCATCGAAAAACGTGTAATTTTTTTGGTTTACATAACCATGCATTTTCTAAGTGTTGGAAAAGGATGGCAACACAAAGGAGGATGAAGCATGTAAAGCCTTCTCAACAGTAGGGAAAGAAATCGGTTAAGCAGGTTTGGAGGAAAAAGACCTTTTGCACCCATTGCAACTGAAGTGGCCCTCAAAGGGCCATGTGTTGGAGACTCCATCCAGAGCAACACCTCAAAGACAAAACTTCTGTGCAACAACCAGTCGAAAGGGCTGCTCGATAAGAGAATTCCCCACAGGGGAATGGCCCATTCACTTTGCTAAAAAGGGTTTTTTCTAGATTATTTTTCTAGATGTGTTAGCTTGTCATGGCCTTATTTTTGTAAATCATTGTTTCATTTTAAATTGTCAAAGTGATGATGTGTTTTCCATCGCTTGTTTAAGTGACAATGATGTTGTCCTTGTCTTATAAGTTGCGTGACACATTTCTTTCATGTAAAAGTGATGATCTGTTTTCTATCACTTCGAAATGGGACAATGATGTTTTTGTCTTGTAATGATATCTGGGGTGTGATTTCCATTCGATGTAAACTTGACCACCGAGTACGTGTTATAAACTCGTGGAAAGTATGGAAATGTTTGGGTCATAGTTGGTCAATTTGAGCATGTAATTTGCAGGAGATTGTACTACATGTTTTCAGGGGATGCACGTGTTGGCTCATCGCTTAAGGCCTCGAAGAACAAAGGTGAAGGAGATGGAAGGGTGACCTTTTTCGGGACATGTATGGTGCAGAAATAGTACACATCATTTGCAGATTTTTGTTGATGCTTTTGGAGGACCAAAATATCCTCAGTGGGGAGGAATGATCTAGGTGGCTCCAGAGACACACATAGGACAAAGAGGGCTCATGGAAGCTAAAAAATAACAGTGTTGGAATTTCTTTTGAACTAGGACCAGAGTGTATATCTCGCCGTCCTGATTGCAACGGTGTGAATGGTTTGCCAAACCGAGCCTGTATGCGAAAGTTAGAGTTGGTCAAAGTTTTGGGTTGACTTGGATGACTTGGCAGGTTAAAGAAGTAGAAATTTCACTGAAATCCGGCCACCAGATTTTGGGAAAGTTCGTGGCCTCCTTAAAATGACTCCTATGGCCTAAAATTCTGATTTTAGAAAATGTGTTTGTTTGTTTTAAAAAATAATAATAATAATAAAAAAAGGGTGGTGGGCCACCACCCCCGGCAACCCACCTGACCACACCTAACCACATATAATAACAAATTTAAATATTATTTTAAGCCAAGGTCATGACCCCTTTCAGACCTGGCTGGCCAACCTCCCACGTGACAACACACACACACACATTCGTATATATATATATATATATATATAAAGCACGTTGGGAGCGGGGTCCGCGGGCCCGTTTATATATATATATATATAATACACACCCCGGACCCACACAACCTCCCACCTATATATATATATATATATATATATATATATATATATATATATATATATATATATATATATATGTATATATTAATAATACAATGTATATAATATACATTACAACCATATCCATGCTAATTCCGTATGCGAGTTGGTTGGGCAGGCCGCCCAAGGCGTACCCGACCCATATTTAAAAATATATTTGTTATACAAATGCATAGTTCGGAGGGGGCAGGGTTTGACCACCCGACCTCCCTCAAACGAATTCCAATTTTTACCACTAGGCCAGCAACCTTATTTTGTTAACTCCGCCCTCAAATTTTTATAAGAAAATGTCTTTCTCAGATGCGACCAAGCAAGAGGCAGCAAGGATAGGCAAAAATTTCAAGGTAGAGGCCAGACCAGTGCAGATGCAAGCACATAGTTCGAGACATATTCTTGTTTGATGCCAAAGGAATATTTAGATCTCAGGGAGGTAAAATTTTCACAATGTATTAAACTTTATATGCATTTTAACCAGAATTTCACAGGGAACGCGATGGTGTGCCCATATTTTCCTTTTGAGCAGAGGTTTTGCAGATTCCCTGTGGAGGAGAATCTTCAGGGATCTTGAGGGAATCTTCAGATTTCTTGGAGGCCGAAATTCGCCGGTGTCAGAATGAGTTCAACCTTATACTCATTATTTTTGAAATTTCGCAAGGATCTCAATGGTGAGATCAGATTCCTATTTTGAGTTGCAGTTTTTAGATTCCCTATGGAGCAACATCTTTGAGGAATCTAGGGGGAATATAAAATTTTCCCTAAGGCCCAGATTTTCACTTTGTCAGATTTCAGAAATTTGACAGTCGATTTTGCACTATTCGATGTCACAAATCTGATAGTGTATTCAAATGTTCCATCTGAGCTTTATATTTTTCGGCCACTTTTCAAAGTGGAGTGGAGGTGTCAACTTTCAGTGAGTGAGTAGCCAATTTAACACCTTTCGACATCAGGAGATTGATGGTGATTTCAGATCCAGCAGCAGAGCAACCCATTCTTCAATCATCTTCAGTGTGAGGTATATGATGCGTTGATTTCATGTACTTATTTGTCTCTGAGATGCATTGTGCTGTAAAGATCCTTGTTGATGTTTGATGTGGGATCTTATTTTGTTCTTGATGTGAGATGTAATTTCTATCATAGATTTGTATTATGTTTGAGATCCCTTTGTTGCCATGTTAGCGGGATACTCATTGTCACATGTATGTTTGATTGAGATCCCTTTGTTGCCATGTTGGCAGGATACTCGTAGCCATTATGTGTGAGTTATTGTCATACTAATAGGAGTCCTTTTTGGTGAGTGAGAGTTCCTATAGCGGAACATCTCGTGGAGAGATCCAGCCACTCTTGTGTGAGGATATTTTCCTTGTACGACAGATAAAACACCATCCATGTACATCTTCACTCCTTACAACACTTAATGCAGCAACCTACATCATCTTGACACTGAGGCCCAGAGATGTAGTCCCTCGTGGACAAAATCCGTTATCAATGTATTATGTTTCTCATGCTTGTTATGTTCCTCTTCTTTACAACATGCATATGTTCATTTATGTTCATTAACGCTTTAATTAAATGAAATTCTAACACATCAACTGAAGTAAAAGGTCTTGGTTAAGGGTATCAGGAATTTACCCGGATCACCACTTCAACCTCTCCTCCTGAGCCTATTTCCTCTTTTTTTTCCCATTCTATGGCACCTTTTTCATCCTTTTAAGATTCTCTGAAAAGTGTTATGCTTTTCTTGGAGCCTCCTCTGCTCCCAAAGGTCTCCAGTTTTCCATGAAAAGAGAGTTATAGGAATCCTCCTTTAGCCAGCCTGGATTGAATTTGAATGGCACTCCCGGCTTGTCATAACTACCTTTCATTTCCAGGAGAATTGGATGATGATATGATTCCCTGCCCTCCCCCACCCATTTCCTTAGGGCTGGAAATATGTCCACCAGATCTTCTTTAATAAAAAATATGTCTAGTCTCTTGGCCACTCTGGCTTCTCCAATCCTCCTATTCCTCTACGTTGGCCTCATCTTGACTAGGTTAATATAAATTAGGTGCCCATCAATGATTTTATAAGAGAAAAAAATATGATAATGGATCAACTCAAGCAACCGACCCCCATGATTATGCTTGTCCGATGGAAAAATTAAGATCCCCCCCAACAATGAGATTGGGGTTGTTTATGAAATACGCAGACCAAATGTTGTTCTAAAAGTTTTCCCTATCATGTCAAGGACCATAAATATTCAGGATCATTAAGTTTGAGCACAGATTTATGGAATAGAGCTCCATTTCAAGTACTTGTTCCCTCCCCCAAGAGTTGATAAATTTGAATTTTCTTTCATTGAAACCTATGGAAAATCCACCTGACCTTCCCTTGTATCCAAGCCCTGAAAACTCGGTCCAGGGAAAAGATTCCGAAGGACTGCAGTAACATCATCTCGAGACCCCAACATTTCTTGGAGCATAATAATATCCGACCCATAATTAGTGATGAGGACTCTTAGGGCTAGTTTTTTAAGCATACTAGCTAAACCTCTACAATTGAGGGACATCACAATCATTTGTGCACCTTGTCCGGGGCGTGCATTGCTCTAAGTAACCTTGTTAAAGATATATGTTTCCCATCTGCAATATCAATTTTTTCTTTGAGTTGAGCTTTGGACAGATTTTATTTTCTCCCTCTCAGTTTGGGTCCTGAAGGAGAGTCTAAAAGGTTCCCCAACCCCCCCCCCCCCCCCACCCCCCCAACCTCCAACAGGTTTAACTTCTTGTCTTTTGGTCTAAGGTTATATGACTTGCGCTCACCTTCATATGGAGGGTGCTCATCCAATCCAGAAGGGGGATGAGGACGAGAATCAATGAAAAGGTATAGGATGGATGTAATAATGTTATCCAAGGTAGATTCAACGTGTACAAAAATACCAGATGACATAGGAAGGGATTCTGGCCTGGACGGACCAAGCCCTGTAATCAATGGAGACAAATCCGAAATAGAAATAGAAAGAGATGAGGAGGAGTCAAGAACAATACCCTCCATCGACGCCGCAACGGTTTCCATGACTGCTTCCATGTGTTCTTCTTGTGGGATGGCTTCTCCTCTTTCCGAATTAAGGACCCCCACCTCTTCCATAGTGGTATCCATAATATTTCGTCCCATCTCTTGCTGAGCCAACTACTGGCCCCGATCAGTCTCTACTTCCTTGCTGGACTTTCCCCCATCACGCTTCCCATCTTGTACAACCTTGCCCTTCCCCTTGTTTAGTTTGTTCCTCCTCCTAATTCCTAGAGGGCATGCTTTGGCCATGTGTCCATACTGATGGAACTTGTGGCATCTGAATGACACTTTCTCGTAGTCCAGTGCCTGAATGAAGGAACATTTTCTATAATGTAACTGAATTTCCTCCACCAACCCTTCTCTGGGTTAAGCCGAACTAGGATTCTTACTGTGCCTTGCTCCCTTGTTTGCTGAAAAGACATATCTTCCTCCAAGAACTTCCCAAGTTCATTCCCAATATCCTTAAACACATTTTCTGTCCAAAGTGGGTGGGGAAGCCTTGTCAGTTTAACCCAGATTGGGAAGTCCGCTATCTTCTTCCGCTGTGCGTCAAATAGGGGATTCCATCTTTTAAATAGAATTGGGGCTCGACCGAAGCCCCAGTTCCTCTCCAGAACCCATTGGACCATCTATTTTCTCTGGAATTGGATCATAAACCGCATGTTTG
The DNA here is from genome assembly GCA_034641835.2 of Pinus albicaulis. Lineage (NCBI taxonomy): Eukaryota > Viridiplantae > Streptophyta > Pinopsida > Pinales > Pinaceae > Pinus > Pinus albicaulis. Next base: position 945,453,858 of record CM076569.1, read on the forward strand.
TAAGGTTTACTGCCTTGAAGCGTGGACCTGGGGCTGATTTCCATGCCTTTTCTATCAATTCCTTCAAAAAGATGGCCAAAAATTTCTTACCCTTTGCTCTCCATACCAAGGTTAATTCAGGTGTCTCCAAAGCTTCGTCCATCGATAAGTCTATCCCTAAAAAAAGTTTGGGATCTGGTCCTTCTGCCTTATGAACTTGGAATTATTTCTTGTTGTTTCTGGGCTATCCGGTTCTCTAGCTAAGGCATGACCTTGTTCCTCTTGTATGAGATATGCTTCTACTCCATCTTCCAGGTCCCCGCCCCCTTCCTTGTTCTATCTTTATCCACCTCTCCTGATCTGCTGAGTTAATCCTTCCTTACCCCGACCTTCCCCCAAAAACTCACAAGCCTTTGATCTTCCTTCAGTCAAGTCCTGAGAAATTGGGTGCCCCGACGAGACCCTTGTTGGTGGAGACCCTCCACCTCTGCTCTGTGATGCAAGCTGCACCATTCTATTTCCTACTATAGTGTCTGTTATCTTCCCCAAACCATCCTCACGAAAAAAACCATAAAGCCTCTTTTCCCCTTCATTCGGGTTTCGCGGAAAAAAACTCAAACCCTGAACCTCCCTTCCCCTTGATTTCGAAATGGTTTGAATTGCTCGGCCTCCTTCCGACCACAGTCTCAATCATGAATTATTCAGAAGCCCGCAGCTGGTCACTATATCCTCGAGCCTTCCTGTTCTCTGAAAGGACCAGTCTAGCTCTAGACCCCACTCCTTTGTCAGCTGAAAACCAAGTATTGATCCCGGGTAAAGTGGTTTTCTCCAAGTTGTGCACAGAGAGCCCTGGCAGATTCTGTGCCCTTTTCACCATGGTCGTTTGGTTTTTCCCCGAAGAAAACATAGAACCTTCCGATCTGCCCTCCATACCCATACCTCTAAGCTTTCCTCCCTCCAGATGAGCTAGCCCAAGAAATCACTTCAGATTCTGCTCCATGACCTCCAAAACCCACATCGTAAGCATATCACCCTACTCGGGATCCACCTCTACCCTGTCTGAGCCATTGACCATATTGTTAGCACCTCTTAGACGACAGGCAATGACAGTTCCGTTTTCTCAACCCTTCCCACCAGGCACATGCTCCTTCCAACAAAAAACTGCTATCTCCTTACTCTCAGCGAAAATGGTAAAAACAAGAATTCTGAAAACAGTAAAACTGTAAACAAAACCCCATAAAGTCCTTTACCTCCTGAAGTGCATGGGCACACGTCTCAAAGAATCTTGAATTCAACGCCAATCATCGCCATCTGCCTGCACATCGAGACCCCCCTGTCGGGTGTTGCCTCCTGCCGACAGCTTCCCCATGCCGCCTTCGATCAACTCAAGCAATGATGCCTGCTAGGGTTCCATCCGTCATCCTCTTCCAGTCATTATTCGATATGTTCATGACTTATTGTGAGCAAGAACATTATTTTTATAAAATGTGGAAAGGCATTAAATAATATGTAGTTAAGAAAATATATACAATATGATTATTAATATTTCTAATCACGAGAACCCTTAAAATTCAATTCATTTTAGGTTTTATGCCCCACCATCGATGGCGTTAATCTTCCATAAACTCGATGGGAACTAGACATTTAATGCAACAGATGATGTCGTCGTCGCTTGATATCTGTAACGCTGCATAGAAACTTGCATAAACAACGTCAAAATGGAGAGGGACCTAAAAATGATGGTGATGGAAGTTATGTCTCATCCGAACAATGTTGTCATCCCTCGAGTAATGGATCCAACACACGACGGTGGGAAGGAATCATCTCCTCGAAAAATTATAAACTAAAGTGAACATTACCAATTGCACAAAAAATTCGTTAAATTTTTGATACTACAATGAACTAATACCACCTCACCGATACTATATATCACAATGACATAATAAGTGAAGTTTGACTAGTTTAGTTTGGTTTTTTATTTTTATTTTTTATTATTTTAAATTAAGTGATATATTTTTAAATAAAGTTATTATTTTTTTGTTATTTAAAATTTATTTTTAAATGTATAAATTAATAAATTTGGATGTTAGTTTATTTAGAAAAATATATAAATATATTATGTAAAATATTATAAAATCTTTAATTATTATTTTTTTGATTAATATGTGTTTATAATAAGATAAGATTTGTGATAACTACATTAATAATAAATAAATAAATAAATACATAAGCTAATTAAATACTTTTAAAATTCTTAAAATACTCAATTAGAGATTTAATAATTTACATAAATACATAAACTAAATAATATTTGAATTTCTCTTTAAAATAATCAATCAATAAAATTTGAATAATTTACATGTGTTATTTTAATATTGGATTAAATTTAAAAAAATTATTTAGAAAAAAAAAATATTTTTAAATTAAATTTAAAAAATTATTTAGAAAAAGTAAAAATATAAAACATTTAGACTATATTCTTTATATCTCAAAAAAGAATTATGTTCAAATTGCTTAATAAATAACTGCAATTATTATATAATATAAATAACCATTATAATATAATAATTTATATAAATCAAAATCCCATAACTCAAAAAAGAATTATGTTCAAATTGCTTAATAAATAACTGCAATTATTATATAATATAAATAACCATTATAATATAATAATTTATATAAATCAAAATCCCATCATAATTATTAATTTTCTTACACAATAATTATTAAAACTTTAAATTAAAATTATTAAATATTTAAATTATAATTACTAAAAAAAATAAAGCAATTAATATCGCTTATAAATGGTTACCCAATTTCCATATATGGTTACCCAATTACATTTTATGCCTAACATTATTATCCTTGCCCTTAGGTAGGTATTACGTAATAGGTATTGGTTGATTTTGTATTAAATTTGTTAAATATATCAAATATTTTTCAAATTACCAAAGTATACTTTTAAGAGATGATACATTTTTTTTTTCAAATTTTTATTCACATTTATCTCTTATTTAATTGGTTGTAAATTTTAACATGTTATTGTGCCATGCCTTCATTAATCTCTTTTTTTTTCAAAATTCGTGCTATGTAGTGTTGAAAAGATAAGTCGAGATTAGTTCTATTACAATTTGTACTATATATCAAATTCAATACCTTACCGTAGTCTTGAAAATAAAATTAAAAATTATGTGTATTATGTGTATTAATTCAAAAACATCATGACAAGGTGTCCTTGAAAGTCGTTGACAGTGTGTAATTACTAGTGATAAAATATTAAATGTATTACAGTGTATAGTGCAGTGGTATTTGGAGTGTATAGAAGCCACAACAGGAGGGGGAGGGTTCATTTATGGTTCTGAAGAAAAAATGGTATAGTTGCAATATGCATGGGGTCTAGGAAAAACCACAAATAACTAAATAGAGTATCTTGCTCTTTGGAATGGCGCGAAGCTTCATTAGGGGAATTTTGAGGTCTAAAATGAGCCTCCTAAGGAAATTATAAAATAATAGTGGAAATAATAAAATAAGATTAGATTACATTATCAAATTTTAGAGGGAAAAAAGAAAAACCCAATTTTTTTAACTCATATTTTCAACTTATCTCCCTATGGGTTTACTCAAATTTTGAGCGAGAACACTCATTGGATGCAAAATTTGATTCCTCATCCAAGGAGTACCCATATTGCATATTTTATATGGACCCTGCTACACACAAAATGAGAAATACATGAAAAATGTGATTACAATTGCATTTTTCATGTATTTCTCATTTTTTGTGTATTAAGGTGCATCGAAAGTATGCAACATAGGTACTCCTTGGATGATGAATTAAATTTTTCATCTAACGGGTACTCATGCTCAAAATTTGAGTAAAACCTTAGGGAGATAAGTTGAAAGTACACATTGAAAAAATAGTTTTTATTATTTTATTAATTTTTAATCTTTTTACTTTTTTACCCCAAAAAATAGTGAATCATTCCCTATGGTTGAAATCATCATCTTGAATCCTATTGGTCCTTATGAAGTTTATTTTGGTTGTACATTTTTCTTAGGAGGCCCATTCATCGATATCATGAATTGGACGAAAATGGTCGCGGTTCGTGATGAATCCCCCTATCAATTCTAGAGGCAGTTTTTCTTGGTATGTATTTTTCTTTGCCTTTGTACGGTGTTATAATTCTAACATGCAAATTTTTGTTTTTGTTAGGCTCTTTTTGTAGAATTTATGGAGAACATATTTTCTATGTCAAGAGCATAATCAATCATGGAGACAATAAATATTATGTTTACTCTTTTGAGGATCTCCCTTTTGTTTATGACTCAAGATGTAAGGGTTATGGCCCAAAACCTAGAATTTTATTAATACAAATCTATCTATTCATTTCATTAAAAAAAAAATTATAACATTATGGGGAGGCAGGAGTGGGAGGATTTATTTTTGGCGCTGATAGAAAATTTGTTTCTCAGTTTGTTTAGGGCCTCGGCCTAGTGAAAAAAAAACATATAGAGTGTCTAACACTATGGAAAGGATTGGAGGTAATTAATGATCATAAAATTACCAGACTTTTAGTCTTTGGAGAATCCATGTTAGTCATTCGACAACTGAATAAGGGTAAGAAGAAAATTTATTTTGAGTCCTCTCCCCTTACTCAAATAATTCTCGCCTCCACCTCTTTGTTTGATCACTTAGAATTCTTCCATGTGTTCAAGCATTTTAATTTCGAGGTTGATGTGTTGGAAAAAAAGGTGTCACCCTCGGTTAAGGAAGAATAGAGTTGGATCATAAGTTTGGAATTTTCGTAGTCCCTTAGTCAAGTTGGGTCTGCTACAATCTAACCAAGATAATTGGAGAGTGGACCCCCTCATCATTATGCACTCACCATGTAAGTTTAGAATCCTTAAGTGCAATCATTCCTTAATTAATTGGAAAATTAGAGATCAACTATCCTCAAACGGGAAGTGGTCAACTCTCTTAATCATTTAGGATTGGAAGGGCTTCGTTTTTTGGCAACTCCTACTTTTCCAATCACATTACTGCATGGCACATCCTCGATGTCTTACTGAAATATCCAAGTGGCAGATACCTTCATCTATTTTCCTCTGCAAATGTTTTGTCTATTTATGCTTCTCTTAGTGGGATTTGTTGCAGATCTCCTTAGTCGTGATGATTAGATTGTTGCAAAGGGCTATGGAGTTAATTCAATTTCCTTAGGATATCTCTCCGATGTCTTTTTTATGTCCCGTTGAGGTTTAGAGATGGCTCTAAAATTTGTGTTGCAACCCAACTCGTGGCATGGTCTCGGTTCTAGTTATATATTGAACCTCTCGGCCTCACAGTTTACTAAACCTTTTCATTCAAGTATTGATGTGGGAGTAGCTGTCAACAGAGTGTTAAATAGTTTGGTGATGGGTCTATCTAGAAATTGGAATACATGGTTGAAAGGTAGCAGTGCTCCTTTCAACTTTTTTTGGAGGAAAAAATTCTTTGTCATCACTCTGATATGGAGAAGTCCCTCGAAATCTTGTGGGAGGATGTCCATTCCCTCTGTGTGCGCGTGTATAAGTTGGAAGCCATCAATAATGTCAACGAACGATAGGGGTTGTGAGATCCTGGTTCCATAGATGCTGTGGAAAGAAAGATAAACCGTCACTCTAGGGGGGCTGACGCTACTAGTCAGGGTCATTGATGAGGTTCGTGGTTAGAGAAGCTGGGTGGTGTCTTGCATGATGTGGTTTGATGTAGTACACTTTTATGGTTCTCTAATATATTATGAAAATTTTGTTACTTTCTCGAGGCTTTTTAAAAGTTTATAATGGTCATATCTTTAGATTATGAAGACTTTGCAATCTCAGTGCTAGTAAACATTCTGTTTAGTTTTACGAAACTAGAAATTTTGTATCTAAATACTTGTGTAAGGGTTATGGGTTCTAATCTCTATTCCAATTTTTATTAATATAAACACCCTTACCCATTATTTTAAAAAACAATTATAATTGAATAAAAAAAACCAAATGAAAAAAATAGTGACTAAATGAATAAATTAGCGGAAAGAAAAATATAATTTTCAAATCAATCTTTCTCGTAAATTAATATCACACTAAATAACATTGTTATGCACTCCAGTATAACTATCGTTATCCATTTATTATCAGTATCAATTTGTCACATAAAATTATCATTTTCGACATACAATGCATATATGAATCCACATGCAAGATATATCTTCAAGTCAACCAATTAACACTTTATGTCTTTACCTGAAACACCACATAATTGAATGATATTTTCTTCTCACATCTTATAATCCTTCTTCTCATATCTCTTAATCCTTCATAAGGGCTATCTTTGAAAGCATAAATATTTTGAACATGACTCCATTCCTATTAATACCAACTTATGTCCTAAGTCACCCTACAGGGATGCCTAGGATACGTATTACTGGGATTTTATAGAACTGGATTCTGGATACGTGACCCTTTAACAAGATACTGGGATACAATACATTATATATTATTTTATTAATATATATATATATATATATATATATATATATATATATATATATATATATATATATATATATATATATATATATATTTTAAAATACATATTTATTAATATATTAAAATTAGATAATTTTCACACAACCATACAAATTCATTGATTCAAACATAGACGTAATTACAAGATATCATACATGACATTGATACATCGATACAATTTTCAAATTTACTCTTAAAGACAAGATATTAAGATAATCGTAGTTTTTCATTAAGTGATCAGAATCAAAATTTTGGTATAAGTAATAATCACCAAGGAAAATATAGCTAAAAATACAAAAATCCAGCTTCACAGTCTACAAGACTACAAGCCTGAAGCCTCAATGAGTCAGAGTCAATGAGTCATCAATCCTCATCATCATAATCAGTGTCACTGTCCTCATCCCGATCATCATGCTCACCATTGCTCTCCTCTGGCTCTTATGCATCCTCCTCCTTTGTCATCTCTGCATCTGCTGGTGTGGAGGATGACGCCTCTACTCCATCATCAAATGTGACAGGGTCTAGCACTGGCGCATTGAGATCCAAGTTGGCCAATGCCAACTCAACACTATTGTCCAGATCCATATCATCAGGAATGACATCCCACATATTTGTCTTTCCATTCAACCACTCCTCCCTCTACCTATAGATGAGACGAAGGTTGGTGTGCACATACACCATTGTCTCTGCCTTGGACAGCTCAAGCCTACTCTTCTTCACACTATACAAATTCCAATATGTGCTCCAATTCCTCTCGCAACAAGAGGATGAAGTCACTTGAGAGAGGAGCCTCATGGCTAACTGTTGTAGAGGAGGGCTTGTTGCCCCATGAGTTTCCCACCAAGAATAGGGCTTCTTAGCCCCCCTGTCTCAAATCACATCATAGCCTGCAAATCACCTAGTGCCAGTGGAAAAATCTGCAAAGGAATCCTCCCCCTCATCAAGGGATTCCCTCTCCTTAAAAATACTCCTCAATGCATCTTTCTTCCCTTGTGATATTTCACTATCCATGTGAGGAGGAAATATACGGGAAGGTCCACCATTCAGCCACTCATGGCTGTAGTATTTTAGGTTCAAGGAGTGAGCCAAACAATGTAAAGGTGTGCAATTCTTTTCCCATCTGCTGACAAGAATATCTTGTATGCCAGTGAAGAAGGCCTCTGGTGATGTCTCATACTCTGGGCACTGACTCTGTAAAACAATGGTCCTCATAGACTCAATCATGGAATCCGATCCCTCATAAACCTCTCCTAGGATGGGTTGGTCTGTATCTGAAAATCGGAGCAAGGAAATGATAGGCTCCATGATTTGAATAACTAGATCTATCTTCTCCCACCATAGATCATCCAACATTGTGTCCTTCACTTTCTTTGAGGCTGCTTGATCTGTATTTCTCCAAAAAGACCAAAACTCTGAAATAACCATGGCCCCAAGAGCAGTCTTGACCTCCCTCAACCTCTTCAACATGATGAATGAAGGGGCAAACTGTGTATCTGCAATCTTCAACAATGATAAATTGTTGTACTCATTGAAGATAGTGAGGACATTTGTACGATTTTGTACAAAGTTGCGTATATGTCGTGCATCCTCAATAATGGCTCCAATCCAAAGCACATCAGAAGCAATAGATTTCAGTGCCAAGTTCAATGAATGGACAATGAAAGGTGTCCAAAATACTTGTGGATATTTTTCTTCCACAATCATGCCAGCGGCCTTGCAAACAGGTGCATTATCTGTAATGATTTTCACACAAGAATCGACACCTACATCTTCAATAATTTTAATAAATAACCCACCCATATATTATGCATCCTTGTACTGTCTAAGTGCATCCACTGATTTCAAGAAAAATGGACCATTCAAGGATGACACCATGAAGTTGATGAGTGGGTGGCGTGCTAGATCTGTCCATCCATCAGAAACAATGCTAACCCCAGATGTTGACCATGCTGATTTAATAGGCTCAAGCATTTTGTCCACCTCTTTCTTTAACTTTGTCAACAATGTGGTTTTGAGCTTCTCTGACCCAAGAGGCACATACCCTGATGGAGCCCCATGACTAAGAGCTCGACACATCTCAATAAATAGAGGTGACCATGCAACATTAAAGGATATGAGGTTTTGATAGAAAAAAAATGCAATGGTGAGATCAAGCTCTTCCCTCTTCTCTTTTTGAAAATCTTGTTGATTGGACCAACTGCAGTTGCCTTTCTCTTTGCTGATTGTCCCCTACTAAAAGTCTCAAAAGGGATCTTGTTGCTGCTTTTCCTTAAGAATGGAAGGGGGTCATCATTCTTGTTTTTTTTTTAAATTTTGATGCCACATTTTCCTCACCAATATATTGCTTTTTCTCCAATTCCTTCCTCTATGCCGATTCAATTGTTGTACAACATTTAATGCCACAACCTGGAATACCCAACAAATGAGATTTCACATGGAAATATGTGCAAGTTAAATGGTCGTTGCAAAAATTGCATTTCCATGAACAATTTCTTCCTCCTCCCTTTTTTCCTGCCCTTCCCTCTCTTGTCACATATTTCCATAATGGGTATTTGGGGTCAACAATTTGTTTTCTCTGCACATTTGAAGCTGCTTTTACAGCCCCACTTCCAAGAGATGGAATACTTGCATACCCTGATGAAACAGGGACAAGAGGGGCATCTCCAATGGGAAAATTATTCCCCTTTCTTTGCCCCTGTCTTGCTGCCTTTGATTGAGCCATGAATACTGTTTAAAAAAAAAAAAAAAAAAAAAAAAAAAACCAAATATATAAAACATATGCACATAAAACACTAACATCAAACTAAATGAAAAATATAGAGGGAAAGTGCACTTACCGGATGCTCGAATATCTTCGAAATAACTCCCTTTCTCCTTGCTAACCCTTTCTCCTTGCTCACCCTTTCTCCTTACTCACTTCACAAAATGAAAACGATGAGAAAGAATGAAAAAATTTTGGGTTTTATAAAAAATAAACCGCACTTTTTTAGACAGCATGTCCGACCATACCTGATTCATGGGATACGACCGTATCCATACACGGTACGGTCGGGATTCACCGTACCTTGTATGGATACGGCCGTATCCCGTGAATCAGATACGAATCCGGTCAAATCGTATCCGATTTGTTGGATTTGGGATTCGAAGCCCCTGGGGGACGAATCCGGTTTCTTAGCTTATATCTATGTTTCCTAGGAATGTATCTCATTCATTCTTATTTTCCATGTAATCCTCATTATCCACGTACATAATATCCATGGGGAAAGGAAATTATTAGACAAATCAGCTAGAAATTGCTTGACAACTGTACATACTTCTTCCTCCACAGTTTTGAAGATATTAAATCAAACATAGTGGGACTGATGGTTACTACAACTATACATTGCATAATATTATGCAATGCATTCTTTCCAAATTCAAATTTTGGTGGAAACCATAATTCCATTTCAATTAGAGGGTTTAGTTCATGATTCTCATCATCCTCTAGAGTTGATTGTCATCATCTTCATAGTTGAGTTTTGGTGAAAATCATACTTTTCAATTAAATTTTATTAAATGCTGCCGTCCCATTTCAAATGTTCGTTCTCATGCAGGTTTTAATACATCAAATGTTTTGAAGATCGTATTTTATATATATATATATATATATATATAGACTCATTTTTATAGTCATAAAGGTCGGGAATGTAGTTTCTCATTTTGAAATGTAGACATATGATAGATAAGTTATTTATTATATAAATTTATTCAAATGGAAAATAAAAATAAAATGTTATAGATTTAGGATTTTCTCTTAATTCCATCTTTTTGAAATTATAAGACGTTATGGATTTAGATAAAAAAAATTCGGATTAATTACATTATTTTGAATTGGTCGACGTTTCAAACCATCTAATGTGGTTCATCGTCAGGACATAGTGAAAAAATATTAATCGAAACTCATAATAAACAGTAAGGATGCATCAAAACCTGGATATAGCCATTAAAAACTAGTTGTTATTTAGTTAGTTCATTAATAAGTTAGTTAATAAGTTATTAGTTATTAGTTATTTCTAATAACTAATTAAATAACTTATTAATGAACTAACTAAATAACAGCTAGTTTTTAGTGACTATATCTGGGTTTTGATGCATCCTTACTATTTATTTTGAGTTTCGATTAAGATTTTTTCACCTTGTCATGAGGATGAACCACATTAAATGGTTGGAAACGTCAACCAATTTAGAATAATGTGATTAATCCAAAAGGAATTTATCTAAGTTATGGATCACAAAAGTCTTAGATCCAAGGTTATGGATTTAGGATTCTATTTTATTTTTTGAAATTATATATTTATATATGGGATAATTTTTAAAAAGTTAAGTCAAATTAAAATTATTTTATATCAATATTTATAAAATATATATAGAAATTAAGTTGGTTAATGTTTATTGTTTTTAATCATCAATTATATTAATACATAGAATTACATGACGAAAACTCCAAAATTATCAAGAAACTTGATCTCTTAATATAGATCTGGTTATTAGATAATTAATTGAGTGAAAATTAGAGATACAGGAAATGCATATAGATAATGCTCTTCATTTTTTCTCTAAATTACTTAAACATATTTATTTAATATAAAATATTATTAACCTTAAATTAAATTAAAAGACAAAAAATAAGTTTTTACAAACTAAAAATAATATTCTACACATTTTCATGAATATAATTAAAAAACATTAATACAAAAGTTTCAACACTTTAAAAATAAATTATTAAAATACCATACGTAAAATAAAATAAAAATAAAAATAATTTTATGAACAAATTCATATCTTATAAATTTACTAAAAAATTCACAAAAAGTTTGAAAAATAAATATTTTAATTAAATATCCTAACTTTCATGATAAAAAAATAATAATATAAAATTTAACATTATAAAAATTGATAATTATAATTATAATTATATATATATATATATATATATATATATATATATATATATATATATATATATATACTAAAATTTAATTTATCTTTATAAAATTAATACTATTATTAATTGGCCCATGGGATGCAGCTCAATTGGTGATTGTCTTGTTTCGAAGTCATGTATAAAACAAGAGATTCAATGTTCAATTCCCTGTGGGTTAGACCAACAAAAAAAAATGCTATTATTAAATGATTGAAAATAGATATCTCAAAATAATTTCATAATTAGTGCAATTATAAATTAATTATAAATTCCAATAAACAACAATCCATTATAAATATCTGTATCAATCTATAATAAGAATAAAAAATACTTACTTTATGATACATCTCACATTGTCAAGATTTAAACAAATACCAATACCATGATTTATTAATACTAGATGTCCAAAACACCATAACTCATTTCATAAAACCCTCGTTCATATAACTTTTTTTTTTTTTTAAATTAATCAATTTAATTCAAATAGTTAAAAGAACATTACCACTTTTAAGATAAATATCAACCTTTTATCTTTGACTAATATTAAGACTATTATAGAGATTAAATCCTTGTCATCCATCTAATAATTATTGATAATTAAATTAAATTTGTATAAGCCCTATTCCGAATAAGCATGTATATGAACAAAATTACTAATCAAATGAGAATTATTACCTCAAAACGAAAACCATAACAAAGAAAACATTAAAAAAAAAAAAAACATGGAAAAACAACCTGAAAACGAAAAGTGTTATTCTGGAATAACCTTTTTTTTGGGTAAATTTTCAACATTTTTAAAAAATGGAAGTAAAATTCATTTTAATTGGTGCAAAAAACACCTTGAAAAAGAAAAGTGTTGATGCAAGAATAACGTCACTAATTTTGTGTGCAAAAACACCCTGAAAACAAAAAGTATTGATGCTGAAATAACGTTGCCAATTTTGTTTGTTCAAAAAACACCCTGAAAATGAAATGTGTTGATGTTGGAATAACGTATTTTTTTGCCCCGCGCGGGGGGGGGGGGGGGTGGTAAATTATCAACATATTTTAATAATGATGTTAAAGATAAAATATCACGACTCTGAAAAACCTTAAAATTCCAACAATAGACATGACATTAAAGTTAAAATATTAAAAGTATTAAAATTTCACCGATTTTTAGGCATGGAATTAAAGATAAAATATCATGTCCCTGAAAAACCTTAAAATTTCAAGAATGACAATAATGATAAAATATCACCTCTATGAAAATCTTTAAAATTCCAGCTATTTTCAGCCATGGAATTAACATTATTAAAAAAAAAATTACCATTTAATTTATGTTAATTTATTTTTATTTTAAGCTTATCATATTAATAACAATTTATTAAATATAATGTTTTTTTTATATAATGTATTGGAATTACTGGATAGGAAACACTTCAGTTATGATGAATGAACAACTTTACAAAAAAATAGATTATATGTGATTTTGGAGTTTTTGATACTCTATGCATTAAAACATTTGTTTTTTTGGAAATTTATGTAAATATTTCATTTTTAAATAATTTTAAGAATTTGAAATTTACAAATTGTTTTTTAAAAACTACATTTCATTATTGAGAAATATATACATTTTAATTTTATTTTCATATATAGTAATAATAATTTAATATTAAAATTATATTTCTTTTGAATTTCATAAATGGAAACTAATAAACATATTAAAGGTTATGCCAAAAAAAATTGTTGTTTCCAGAATCCTATTGACCACTAAGGACATACACCATAAAAAAAAATTGTTCTCCCAAACTTATTACATCTACATATTTTTTATTTTGATATATATATCCAATCAGATATATTCAGAATATAAATACATTGAAAAAATTAAAACTAAAATAATAAAGACAAAACATTTAAAAAATAATAACAAGTAA